>CM038042.1:76885917-78085917 GCA_021397845.1 Areca catechu | reverse complement strand
GTAGAAGTATTGACTCACCTGAGAATTCCAGAAAGCTATATTGAAGACTTTTGAACTAGGTGTCGACTCAAAGAGTGCCTGTGTCGACCTGAAGTGTCGACTCATAGCCTGAAGTGTCGACACATGGAGTTTTAGGAATAGTAACGGCTAGTTTTTCAAATGTAGGACTCGTCCCTCTTGGCTCCCAACGGCTAGTTTTTCATGTCTAACGACTAGAAACTGAATTTGAGGCATTGGAAAGGTATTTATATGATTCAAATCAAATCAAAACACATGTTGTTGAAAAAGGTTTAACCAAGAGAGAAGAAAAGAAGAGCATTCACTCCTATTCATTGAGTTCAACTATCTTCAAGCAAAAGCAAGTCTCCAAGCATTCAAGAGCCTTTAAGAGCATTCAAGATCAATTCTTGAGCAATTAAAGAGGCCTCATCAAGTTGGAGGCAGCACTACATCGAGCTTCAAAGAGATACCCGCTTTTTATTAGAAAGCTTTCATTGTTTCTTTACTTCAAATTATATTTGTTGTAAGGATTTTTGGTTAGCCTATTAGAAAACCAAAGAGATTATTGATGAGCCTTTGAAAACCAATTAGGTTCTTGGTTAGCCCGCAAAACCAAGGAAGGTTGTTGGTGAGCCTTAAAACCATTTAGATTCTTGGTTAGCCCGTAAAACCAAGTGAGGTTTTGACTTGTGAACCTTGTGAAAATAAGTTGGGTTTTGATTAGTGGCCCGAAAAACTAATCGACTATAATCGATTGAGATTATAGTGAATTTCTAAGAAAATCTTGGGAAGTGGATGTAGGTGCATTAGATAGCACCGAACAATTATACTTTCTTGTGTTTGTGATTGCTTGTCTCTTCTATTTGTTCTTACTTTTATTGCTTTATATTTTCGCTGCACACTTACTTAAGAGCACTTCATTTGCATTCATAGTACTTAGTTTAATTGTTGGATTGGATCACACACTCTTGCATTCCATTAATAATTTTTAGAGATCCAATTCACCCCCCCCACTTGGGTTGCTTACTGGGCAACATAGTCAAATATATTCTCCCCCTTTTTGTATATTCTCAAATAGTTATAAGTATTTTTCATGTAATCTCAATGTTCTCCCCCTTTTTGTCAATAATCAAAAAAGTATTCAAATAAAGCTCAATTTTTATGATAGAATGAGAAAGTTGATAAAGTTTGTGTGAGATAATTTCACTTTCTCTTCTCAACATTGACATTCTAATTAAAATTCATCATATTATCATTGTACAATTGAAGATGTGATTGCAAGATATTGCACAATTCAATTCAAACACAGAAAACATGTCAACAAAAGTGCTTTCATTTCATTCAAAGTTTTCAATACAAGTTGCAAGAAATTGAAAGCAGTACAATCAATCACTATCTAGCTGAGTAGTATTTAATGTCCCAAAAGGTGGTTTAGATGCTATAGGGTCCACAAATTATGGTTCAGAAGCTTGGGGCCTAAGGTGAGGAGCTGGCTGCCTAGGATGTGTAGATGAAGTAGGTCCATGTATAGGTATAGGTCTAGGTACAGGAGTGGCAAATGTTGTAATAATAGTAGTTTTGAGCTGATTAAGCTGAAATTGAACTACCTCCATCTCCTCATGAAAATTCTTCACCTCTGTGTTTAAAGCAACTAACTCAATAGCTTGGGCATTTGCAAAAGCTTCAGCAGAATCTCGCAATCTCCCAAATTCTAACTTTAAGATCCCTATGCCCCTTGTATAATCTTCCTCCATCCTCTTTCCCTGTTCCAATGATCCCATTTTGAATCTTGTTTCATTTAGCTCTGTTTTGAATTCTTCCAAAGTTTTATCAACAATTTTCTTGATTGAATCAAAACCAGATAAAATGGTATTAATGATGTTTCCCAGGTAACTACCCAAGAGGGGGATGAATTATAAATTTAAAAATTTAAAGCAAGTAGTGTGAAATTACAAATCCCTTAGAAGGTGTTAGGTGCTGTGACAGAGTTATAAATTACAAAAGCTAAAAAAAAGTAAAGAAGTACAACACAAACACACTAAATTTATAGTGGTTCGGAGCAACCCAGCTCCTACATCCACTATCCAAGAACCACTTGAGATTTTCACTATATTCACACCGAATATAGTATGATTGTTTTACAGGTCACAATCCAAAACCTCTACACTTTGGTTTTACGGGATCACCAAAGAAAACCCAATACCCTTTAGTTTTAACAGGCTCACCAAACAAACCTAACCTGGTTTTACCAGGATCACCAAGAACCCAACACTTGGTTTTTATCAAGGCTTACCAAGAACCTATTTGATTTTTCAACCAGGCTCACCAATAATCCAACAATTCAAAAATGAATTGAAAGAAATGCAACAAAAATGACAAACTCAATTTGTCGGATAGTTGCTTGTGCGCTTGATGGAAGTCCACTTGAATGCACTTGAATAAGCTTTAATTGCTTCAGTGGCTTCTTCCTAAAGTTGTTTCAAACTTCAGATCAGAGTTGATGAAGTCTTGAAGACTAGCTTGAATGCTCTTGTGCTCTTTTGCTGTTGTAGGTAGGATATTCAATGAAGCTCTCTTTTCTTTGAAAAATTCTCTAATTCATTACTTCAAGGAAATCCAAATCCTTCAAATATAAAGTCTTCCATCACTCCAAGGCAGTTAGAGACATTTTTGACCATTGGGATGTGACTTGTGACCATTGGAGCACTTTTTGGCATTCAAAAATAAATTCTGGAGCTAGCCATTAGATACTTGAAATGACATTCGAGTCGGCTCGATTCCTTTGAGTCGGCTCGAATCCTTCGAGTTGATAGGTCAAGTCGCCAAATCTTCAATGCAGTCGGCTCTTTGTCTCAGGGCACAAAACATCACTCTGGACGAGTCGGCTCTTGATAGCTCGGGTCGGCTCGAACTTCTTTTTTTGAAAAACTAGAACTTGAGAAGTCGGCTCTTTTCAGCTTGGGTCAGCTCTTCTTCTTAGGTTCGAAAAACCTTACTTTGGAAGAGTTAGCTCGATGCAGTTCGGGTCAGCTCGCTTTTTCAGGCTGTCAGAATTAGGTCTGGCAGAGTTGGCTCTTTCATGTTCGGGTCGGCTTGCCTAGCTGTTCTCAGAAATTTTCAAAAATTTGACTCTTGAAGAGTCGGCTCAGATTGATTCCAGTTGACTCGGATTTGTTGGAGTCGGCTCAGTTACCTTCCAGTCAGCTCGGATTGCTGCATTCCAGAATCCTTGCTGCATGCCAATAAGTGGAGTCGGCTCTTCAACAAGTTGGGTCGGCTCGAGTATATTCTTCAGGATTTTTATACTTGAACTTAAAAAAAAACTCTTACCAACTTTTTACATTTTCAAGCATACTAACTCAAAACTAATTTAAGGCACACATATACATAGAAGTAACCCTTTTCACATGATTTTTTCTTAGCTTTTTCATTGGGTTCTTCTTTACAAAAATACATTACAACACAACTCAAACAAGAAAATATAGGTGTAGGAGTTGAAGTTTGAACATTTAATCTATCCTTCAAAAACTTGTAAAACACTTGAAGAGTTGTCAAAAATAAATATACATGCTCCAATGTTTGGTTATCATCAAAATCACTTATGGGTCAATCTCCCCTTTTTTGATGATGACAAAACACTGGGCATGAAAAATTCTTTACACTTTACATGTATGACAGTATTTAAAAGTTAAATATTCACATGTATCAGTGCTAATTAGATTTGAAAAGAAAAATAGAGCTCAAGAGATGATATCACTGTATATCATCAAAGTAATAAACTTTTTATGTTTCATATTATTATAATTAGCGCAAAATATGGAGTATCAGAGAATTAAAAATTGACAATAGCAATCAGAGCATTAAGATTAATTTGAATATCAATCAGAGCAAAATTATTCAAGAGAATCTCCCCCTTTCTCTAGTTTTTAAAGTAATTTAAGAAATACTATCATTTTTGTGCTCCCCCTTTTTCATTCTTTTTATGCACTTTAAGAATAGTTGGTAGGAAGCTCAACATATATACTAATTTCCCATTTCTTACATTCTTTTCATATTTCTCCCATTTTTCTTCACCCATTTTTCATTTCTCACATTTTTTATATTTCTCCTCCTTTTGTCAATCAATCAAAAAGGTGGTTGCAAATAAAGCTCAGATTTTAAAATGGATTGAGAAAGTCTTTAATATTTATTTGAAATAATTTCACATTCTCAAATTTGAAATTCTAATTAAAATTTCATCATAGTTTTATCATAACAACAAATGAAATTGCTAAAGAAACTTTCATTTCATTGATAAGTTTGGTATACAAAGTAAGAAAGAAAGTACATTGCAATTGTACAAGATAACACGTAGAACATTAACAAAATCAGAACTTCATCCAAAAGACTAACCAACTAAACTATTCTTCTTCTTCCTCAATTGAAGAAGAAGAGCCTACCTCTATAACCTTATCAGAGACCTTAGTTTTCAGGGGTTTAAACCTTAAATCCCTGAATCTAGTTCTAACAGGGGCTCTAAAAAGTCTTAGTCTTTTGGTTTTGGTTTCTTTCTTGGTCTTAATAGGTTTGGCTGGATCAGATGAAGGCATAGGAGCAGGGATGTCAAGTGACTCCTTGATAATCTGTTCAGGAGCATCTTCAGTGAGAATAGTTTTCTTTTGCAGTAGGATGCTTCTGATCTCTTCCTTGAAGTCCTTTATTTCTTTTTCAATTTTCTGCTGGTGAAGCTTTTGTTCATACCTCAAATCCTGCAAGCTGATGTCAACTGATTTTCTTATTTCCTCAATATATAATTCATGTGATCTGTTAATGAACTTGAAATTGTTTCCATCTTTTGAAATATTAACTTCTTGAGGTCAGATGGAGTAATCATAGTGCCTTTAGTCCTTTCTTCAGCAGCAGCTTCATCATCATCTGAAAAGGTAGCAGCAACCTGACTAAACATCTTTTTTATCCATGTTCCTTCTTGTTATTTGTAGCCCATTCTTTTCAGTGAATTGAAGGAGTAGATATCAAAGTGATGTAATGGCTTGCCTATTTCATTGTTCAAGTCAACTCCTGCTTTTTTAAACAATAGAGTGAAAACCATACCGTAGGGTGGACAGGCTTTGACTTTTCTTGCTGTTTCAGTCATCTGGATCATCATTATGTAAGGAAGGTTGAGAGGCCTTTCTTCAATCAAGTGTCCATAAAGATCATGTCTTTCTCACTGACCCAATCAAAGTGACCAGTTCTGGGAATAAATATCCTGCTGATCATACTATGCAGAAGCCTCATTTCCTTTGATAGTAAATTGGCTTATACATGTTGGACAGTGCTCACATCTTCTTTTTCCAAAATCAATTTTAAAATATGTTCCTTGTCCGGTAGAAGAAGCTCAGTGGCACCATTCGTAGGCATTTGCAGCAAATTGCCCAATTTCTCTTCATCCACTATTACTACCTTTCCCTTGACAGTAGATTCCAAGTGAAATTCTTTAAAAACAATATTTTCATAAAAAATCTGTACCAGTGAAGGGTACGTCAAGATGCCCAAAGAACAGAAGTGCTTCCAGCTTTGACTCTCTATCCAATTTCCAATTTTCATTCCCATTTCTTCTAGGAATGCAAAGTCGATCCTTCTTTCACAAGTGACAGGTCAGTTGACCATTGAGACACGCTGTTTAGGAGGAGAAGGAGTTTCTTCATCTTGATGCACTGGAGCAGATCTTTTTTTCTTTTCCCCTTTTTCTTTTGCATCTTCACTGTGAGCACTTGATTCACCAATCTGAAGAACCTTTTTCACAGATCTTCGAGAAACCATTGCAGAGGGATTAAGGAATTTTAGGCTCTATGGAATGATTTTTGGGAGTTTGGTAAAGTTTCTGAGAGAAGTGGAGTGAGTTTGAAGTAAAGTAAGAAGAGTGAAGTACTTAGAAAAGACAGTTCATAACTACCTTAATAGTGATTTCTCGACTTTCGAGTTGGCTCGCCCAACCCTAGAAATGTTTGAGTCGGCTCGCCCAGAGCGAACTCAGAATAATTAGAACACTGAGTCGGCTAGGCAAAGACTTAGTCGACTTGACCAAAGTGATAGGTAGAGAACTCAGACATTTGAGCCGGCTGGACCAGAGAAAGATTGCTCGAGTCGACTCGAACAGAAACTTTCCACATAAAATCAAATGATTCAAAAATTGAATTTGATACAATTGAAAATTCAAGGAAAGTTGTTCAAGAAATCATGAATAATTGTAGGAGTTTTTCTCGATAATTTTTCCTTAATTTTTGAAAGAAATTAGGTTAACTAAATCTAGATAGGATCACAAAGCCCTAATTCTCATATAAGCAATTCAAATATATCATGATTCAGTGGCCTAGTAAAGATGTCAACTAATTATTTTTCAGTTGGGATGAATTCTAATTCGATGTCACCATTCAAAAAATGGTCTCTAATAAACTGGTGTCTAATCTCTATGTGCTTAGTTTTAGAATGCTGAATATGATTTTTTGTAAGATTTATAGCACTTGTGTTATCACATATGATAGGAATTTTGCATTGTGTAACACCAAAATCTTCTAGTTATTGTTTAATCCACAATACTTGTGCACAACAACTCCCTGCAGCAACATACTCTACCTCGATAGTAGATAGTGCTACCGAGTTTTGTTTCTTGTAGTGCCATGAGATTAAATTCAATCCTGAAAATTGACAAGTACCACTAGTACTTTTTCTATCAACTTTACAATGAGCAAGGTCAGCATCAGAAAATCCTATGAAATTTAAAGATGATTCTTTTGAAAACCATAGACCTAGATTACTTGTACCTTTTAGATATCTCAATATTCTTTTAACAGCAAGCATATGTATTTCTTTAGGATTACATTGAAATCTAGCACATACACATACATTATACAAGATATCTGGTCTACTTGCAGTTAAATATAATAAAGATCCAATCATACCTCTATATAACTTTTGATCAACATTGCATCCACTTTCATCTTTGTCCAATTTGCAAGATGGGCTCATGGGTGTGCTCATTTGTTTGCTTGTCTCCATACCAAACTTCTTGATTATTTTCTTGGTGTATTTGGCTTGGTTGATGAAGATTCCTTCCTTTGTTTGCTTTACTTGAAGTCCAAGAAAGTAATTAAGTTCACCCATTAAGCTCATTTCAAACTTTCCTGCATTAGCTTAACAAATTCTTCACAAAAACTTTCATTAATTGCACCAAAGATAATATCATCAACATAAGTTTATACAACTAATATATCATTATCTTTCTTTTTAATGAAAAGAATTTTATCAATATTTTCTCTTGAAAAATAATTTTCAATCAAGAAAGTGCTTAGCCTATCATACCAAGCTTTAGGGGCTTGTTTCAAACCATACAAAGCTTTATTGAGTTTAAATACATGGTTTGGAAAAGCATGATTTTCAAAACCTGGTGGTTGTTCTACAAAAACTTGTTCATCGATAAAATCATTTAAAAATACACTTTTCATATCCATTTAAAAAGGTTTGAAATTCATATAGTAAGCAAATGCAAGAAGTAATCTAATGGCTTCTAGTCTTACTACGGGTGCATAGGTTTCATCAAAATCAATACCTTCTTCTTGACTATATCCCTTAGCCACTAATCTAGCTTTATTTTAATTACATTTCCTTGTTCATCTAGTTTGTTGCTATAGATCCATTTGGTTCCTATAATTGAGTGGTCTTTAAGTCTATCAACTAGTGTCCAAACCTTATTTCTTTCAAACTGGTTTAGTTCTTCATGCATGGCTAACATCTAGTTTAGGTCATTTTCTGCTTCTTCTAAAATATGAGGCTCTATTTGAGATACAAAGGCTAGGTAATCATGTGCAGTGCTATGTACAAACCTAGTCCTAATGCCTTGAGAAGGATCACCAATAATTAATTCTTTAGGATGGGAAGTAGCGTACCTCCATTCAGTTGGTAGATCGGGATGATCTTACATACTATTTCTTCTCCTTTAATTGGTCTTTCTTGAATACTCATGTCTTCCATCTCCTTTTGAATGGTACCTGTATCATTGTCAATACACTCATCTTTTTAGATGGTGATGGGTTAGTTTCATCAAATATAACATGCATTGACTCTTCAACAGTAAGAGTCCTTTTATTAAAAATCCTATATGCTTTGCTATGTAGTGAATAACCAAGAAAAATAGCTTCATCATATTTGATATCAAAT
This sequence comes from Areca catechu, assembly GCA_021397845.1. Lineage (NCBI taxonomy): Eukaryota > Viridiplantae > Streptophyta > Magnoliopsida > Arecales > Arecaceae > Areca > Areca catechu. The sequence continues at coordinate 78,077,721 of CM038042.1, read as the reverse complement.
TTTCCTAGATTATCCTTACCATTGTTAAGCACAAAGCATTTGTATCCAAACACAATAAAATAATTGATATTGGATTTCTTTTCATACCAAAGCTCATAGGGGGTTTTCTTCAAAACAGGATGGATCAAAACGCGGTTTAAAATATAACAAGCAGTGTTCACCACTTCTGTCCAAAAGTACCTTGGAAGATTACCTTCACACAACATTGTTCAGGCCATTTCTTCCAAAGTCCTATTTTTCCTCTCTACAATACCATTTTGTTGTGGTGTTCTAGGAGCGGAGAAGTTATGATCAATACCATTTTCAGTGCAATAATCATCAAAAAATTGATTTTTAAATTCAGTACCGTGATCACTTCTAATTGAAATTATTGAGAGATTTTTCTGATTTGAAACCTTTTTGTAAGATTTTCTAAATATTTTGAAAGTTTCATCTTTGTGTGCAATAAACAGAACCCATGTAAATCTAGAAAAATCATCTATAATCACGAGGGCATATTTCATACATCCTATGCTTGTGGTCCTAGTTGGTCCAAATAAGTCCATGTATAGTTCTAAAGGTCTAGATGTTGAAATCATATTTTTTTATTTAAACCTCCCCCTAGATTGTTTACCCATTTGGCATGCATCACACACATGATCAAAATCAACTTTAAACTTGGCATGCCTCTAACAAGATTTTTGGAAATTAACTTGGCAATAGTATGCATGCTAGCATAACCTAATCTTTTATGCCATAATATGCAAGACTCCTTGGTCTTAGCATTCATTGCAACTAAATTGGAACTACTTGTCATGGAAAGATTATTTAGATCTATCACATAAATATTTCCAAGTCTATGTCCAATGAATTTACTACTAGTATCAAGAGAGTTTGTTACTACACGCATAGACGATTCAAAGATAACTTTGAAGCCTTTATCACATAGTTGGCTAATACTCAATAAATTATGCTTCAATTTATCTACTAACAATAAATTTTTAATGAAAGTACAGGGGGTTATTTTGATCTTACCAATTTCGATTATTTTTCCCTTGCCATTGTCTCCAAAAGTAACCATACCTTCTTCTTTCATTTTTAGGGTGATGAACTGATCCTTATCACCCATCATATGCCTTGAACAGCCACTGTCAAGATACCATCTTTTCTTTATTTTCTGGGCTACAAGACATTCCTGCAAGAAAGTCAAGGAGTTCTTTTAGGTACCCAAGCTAACTTGGGTCCTTTCAGGTTAGCAAAGGTGGTTCCTTTGGGAACCCAAATTTTTCTTGATGTGTTATGGACATTTCTAATAATATTGCAATTGAAAGCTTTATGTCCTAATTCTTTGCAAACAAAACTTCTGATTCTAGGATTTTGAAATGATCTATACTTTGAAATTCTAGATGCATGAAATATAGAGATAGCAGGTTTTGTATTTGAATTCTTAGGAACATATACAGCAGGTTTTGAAATGGAAGTAGAACCTTTTATGACAAAAGTTTTATGAGGAGTAAACTTGGGAACAAAATCCTTTTGTTTTATAAATGTAGCAGCTGAAATATAATTTGAATTTGAAGCATTGAAACCTATTCCAGCTTTATTACCAAAAATTTTTTGATCTTTAAGAATTAACTCAAGCTTGTTAGAAGATAAAGTTAATTTTTCAACAAGTGGCTTGAGTTTTTCAACCTCCTTTTTCAGCTCATTATTTTCTTTTATAAAGTATTATTTTTGTTATAAAATTCACTGTTCTCGATTTTCAAAACATCACATTTTTTAGAAAAGATATGAAGTTCTTTTTGCAGTAAAGAATTCTTTTATGAAATTTCTTCTCTTTCTTTGAGTAAAGAATCATTGATATGCTTTAATGATCTAATCTTTACTCCTGCCTTTTTAAATTCAGATAAAAGATCATGAAATACAGAATTTAACTTATCAAATGTAAATTCAATTTGTGTGTCCAGGGAATTTACCTCATCCTCGAGACCCATTAAACATAGGTTAGCTATTTTCGTGATCTCTTCTTCTTCAATCGAAGTGGAGTCTTCACTATCGCTCCACGTGGCAACCATTGCTTTCTTCTTTTTATTTTTGAAAAATTTCTTTAGTTGTGGACAGTCTGGATGAATGTGCCCCAGTTTCTTACATTCATTGCAAGTGGGGACTTGTTCCTTATCTTTTCTTTGTCCTTGTCCTTTTTTTAAATGCTCTCATCGCTTATGAAATTTTCTGTTATATCTACCTTTGTTCTTTCCCATAAACTTTCTGAATCTCCTCATGACCATTGCAATGTCTTCATCTTCAAGATCATCTTCGGAGGAGGAGTCATCTTCCATCTCTACATCATCCTTTGATTCTAATACAACCTTGAATGCAATTATTTTCTTATTTTTCTGATTATCATCCGTTCTATGCTGCATTGCTAGTTCATGTGTGATGAGAGATCCAATTAATTCATCCATTGATAGAATGTTCAAATCTTTAGCTTCCTGGATGGCAGTGACTTTAGGATCCCATTTGTCATGAAGTGATCTCAAGATTTTTTGTACTAAATCAGCATTTGAGTATACCTTACCAAGACTTTTCAAACCATTATAATATCTATAAATTTAGTGTACATGGCAGAAATACTTTCATTAGGCTCCATCTTAAACAATTCATAATTATGCACTAAAAGATTTATCTTTGAAGTTTTCACTTGTAAAGTTCCTTTGTGGGTCATCTCAAGTTTATCCCAAATTTCCTTCGCTGAAGAGCAAATGGAAATTTGATTAAACTAGTTTGAATCCAAAGCACAGTAAAGCAAGTTCATCGCTTTGGCATTCAATTCCTCTAATTTCATGTCATGTTCATCCCAATCCTCTTCAGGCTTGGGACATCCATGCCATCAACTTTGGTCATGGGGATACTTAGTCCTTTAAGAATGACCCTTCCATAATTGAAAATCAATGGCTTGGATATAGATTTTCATTCATGCTTTTCAATATGCATAATTTGTGCCTCTGAACAGTGGAGGTCTATTAGTTAACTAGCCTTCCGCCAGAGATGTACTCATGGGATGAGCCATCAATCTTTACTCTAGTATAATCAGAGACATTGCTCTGATACCAGTTGTTGCCCAAGTAGCTACCCAAGAGGAGGGTGAATTATAGATTTAAAAATTTAAAGCAAGTAATGTGCAATTACAAATCCCTTAGAAGGTGTTAGGTGCTATGATAGAGTTATAAATTGCAGAAGCTAAAAAGGAGTAAAGAAGCACAGTACAAACACACTAAATTTATAGTGGTTCAGAGCAACCCAACTCCTACATCCACTATCCAAGATACTACTTGGGATTTTAACTATATTCACACCCGAATACAGTAGGATTGTTTTATAGGATCACAATCCAAAACCTCTACACTTTGGTTTTACGGGATCACCAAAGAAAACCCAACACCCTTTGATTTTAACAGGCTCACCAAAGAACCTAACTTGGTTTTACCAGGATCACCAAAAACCCAACACTTGGTTTTTATCAAGGCTCACCAAGAACCTATTTGGTTTTTCAACCGGGCTCACCAATAACCCAACAATTCAAAAATGAATTGAAAGAAATGCAACAAAAATGACAAACTCAATTTGTCGGATAGTTGCTGGTTTAGCTTGATGGAAGTCTACTTGAATGCACTTGAATAAGCTTTAATTGCTTCAGTGGCTTCTTCCCAAAGTTACTTCAAACTTCAGATCAAAGTTGATGAAGTCTCGAAGACTAGCTTGAATGCTCTTATGCTCTTTTGCTGTTGGTAGGTAGGATATTCTGAAAGGTTTCCAGTGCACCACAGTGAAAAGATAATTTCAAAATGATGAAATTTACACCAAAACCCTTAGCCAGGATCTCCTTATTCAGGATTAAAATATATGAGAAACATGCAAACCTACACTATTAGAATTAGGGCACCAACCTGTTATCGCTAAATCCAATTTTGATGTAGAATCAAAACTTGATGTTGAATGACCCTTTTGAATTCACCAGGCATCCAAATGTCCACCCTCCAATGGTGATCCACAAGAAAATTGATCAAGATGCTTGCTTCTTCAAAAGTTCCTTCACTTGAATTCTTCTCCTAGAACTCAAGAGGACTATGGCTGAAAAACTCCACGGCACGGACTTCTTACTTCCTTTCTTTCTTCTTCCTCTCCCTTTCTTAAGACCTTGTCCTAAGAATACACTCTTGCCTTGAAGGAGGAGGAGGATTTAAGACACTAATGTCTTAATGTAAAAGGAAATAAAAATAGAGTATATCTTCTTTTCTTTTACCGTTCGAGAGATTCTTCCTATCTCTTGTTTTAGACTTGAGTTTCAACAGAGAAGAGAACTCTGTAAAAGGGAAACTCTTGTGTCCTAAACAAGCTAAAGAGGAATCAGTCTCCTGGAAAAGAAAGAAAAATAAAAAAAAACTTCTGTCGTACATCTAAAAAATACCCGAAGCCTCTGTTCTTTAAATAGACTACAAAAAGATGTCTTTACAAAAGAACACAACTCTCCGTAAACTATTTCTCATGGATTTCCACATTTCTCATGCCCTCTCCTTCCTTCTCACGGCCCTTCAGATTCAAACTCACGGCTCTTCCTAAAAGAAATGTCGTAAAGTTTTAAGAAGAAGGAAGTCGCGATGTTTCGGTCTCCGAAGAGACGTTATATCGCGCAACCGGGAAGAGTTAGCACCTTTTATCTTTCTCAAAATCCCCCAAACCATTAGATGACCATCTAATGGTCATTAGGACATGCACTAATAGAGAATAACCGGCCAAAATGCAAAAATTGCGGTGAAATAAGAAGACTTCATGCGCGCATGAAGAGTCCATGCGCGCGTGGAGTCTTTCCTCTTATCCACGCGCACAAATAATTTGGGTGGCCTATATGGATGGGCTTGGGTGTTAATTAAGATGTAGTCTTAGCCATGGGTTAGCCCAAAGTCCTATATATTTAACTAGGATCTAATTAGGTCCAATTAGAACCCAAATTGATCCAATTCGGAACCCTAATTCAAATCCAATTCGAATAGAAGCTAGGGTTTGCAACACCTACTAGAGTGTTATCCTGCAATGATGATTTAATTACAAATTAAACTCTTGATCAATCCTCTGAAGTGTGTAACCCATTGGGTTCCATATCCAGCCGGCAGTAGGTCTGAGTACAAGTTAACCTAATTTGATTAGAACTCTTTCTAATCGATTTAGGTCAAAATGAGCTTACCCGACTTGATTAATTAGGACTCTTCCTAATAAGTGATCTTTAAATTTGATCAACCCACAAGACAAGATTGACATCTAGCAATGTGTCATGTCTACCTGGAAGATATAGAAATTTTGGTGAAATACCAAAACTGCCCTTCAGTAAAAAGTTACCGTACAATTAAATCTTTCGATCAGCCTGCATCCAAAATATAATTATGGATATGGATATATGTCAAATCCAATATTATATTTCTTTCTAGCTCAATCTTATATTGATGATTCAATTATCTTGATATTAGAAACCATCTCTAATATCTTTACTTTGATCAAAGATTCCCTAAATCATCATCCGATTGATAACTAGCTGGATGCAATCTCCTCTTACTAAGAGTGATCGATTCCTTGTTGACCTACTCATTACCTTCATATACAATTCACCATTCCCAGTATCAATCCTGTGCATGACTCAATGTCATGATTAAGATTGAACCAAAGGATGGGTTCATGTACATAAGGTACTTATGACAGTCTCAGGTCAAAGGATTACTTGTACCACTCCCACTATGAGAACCTTCTATTAACATGTAGCTAAGACTCCATTAGATGTTCTCAAGTTGGATCATATCAGTGAACTCATTCACTAATGAGCACCCACATCCTAGTATTAGTGTCATACACAAGTGACTGTGAGAGCAGTCACCCTTTCCAGTATACATGGGATGTGCTAGTCTTACCAAAAAAACCCTGATCCCCTACTCAGGGTTCCTTTGACTAGGAATATTTTAGATTAAGGTTTTAAGACTTTAGGTCTCACTGGTATGATCTCATCATAACCCTAAAATCATAGCCCTAATCTATGGGGTTCATCATAATAAAACACAGCGTATGATGAAAAAATAATGCCTTTATTAGAATATTGTCAATTACATTGATTTGGGAGATACAATATTGATTGGCTTGTAGGGCATATCCCTTTCATATTCAATGAAGCTCTCTTTTCTTTGAAGAATTCTCTAATTCATTACTTCAAGGAAATTCAAATCCTTCAAATATAAAGTCTTTCATCACTCCAAGGTAGTTAGAGATGTTTTTGACTATTGGGATGTGACTTGTGACCGTTGGAGCACTTTTTGGCATTCAAAAATAAATTCTGGAACTAGTCGTTAGATACCTGGAAATGACATTCGAGTTAGCTTGGATCCTTACAATCGATAGGTCAAGTTGCCAAATTTTAGTGCAGTCGACTCTTTGTCTCAGGGCACAAAACATCACTCTGGATGAGTCGGCTCTTGATAGCTCGGGTCGGCTCGAACTTCTTTCTTTGAAAAACTAGAACTCGAGGAGTCGCTCTTTTCAGCTTGGGTTGGCTCTTTTTCTCAGGTTCGAAAAACCTTACTCTGGAAGAGTCGGCTTGATATAGTTCGGGTCGGCTCACTTTCTCAGGCTGTCAGAATTAGGTCTAGTAGAGTCGGCTCTTTCTGGTTCGAGTCGGCTTGCCTGGCTATTCTCAAAAATCTTCAGAAATTGGACTCTGGAAGAGTTAGCTCGAACTGATTCCAGTCGACTCAGATTCATTGGAGTCGGCTTGGTTACCTTCCAGTCGGCTCATATTGCTGCGTTCCAGAATCCTTGCTGCGTTCCAGTAAGCAGAGTCAGCTCTTCAACAAGTTGGGTCGGCTCGAGTATCTTCTTCAGAATTTTTACACTTGAACTTAAAGAAAAACTCTTACCAACTCTTTACATTTTCAAGCATACCAACTCAAAACTAATTTCAAGGCACACATACACACAGAAGTAACCCTTTTCACATGATTTTTTCTTAGATTTTTCATTGGGTTCTTCTTTATAAAAATACATTACAACACAACTCAAACAAGAAAACAGAGGTATAGGAATTGAAGTTTGAACATTTAATCCATCCTACAAAAACTTGTAAATCACTTGAAGAGTTATCATAAATAAATATACATGCTCCAATGTTTGGTTATCATCAAAATCACTTATGGGGTCGACAAATGATAGGTTGCAGATCAGGCTGAGATGTAGGTCTGAAGGTCTCAAGTGATTCGACTCTGCATCTCAACTCCCTGACCTCACTATCAATATGATCCAGTCTACAATCCACTGATTGGCGAAACTCACCAAACATTGTAGCTAAGGAAGAAGTCAAAGATTCTGTCAGTGACTTCATCTACAATGCTATGAAGTCCTGTGTCACTGAAGGTCCAGTTGAAGGTGCAGGTGGTCCTGGAACAGAAGGTACAAGAGGAACATAAGTAGTATCTGGCACTGATGGAGATGCTGGTAAGGGAGTCTCATACTCAAAATGCACTGTCTCCACAGCTTCAAATGTAGCATGTTCAGTCTCAGTAGGTGCAAATCCAGGTATAGTAGCCTCAGCTGGCTCAGAAATGCTAGCAAAGTCAGTAGAAGTGCCATCTAGAACATCAACAATGTGCTCAGGTGCTGAAGTTCCTGCAGTGGAGATCTCCCTAGGAATTTCTTCATTGTCACTATCCTAAATACTGCTGCTGTTGCTGGAGGCTGCTATAGGCCTCTCTTCAGTTCCCTTCTTCTTCCACATCCCTTCACTAAGAATATATCCCATTAGGATTAAAGACCTAGAAGTATAAGTGTCGGTGTGATGAAGGGGTTTACCATCTTCTGCTTCTAAACTGATCTTGGAGGCTTGAAACAAGGTTAGAACCATTCCGTAAGGTAAACAAGCCTTAACTTTTCTGACAGCCTCCTTCATTTGCATTATCATAATATAGGATAGATTTAGTGCCTCCCTCTAAATGATATGTTCTATAAAGCTGAGGTCACGTTCACTTATCCAATCAAATCTAATAGTCCTTGGAAGAAATATTTTATTAATGAAGTTATGGAGTAGTCTCATTTCTAGTGAAAGTGAATTAGCCATTATAGTTCCTACTCCACTAACATCAGTCTTGCTCAGAATTGTTTGAAGGGTTTTCTCCCTATCCTTCAAAACTAAGTGCTTAGTCCCTTAAGCAGGCATTTCCAACATTGTGCTAAGCCTTTCCTCTGTCACGATAATCCATTTTCCCTTTACTATAGATTCAATATGTTGGGGTTCAATTCTCAGGTTTTCATAGAATGCTCTAACAAGGGTTGGATATGTAGATAAATTCAGAGAGTAGAAGAATGTCCAGCCTTGTTCATCAATTAAATCCCCAATTTCAGTCCAATTTCTTCAAGAAACTTGAAAATAATCCTTTTACCACTAGTAACAGGCCGGTTAGACATTGACATCACCTGTCTTGGAGAGTGAGTAGAGGCCAACTATTCAGTTTCTTCTTCTTCCCTCTTAACTGCGCGAGTCGACTCCTTTTGCCGACTCTTTGTTCTTCTTTCTACTTCTACTGAGGGTGCAGCTCATTAGGATCTCTTTCCCACTGCCAATTTTAGTGCCATTGCAACACTTGCAGGAAGAAATATGGAATGAAAGCTTAGGAAGAAGATTTCTGAGTTTTGCTAGAGGTTTTGAGTGGAGAGATAGGGTTTGGAACGAGAATAGAGAACAATAAAGTTCAGAAAAAATCGCACAGCTCTATTAAAAAACTGTTTGCCCGACATCCGAGTCAGCTCTAATAACCCTAATTGCCCGAGTCGACTTGACCAGAGAAAAAACTGAAACATCAGAGATTCGAGTCGGCTCAACCAGAGCCAAATTACCCGAGTCGACTCGAACAAAAACTTTCCATAAAAGCTGAAATGATTCAAAAATTAAAATTAATAAAATAAAATCTCAAGAAAAGTTGTTCAAAGAACTTGAATTGATGTTGGAGATTTTCTAGATAATTTATCCTTAATTATGAAGAAATTATGTTAGAAAAATCTAGAAAGGATCATAAAGACCTAATTCTCCTCTAATCGTTTCAAATCTATCCTGATTGAGTGGCTTAGTGAAAATGTCACCAAGTTAGTTCTTAGTTGAGATAAATTCTAGTTTAATGTCACCATTCAAAACATGATCTTTAATAAAATAGCATCTAATTTCTATGTGTTTAGTTTTAGAATGCTGAATTGGATTTTTTGTCAAATTTATAGCACTTGTGTTATCACATTTGATTGGAATTTTAGATTATGTAACACCAAAGTCTTCTAGTTATTGTTTAATCTATAGCACTTGTGTACAACAACTCCCTGCAGCAACATACTCTATCTCGGTAGTAGATAGTGCTACCGAGCTTTGTTTTTTATAGTGCCATGAGATTAAATTCAATCCTAGAAATTGCCATGTACCACTAGTACTTTTTCTATCAATTTTATAACCAGCATAATCAGCATCCAAAAATCTAATTAAATTTAATAAAGAATGTTTTGAAAATCATAGACTTAGATTACTTGTACCTTTTAAATATTTGATAATCCTTTTAACAGCAAGTATATATGATTCTTTAGGATTAGATTGGAATCTAGCACATACACATATGCTATATAAGATATCAGGTCTACTTGCAGTTAAGTATAATAAGGATCCGATCATACCTTTATAGAGCTTTTGATCAATGTTGGATCCATTTTTATCTTTATCTAATCTGCAAGTTGGGCTCATGGGTGTACTCATTTGTTTGCTTGACTCCATACCAAACTTTTTGATTATTTCTTTGGTGTACTTGGCTTGTTTAATGAAGATTCCTTCCTTTGTTTGTTTCATTTGAAGTCCAAGAAAGTAGTTAAGTTCATCCATTAGGCTCATTTCAAATTCTTCCTGCATTAACTTAGTAAATTCTCTACAAAGAGTTTCATTAGTTGTACCAAATATAATATCATCAACATAAATCTGTACAACTAATAGATCATTATTTCTCTTCTTGATGAAAAGAGTTTTGTCATTATTTTCTCTTAAAAACTTATTTTCAATCAAGAAAGTGCTAAGTCTATCATACCAGGCTCTGGTGCTTGTTTCAAACCATATAATGCTTTATTCAATTTAAACACATGATTTGAAAAAACATGATCTTCAAACATGGTGGTTGTTTTGCAAACACTTGTTCGGATATAAAACCATTTAAAAACACACTTTTTACAACTATTTGAAAAAGTTTAAAATTCATGTAGCAAGCAAATGCAAGAAGTAATCTAATGGCTTCTAGTCTTGCTACAGGTGCATATGTTTCATCAAAATCTATACCCTCTTCTTAGTTATATCCCTTAGCCACTAATCTAGCCTTGTTTCTAATTACATTTCCTTGTTCATCTAATTTATTTCTATAGATCCATTTGGTTCATATGATTGGATGGTCTAAAAGTTTTTCAACTAAAGTCCATACTTTATTTCTTTTAAACTTATTTAGTTTTTCATGATGGCCATCATCCAGTTTGGATCAGATTCAGCTTCTTCTAAGGTATGAGGTTCCATTTGTGATACAAAGGCTAGGTAATCATATGCATCTCTATGTGATGACCTAGTCCTAGTATCTTGTGAAGGATCACCAATAATTTATTTTCTTGGATGAGAAGTTACGTACCTTCATTTTCTTGGTAGATCAGCATGCTCCTTACTTACCATTTCTTCTTCTTCTTGAGTTGGTCTTTTCTGTATGCTCATATATTCCATTTCTTTTTGAATTGTACCTACATCATTATATATGCACTTTTCTTTCTTAGAAGATGAAGGGTTAGTTTCATCAAAAATAACATGCATAAATTCTTCTACAATAAGAGTTCTTTTGTTTAATACTCTATATGCTTTGCTATGTAATGAATAACCAAGAAAAATTGCTTCACCAGATTTGATATTAAATTTTTCTAAATTATCTTTACCATTGTTAAGCACAAAGCATTTACAACCAAATACATAAAAATAATTAATATTGGATTTCTTTTCATTCCAAAGCTCATAGGGGTTTTCTTCAAAATAGGATGGATCAAAATGCGATTCAAAATGTAACAAGCAGTGTTCACCATTTTTGCCCAAAAGTACCTTGGAAGATTGCCTTCATATAATATTGTTCGGGCCATCTCTTCCAAAGTCCTATTTTTTTTCTCGACAACACCATTTTGTTGTGGTGTCCTAGGAGCGGAGAAGTTATGATCAATACCATTTTCTATGCAATAACCATCGAAAAACTGATTTTCAAATTTGGTGCCGTGATCACTTCTAATTGAAACTATTGAAAAACTTTTCTGATTTGAAACCTTTTTATGAAATTTTTGAAATACTTTAAAGGTTTCATTTTTGTGAGCAATAAACAAAATCTAAGTAAATCTAGAAAAATCATTTACTATCACAAGAGCATGTTTCGTACCTCCTAGGCTTGTGATCCTCGTTGGTCCAAATAAGTCCATGTGAAGTAGCTTAAGGGGTCTAGTGGTTGAAATCATATTTTTGGGTTTAAAGCTCCCCCTAGTTTGTTTACCCATTTGGCATGCATCACAAACATGATCAAAGTCTACTTTAAACTTAGGCATGCCTCTAACTAAATTCTTGGAAATCAACTTGACAATAGTATGCATGCTAGCATGACCTAATCATCTATGTCTAAGTAAGCAAGACTCCTTGGTCTTAGCATTCATTGCAACTAGACTAGAACTACTTATCATGGCAAGATCATTAAGGTCTACCACATAAATATTTCCAAGTCTATGTCCAATGAACTTATTGCTAGAATCAAGAAAGTTTGTTACAATACACATAGATGATTCAAAGATAACCTTGAAGCCTTTATCACATAATTGACTAATGCTTAACAAATTATGCTTCAATTTATCTACTAGCAATACATTTTCAATAAAAGTACAGGGGGTTATCTTGATCTTACCAATTTCGATTATTTTCTCCTTGCCATTGTCTCCAAAAGTAACCATACCTCTTCTTTCATCTCTAGGATGATAAATTGATCCTTGCCACCCGTCATATGTCTTGAACAGCCACTATCGAGATACCATCTTTTCTTCAATTTTTGGGCTGCAAGACATTCCTGCAAGATAATCAAGAAGTTCTTTAAGGTACCCAAGCTAACTTGGGTCCTTGCATGTTAGCGGAGGTGGTTCCTTTGGGAACCCAAATCTTTCTTACTTTACTCTTGATATTTCTAAAGATATTGCTTTTAAAAGCTTTATGTCCTAACCCTTTGCATGCATAACATTTAACTCTAGAATTCTGAAAGGATGCAGATTTTGAAGTTCTAGATGTTGATGCATGAGATGCAGATATAAAAGATTTTCTATTTGAGCTCTTAGAAACATTCAATGTAGCTTTAGGAGTAGAAGCATAAATATTTGTTGCAAAAGCTTTTTGAGATATTAATTTTGGAACATAAGCTTTTGGTGTCACAAAAGTAGTAGCTGAAATTCCATTTGAAATTAAAGAATTAAAATTGATTCCAACTTTATTTCCAGAAATTCTTTGATCTTTTAAAATCAACTCAAGCTTGTTTGAAGATAAGATAAGTTTTTCAACAAGTGGCTTGAGTTTTTTAATCTCCTTTTTCAAATCATTGTTTTCAATAGTTAAAGCCATGTTCTTGTCAAGATATGCATTGTTTTCAGTTTCCAAAGCTTTAAACTTTTCAGAAAAGACATGTAAATTCTTTTACAATATATTGTTCTTTTTAGAAATTTCTTCTTTTTCTTTTAGTAAAGAATCATTGATATTCTTTAAGGATATAATCTTTACTCCAGCCTTTTTGAATTCAGATAATAGATCATGAAAAGCAGAATTCAATTCATCAAACATAAATTCTAATTGAGATTCGGGGGATGTTACCTCATCTTCGAGACCCATTAAACAAAGATTAGCAGTTTTCATGGTCTCTTCCTCTTCAGTTGAGGTGGATTCTTCACTATCGCTCCATGTAGCAACAACCGCCTTCTTTTTCTTTTTCTTGAAGATTTTCTTCAATAGTGGACAATCTGGATGAATGTGCTCCAGTTTCTTACATTCATAGCAGGTGGGGACTTGTTCCTTTTCTTTCTCCTTGTCCTTATCCTTATCTTTACTATATTCCCCTTTCTTGTAGAATTTTCTATGATATATACCTTTTTTCTTTTCCATAAATCTTTTGAATCTCCTCACCGACCATTGCGATATCTTCATCTTCTAGATCATCTTGGAGGAGGTGTAGTCATCTTCCGATTCCTCATATTGTCTTTTAGAATCAGATATAGCCTTGAATGCAATAGTCTTCTTTTTCTTTTGATCATCTTCAGTTCGGTGTGCATAGCCAATTCGTGAGTGATGAGTGAACCCATTAATTCATCCAAAGATAAGGTGTTTAGATCTTTTGCTTCCTAGATGGCAGTCACTTTGGGGTCTCACTTATCTAGAAGTGATCTAAGGATCTTCTGTACTAGATCTGCATTTGAATAAACACTGCCAAGACTTTTTAAACCATTAATAATATCTATAAATTAGGTAAACATGGCAGATATGGTTTCAGGGTTCCATTTTAAACAATTCATAGCTGTGTACAAGAAGATTTATTTTCGAAGTCTTCACTTGAGAAGTTCCTTCGTGGGTCACTTTGAGTTTGTCCCAAATTTCATTTGCTGAAGAGCAAGTGAAAATTTGATTAAACTTGTTAGCATCCAAAGTACAGTATAATAAATTCATTGCTTTGGCATTTAATTCCTCCATCTTCATGTCATGTTCATCCTAGTCCTCTTCAGGCTTTGGGACATCCACGCCATTAATTTTGATCATGAAAATTTGTGGCCCTTTTAGAATGACCTTCCATAATTGAAAATCGATAGCTTACATATAGATTTTCATTCTAGCTTTCTAGTAAGAATAATTAGTGCTAGTGAAGAGTGGAGGTCTATTAGTAGATTGGCCTTCGGACAAGGATGTACTCATGGGATGAGCCATCAACTTTACTCTAAATGCATTCAGAGACATTGCTCTGATACCAGTTGTTGCCCAGGTGGCTTTCCTAAGAGAGGGTGAATTGGAAATTTAAAAAATTTAAGCAATAATGTGTTCTTTGAAAATCCCTTGAAGTGTTAAGTGCTGTGATAGGATAATTGAATGCAGAAGTGTAATCAGATAAGAAAGGCACAACACAAACACAAGCAAATTATAGTGGTTTGGAGCAAACCAGCTCCTACATCCACTGTCCAAGATTATAACTTAGGATTTTCACTATATCCCTCACTGGAATACAGTCGGATTATTTTAACAGACTCATAATCCAAACCTTTACACTTTGGTTTTTAAACCGGGCTCACCAAAGAAACCCAACTTGGTTTTACCAGGATCACCAAGAACCCAACACTTGGTTTTAACATAAGCTAACCAAGAACCTATTGGTTTTTAAATCGGGCTCACCAATAACCCAACAATTCAATGAAAGAATTGTAAAGAAAAGCAACTTAATAACAAACAGATTTTTGTTGAATGGTTGCCAATGCAGCTCAAGACAAGCCTAGTTGATTGCACTTCAATGCACTTGGTTAGCTTCTTCAACTTCTTAAATAAATGCTTCAAGCTTTAATTGGTAGTTTGTGAAGGCTTGAAGACTATCTTGAATGCTCTTGCAGTGCTCTCTTGCTCACAAGGTAGCTTGGATATTCAATTTAGAATTTACTCATTTTCTTTTCTTTTCTTCTTTTCAAAGTAGTTCAAATCCCTCAAATATATAGTCTTGTACCCTTCTCAGGTAATTTTAGTCATTGTAGACTGTTGGGATATGACATTTGACCATTGGAGCACTTTTTGGATTCAAATTCCAAGTTTTGGAACTAGTCGTTATAAGTCTGAAATCAACCTTCAAGTCAGCTCAGATTACTTGATTTGGCTCGGATCCTCAGAGTAGTTCTAGTTGAGTCGACTCTCTTTAATCTAGTCAGCTCGGTTGTATAGTATTCTGATTCCTCACTCTATAGGAGTCGATTAACCTTGATTCTAGTCGACTCGGATCCTCAGGCCTTCAAAATATAGTCTGAAAGAGTCGACTCGGTTGGCTGTAGTTCTCAGAGCTCTTTTTCTAGACTTTGGAGGAGTTGGCTCGAATCCCTGAAGAATCGGCTCGGATGTCTGACTAAATGATAAAGTCGGCTAGGACTCCCTTTGGGTTAGCTCGCTTGTCTGATTTAGGAAGTGGTACTCTGGACGAGTCGGCTCAGGTCCCGTAGAGTCGGCTCAGATATCTGTGTGCCAGAATCCTCATGCATGCCATGTGCCAGAGTCGGCTCTCTTCTCTTCGAGTTAGCTCAGATGAGTTCTTCAGTGAATTTTTGATTCTTCTCCAGAATTCATCTAGCAAGGCTTCAAGCTTTCAAGATATCTTCAAACTCTTCTCACAACATACTCAAAGTAATTTAAAGCTTGAAATAACCTAGAAGAAACCCATCTGATTGGTTTTCACTTAAGTTTTTCTTTGGGTTCTTCTTTACAAGAGTCAATTACAATACAACTCAACACAAGAAACAGAAATGTAGGAGTTGAAATTGAGCAATGAATTCATCCTACAAAAATTTATAAAATACTTAAAGAGTTGTTAGTAAAACAAAGCATGCTCTAATATTTTGTTATCATCAAAATCACTTATGGGGTCAACACTTGGTTTCCACATGGAACAAGGTGTCCCTTGCCTCATCTAATGTCTGATTATTATGGCATATGACCGGTCAACCAAAGGAGAAATGCGATGGAAGGAAGTTGGCACACATGAGGAGTTGTGACTCTTCATGTTTGGCACAAATTTGAGAAGCAGAGTCTTTCTACTTTGGATAACTTCTTATTATCGATTTTTCCTAAGAAAGGCAACGTCCCTTGGCCTTCTTATAACTGGTAATATCCAAGTGGCAAGTAGAGAAGTTGGCCAAAGGAGTGAAGGGACTTGAATATGGCCATTGGCGCAGGAAAAATCATGATGCTTTAAAGATAAGACTCCTCATTGAAGGGTCTTATTTGATCTGTTGGTTGACAGATCAAATGCTGATGAAGAGCCTTATCTGGCACCTCCCCCTCTCTTATAAATAGCCTTCTGTTGCCAGAAATGGAGCCCAAGAGTGGGGTGAATTGGGTCTTTTAAAAAATTTAAAACAATTTATGCTAGTCTTGAAGTATTTATGAAATAAAGTGATTTAGCTCTAAGAGATATGAAGCGGATAATAGCAAATTAAATGCAAGTATAGAAGAGCAAGTAATAAAGAAAGCAATCACACACACACATAAAGATTTAGAGTAGTTCGGTGCACTCCAAGCACCTACATCCACTCTCCAAGCTTTCCCTTGGGTATTTCACTATAATTTCTTCAAGATTACAGCTGACTTATGTTCCAAGACTTACAAGTCAAAACCTAAGTTGGTTTAATCACCTAGGCTCACCAACAACCTTTACAACTTGTTTTGTCTTCGGGCTCACAAGTCAAACCCTAGTCGTTTTTATCCCTTTGGCTCACCAACAACCTTTACAACCTAGTTTCAAAACCTTTGAAAACTAGGTCAACAAAGTGATAACAAGAATGTAATAAAAGAGTACAATACAAAGCTCCTAGAAAGAGCTGAAATGAAGGTCGTTGAAGCTCTCTTGATTGCTTGAGTTGACTTCTCCTTGGAATCTCTTGAATGCACAATTATGGCCAAGCACTTGAAATCTTAACAACTCAAATATGGAAGGCTTTTGCAAGGGAATATCTTTAAACACACTCTTCTTATTTTTTCAAATGATTGGAGTTTGTCTCATATGGTTTCACTCTTCCTTGTTAACTTTAAGAGGTTTGGTGAGTGTTAAATATCTCAAAACCACTGAAAAGGCCGTTGAAGACTGTTGGGCTTGAAAAACCAGCCGTTAAAAGCCATTTGGAGATAAATCTAAAATTCTGAAAACTAGCTGTTAGATCTTGAGTCAACCTCATGAGTCGACATTTGATGCATGAGTCGACCTCGTGAGTCGACACTTGATGCAGAATCCAGAAATCTTGAAGTTCTATCCTAGAATTTTTTTTAGACGATGAGTCGACCTTATGAGTCGACACTTGAAGTGTGAGTCAACCTCATGAGTCAACACTTGGGCATGCCACTTGAAACTTTGTGTGCCGTTCTTCTGAAACTTTTGAATTTTCTTCATGAGTCGACCTTGTGAGTCGACACTTGATTCTGTGCCATCCAAAAAAGCATGCCAAACTTGAATTTCTTAATGATTTGTCCATTAATCCATTTGGTGGTTCTTCATAAAAGCCAAAGAGGTTGTTTTGATAATGTTCTAAGGTGAAAAGCTCAATCAAACATGAGAAACTTCTAGCTCTCAAATTAGTAAACTTGATACCTTTTTGTTGAAGAAATTGATGTACCTAAGGCCTTTCATACTCCAATTGAAATGTTAGTCCAAAATATACTCAGCATTTTGTTATTCATCAAAATTAAGGAGCCAAAGCCAATAATCTCTCCCTTTTTGATGATGACAAATCTTGAGTATATAAACAAATAAATTTCAAAATTTGACTAGTATGGTATCAAGAGTTTTGAAAATGTTTGAATTTATCGAACTATCTTCATATCTATCAACAAACAAGATTCATACACTTATTTTAGTAAAAATGAATCAGATTTTCAGATCATAGAGCAATGTTCCAAAAAGTTTCAAGGTAAGAGAATTCAAGATCTCTCCCTATCTTAAGTAATCTATGAGAGCTTTGAAAAGATTTGAATATGATGTTGCATAATATATCATTCTTTATATCTTTCTTACTCTCTCTTTTTGTCATCATTAAGTAATAAAAGGGATTGCTCCCCCTGAATTATTGCATACATCACAACTTCAGGTGTTTAAAGGTACAAAGAAAGAAGTGAGCAAAGAAATAACATAAGCTTTCATATACAAACTGAGCTTTCATATATCAATGCTTTCAGTACAACATGAGCTGAAACATACATAAACTGAGAAGATACATAAGCTGAAACATGCAGAAACTGAAACATACATAGATATAATCTGAAACAAAATCTTACTAAAGCAAACTAAGAGTCTGTGAGGCTACTCTCTATCAAATGGAAGCTCAAAAAAGATCGATGCCATGATCCTAGTAGCAGAGGATCAAGGAGTCTTATGGGTAAGGCTTTTAGTCCTAAGAGAGGGTCCTGATCTAGGCATGACCCTAGCACTCCTAGATCTGGCAAGAGTGAAAGTCTTGGAAGGAGTTTGATACGTTGAAGATGAAAGTAAACAGTGCAGGTGGTTTGACAAGATCCTACACTAGGCATGCAAACATCTGCGGGAGTAGATTGGATTTTAAAACAATTTTTAAAATTCGCGCAGCGGGTATCTGCTCCGCTAGGAACTAATCTAAATCTAGTTGCATTTAGGCATGCATAAACATATAAAATATTTATAAAATATTAAACAATTTAATCTATCCATGCATGATTAAATTATAAATTTTCCATACCTTTATTCCTCCTGGAATAACTCTGGAATAAACCTGGAATAGACTGGAATAACTGGAATAAAGTTATTCCAGTCGTCTTCCTCCTTGGGACCCTGTTTTTGGCTTGCAAAACGTTGTCGGAACACCACCTTCCGGACCTCCGTTTGCTCCCAAATTTGAGCAGCGGCTTCTTGGACAAGTCTTCTTCGATTTGCCACTAGTTGCTGCAATCAAATCTAAGCCAAAAAAATTAAATAAATCACCAAAGTCTGCTGCCAGATTTCTGCAGTAGAACTGGATAGCAGACTTTGGGCTTCATTTTGGAGCAGCTGGGGCGATCCCGGTTCACGTGGTTTGCTCCTAGGAGTAGAGTGGTACTCCCTCTAGAGGGGGGACATGCCCGGGGCTCTCGGATCTGCCTCCACGCACGGTGCTAGCCGTCGGAAGAGGGCTTCACAGTCATAGGTTTTTTGCAGCTGGGCAAAACTTGAGCACTTCAAAACAATGGGATTTAAAGCTTGTTTCTCTCCCTCTAAAGCTCCTAAACCCAGCCCAAAGCTCTCTCCTTAAGCCTCTCAAAGAACAGGGATGGGACAAGCATTCTTTTTTTCCTTCTCAAGTGTTCTCACCGTACAAGTACTTCCAACATTGAAAACTTTAACCTGAAATTCAACAACACTAACAGGGGAGGGATGGGTTGAATTTATAAGCTGCTGGGAGGGAGAGGGAGGAGGAGCGACGAAAGGCCAAGAGAAGCTAGTGTTAACCCAATTAAACAGCCATAAAAGAGGGAGAAGAAACCCCATCGGTGGAGGGAGAAGAAGAGACGCGTGCGTGGATGTTTGGCCTTCGGTCGCTAGGAGTTTTTTCTCCCATCTGTTTGGCCTTCCATTAAAATACCGTGTAAAACGGTCACGGGAGAAAAACCATGGAACCAAAACTGGTCCATGGTAAATTTGGTTCAAACCATTTAAACCAACCCATTTTGGTTCAATCCCATTGAACCAAAGGGTTCAATCCAATTGAACCTGGTTCAGGGAATAAAATTGGTTCACAACCAATTGGAGGCCGAAACGAACTCCGAATCAGTTCAAAACTAATTCAGAAAAATCCTGGCGCAGTGCTGGTCAACCCGAAACATTTTCTGGTCGACACAGACAAGGGCAAGATGGGAAAAAGAGTGCTAAAAAAAATACTGTGACCATAACATCGAGACGATTCCCAATCGTAATCGGTATCCGGATCAGAGAGTTATCCTTTGTGACGTGTGACCTCATAGGTTCGAACCTAAACGGTAGCACTAGAACAATTCTAGTACTAGCACAGGAAACCATCTAGCGATGGGTCCCGACGTCCGGATAGGTCGAAGATGCGGGAGCAAACTATCAAACCTCTGGCATATGGTTAACGTATAATTCATCCCTTTGACCTCTAATGCTCATCACGACGGAGATTGGGCTGCCAACCCAGACAGAGTCAGTCAACTACGTGTCTCAACCTTGCAAGCCCAGTGACTCTTCACTAGGACTACCCCGACCGAGGATTTGCTAAATTGAGATACTGCGAGACATTCAATCCAAACTGTTTGGACAGGTCAATTCCATCTTGGTCCATCACTGCTCCATAAGTACTTTCCTGTACCCAGAAACCTTCAGTCATCGGATTAAAAATCCGGGTAGTCTGGCACCAAAGCACAGGGAGTTGCTTGCAAGCTACCATGATGACCTCAGGTCAGAGGGATACATATACCCATATCCATTCGTGAGTATCCCTTTGGCAGAAAGGGGCTGCACGGAGTCACGTTCAATGAGATATCACATATCCCACTTGTAGATCACATCATTGTCACTACACTCATTTGGTTAAGAGGACAACCAAACAATGTGAACTACTACAACCTATACTTGATATATTGCCGTCCAGTACAATATATCCTTTGGTTTTGAATTAGGTTTAAGGACCACTCGATACATCCTCTCTGTATCGTAGTCAGTGTAGTCCTAAGGACTTCATCACATGGAAAGAGTTCATTTCAGGAAAATTTAGTATGTGATGAGCTACCAAAAATAATATTTTATTAATTCATAAAATGAGTATAATACTTAGCACAACCACCTACAACCCAGGCGATTGGCTTTGGGACACAATTTCCAATAACTCCCACTTGTACTAAAGCCAATCAGAAGAGTATCTAATACCCATTTCCCATTTACAATAGTTGAACTCTTTTATTCTGAGGGCTTTAGTGAAGGGGTCGGCCAGATTTTCTTTTCCATCGATCTTCAGAAGATTGATGTCGTCTCGTTCCACGATCTCTCGTACGAGGTGGTAGCGCCGCAAAATGTGTTTGGTGTGGTGATGAGCTTTAGGCTCCTTAGCTTGAGCAATGGCTCCAGTGCTGTCACAGTACACCGGAACAGGACCATCTAGGGAAGGTGCCACCCCTATCTCTCTAAGAAACTTCCGCAACTAGACAGCTTCCTTTGCCGCATCTGATGCTGCAATGTATTCTGCTTCGCATACCGAGTCTGCAACAGTTGCCTGCTTAGAACTTTTCCAGCAGATCGCTCCTCCATTCAGGGTAAAAACAAACCCTGACACACTCCTGCTATCATCTCTATCCGACTGGAAACTGGAGTCAGAGTACCCCATAAGTTTCAAGTCAGGTTCTCCATAAATGAGCCATTGATCTTTAGTATTTCTTAAATACTTAAGGATGGACTTAACCACCTTCCAATGAATCTCACCTGGGTCAGACTGGTATCTGCTCACTACTCCTAGTGAGTATGCCACGTCTGTCTAGTACAAATCATAGCATACATGATAGAGCCTACTGCCGAAGCATAAGGTACTCTACTCATGCGCTCTCTTTTCTCAGGAGTTGTCGCACAATCCTTCTTGAAAAGAGTAATTCCAGAACCTATCGAAAGATAGCCTTTCTTGGAGTTTTCCATGCTGAACCGTTTCAACACAGTGTCAATATACGTAGACTGGGACAGTCCCAAAAGCTTCTTAGATCTATCTCTATAGATTTTCATACCTAGTATGTAAGAAGCTTCACCCAAGTCCTTCATGGAGAACTGAGATGATAACCAGACCTTTATTCCTTGTAATGCTGCGACATCATTCCCGATTAAGAGAATGTCGTCAACA
The DNA here is from genome assembly GCA_021397845.1 of Areca catechu. Classification (NCBI taxonomy): domain Eukaryota; kingdom Viridiplantae; phylum Streptophyta; class Magnoliopsida; order Arecales; family Arecaceae; genus Areca; species Areca catechu. The sequence continues at coordinate 78,056,025 of CM038042.1, read as the reverse complement.
TACAGTACTAGGAATACATTCACAGAACCATTAACCCATTTATAGATGTGCGGTTCTTCTCCGTTCTTAACGAAGCCATATGATTTGATACACCTATCAAACCGTAAGTTCCAACTTCGAGATGCTTGCTTGAGTCCATAGATGGACCTCTGCAACTTGCATACTTTTGATTCATCTGTGGATGTGAACCCTTCAGGCTGTATCATATACACCTCTTCTTCCAGCTCCCCATTCAGGAAAGCGGTTCGGACATCCATCTGCCAGATCTCATAATCAAAATATGCTGCCAAAGCAAGCATGATCCGAATGGACTTGAGCATTGCCACAGGGGAGAAAGTCTCGTCATAATCGATACCATATCGTTGATGATACCCCTTGGCAACCAGACGGGCTTTATAGGTCTCTACCTTTCCATCTACGCCCCTTTTCCTCTTGAAGATCCATTTACACCCGATGCATTTTATTCCTTCAAGCGGATCAACCAATGTCCAAACATTGCTGATTTTCATGGACTCCATTTCGGATCGCATGGCTCCAAGCCATGCCTCATAGTCAGATCTCTGAAGTGCATCCATATAGGTGATCGGATCCTCATTGTTCTCATCGAGCTCAATGGGATCGCCATCCCGGACCAAGAAACCGTAGTATCTGTCCGGGTGACGCGGTATTCTACCGGATCTCCTAATGGGTTCTGGGTGTGATTCAATCACAGCCGGTTCTACGATGTCCTTAGAGTATGTAGGTTCTTCTATTGGCTGAACTTCATCAAGTTCAATCTTAGAAGCTATAGTTCCTTCTCCAAGGAACTCCTTTTTCAAAAAGATAGCTCTAAGAGCAACGAACACCTTTTGTTCATTCTCCAAGTAGAAGAAATACCCATTGGTTTCCTTAGGATAACCAATGAATAAATACCTGTCAGACTTAGGACCAAGTTTGTCTGAGTCTAAATGCTTTACGTAAGCCGGACAACCCTAGACCCGAAGGTGTGAGATTGAGGGTTTACGCCCATTCCACATCTCATACAGAGTGGAGACAACATACTTACTTGGAACATTGTTTAATAAGTAACAGGCTGTCTGAAGCGCATATCCCCAAAAGGATAGCGACAGAGTTGCAAAGCCCATCATGGATCGAACCATGTCCAACAAGGTTCGATTCCTCCTTTCGGACACACCATTCAACTGTGGTGTTCCTGGAGGAGTCCACTGAGAGAGAATTCCATTCTCCTCAAGATATGTCAAAAAAGCATCAGATAAGTATTCACCACCTCGATCAAATCGAAGGGTTTTAATACTTTTTCTAGTTTGCTTTTCTACTTCATTACAGTATCGTTTGAACATTTCAAACGATTCAGACTTATGTCTCATTAAAAAGACATAACCAAATCTTGAAAAGTCGTCTGTAAAAGTAATAAAATATTTGTATCCTTCTCTGGCACTAACTGACATCGGTCCACATACATCAGTATGTATTAGACTTAGAAGTTCTGTAGCTCGTTCACCCTTTCCAGTAAAAGGTGACTTGGTCATTTTACCAAGTAAACAGGATTCACAAGTGGGCAGTGATTCAGAATCACTGACCTCGAGAAGTCCATCTCCTCGCATCTTGTTTATCCTATTTTGGTTAATATGACATAGCCTACAGTGCCAAAGATACAAATCATTGACATTATCTAACCTTGGGCATTTGCTAGAAGTGTACATTATACTAACAGGCCTTGATAGTACGTATATGCCATCATTTAATCTAGCTTTCATTATAACAGGGTTATTCAAAATAACATTGCAAAAATCTCCTTTTATTGATAGTTCAAAACCACCATTGGCCAAAAGGCCTACAGAGATTATGCTCATAATGAAACTAGGACAATAGTAACAGTCGACTAGTTCGACAGTACAAGACTCAAAGACAAGATGCAAGACTCCAACCGCCAGTACTGGAACACGATTTCCATTCCCGATGCTCAGAAACTGTTCTCCATCTTCAAATCTTCTGCTAACTGGAAGTCCTTGTAATGAATTACAAACATGAATTGGACTACCAGTATCCAATACCCAATTAGCAGTATCAACAATTGAGTAATTACAAGGTTTTATCCTATAAATACCTTGTTCAGCAGACTTCTGCTTCCTCGGCCTGTTCGGATCAAGGGACGCAATATAAAGAGGACAGTTCCTCTTCCAGTGTCCCTTCTTCTTGCAGTAGAAGCATTCTGCAGAAGATTGATCAGCCTTATCTTCCTGGTCTGACTAAGGCCAGGAGCATTCTGCACCTTTTTTCCCTTTTTATTTATTTTCTTTTTCCCTTTCTTAAAGGGACGACGACCTCTACTTCCTCCCACTAAATTTACTACCCCCTTATTCAGTTGGTGGTCTTTCTCGAAAGTCTGCAGCAATCCCAAAAGACCATGGTAGTTGACTGTAGGCTTGTTCATTCTGTAATGATCGAGAAAATCAAGATAGGAGGAGGGAAGAGAATTCAGGATCGCATCCTTGCCGAGCTGCTCGTGCAAGGGGCATCCGAGTTTGCCCAGTTTTTCAATCAGCTCGATTATGTACAATACATGATCAGTGACTGAACCACCATTCGGCATCTTGGAGTTGTAGATGGCACAAGACACTTTGTACCGTTTACATCATCCGGGGTGCCGAAGGATTCCTTCAACTTTTGAAGGATTTCATCAGGTTGGGCCTCCTCGAATTTGTGACTGAACTCGTCGTTCATCGCCGCTAACATAATGCAACGGACAGTAGTCGATCAGAGACCCACTTCAGATAAGCGTCTCTGACAGCACTCCATGCATTAGCGGGAGGGATTTTAGGTGCCGGATCCGTTATCATATAGAGGATCCGTTCATGCTCCAGAATAATTCTCAACCTTCGATACCAACTATCGAAGTTGTGACCCTTTAACTTCTCGTTATCGAGAAGTGACCGGAGTGATAAATTGGAAGACATCTGAAAAGAAAACAAGACCAAATTAGTATATGAATTAATAATTTAACCAAAAGACTTGGACTTTAGTCTAAAGGTTTTTCCCACTAATTTTTCAGATTGGTAGTCTCTAACTCCAATCCATGAAAATACTTTTTCAAGTGGGTACTGAAATCCAATAGGCCTCGCATGAGCCCGACTATGGCCGGCTCACCCATACGAGCCTAAAGGTAGGTTCGTAAACCAATTGTTTCCCTAAACAATTTTTAGTATTTTATTTTGCCCTAGAGAGCACCCCAATCGGCCTAGGGGCCTCCTATTGCGGGTCTCTGGTCAGGTCTAACCATTAAAATGACGAATCCAATGCTTCCAGTTAACTAAAGACCAAGCCCGACTATGGCCGGCCCACCTGGTCCCGTTAAGGAGGTTGCACTGAACCATCATCGATCAGATAAAAATTCTAGTCGCCAGATGTACACCCGTTCTATGGAACTGCCGATGCACACCAAGCTAGTGGACACATTTCTATCCAACTTAATGGGAGGCTAAGACACTGTCAACTCCTTGACTTAGTCTTTTTAAGGACCTAATAATTTTAGAGGATTTTTAACTGTGACAGAAGAAAGAGATAAGGACATGGATCATCCTCCCACTGAATCAATCAGATTCCAGGAGGGTTGAAATAAATCAACAAATGATCCATGGGCACCTATAGATTAGTCAGACCGATCAACCTGGGTGACATGGGTTAACTCGAGTCATTGAGCTTTTCCAATCAGTTCTGGTCGACTCGACTAGCCAGGTAGGTGAGATCATGGGTGAGTATCCACCATTAACCATCTTTCCTAGATACCAACCAAGTTGGCCAGGAAAGAGGTCGCCTCATACAGCCATGATCACAATGCCAAACCTACCTCGACACCAATCGGTTTACCAGACTCGATCAGACTAGCCTAAATACTCGGGCGTCCACTGAGCCACTAATTAGATCCATTTTAGATGAATGGATCAACTATTCTAACTATTAGATAGTTCTAAAGAAGGACCTTAAACAACTTTTGTTTAATCTTCTTGTTATCCGGTTCAACTAAACTTAGGTATAACCCAGTTTTGGACCCAACTAGTCAGCTAACCCAATCAACCTAAAATGGCTTATGCAAGTATTTTAGATTTCATAAACCTAAAAGATTTTAATAAGCCAAAGATTTAATTAAAACAATTTTAATTAAGTCACAATGTAAAACATTTTTACATAACCAAAAAATCATGCATCAAGATATTTTATATCCATATTAAACATGCCTAAAACTATGTATCATCAAATTAAAACATTTTTAATTTTAATATTCTTTAAGGATCCTTCTGAAAAGGCCAACACAGATGATCCGCATCGTGTCAAAGACATACGGTCATGGTGAAGGTCTCAACTAGGTTCCAAAAAGAAATTTTGATACATCATTAGATTAAAACAATTTTAATCTACATACATGCATACTAGATTAGATTACAAATTCAACCTGGCTCTGATACCACTGAAAGTAAATAGTGCAGGTGGTTTGACAAGATCCTACACTAGGTATGCAATCATCTGCGGGAGCAGATTGGATTTTAAAATAATTTTTAAAATTCGCGCAACGGGTATTTGCTCCGCTAGGAACTAATCTAAATCTAGTTGCATTTAGGCATGCATAAACATATAAAATATTTATAAAATATTAAACAATTTAATCTATCCATGCATGATTAAATTATAAATTTTCCATACCTTTATTCTACCTGGAATAACTATGAAATAAACCTGGAATAGACTGGAATAATTGGAATAAAGTTATTCCAGTCGTCTTCCTCCTTGGGACCCTATTTTTGGCTTGCAAAACATCATCGGAACACCGCCTTCCGGACTTCCGTTTGCTCCCAAATTTGAGCAGCGACTTCTTGGACAAGTCTTCTTCGATTTGCCACCAGTTGCTACAATCAAATCTAAGTCAAAAAAACTAAATAAATCACCAAAGTCTGCTGCCAGATTTCTGCAGCAGAACTGGATAACAGACTTTGGGCTTCGTTTCAGAGCAGCTGGGGTGATCCCGGTTCACATGGTTTGCTCCTAGGAGTAGAGTGGTACTCCCTCTAGAGGGGGGACATGCCCGGGGCTCTCGGATCCGCCTCCATGCACGGTGCTAGCCGTCGGAAGAGGGCTTCACGGTCACAGGTTTTCTGCAGCTGGGTAGAACTTGAGCACTTCAAAACAATGGGATTTAAAGCTTGTTTCTCTCCCTCTAAAGCTCCTAAACCCAGCCCAAAGCTCTCTCCTTAAGCCTCTCAAAGAACGGGGATGGGACAAGCATTCTTTTTTTCCTTCTCAAGTATTCTCATGGTACAAGTATTTCCAACATTGAAAACTTTAACCTGAAATTCAACAACACTAACAGGTGAGGGATGGGTTGAATTTATAAGCTGCTGGGAGGGAGAGGGAGGAGGAGTGACGGAAGGCCAAGAGAAGCTGGTGTTAACCCAATTAAACAGCCATAAAAGAGGGAGAAGAAATGCCATCGGTGGAGGGAGAAGAAGAGACGCGTGCGTGGACGTTTGGCCTTTGGTCGCTAGGAGTTTTTTCTCCCATCCGTTTGACCTTCCATTAAAATACCGTGTAAAATGGTCACGGGAGAAAAACCATGGAACCAAAACTGGTCCATGGTAAATTTGGTTCAAACCATTTAAACCAACCCATTTTGGCTCAATCCCATTCAACCAAAGGGTTCAATCCAATTGAACCTGGTTCAGGGAATAAAATTGGTTCACAACCAATTGGAGGCCGAAACGAACTCCGAATCAGTTCAAAACTGATTCAGAAAAATCCTGGCGCAGTGCTGGTCAACCCGGAATATTTTTTGGTCGACACAGACAAGGGCAAGATGGGGAAAAGAGTGCTAAAAAAAATACTATGACCATAAAACCGAGACGATTCCCAATCATAATCGGTATCCGGATCAGAGAGTTATCCTCTGTGGCGTGTGACCTCATAGGTTCGAACCTAAATGGTAGCACTAGAACCATTCTAGTACCAGCACAGGAAACCATCTAGCAATGGGTCCCGGCATCCGGATAGGTCGAAGATGCGGGAGCAAACTATCAAACCTCTGGCATATGGTTACCGTATAATTCATCCCTTTGACCTCTAATGCTCATCACGACTGAGATTGGGCTGCCAACCCAGACAGAGTCAGTCGACTACGTGTCTCAACCTTGCAAGCCCAGTGACTCTTCACTAGGACTACCCCGACCGAGGATTTGCTAAATTGAGATACTGCGAGACATTCAATCCAAACTGTTTGGACAGGTCAATTCCATCTTGGTCCATCACTGCTCCACAAGTACTTGCCTGTATCCAGAAACCTTCCGTCACCGGATTAAAAATCTGGGTAGTCTGGCACCAAAGCACAGGGAGTTGCTTGCAAGCTACCGTGATGACCTCAGGTCAGAGGGACACATATACCCATATCCATTCGTGAGTATCCCTTTGGCAGAAAGGGGCTGCACGGAGTCACGTTCAATGAGATATCACATATCCCACTTGTAGATCACATCAGTGTCACCACACTCATTTGGTCAAGAGGACAACCAAACGATGTGAACTACAACAACCTATACTTGATATATTGCCGTCCAATACAATATATCCTTTGGTTATGAATTAGGTTTAAGGACCACTCGATACATCCTCTCTGTATCATAGTTTGTGTAGTCCTAAGGACTTCATCACATGGAAAGAGTTCATTTCAGGGAAATTTAGTATGTGATGAGCTGCCAAAAATAATATTTTATTAATTCATAAAATGAGTACAATACTTAGCACAACCACCTACAACCCAGGCGATTGGCTTTGGGATACAATTCCCAACAGAAGAAGCATTTGGTTGAACCTTAGTGCAGATAACTGAACTGTGATCAAGTATAGCAGGAGTCTGATCCTCCCTGCTGACAACCTGGAAGTCTCCATCATCACCACTGTCAGACTCAACAGCTATATCATCAGCAACAACAGCAGTCTCATAATGTACATCAATGTGCTCAACATCATCTACTACTGGAGAAGGATCTATAGAAGGATCAACTATAAGAGCAATAGTAGTATCAGCTGGAACTGCACTGCTGATGGGGAACTAATATGCATGCAATTTTTTTTGTATGTTTTACATGTTGAGTTAGGTGATTAATTCCCAAATTTCAGATCAAACTTATTTGTAGGGAATTTTGTATGAATTTTTGAAGATCAGCATGCAGATTAGGACCTAGAAAAGTAGCAAAGAAGGACCGCCGGGGCTGAGAAGCCTCGGTTAGGGCAAGTTCTCCTACAATAAAACTACTGGAGGTAGAGGGGTGTACCTGACAACGTCTGTGAAGATCGCCACAAAGGGGTCTCTCGTTCCTCGACGAATGCGGCCTGGAAAACCGAGCCAAAGACCCGCGGATACCCGGCTTTCTGCTCGGTGATCCGATTGAGGCTTGGCTGGAGTCGTTGGATTCGTAGGAACTCAGGGACCTGCAAACGACCTGTCAGGGGTTAGAAAGCTCACAAAGGAACAAGAAAACAAAGTAAAAATAGCAAGGGAAGGCTTCTTTTGGAGTGGGCGTCCAGGGATCTGGAGGGTTTGTTGGCAGCAGGAAGATGATTGCAAACACCGGGAAGAAGAACTCTCACAAACCCCTTTATGCACACAGCAGGGTATCACACCACTCAATAGAAGAACTCAAGGTTTTCATTCATCAAAAATTCTCCTCATACAAGAGGCTAGGGTCCCTTAAATAGACCCTTAACCTTGGGCTCCAAGTAAGGGTACATAAGTCTTTACATAAGAATCCTTTTCCCTCTCAAACCCTAGCTAGAAAATAAGGAAATATTAGGTAGAAAAATCCCTAAAAATTTTCTTGACTTGGTCAAGACTCCAAGGACGCCTAGGGGGGCGTGTTGGGCTTCTAGGAGCAGCAAAAGGCCGGCCCAAAGGGGCTCGGGTGCATGGGTTTGGGCCTCTGGAAGCTGGGGTGGCCTGGTAGCCAGGTAACAGGAATATTCCCTGGTATCTTGCTTCTTAGGGGCTTGGGCTTGGCACCTGGGCTTGATTTCTTTGGGCTAGGATGCAGATGGACCTTTGGAATCATGGATGCCCTTATCTATGAATATACTTTGGCATATGGAAGGGAATCTGGGCACTTGGAGGGCATCTGCAAGAAATCAGGGTTTTCTGAATTTTCCTCCTGGGGTCTTCAAATCTTCAAGCTAGGTTGGACTTGGGCTATACTTCCATGTCTTCAATCTAGTTGGACTTGGTCTTCACTTGTATGATATAGTCTTGAGTCTTCAGTATGCTTGGACAGGACTCAAAAAAATAAAATTAGCTCAACATGAGCTGACTAGCATTTGACTGAACTAGCTCAACATGAGCTGACAAGTACAGAACTGAAATAACAACTCAAAATACTCAAATAACAACTAAAATAAACTCAGATGAGCTAAGCCCTTATTACAGATGGACTCATAAATTATTGATCAATTCATAGAGGATTGAAAAGCCTCTATCTTATTCTGGTGCCTCCGGTGTCCCCACCAATTCTCCCGGGGTGGGAGGAACTCGACCCTGTCGAGTGAAGGTCAGACTGGCTCACATATCTCTCGAGAAGGTCTGGGTTGAGGCGTTGCAAGTCCTCTCGAGAAATCCACGAATCGTCCGACTCTGGCCGGCCTTGCCATCGGACCAAGAAGCGTTGATAGTCATGGCCCTGGGTCGTGATGGCTTGATTGTCCAGGATATGCTCGATCCGTTCTCCTCTCTCAGGCCAAATTTGTTTGTGGACACTCTAGGTTAGGGTCACTCATAATGAAAAGGAATAGGTCCAAAGGCCTCACTAGGTAGCGCTGCCGGTTCCCTATACTCAACCAGGTCTGTAATATTGAAGGTAGAACTAATGCCCAAATCCGAAGGCAATTCTAACACCTAGGCATTTGATCCAACCTTCTCTATCACTTTAAAAGGTCCGGCTCTGCGAGCATGAAGCTTCTTTTAGGCCTAAGCCTAACCAAGATAAAATCCACTACATCAAATTTTTTTGATCCATCTTCGGGAATTAGCCAGTTGTTTTAACATTAGTGTGAGTGGTGAACATGCTAGGCACATGCAGACTCCTAACAAGATGATGCAAAGGACTCAAACCTACACCTAACAGACTTGACTATGCATTCTTATAGAAGGAAATCTTATTGAACTCTTTGGATCTAAACCTAAGAGATTATAGGTTCCCTAGGTTTGATCCTAGCTTGACATGCACATGAAAATTTACAGTGAACTCCTAGCAAATTCCAAAGAGTGTGCCAGAAGTAAGATGCAAACCTAACATGCGTGATGAATGCATGCAGTATGCTAATCTCAATTAAATGAAATCTAATAATCCTATAAATGCTGGAGGTGTCAGGAAAGGGCAGAAAATAGGAAGTGGGTTCAGAATTAGTTTGGTAAGGTAGAGAAAAAGGTTCATGGTTAGTTGAATAAAGTAGGATAAAAGACGGGGTGTCAGGAACTAATCCTATACTAATGAGGTTAACCTTACGGGGTTGCGGTATATCTATGGGGTTTGTATAATGGAAGGATGGGTTATTAATCTCAGGGAAGAGGTCCTTAATGGGAACTATAGGAGGAGGCTCATCTTGAAGGTATAGATTCAAAGAGATCAGGTCCTTAATAAATTCTTCAGGTTCTTGTATTTTAGGACAAGACTCTATAATTTGGCTCTCCTCTATGGTTTCCTCAGGTAAGGCTCTAGTAGCAGTACCCAGGTTCTCTTCTTCTATTTGTTCTTCCACTATAGCTTTAGGTTGGATGTGGTCAAGGTCAACTACCTCTAGGTTGGCTTTTACCTGGGTATCTATTGGGTCAGCTAATTCTAGGTCATCTAAAGGTGTCTCCTCTTCTCCCTCATACTCATCCACTAGGCTCACATCAGCTTCATACACTTCCGCGTTAATGTAAGCCTTGTGAATCTCAGGAATGGTTGGAGAAGGTCGGCTAGCAGGAAGTTGGTTAGGTTTTGGTCTCTGATTATGGGTACTACTCCTAGTAGGTTCAGGTTGTATAAGGGGTAGTGGCTCACTTCTGGGTTCATATTTAGGGATACTAATCCTATGGGGTTCAAGTTGACTAGGGGAAGCATGACTAGGCTGATACTTAGGGGTTATGGGTTCTCTGGGCTCATAGGACAAGGGTGCAGATCTATGGGTCATGGGATTATAGGATCTCGGGTCATAGGATTTTGGGTTAGCTCTATGGTCAGGTTCTAAGGATGGATCATGGTTTGGGTTCCTCCTAAGGTTGGGCTTCCTATATGGGTCAGGATATTGGGTTCTCCTAGGGTTGGACTCCCTATATGGGTCAGAATATTGGGTTCTCCTAGGGTTGGGCTCCCTATATGGGTCAGAGTATTGGGTTCTCCTAGGGTTGGGCTCCCTATATGAGTCAGAGTATTGGGTTCTCCTGAGTTCAGTATCATAATAATGGTCACGGTAAGGGGTTCTTCTAGGTTCAGTATCATAATAAGGGTCATGGTAAGGGGTTCTTCTAGGTTCAGTATTATTGTATGGGTCAGGCTGAGGGGCTCTCCTAGGTTCAATCTCTCGGTATGGATCAAGGTTTGGGGTCCTCCTAGGTTGAGGATTGTAGTACGGGTCAGAATAAGGGGATCTCCTAGGTTCGACCTCATGGTATAGATCAGGGTTTGGGGTTCTCCTAGGTTGAGGGGACTCAGGATCTGGCTCAGATTGTGACCCATGGGTTCTTGCTATGGTCCCTACACGGCCTCCTAACTGGTCAAACCTTTTGGCAAGATGGTCAATTCTATTGTTGGTTTGGGTACCAGACTGAGTTAACTGGGTAGTCATCTGGGCCATTTGATCAGCTAGGACTTTTATTTGGGCTTGTAAGTTTTCCATGGGTTCAGACATTTGTGAAGGAGGTGGGTGATATGAAACTCCTGATCTAGTGCTCATACAAGACTCGATCAGACCGACTATAGCTGACTAGACCTAGAGTCCAAACTAGATGCTCAATCAGGGTGGCAAACTAGCCTATAGTAACCCTGTACTCAGCCAGGCAGGTGTAAGGGGAGTGTTAGGTCCCTGATTGCCAATCCTAGACACCAATCAGAGATTGGCCAGGTAGGCGGACCAGCACACAAGCCCTTCGGGATTGAATCCCTAAACCACCGTTCTAGACACTGAGCACAAGGCACACACAGGTTAACTTGACACAGTGGTCTAACACTAGCCCGGATCCGACCAGTTGGTGTCCCTAGCCCACTAGGGCAAATTAAGTCCAATTAATTTTAGGTTAAGGCTTGGGACCGAATGCAAGGGATGTGGTTTTGGGCTATGGAGAGGTTATCAACTCCTCCCCCCATCTGATATAGCAAGAGTGCCCTTAAAAGTAGATTATGCAATGATGGCAGGCAAATGATGCAAATTAGGGTTAGATGTTTTTGGTATTTTTGGAGAATATGTAATTTTTTTTTTTTTTTGTATTTTATTAAATAGAAGAAAACTTACAAATTATTGCCTAATATTCAGGAAATATACTAAAATTAAAAGATATGCAAAAATGCTAAACAAAACCCTAAAACTTCCAAACTTGTCTTGCTAAAAAAAAACAGAGCCGGAAATTTGTAGGCCCTATTTCGGCTTACAGAAAATTCACAGGTCATAATAAAATTTGGAAAAATTTTTAAAATTACTGTGAATTATGATAAATCTAGGAAAATAAATTTCAGAATTTTTGGAGTTTTTAAAAGGGAGAAATAATTAAAATAACAGAGTATATATGGACTGAAAAATTGTAGAAAATAAGCCCTAATCTAAGCTCTGATACCAAATGATGGGGAACTAATATGCATGCAATTTTTTTTGTATGTTTTACATGTTGAGTTAGGTGATTAATTCCCAAATTTCAGATCAAACTTATTTGTAGGGAATTTTGTATGAATTTTGAAGATCAGCATGCAGATTAGGACCTAGAAAAGTAGCAAAGAAGGACCGCCGGGGCTGAGAAGCCTCGGTTAGGGTAAGTTCTCCTACAATAAAACTACTGGAGGTAGAGGGGTGTACCTGACAACGTCTGTGAAGATCGCCACGAAGGGGTCTCTCGTTCCTCGACGGATGCGGCCTGGAAAACCGAGCCAAAGACCCGCGGATACCCGGCTTTCTGCTCGGTGATCCGATTGAGGCTTGGCTGGAGTCGTTGGATTCGTAGGAACTCAGGGACCTGCAAATGACCTGTCAGGGGTTAGAAAGCTCACAAAGGAACAAGAAAACAAAGTAAAAACAGCAAGGGAAGGCTTCTTTTGGAGTGGGCGTCCAGGGATCTGGAGGGTTTGTTGGCAGCAGGAAGATGATTGCAAACACCGGGAAGAAGAACTCTCACAAACCCCTTTATGCACACAGCAGGGTATCACACCACTCAATAGAAGAACTCAAGGTTTTCATTCATCAAAAATTCTCCTCATACAAGAGGCTAGGGTCCCTTAAATAGACCCTTAACCTTGGGCTCCAAGTAAGGGTACATAAGTCTTTACATAAGAATCCTTTTCCCTCTCAAACCCTAGCTAGAAAATAAGGAAATATTAGGTAGAAAAATCCCTAAAAATTTTCTTGACTTGGTCAAGACTCCAAGGATGCCTAGGGGGGCGTGTTGGGCTTCTAGGAGCAGCAAAAGGCCGGCCCAAAGGGGCTCGGGTGCATGGGTTTGGGCCTCTGGAAGCTGGGGTGGCCTGGTAGCCAGGTAGCAGGAATATTCCCTGGTATCTTGCTTCTTAGGGGCTTGGGCTTGGCACCTGGGCTTGATTTCTTTGGGCTAGGATGCAGATGGACCTTTGGAATCATGGATGCCCTTATCTATGAATATACTTTGGCATATGGAAGGGAATCTGGGCACTTGGAGGGCATCTGCAAGAAATCAGGGTTTTCTGAATTTTCCTCCTGGGGTCTTCAAATCTTCAAGCTAGGTTGGACTTGGGCTATACTTCCATGTCTTCAATCTAGTTGGACTTAGTCTTCACTTGTATGATATAGTCTTGAGTCTTCAGTATGCTTGGACAGGACTCAAAAAAATAAAATTAGCTCAACATGAGCTGACTAGCATTTGACTGAACTAGCTCAACATGAGCTGACAAGTACAGAACTGAAATAACAACTCAAAATACTCAAATAACAACTAAAATAAACTCAGATGAGCTAAGCCCTTATTACAGATGGACTCATAAATTATTGATCAATTCATAGAGGATTGAAAAGCCTCTATCTTATTCTGGTGCCTCCGGTGTCCCCACCAATTCTCCCGGGGTGGGAGGAACTCGACCCTGTCGAGTGAAGGTCAGACTGGCTCACATATCTCTCGAGAAGGTCTGGGTTGAGGTGTTGCAAGTCCTCTCGAGAAATCCACGAATCGTCCGACTCTGGCCGGCCTTGCCATCGGACCAGGAAGCGTTGATAGTCATGGCCCTAGGTCGTGATGGCTTGATTGTCCAGGATACGCTCGATCCGTTCTCCTCTCTCAGGCCAAATTTGTTTGTGGACACTCTAGGTTAGGGTCACTCATAATGAAAGGAATAGGTCCAAAGGCCTCACTAGGTAGCGCTGCCGGTTCCCTATACTCAACCAGGTCTGTAATATTGAAGGTAGAACTAATGCCCAAATCCGAAGGCAATTCTAACACCTAGGCATTTGATCCAACCTTCTCTATCACTTTAAAAGGTCCGGCTCTGCGAGCATGAAGCTTCTTTTAGGCCTAAGCCTAACCAAGATAAAATCCACTACATCAAATTTTTTTGATCCATCTTCGGGAATTAGCCAGTTGTTTTAACATTAGTGTGAGTGGTGAACATGCTAGGCACATGCAGACTCCTAACAAGATGATGCAAAGGACTCAAACCTACACCTAACAGACTTGACTATGCATTCTTATAGAAGGAAATCTTATTGAACTCTTTGGATCTAAACCTAAGAGATTATAGGTTCCCTAGGTTTGATCCTAGCTTGACATGCACATGAAAATTTACAGTGAACTCCTAGCAAATTCCAAAGAGTGTGCCAGAAGTAAGATGCAAACCTAACATGCGTGATGAATGCATGCAGTATGCTAATCTCAATTAAATGAAATCTAATAATCCTATAAATGCTGGAGGTGTCAGGAAAGGGCAGAAAATAGGAAGTGGGTTCAGAATTAGTTTGGTAAGGTAGAGAAAAAGGTTCATGGTTAGTTGAATAAAGTAGGATAAAAGACGGGGTGTCAGGAACTAATCCTTTTCCCTCTCAAACCCTAGCTAGAAAATAAGGAAATATTAGGTAGAAAAATCCCTAAAAATTTTCTTGACTTGGTCAAGACTCCAAGGATGCCTAGGGGGGCGTGTTGGGCTTCTAGGAGCAGCAAAAGGCCGGCCCAAAGGGGCTCGAGTGCATGGGTTTGGGCCTCTGGAAGCTGGGGTGGCCTGGTAGCCAGGTAGCAGGAATATTCCCTGGTATCTTGCTTCTTAGGGGCTTGGGCTTGGCACCTGGGCTTGATTTCTTTGGGCTAGGATGCAGATGGACCTTTGGAATCATGGATGCCCTTATCTATGAATATACTTTGGCATATGGAAGGGAATCTGGGCACTTGGAGGGCATCTGCAAGAAATCAGGGTTTTCTGAATTTTCCTCCTGGGGTCTTCAAATCTTCAAGCTAGGTTGGACTTGGGCTATACTTCCATGTCTTCAATCTAGTTGGACTTGGTCTTCACTTGTATGATATAGTCTTGAGTCTTCAGTATGCTTGGACAGGACTCAAAAAAATAAAATTAGCTCAACATGAGCTGACTAGCATTTGACTGAACTAGCTCAACATGAGCTGACAAGTACAGAACTGAAATAACAACTCAAAATACTCAAATAACAACTAAAATAAACTCAGATGAGCTAAGCCCTTATTACAGATGGACTCATAAATTATTGATCAATTCATAGAGGATTGAAAAGCCTCTATCTTATTCTGGTGCCTCCGGTGTCCCCACCAACTGCCACCACTAGAATGATCACCATGATTATCATCTCCATCACTACCGCTATCACTGTAACCATCACTATCTGACTCATTAGAATCACCATCAATAGGAGGAGGTGGAGGTGCAAACTGACCAGCAGTGCCAAAAGGCATCAAGGATCTCAATATGCTCTGTATCTGCTCAAATCCAACATCAGTCGTAGCACGAAGAGAGCTGATCTGTAAGTCAGTATGTGCACATAAATTGTAGCTCAATCTGTACCTATGATATCTCCCTACAGACCTCTCTGATCTGATCTGTAATCCTCTGCTCAAGGTCCGAGTCAGTCCTAACAGTGGGCTTAGGTGTAGAAGCAAGAACAGGTGTAACTGGTAGAGTGGCTGGCTCATGCTGCTCATGCTGTATAGGTGTAGGCCTAGGAGGTGTAATTTGCTCAGCAGGTCCAGAAGGTCTTGCCTCTATTGCTCTAATCTCATCCTCCTCATTTGGCTCCTGGCCAGACTCTCTACGAACCCTCATCCACCAATCTATCAGAATCCCATCCTATGAAGAGATTTATCTCCATACATGTCCGTATGGAGGATCTCTTTGGAGGGCTCGCCCTCCAATGGAACACTGAAGTCTCTAAATAACTGGGTCAGCACCATGCCATATGGTAAACACAATCTGCACTGGGTGGCTGCCTCTCCCATCTGGTGGATCATAATCATCACCAAGTTGATGGGGGTCTGCTATCTCAGAGCCACCATCAGAACCAACTCTCTCTCAGTAATAAAGTCGAATCACCTGGTCTTAGAAATCAAAATCCGAGAAATTATGTGATGAAGAACTCTCATCTCGATGAAAAGCTGGTTCGCAGAAACTATTGAGATACCACTCACATCCTCCCACTCCAGGATACATCGAAAGGCTGCCTCTCAATTCCCAACACTATTCGTGGCTCTGCCATGGAGTGGGATCTGCCATACCCTGCTAATCATTTCAGGGGTCACCTGGATCTCAACTTCCCTGACTACTGCTATCCATCGAAGGCCATCAGTGCCCATACTACCATAAAACTCTCTAATGAGCTGGGGGTAATATCACTCTCATATAGTATAGAAATGAATGAGCCCAGCTGCTCTTAGTAAGTCTCCAATAATGAAGCTCTGTGAATCCCAAAATTGAATGTCCACACGTCTACCACTGGCAATAGTTTTCCCCATAACTCTAGCTGCTCCAGGGGAAGAAGGTGCAGGCTGCTCCTAAGTATCTGCTCTGCCTGCTCAGCTAGATCTTGACAGGCCTTGGTTCTTCGCTCTCTACTAGGTTGACCCTGCTCAGCCCTACTTTTTTTGTATGCCAGTTGCTTTCGGGGACCCATTTCACATACAACATAGAGAAGAGGGACACGGAAGAAGAAGGAAGGCTAGGGAAAGAAAAGAGGGAAGAGCAATGGACCGAAAGAGGACATAAAAAGGAGAAATAAGTCAAAGAAGAGTGAGAGGGTTAGAATGTGGGAAGAACCAGGAGGAAATGGGATGAGGATGGAGGAGAAAAGGGGAAACCGAGCAAGCCACGGGCCAAAACAAACAAAAAGAGTAGGAATGGCTCGGACGAGGGAAAAATCACAAGAGAATCAAGGATACTGGCCAAAACACAGCAAGGATTTGCAAGGCTTGGACCAAATGGAAGGAAAAATGAAAAGGAAAATGAAGAAATACGGTCTGACCAAAAATTGAGAGAAAAAGAGAGAGATTATACCTAAAATGAAAGGTTAGAGGTGGAAAATCACTGTTCTTGGAGGTTTGGAGTGAGTTTGGGGACCACATGGTGCTAAGAAGGGAAGAAGAAATGAGTCAAAATGAGTTTTCGAAAAGCCCTAAAAAGTCTCAGCCTGACATCATGAGTTGATACTTTAAAACTGCTCAAGTGTCGACACTTTAGGTGAGTCGACACTAACATTTTTTTAAGTGTTGACACTTGACCTCAAGCAAGCAAAATAAATTTCAATAAAATCCAAAAAAATCCAGGAAAATTCTAGGAGATATCCTAAGTGATATTTAGAGGATTTTGAGATATTTGGAGGATTTCAATAAGAATTTGAAGGGTTTAGACAAAAGGATCAATGACACCAAGTTTCCTTCTAATCATGCAAAATCTTTTTTCACTTAGAGGTTTTGTAAAAATATCTACTAATTGATTATCAGCACACATAAATCAAGCATTACATTACCATTTTGCACATGATCTCTTATGGAATGATGTCTTATTTTAATATGTTTGCTTCTTGAGTGTTGAATAGGATTTTTAGTCAAATTAATTGCACTAGTATTATCACATCTTATTGGTGTCTTAGTTAGTTTGATGCCAAAATCTTCGAGTTGTTTGATCCATAAGATTTAAGTACAACAACTTCTGGCTACTATATATTCAACTTTCACCGTAGATAGAGCAACTGAATTTTGTTCTTACTAAACCATGAAATCAAATTGACTCCAAGAAATTGACAGGTTCCACTGGTACTTTTTCTATCAAGTTTACAACTAGCAAAATTAGCATCAGAATATGCAATCAGTTCAATAGATGAATCTCTATAGTACCAAAGTCCAATGTCAATAGAGACAGACAGATATCTAGGTATGCATTAAACAGCCAATAAATGAGACTCTTTAGGAGCAGACTGATATCTTGCACACATAATACACTGAACATTATATCTGGCGTACAAGCAGTGAACCAATGATACCTCTATATAATTTTTGATTTACACTTGTACCAGATTCATCTTTATCTAATTTACAAGAAGAGCTCATAGGTGTACCTAATGGCTTGGTGCTCTCTATCCCAAACTTCTTTAATATTTCTTTTGTGTATTTGGTTTGGTTGATGAAGATCCCTTCTTTGGTTTGCTTAATTTGGAGTCCTAGGAAAAAATTCAGTTCTCCCATCATGCTCATCTTGAACTCACCCTGCATAAGCTTGGCAAACTCTTAACACAAAATTTCATCAGTAGCATCGAAAATAATATCAACGATATACACTTGTACTACTAAGAGATCATCATTCTTCTTTTTCAAAAATAATGTATTGTCTACATTTCCTCTAGAAAAATCATTTTCAAGTAAAAATCTACTTAATCTATCATACCAAGCTCTTAGAGCTTGTTTTAAATCATACAAAGCTTTATAAAGTTTAAAAACATGATTAGAAAATTCATGATTTTCAAAACCGGGGGGTTGTTCAACATAAACTTCTTCTTCAATAAATCCATTCAAAAAAGCACTTTTGACATCCATATGAAATAGTTTGAAATTCATAAAACATGCAAATGCTAATAATAGTCTAATTATTTCAAGTCTAGCAACAGGAGCAAAGGTTTCATCAAAATCAATCCATTCCTTCTGATTGTAGCCTTTGGTAACTAGCCTAGCTTTATTTCTAGTAACCAAACCATTTTCATCAAGTTTATTTCTTAAAACCTATTTTGTTTCTATTATTGAAATATTTGATGGTCTTTCAACTAAAGTCCAAACTTTATTTTTTTTAAACTGGTTTAGTTCATCTTGCATAGCATTTATCCAATTACAATCATTTTCAGCTTCTTCAAATAATTTTGGTTCTATTTGAGAAACAAAAGCTAAGTAATTACATACATTTCTCAAAGAAGAACGAGTACTTATCCCTTTTAATGGATCACCAATTATAAGTTCTTTGGGATATCCACGAGCATACCTCCATTCTTTAGGTAGTGGATTGGGTGTAGATGAAGCTCCTGCTTGTTCTCCTTCATTGTCCTGATCATCATCTTGCTCCTTGGAAGGTTCTTCATTAATTGTCATTCTTCCAAACTTTTAAGTACCTGTAACATCATCAATAGTATCTTCTTTTCTAAAAGATTTATTATTAGTCTCATTAAATATTACATATATGGATTCTTCAACTAGAAGAGTTCTTTTGTTGAAGACCCTATATACCTTGCTAGAAGTAGAGTATCCTAAGAAGATACTCTCATCTGACTTGGTATCAAATTTGCTGAGGTTATCTTTATCATTGTTTAGAATGAAACAACGGCATCCAAAAATATGAAAATATTTAATAGTGGATTTTTTATTTTTCCAAAGTTCATATGGTATTTTCTTCAACATAGGTCGAATTAAAACATGACTCAAAACATAACATGCAGTATTTATGGCTTCTGTCCAAAAATATCTAGGTAAATCATTTTCACAAAGCATTGTGTAAGCCATTTCTTCAAGAGTTCTATTTTTTCTTTCTACCATCCCATTTTGTTGAGGTATCCTAGGTGCAGAAAAATTGTGATCTATACCATTTCCATTGCAAAAGTTTTTAAAATCATGATTTTCAAATTCAGTACCATGATCACTTCTTAAAGAGATAATTGAAACACCTTTTTCATTTAAAACCTTTTTATGAAATTTAATGAATGCTGAAAAAGTTTTATCTTTGTGTGCCAAAAACATTACCCATGTAAAATGTGAATAGTCATCTACAATCACTAACCCATACTTCTTACCTCCCAAACTAGTTGTTCTAGTTGGTCCAAAAAGGTCCATATGAATTAATTCTAAGGGTCTAGTAGTAGATACTACTCCTTTAGGTTTGAAAGAAGATTTTGTCTATTTTCTAAGTTGACATGCACTACAAATTTTATCTTTTTCAAAAGTGAGTTTTGGCAAATATTTTACAAAATTCTTTCTATTTAATTTTGAAATCAAATCATACTTGCACGTCCTAGCCTACGATGCCAAAGCTAACTAGTTTCATTTGTCTTGGCTTCTTTTGCTACTAGGCATTGACCATTTTCCATAGGTAGATCATCAAGATCAATCGTGTAAATGTTCCCATGCCTATGACCAATGAACTTGATGCCATTATCATCTAGACTAGATACCATGTATAAAGAAGATTCAAAAAGTACTTTAAATTCTTTGTCACAAAATTGACTTATGCTAAATAAATTATGCTTTAAACCATCAACTAACAAAATATTATCAACAAAGGAAGTAGGGGTGATATGGACTTTACCGATACCAATGATTTTTTCCTTTCCATTATCACCAAATATCACATTTCCATCATTCATAGCTTCTAGAGATGAGAATTGTCTCACATCCCCAGTCATGTACCATGAGCAACCGCTGTCAAGATACCACATTTTTCTTTTATCCTTGGTTGCAAGATCACCTACAAAAATAAGTCAAGTGGAAACTTTAGGTACCCAAGTCATCTTGGGTCCTTTAGGGTTAGTTGAAATAGTTTCTTTTGGAACTCATACCTTTCTAACAGGATTTAATTTCTTTTTATTGCACATATACGATTTATGCCCTACTTTACCACATGCATAACAAGTAATATTAGATAAAGCAGGTACAAAGAAATTTTTAAAATACTCTTATTATTTTTGTGGTTTGTAGCCTAATCTAGCTTTGATAAAAACAACTCTTTGGTTATTTAAAAGCATGTTACGTTTTTCAGAACTATAAGTAAACTTTTCAACAAAAGGTTTTAGTTTTTTAAGTTCTTTCTTGTACTTTTTATTCTCTTGAGAATACTCTTTGTTCTCTTTAACAAGCTTTTCATTAGTGGCAAATAATTTATCCTTTTTTAAATCTTTCTTTTCCTTTTCCAAAGAAGTAAATCTTAATAGTTAACTGTTTATTTTCTTGAAACAAACAATCATTTTCTATCAAAGACTTATTATTTGTTTTAATTAACTCCAAATTCTGCTTTCTTAGTTCTTTGTTCTTTATCTTAAGTTTTCGATATTCAACTACAAATTCATCAAAAACTTCATGCAATTCTTCGAAAGTAAATTCTTCTTCAAGTTCAAGGCTTACCTCTTCTTCTTTGTTATCCATAAAGCAAAGGTTGGAGACCTTTTGCTACTCTTTATTAGAACTCGAGTCTTCACTCTCGCTCCATGTTGCCATCATGGCCTTTTTCTTGAGTTTCTTTCTGCTTTTCTTGAGTATGGGGCAATCCAACTTGAAGTGACCGGGTTCTTACACTCGAAGCAAGTGGGTTGCTCCCTTTCCTGCTCCTTTTTTTTTTCTTTGCTATAGTCTCCTTTTTGAGGCTTTTTCTTGTAAAAACCCTTTTTATTCCTCATAAATCTTTTAAACTTTCTAGTCATGAAAGCTGTCTCATCTTCATCATCCTCTTCTTCTGATTCATCACTTGATTATTCTTTGGTAGTGAGTTGAAGGCAATGGCTTTCTTCTTCTTATCATTGTCCACTGTCTTTTGTTTCAAGGAGAGCTTATAAGTCATCAATGAGCCCAAAAGCTGCTCAAGTGGAAGTATATTGACATCTTTGGCTTCTTCTATGGTGGTGACTTTAGCATCCCAGGAAGCCGGAAGAGACCTGAGAAGTTTATTAACAAGTTCACCATTAGAAATAACTTTACCTAAGCTTCTCATGCCATTCACAATGTTTGTAAATTTAGTATACATTTCACTTATAGATTCAGTTGGTTCCATTCTAAATATTTCATAGGTGTGAATGAGCGTATTCACTTTGATAGTCTTCACTTGATATGTACCCTCATGGATAACTTCAAGCATGTCCCATATTTTCTTGGTGGAGAGACAATTTGAAATTCTATTGAATTCACCATGGTCATGTGCACAAAATAATAAGTTCATAGCCTTGGCATTAATTTCAGCTTGCTTAATGTCATTCTCATCCCAATCTTCTTCTAGTTTATGAAAGATTGTGCCCTGAAAGCCAATTGAAATATTGTAATTTTGATCCCAAAATCAATGAATTGACATTTTATAAAGGCATTATTTTCATCATTTGCTGTGTCTTTTTGATTTTATGATGAACCCCATAGATTAGGGCTATGGTTCTAGGGTTATGATGAGATCATACCAGTGAGACCTAAAGCCTTAAAACCCTAATCTAAAATATTCCTGGTCGATGGGACATTGAGTTGGGGATCAATGTTTTCGGCAAGACCAGCACATCCTATATATGTTTTGTAATAAGGGTGACTGATCTCACAGTCACTTATGTTTGACACTAATACTAGGATGTGAGTGTTCATTAGAGAATGAGTTCACTGAATTGATCCAGATTGAGAATATCTAATGGAACCTTATCTGTTTGTCAATAGATAATTCTCATAGTGGGAGTAGTGCATGTGGTCCTTTGACCTGAGACTACCATAGTACCTTATATACATGAATCCATACTTTGGTTCGCAGTCAATCATGACACTGAGTCATGCACGAGGTGATACTGGTTATGGTGGATTGTATATGGAGGTTGTGAGTAGGTCAACAAGGAATTGATTAGCCCTAGTAAGAGGGAATAGCATCCAGCTAATTTCAAATGATGGATTCAGGAAACCTTTGATCAAAGTATGAACATTAGAGTTATTTTCTAATGGTTCATTAATGAATCATCATTATAAAGATTGAGCTAGGGATGAATATAAAAATTGGATTTGACAAGAATCCATATTCATAATCATATTCGGGATGCAGGTTGATCAAAGGACTGAATTGCCCGGTAACTCACCACTGAAGGGTATTTTGGTAATTCCACCAAAATTCCACATCTTCCGGGTAGACATGATACGTTGCTAGACGTCAATCTTGTCTTGTAGGTATATGATTGAGTCATGGTAATTCAAATCAGTCAATTTGAATTAGATTCTAATTGACCGAGTCGAACTAGTTTGGGTTGACCTAAATCGGCTTAGTTGAGATCTAACCGAATTAAGTCAAATAGCACTCAGACCTACTGCTGGCTAGGTGTGGAACCCAATGGGTCACACACAAAAGAAAATTGATGAAGGATTTAATTTGGAATTAAATCGTGTTTGCAGGATAAACACACTAGCATGTGTTGCAGACCAAATTTCTATTCGAATCAGATTCGAATTTGGTTCCGAATTGGGCTTAATTGGGTTCTAATTGAACCAGATTAAGGTCCAATTTATTTTTTAGGACATTGGGCTAACCCATGGCTGAACCCAAGTGAACTTAGTTCACTGAGACCCTCTCTCCAAGCCGCCCCCTCCCTTCTCTCACCCGCGCGCGCCAAGAAAGAAAGTCCACGCACGTGGACTTCTCTTAAAACGCGTGAGAAGAAAAAATGTCGGAGAAATTTCTGAATAGGGGCATTTCAGATCCTTGTCTGGCACCCTTGGATCTGGATTTGATGGCCAGAAAAAATTAAGGAAAAGATCCGTCGCTTTTCGGTCGCAAATCCGTCTCCAAAAGTCGCGATTCTTCCTGAAGTTTTTCCGAGAGTCCTCCTCGTCGGAAAAATGAAAATCAAATCGGAGAATCGTGATTTTTGGTTGAGGGGACGCGTGAGGAATGAGGGATCGTGATCCCTGGGATTTTAGAGGGTTGCGTTGTTTCGAGATGACACCCCTCTGAGATCTATAAATAGGGTTGGGGTTCTCGGGGGTTTTCACGTAACATAGTTCAGAGATCCAATTCCCTTTCTTCCTCTCCAGAATACTCCTTCCTCTTGTTCTTGTTGGGTATTGTTTCCCTTACAGAGGTATCCTCTGTTGAAACTCTGACCCTAAACAAGAATAAGAAGAAGGTCTTGAACGGTAAAGGAAAGAAAAAGGAAAGGATCTATTCTTCTTTTCCTTCTTGAATTAAGACTTTGCCTGTCTTAATTTTTTTTCCAATTCAATTCAAGAAAAGGGATTCAAGAAAGGGAATTCTTGAAGAAAATTCAAGAAGAGGAAAGAAGGAAGAAAAAGAAATTTTCAAGAAAGAAAATTTCAGCCTAAAGGTCCAAGAATTGAATTCTTGAAAAAGAATTCAAGAAGAGGAACCAAGAAATAGAATTTGTTGTCTTCATTGTTTTTCTGTGTGGATCACCATTGGAGGGTGAACATTTGGGCACCTGGTGGAGATTCAGAGTTTGGATTTTGCGATACAGGTTAGTATCTTAATTTGAGATTAAAATCTTATATAAACATCTTATATGTTTTAATTCTTTTAAGGAGATTTTGGGTTGAAGGTTTGGTGAAGATTTCATAAAGATAAAAATTGTTGAAATCTGTAATTCCGCCTTGCCACCGAACCTTACAGTGGTATCAGAGCCTCCTTATTAAGATTAAAATATATATTCTGAATTTTAGATGCATATTTATATAAGTAACATGAGATGTAATATATGTTTGTTATAATGTCACCAATTAGGGTTTTCACTCAAACCCTAATTGTTGTAGAGATATGCATAGAGATCTAGTCATCATACTGAAATAAGGTTGCCCTGGCATAATGGTGGATCCATTATGTGGTAAATGGTTGTCCTAGTATGATGACACACCAATCACATTTTTGTGTTAATTATGCATATATGTTTGATGTATGCCACTAATTAAGGTTTTCACTTAAACCTTAATTTGCATAGAGATATGTTTAGCCTTCTAGTCATCATACTGAAATAAGGTTGCCCTGGCATAATGGTGGATCCATTATGTGGTAAATGGTTGTCCTAGTATGATGGCACACTATGGCACATATTTGCTAGAATGTGCTTTGTTTTAATAAAGCCCTCTTTAACAACATATTAAGTTGTAGTGTCATATACCAAAAGCAAAAATAATCAATATGATTAGTTTATCATTCGATGTCTAGGAAAAGTGGTTCATGATCGGTAAAGAGGATGTGGTTTTTAATTGGTTCCGTTGACTGACCTGGCCAATTCTTATTGGTGTCTAAGGAAAGCAACCGGGGGACTCCCACCACTCTCCCACTTACCTGGCCGGTATGATTAACTTAATTATTGATTAATATGCTCAGTGTAATATTCACTACATATGGCTTTCCTTCATGCCAAGTCATTATTATGTTATGATCCATATTAGGTTTGTTGTGTACACACAAGGCCTTTTTTCTTTATGGTGACTAACATAATTTTTTCTTGGTACATTTGATGCTTATGGAATGATTTAATATAATACTTTGTTGTGTACACACAAGGGTATTATGATTAATATCATAACTATATAGCAATGAAGGGTCTAACTTAACTAAAATATTATAGTTTGTTATGTACACACAAGGCTATTAATATTTTAGAGGCCAAGATAAGTTGAGAATTGTATGAATTACAATTGGAAAGAGTTTTCCTACCTTTGAACTTATATAAGATTTGTTGTGTACACACAAGGTCTTTTATAAGGAATTAGGATCTCAACCCCACTAAGAGAACCAATTAGGGTTTTCTCGATCATCACATTGAGGGTTATGATGCTTGATAAAATAGTGGGAGACATAATTAAGTTAAAGTCCTAATTTAATTATGTTTTGTCAATATTGATTGTCTGCTTATGTAATGTTGTTTGTTAATGTAGATTAAATGGCCTCTTCACTCTCACTCCATAGCATTCTTGATGCAAATAAATTGACTGGACCAAACTATGTTGATTGGTTGAGAAACCTGAAGATAGTACTCAGCCAAGAAAGAATTTCTTATATTCTTGATACCCCAACCTTGGAACCATTAGGGGAAGATGCCTCGCAAGAGGATAAGACCACATATAACACGTGGCAAAATGACTCACTTACTGTCAAGTGTATAATGCTTGCCTCTATGACCAATGAGTTACAGAGGCAACATGATAGCATGGACACAAACTCCATATTGCTCAATTTAAAAGAACTTTATGGAGAACATAGTCGAACTGCAAGATATGAAATATCTAAGCAGTTATTCCGTGCAAGGATGACAGAAGGTACATCCATACAAGACCATGTATTAAAGGTTATTGACCTAATCACCCGATTGGGTCAATTGGGTTTTGTTATGGATGGGGAGTTGAATCAGGATTTAATCCTGCAGTCACTCCCAGAGTCATTTTCACAGTTTGTTCTTAATTATCATATGAACAAACTTAACACTTCTTTGCCTGAGCTGTTGAATATGTTAAAAACAGCGGAGAGCCATTTAAAGAAAAATAAGGCTCCACTTCTTCTTGTGGATGGTGTAAACAAGAAGAAAATATGCAAAAAGGGTTCCAAGAGGAGGTTAAACCCAAAAGCGGGTATCAAGAAAAAGAAAGGAAAGAAGGCCTCTGGATAAATGACCTGCTTTCATTGTGGCAAGCCGGGTCACTGGAAAAGAAACTGCAAGGTTTACCTTGCAAGTCTGAAGCCTGGTGCTAGTAATGCACCAAAAGGTATGTATGAGATACATGCAATTTTGTCATTAGACTCTTCTAATTCAAACTCTTGGATATTGGATACTGCTTGTGGTCATCATATCTGCAAATCATTGCAAGGACTACAGAACATTAGAGTTTTGAAGGAAGGTGACTTCGAGCTCTATGGTGCTGGAGGAGATTCCATCCAAGCAGAAGCTGTAGGGACTTATATGTTGAAGCTGCCTTCTAGGAAGATTTTAGAGTTAAAGAATTGTTATTTTATGCCTAGAATCATTAGAAACATCATATCTGTACCCTTGTTACTTAAACAAGGATATATTATGAATGTAATGAGCAGTGGCTGCTCAATCAGTTTTTCTAATGAAATAATATTTAATGGCATATTTTGCAATGGTCTCTTAACTTTATCTTCTGATGACAATATACTACATGTTAGTAATAAACGAAAAAGAGATGAAGTAAACAATACTTTACTTTGGCACTGTCGTCTTGGACATATTAGTGACCAGAGGATTAACAAGTTATACAAGAAAAAATTCCTTAATCCTTATGACTATGAATCATTAGGAACTTGTGAATCATGTCTCATGGGTAAAATGACCAAGACTCCATTTAGTGGACATAATGAAAGGACAACAGAGTTATTAGGACTCATACACACTGATGTATGTGGACCTATGACAACTCAGGCCAAGGGTGGATACTCATATTTCATCACATTCACTGATGATTTTTCAAGGTACGGATTTGTGTATCTAATGAAACATAAGTCCGAAGCTTTTGAAAAATTTTTAGAGTATCAAAGTATGGTAGAGAAACAAACGGGGAAAAGTATTAAGATCCTTCGATCAGATAGAGGAGGTGAATACTTATCCACCGAGTTTCTTGATCACCTTAAACAAAAGGGAATCATCTCTGAATGGACTCCTCCTTACACACCACAATTAAATGGTGTTGCTGAAAGGAGAAATCGTACTTTATTAGATATGGTACGGTCCATGATGTGCTTCACAGACTTACCTGTTTCTTTCTGGGGATATGCCTTGGAAACAGCGGCTAATATTTTGAATAGAGTACCATCTAAATCTGTATCTGGTATTCCATATGAGTTATGGAGGGGAAAGAAACCCAATCTTAAGCACCTTAAGATATGGGGATGTCCAGCTTATGTCAAAAGAAATTTTGGACAAAAGCTTGATGCTAGAGCAGAAAAATATCTTTTTGTTGGATATCCCAAAGATAGTATAGGATATCTATTCTACCACCCTACTGAACAAAAGGTTTTAGTCAGTAGGCATGCCATTTTTATGGAAAAGGAATTCATCCTACAAAAGGGCAGTGGGAGAAATATTGAACTTGAAGAAGTTCAACAAGTAGATACATCTCAACAAAATCATAACACAGTTAGTATAGAACCTGAACACACCACTCCTATCCGTAAGTCTGATAGAGTGCGACATGCACCTAAAAGGTATGGGTTCATTATTGAAAATAATGAAGCCCGAATCATTGATAATGATGAACCTCTAACATATACGGATGCTGTCATAAGTAGTGACTCAGACAAATGGCTGGAAGCCATGAGATCCGAAATGGACTCCATGTATGTCAACCAAGTCTGGACTTTGGTTGATGCACCAGAGAGTGTTAACCCTATTGGATGCAAATGGGTCTATAAGAAAAAGATTGGGACAGATGGCCAAGTTGAAACTTATAAAGCCAGATTAGTGGCTAAGGGTTTCAGACAAAAACAGGGAATAGATTATGATGAAACATTTTCTCCTGTTGCCATGCTCAAATCTATTCGGATCATGCTTGCTATAGCAGCATATCATGATTATGAAATCTGGCAGATGGATGTGAAAACTGCATTCCTCAATGGTTTCCTTGAGGAAGAGGTTTATATGTCACAGCCAGAAGGTTTTGTCTTGGAGACTAAACCTAATCAGGTATGTAGGCTAAAAAAATCTATTTATGGATTAAAGCAAGCATCTAGGAGTTGGAACATCCGATTTTATAAGACAGTCAAAGAATTTGACTTTATCAAAAATGAGGATGAACCTTGTGTGTACAAGAAGACTAGTGGGAGTGCCATAGTTTTCTTGGTTCTGTATGTAGATGACATACTCCTCATTGGGAATGATATCCCAATGTTACAATCAGTCAAGGTATGGTTATCTAAACAGTTTTCCATGAAAGACTTGGGAGAAGCATCTTATATACTAGGCATCAAGATCTATAGAGATAGATCTAGGAGGATGCTAGGTTTATCCCAGTCTAGGTACATTGACCAAGTGCTAAAAAGATTTAGCATGGAGGAAAGTAAAAGAGGTTACTTACCTATTGGTCATGGCATACATCTTTCTAAGAAGATGTCTCCTAAGACACCTGAAGAAAGAAATAGAATGAATTCGGTACCTTATGCTTCGGCAGTAGGGTCTATTATGTATGCTATGTTATGTACTAGGCCTGATGTGGCATATGCCTTAGGTATAGCTAGCAGGTTTCAGGCTGATCCAGGAGAGGATCATTGGAAGGCTGTGAAAAATATTCTTAAGTACTTAAGAAGAACTAAGGATATTTTTCTAATATACGGAGGATCTGATCTTAAACTAGAAGCTTATTCAGATTCTAGTTTTCAATCAGATCTAGATGACAGCAAATCTATATCTGGGTATGTTTTTACCCTTAATGGAGGAGCTGTAAGCTGGAAAAGTTCTAAACAGCAAACTGTAGCTGACTCAACAACTGAGGCAGAGTACATTGCTGTTAGTGAAGCTGCCAAGGAAGCTGTCTGGATGAAGAAGTTCATATTAGAGTTGGGCGTAGTTCCTGAGATTGAAGGTCCAGTATCACTTTACTGTGATAATACGGGGGCTGTTGCTCAAGCAAAGGAACCAAGAGCTCATCACAAATCAAAGCACATTCTGAGACGCTTCCATCTCGTTCGAGAGATTGTCGAAAGACAAGAAGTCTGCATTAAAAGGGTAGAAACGAAGAACAACGTAGCAGACCCGTTCACTAAGGCTCTATCACAGTGAGAGTTTGATCGCCACCTTGATTGTATGGGGTTAAGATTTAAAGGCGATTGGCTTTAGTGCAAGTGGGAGATTGAAAGATTGTGCCCTGAAAGCCAATTGAAATATTGTAATTTTGATCCCAAAATCAATGAATTGACATTTTATAAAGGCATTATTTTCATCATTTGCTGTGTCTTTTTGATTTTATGATGAACCCCATAGATTAGGGCTATGGTTCTAGGGTTATGATGAGATCATACCAGTGAGACCTAAAGCCTTAAAACCCTAATCTAAAATATTCCTGGTCGATGGGACATTGAGTTGGGGATCAATGTTTCCGGCAAGACCAGCACATCCTATATATGTTTTGTAATAAGGGTGACTGATCTCACAGTCACTTGTGTTTGACACTAATACTAGGATGTGAGTGTTCATTAGAGAATGAGTTCACTGAATTGATCCAGATTGAGAATATCTAATGGAACCTTATCTGTTTGTCAATAGATAATTCTCATAATGGGAGTAGTGCATGTGGTCCTTTGACCTGAGACTACCATAGTACCTTATATACATGAATCCATACTTTGGTTCGCAGTCAATCATGCACTGAGTCATGCACGAGGTGATACTGGTTATGGTGGATTGTATATGGAGGTTGTGAGTAGGTCAACAAGGAATTGATCAGCCCTAGTAAGAGGGAATAGCATCCAGCTAATTTCAAATGATGGATTCAGGAAACCTTTGATCAAAGTATGAACATTAGAGTTATTTTCTAATGGTTCATTAATGAATCATCATTATAAAGATTGAGCTAGGGATGAATATGAAAATTGAATTTGACAAGAATCCATATTCATAATCATATTCGGGATGCAAGTTGATCAAAGGACTGAATTGCCCGGTAACTCACCACTGAAGGGTATTTTGGTAATTCCACCAAAATTCCACATCTTCCGGGTAGACATGATATGTTGCTAGACGTCAATCTTGTCTTGTAGGTATATGATTGAGTCATGGTAATTCAAATCAGTCAATTTGAATTAGATTCTAATTGACCGAGTCGAGCTAGTTTGGGTTGACCTAAATCGGCTTAGTTGAGATCTAACCGAATTAAGTCAAATAGCACTCGAACCTACTGCTGGCTAGGTGTGGAACCCAATGGGTCACACACAAAAGAAAATTGATGAAGGATTTAATAAATCGTGTTTGCAGGATAAACACACTAGCATGTGTTGCAGACCAAATTTCTATTCGAATCAGATTCGAATTTGGTTCCGAATTGGGCTTAATTGGGTTCTAATTGAACCAGATTAAGGTCCAATTCATTTTTTAGGACATTGGGCTAACCCATGGCTGAACCCAAGTGAACTTAGTTCACTGAGACCCTCTCTCCAAGCCGCCCCCTCCCTTCTCTCACCCGCGCGCGCCAAGAAAGAAAGTCCACGCGCGTGGACTTCTCTTAAAACGCGTGAGAAGAAAAAATGTCGGAGAAATTTCTGAATAGGGGCATTTCAGATCCTTGTCTGGCACCCTTGGATCTAGATCTGATGGCCAGAAAAAATTAAGGAAAAGATCCGTCGCTTTTCGGTCGCAAATCCGTCTCCAAAAGTCGCGATTCTTCCTGAAGTTTTTCCGAGAGTCCTCCTTGTCGGAAAAATGAAAATCAAATCGGAGAATCATGATTTTTGGTTGAGGGGATGCGTGAGGAATGAGGGATCGTGATCCCTGGGGTTTCAGAGGGTTGCGTTGTTTCGAGATGACACCCCTTTGAGATCTATAAATAGGGTTGGGGTTCTCGGGGGTTTTCACGTAACATAGTTCAGAGATCCAATTCCCTTTCTTCCTCTCCAGAATACTCCTTCCTCTTATTCTTGTTGGGTATTGTTTCCCTTACAGAGGTATCCTCGGTCGAAACTCTGACCCTAAACAAGAATAAGAAGAAGGTCTTGAACGGTAAAGGAAAGAAAAAGGAAAGGATCTATTCTTCTTTTCCTTCTTGAATTAAGACTTTGCCTGTCTTAATTTTTCTTCCAATTCAATTCAAGAAAAGGAATTCAAGAAAGGGAATTCTTGAAGAAAATTCAAGAAGAGGAAAGAAGGAAGAAAAAGAAATTTTCAAGAAAGAAAATTTCAGCCTAAAGGTCCAAGAATTGAATTCTTGAAAAAGAATTCAAGAAGAGGAACCAAGAAATAGAATTTGTTGTCTTCATTGTTTTTCTGTGTGGATCACCATTGGAGGGTGAACATTTGGGAACCTGGTGGAGATTCAGAGTTTGGATTTTGCGATACAGGTTAGTATCTTAATTTGAGATTAAAATCTTATATAAACATCTTATATGTTTTAATTCTTTTAAGGAGATTTTGGGTTGAAGGTTTGGTGAAGATTTCATAAGATAAAAATTGTTGAAATCTATAATTCCGCCTTGCCACCGAACCTTACAGTTTAGGGGTGAGAATGCCATTAACCAAGTGAGTGGGCTGATGAGGCCCTTTAACTTTAATTCTCTAAACATTGTAATTAATAGCTTGTAAGTAAATGTGCATGCATGTCTTCCAGTATGTGTAATTTATGTCATTAAATAATGGAGGATGGTTAGAGGCTTGTCCTTCTACAATACCCATACCAATTGGAGCTGCCATGATCTTTCACTCAAGATTGTTGGACCTATAAGTAGAGTATCGGTGCTCTAATACCACTTGTTACCTAAAAATGGAGTCCAAGAGGGGGGATAAATTGGATCTTTTAAAAACTAAAACAATTATGTGCTGGTCTTGAAGTATTTATGAAATAAAGTGATTTAGCTCTAAGAGATATGCAGTGGATAACAGCAAATTAAATGCAAGTATTGAAGAGCAAGTAATAAAGAAAGCAATCATACACAAACACAAAGATTTATAGTGGTTTGGTGCACTCCAAGCACCTACATCCACTCCCCAAGCTTCCCTTGGATATGTCACTATAATCTCTTCAAGATTATAGGTGACTTGTTTTCCAATGCTCACAAGTCAAAACCTAAGTTAGTTTTATTATCTAGGCTCACCAACAACCTTTACAACTTATTTTGTCTTCGAGCTCACAAGTCAAATCCTAGTTGATTTTATCCCTTTGACTCACCAACAACCTTTACAACCTAGTTTCAAAACCTTTGAAAACTAGGTCAACAAGGTGAGAACAAGAATGTAATAAAAGAGCACAATACAAAGCTCTTAGAAAGAGCATAAATGAAGGTCGTCGAAGCTCTGTTGATTGCTTGAGTTGACTTCTCCTTGGAATCTCTTGAATGCACAATTATGGCCAAGCACTTGAAACCTTATTTCTAAGCAAATATCTTTAAACACACTCTTCTTGTCTTTTCAAATGATTGGAGTTGGTCTTATATGGTTTCACTCTTCCTTGTTAACTTTAAGAGGTTTGGTGAGTGTTAAATATCTCAAAACTACTGAAAAGACTGTTGAAGACCGTTGGGATTGAAAAACTAGCTGTTAAAAGTCATTTGGAGACAAATCTAAAATTATGAAAACTAGCCATTAGACCTTGAGTCGATCTCATGAGTCGACACTTGATGCGTGAGTCAACCTCGTGAGTCGACTGATGCAGAACAAATAAAGGGATGCGATGCAGAAGTAAATTAAGATTAACTAATTTTTTTGTTGTTTTTATATGTTTGTAGAAGTTGGCTTCAAATCAAAGAAAAGTTAACCTAACATTGAAAGATACTAATATGATAATTGAAAGCACAATTTTAAGGAAACTAAATTATCAGAGTAGTTCAGAAGCAACGGATCGCTGGGGGTTGAGAAACTCCCAGACCTAGGGTTTCGCTCCGAACTTTCAACATAACAGAAATAAAGAGAAGAGATGGTTTATCTAACCAGACAATGATCTTCACAGATTTTGGTGGAAGAACTCTCCCGAGCAGATTGTTGGATCCTCGGATTCAGATATCTTCGTAATGGATCCTCCAATACTGGTCCTTTGGCGGGTTGGCTTCTCCTGAACTCAAGATCTGGAAGAGGAGAAGAAAAACAATTGATGGA
Source organism: Areca catechu (assembly GCA_021397845.1). Classification (NCBI taxonomy): domain Eukaryota; kingdom Viridiplantae; phylum Streptophyta; class Magnoliopsida; order Arecales; family Arecaceae; genus Areca; species Areca catechu. The sequence goes on along the minus strand of CM038042.1, from coordinate 78,022,815 downwards.
ATCAGAGAGTCAAGGAAAAGATTTACCAGGTTGATGAACTTGAAGATTGAAATTGCTGAAAACTGGATTCTCCTGGATGTTGATGTGATTTTCCTTGGAACTTGCTCTGGATCTGAAGTAGCCGGACTGGATCTGGATGAAGGTGGACGGCCTGGACTTGTAGAGAGAGAGAGGCCGTGGGAGATGGATGGAGCTAGGGTTTGATGGATTGAAAATAATGAAGGGCGGCTAGGGTTTTGGAATTTCAAGTGGCTAACCTAGGATTTTGGATAAAGATGGAGATCTCTCACCTCCTCAAGGCTCCAATGGAACCCGGATTACCCCCTCACGGAGCTCAACACTTAGAATAGTGCGGAAGAAGAGAAACCTAGGTTACTCAACACAAGAGAATAGCAAAAATAATTTTTCTTCATTGATTTCTTAAAGTTACAAAGAGGGGTCCATTATATAGACCTAAAATTTTCTCCAAGCTTGTACAAATTCCCATGTGGGACTAAACTCCTCCAACTTCTAGATTAGGTAGAAAATCTCCTCTCTTGGTCGACCAAGAGTTCAAAAAAATTTGGGACGGCCATAAAGGAATTTTTTTTGGAATTTTTATGGCGCCTCCTTTGGAGTTGGATTTGGATTTGGAGTCCTCTTCTTCTTATGGCATTTCTTCTTTTCTTCCACTCCAAGTTAAGCTCTTTGATTTTGATTTGAACTTCAATTGGATGTCCTTCTTTGATTTTTTCTCCAAGAGAAGTCTTTTTCCTTCTTTGCTTAGACAAAATTGGCAGGTATGGGCGCCTCCTTTAAATTAGCTTCCAATTTGATTTTTTCTTCTTTGGATGTGGGGACCATGACACTGGGATGCCTCTGTGGCGCCTCCTGGACTCTGGCGTGTGCTCGGAGTGTGGCTGGGCGTGTGGCTTGGAGTGTGGCCTCCACTTGCTTGAACCTTGATTTGATTGGAAGACAAATGTGGCACCATTTTGGACCAAATTGAAACCACATCGGGACTTGCATCGAGTCAACATGACTCAACAAAACTTAAATGGTGACTCAAGAAATAAATAAACTGGTTGACCAGGTAAACCTTTATTACAAACCCTAATTTCTCGGGCAATGTCAATCAGAGATCCAAATGGAGCTCTGAAGTCTTCTTCTGAGTCTGGTGCCCGCACCAATTCTCCCAGGGTGGGAGGAACTCGACCCTGTTGAGTAAGGCACAAGTTGGCTCTGGTATCTCTCCAAGAGGTCTGGGTCCAATTCTTGTAATTCTTCTCGGGAGATCCAAGAGTCATCAGAATCTGTCCTTCCTTGTCAGCGGACCAGGTACCTTTGGTATCCTCGATTATGAGTAGAGATAACCTGATCATCCAGGATCTTTTCAATCTGCTCTTTCCTCACAGGCCAGTTTGTTGGTGGACACTCAGGGTCGGGATCACTCTCAATGATAGGGTTAGGCTCAAAAGGCTCACTAGGAATCACAGCTGACTCCCTGTACTCTACTAAGTCTGTAATGTTGAAAGTGGAGCTAATGCCTAGTTCTGGAGGCAACTCGAGCACATAGGCATTGGATCCTACTCTCTTTACCACTCTAAATGGTCCAGCTCCCCTAGCATGTAACTTTCTAATGGTTCCAGGAGGAAACCGTTCAGGCCTTAACCTAATCATTACATAGTCTCCCTCAACAAAAGATTTGACTCGCCTTTGAGTATCAGCCAACTTCTTATAAGTTTCATTACTTAAATTTATTTTGGCATGAATTTCTTTATGCAAGTCTTTTACATGCTGTGCAAAATTCTCAGCAGATTCGGAGACTCGAGTGTGGACAGGTAAAGGGACTAGGTCAAGAGGTGTGTGAGGTTTGTACCCATGTACAATTTCAAATGGACTCTTACCCGTAGACCTATTGACCGAGTCATTGTACGCAAATTCTGCCCTTGGTAGGTATAAATCCCAATTTCTGGTGTTTTCACCAACAAGACATCTCAGCAGATTTCCTAGGCTACGGTTCACTACTTCAGTTTGGCCATCAGTTTGGGGATGATAGGCAGTTGAAAACTTAAGTTTTGTCCCTAACTTATGCCAAAGGGTCTTCCAAAAGTAACTGGTGAACCGGACATCCCTATCTGAAACGATTGTCTTAGGTAGGCCATGGAGTCTAACTATCTCATTGAAGAAAAGTGTGGCTACCTTAGACGCATCAAAGGTTTGGGAACAAGGCAAGAAGTGGGCCATTTTAGAGAATCGATCGACTACGACACAGATAGAATCATGTCTCCTCTGGGTCTTAGGTAAACCTAACACAAAATCCATACTCACATCTTGCCAAGGACGATCTGGGACAGGGAGTGGGGTATAAAGGCCAGTGTTTTGTTTTCGCTGTTTGGCAACAGCGCAGGTTCGACATCTAGCTACAATATTAGCTACATCCCTTTTCAAGCTAGGCCAGAAAAAGTGGTCTTCAATAGCTAGAATGGTCTTGTCTTTTCCAAAATGGCCGGCTAAACCTCCAGCATGGATTTCCCAAATCAAAAATTCCCTAAGAGAAGTTCTAGGGATGCAAAGCCTATTTTTGAAGAACAAAAAACCATCTACAAGGGTATAATCCTGGTGATTACTAGATGGTCCTTGAACTAGATCCTGATACACAGTTGTGAAATCCGGACAAGACTCATATTCCTCTTTGATTTGCTCAAACCCTATGACCTCAGTTCTAACAGAAGTTAATAACAGAGATCGGCGACTAAGGGCATCAGCTACCTTATTCTCAACTCCAGCCTTATGTTTCAGGACAAAAGTATAGGACTGGATATATTCTACCCACTTAGCATGCCTAGGGTTAAGCTTCTTTTGGGAGTTCAGAAATCTAAGAGCCTCATGGTCCGAAAATAGTACAAATTCCTGCGGTAGCAAATAATGTCTCCAGTAACGCAAAGCTTGCACCACCGCATAAAATTCCTTATCATAGGTAGAATACCTAAGCTTAGCATCATTAAGTTTTTCACTAAAGAATGCTATGGGATGATTCTCTTGGCTTAGGACTCCACCTATTCCTACACCTGAAGCATCACAGGCAACCTCAAATACTTTAGAAAAATCGGGTAATCTCAGAATGGGTGCCTGGGTCATTTTATCCTTAAGATCTAGGAAGGCTTTATGGGCTGACTTAGTCCAATGAAATTCTCCCTTCCTAATACAATCAGTGATAGGAGCAGCTAAAGTACTAAACCCCTTGATGAATCGCCTATAGAAGGTAGCCAAGACGTGGAAACTTCTAACTTCATGCACATTGGTTGGCTCTGGCCAGTCTACTATGGACCTAATTTTCTCAGGATCGGCCGCCACGCCGTCAGGGGTTACTACAAAATCAAGAAAGATAACTTTACTAGTCATGAATTCACACTTCTTAAGATTACCGTAGAGTCTATCATTCCTCAAAACTTGGCAGACTGCTCTAAGGTGGCCTAGGTGATCTGCTGGGGTCTTACTATAGATCAGGATGTCATCAAAATAGACCACCACAAATTTTCCTATGAAAGCTCTAAGTACCTGGGTCATAATTCTCATGAAAGTACTAGGGGCATTGGACAACCCAAAAGGCATAACAACCCATTCATAAAGACCATCCTTAGTTTTGAAAGCAGTTTTCCATTCATCCCTGGGTCTAATCCTAACCTGATGATAGCCGCTTTTGAGATCAATCTTAGAAAAAACCATTGCACCAGCCATCATATCAAGCATGTCATTTAGTCTAGGGATGAGAAACCTATATTTGATTGTAATTTTATTGATGGCACGACTGTCAACACACATTCTCCACGTGCCATCTTTCTTTGGGGTCAGTAAGGCTGGGACTGCACAAGGGCTAAGACATTCTCTAATAAACCCCTTCCTCAATAATTCTCCAACCTGCTTTTGCAGTTCTTCATGCTCAGATGGATTCATCCTGTAATGGGGCAAGTAGGGCAAAGTCGCTCCTGGGATTAGATCTATGGCATGCTGGATATCCCTAAAAGGTGGAAGGTGGTCTGGCAAATCCTCGGGAAAGACATCCTTAAATTCTTTTAACACAGGTTTAACTTCTTGAGGAGGCTCTGAGGGTTCCGAAGTTCTAAGTTCCTTAGCAGTCAACATCCAGATGGGTGAACCACTATGAATTTCTTGTTCTAGATCCTTAGCACTGATTAGGTTCACTCCAGTTTTCATCTCCTTAACCTTACCGGCTCCTTTAGTTACCTTGTCCTTAGGGGGAACGGAATGGATCGTAATCTTCTTCCCATTGAAACTAAAGACACAGGTATTGGATTTTCCTAAGAGGGTGGCATCATGATCATACAACCAAGGTCTTCCGAGAATTATACTGCTCACCCCCATGGGTAAACATCGCACCAAATCTTTTCGTGATAAGATTGCATCTTTTCGTGATAAGATTGTATTTGGATTTGGACTTGACATCTAGACTGGATGGGTATGGAGGTAGAATCTACCCAAGAAACCTTATAGGGGTTGGGATGGGGAACTGGGATTAAGCCTAACATCTTGACAGTGCTAGTAGAGATGGCATTTACACAGCTCCCACTATCTACGATGATCTTACATACCTTATCCCCTAATTTAAGAAAAGTCTGTAGGATGTTAGTCCTACGCCAATCCTCTTGAACTAGATTCTGGGATAGGATGCATCTTACAACTCCTAATTGGTCAGATTCATTGGGTTCCTCCTCTCCTTCATACTCCTCAACCAAATTCATTCCGGCCTCATAAACTTCTTCTTCAAATTCCTCACTGGGCTCGGAATTATCATTCTCTCCCTCTTCTATGTAAAGGGATCTCCGTGGGCACTGGCTAGCAACATGACCTACCTTATGACACTTGAAACAGGCTATGGCAGTACACTGACTGGAAATGTGACCTGGTTTCTGACACTTAAAACAGGTGATATTTGAACTAGGGGTTCTCTGGGTGTCAGGTGCCTTACCTTTGTCCATGGGCCTAGGGGTAGAAGTACCCTGAAAAGGTTTACTAGGGATAACTTGGCTAGGTCCATTCCTTGGGATTGGGGCACTAACCCTAGAAGGTATAGGTCCTCTCTGAAATTTCTCAGTGTTCAGTGCAATCTGGTAGGCTTGGTCTAGATCCGTAACCTCTCTCAGAAATAGTTCTCTCTTGATATCTTCCCTCAGTCCAGCCCTAAATCTAGACAAAGTGACTTCGTGGGCTTCACTCACATCATATCTCATTAGGTATTCATCAAAAGTAGCTATGTAGTCTGAGACAGATTGGTTTCCTTGTTTCAGGTTTTGCCATTGGTCTAACAGGTTTTGCTGGTATGAAATGGGTAGGTATTTATCTCTCAGTTTTTCTTTCATACCCTGCCAAGTGGTTATGGGCTCAACATTCCGTCTCCTAGTGGTTAGCTCAATGTTCCCCAGTATAACCTAGCTTGACGCACTAATTTCATCTTGGCAAACTTGTATTTCCTCTTCTCAGACATAGCATACCACTCAAAGTATTGATCCATCTCACCCTCCCAATCAGAATACACCTTAGGGTTCAGACTACCATCAAAAGTGGGTGCATCTAATTTGATGTTCCTGATGAACCTATCATCTCTATCTTCAGGCTCTGGGTCAGGCCTCCTATGATTAGGTTCAGGATCTCTATATAAAGGCCTTCTAGGCTCCTGATGTGGGTGAGGTTGAGGCACATTAAAATCGGGTTCAGGAGTCCAATTCCGATGTCTAGGTTCTTCAAGTACTTAGACTCGGTCCCTAAGTTAGGTAAGATCCTCATGAATTTGTGCGCTAAACTGGGCCACAGTGTTTGTCATATCCTGATTCATTTTAGCCATACTTTCAGTAAGAGTTCTGATCATGGCCTCTAAATCAGGTTGGGTTTGACCAGGTTGATATGGCACTCCGTTTCTGGTAGACATGATGATTCAAGCAAGCACACAAAATGAGACTAGACTAAATCGACTACTGGATCACTAGACCTAGAGTCCAAACTAGATGCCCAATCAGAGTGGCAAGCTAGCCTGTAGTAACTCAGGACTCAGCCAGGCAGGTGTAAGGGGAGTGTTAGGTCCCTGATTGCCAATCCTAGACACCAATCAGTGATTGGCCAGGTAGGCAGACCAGCACACAAGCCCTTCGAGAATGGATCCCTGAACCACCGTTCTAGACACTGAGTGCTAAGCACACACAGAATAACTCGGCAAACTGACTCAACACTAGCCTAGACCCGACCAATTGGTGTCCCTAGCCCACTAGGGCAAATTAGGTCTAACTGATTTTAAATTAGGTTTAGGTTCGAATGATTGGATGGTGGTTTTGGGCTAAGGAGAGGTAATCAACTCCTCACCTTATCTTAGATGCTCAATTGCCCTTAAGTAAATTATGAGATGATCACTCCAAAAAGAATTGAATTGCAGAACACAAAAAATAGAGTTGTTGTATTTTAATGCTCAGAATTTTTACCGAAACCAATAAATCACAGTAAAATTATGGAAAATAGGTTCAATTATAATGGTTTCAACGAAGCAAAAATCATGTAATTCGGAGTTTTATAAAGGGATAAATAATTCATACAACAGGACAATTACGGGCTACAACTAGATTGTCTTCCCCGTTTATAATCCCTGCTACGAAGTTATAACCCAATGGATCCCCTACACGCCCTAGGAACACCCCGTGGAATGGGAGGAGGAGGCTTGCACCTCGCTTAGTTCCTAGGACTGGACGTCCTGGGGAGTCTACTTCGAGCAGACAAAATAAAAAGAGAACAATCAAAGCAAGCAAGCAAATCAGAAACCCTAGACTGGGCTCTGATACCAAAAATGATGCAGAACAAATAAAGGGATGCGATGTGGAAGTAAATTAAGATTAACTAATTTTTTGTTGTTTTTATATGTTTGTAGAAGTTGGCTTCAAATCAAAGAAAAGTTAACCTAACATTGAAAGATACTAATATGATAATTGAAAGCACAATTTTAAGGAAACTAAATTATCAGAGTAGTTCAGAAGCAACGGATCGCTGGGGGTTGAGAAACTCCCAGACCTAGGGTTTCGCTCCGAACTTTCAACAGAACAGAAATAAAGAGAAGAGATGGTTTATCTAACCAGACAATGATCTTCACAGATTTTGGTGGAAGAACTCTCCCGAGCAGATTGTTGGATCCTCGGATTCAGATATCTTCGTAATGGATCCTCCAATACTGGTCCTTTGGCGGGTTGGCTTCTCCTGAACTCAAGATCTGGAAGAGGAGAAGAAAAACAATTGATGGAATCAGAGAGTCAAGGGAAAGATTTACCAGGTTGATGAACTTGAAGATTGAAATTGCTGAAAACTGGATTCTCCTGGATGTTGATGTGATTTTCCTTGGAACTTGCTCTGGATCTGAAGTAGCTGGACTGGATCTGGATGAAGGTGGACGGCCTGGACTTGTAGAGAGAGAGAGGCCGTGGGAGATGGATGGAGCTAGGGTTTGATGGATTGAAAATAATGAAGGGCGGCTAGGGTTTTGGAATTTCAAGTGGCTAACCTAGGGTTTTGGATAAAGATGGAGATCTCTCACCTCCTCAAGGCTCCAATGGAACCCGGATTACCCCCTCACGGAGCTCAACACTTAGAATAGTGCGGAAGAAGAGAAACCTAGGTTACTCAACACAAGAGAATAGCAAAAATAATTTTTCTTCATTGATTTCTTAAAGTTACAAAGAGGGGTCTATTATATAGACCTAAAATTTTCTCCAAGCTTGTACAAATTCCCATGTGGGACTAAACTCCTCCAACTTCTAGATTAGGTAGAAAATCTCCTCTCTTGGCTGACCAAGAGTTCAAAAAAATTTGGGACGGCCATAAAGGAATTTTTTTGGAATTTTTATGGCGCCTCCTTTGGAGTTGGATTTGGATTTGGCGTCCTCTTCTTCTTATGGCATTTCTTCTTTCTTCCACTCCAAGTTAAGCTCTTTGATTTTGATTTGAACTTCAATTGGATGTCCTTCTTTGATTTTTTCTCCAAGAGAAGTCTTTTTCCTTCTTTGCTTAGACAAAATGGCAGGTATGGGCGCCTCCTTTAAATTAGCTTCCAATTTGATTTTTTCTTCTTTGGATGTGGGGACCATGACACTGGGATGCCTCTGTGGCGCCTCCTGGACTCTGGCATATGCTCGGAGTGTGGCTGGGCATGTGGCTTGGAGTGTGGCCTCCACTTGCTTGAACCTTGATTTGATTGGAAGACAAATGTGGCACCATTTTGGACCAAATTGAAACCATATCGGGACTTGCATCGAGTCAACATGACTCAACAAAACTTAAATGGTGACTCAAGAAATAAATAAACTGGTTGACCAGGTCAACCTTTATTACAAACCCTAATTTCTCGGGCAATGTCAATCAGAGATCCAAATGGAGCTCTGAAGTCTTCTTCTGAGTCTGGTGCCCGCACCATCGACACTTGATGTAGAATCTAGAATCTTGAAGTTCTATCCCAGACTTTTTCTCAGGCGATGAGTCGACCTCATGAGTTGACACTTGAAGTGTGAGTCGACCTCATGAGTCGACACTTGGGTGTGCCACTTGAAACTTTGTGTGCCATTCTTCTAAAACTTGTAAATTTTCTTCGTGAGTCGACCTTGTGAGTCGATACTTGATTCTTTGCCATCCAAAAAAGCATGCCAAACTTGAATTTCTTAATGATCTATCCATTAATCCATTTGATGGTTCTTCATAAATGCCAAAGAGGTTGTTTTGACAATATTCCAAGATGAAAAGCTCAATCAAACATGAAAAACTTCTAGCTCTCAAATTAGTAAACTTGATACCTTTTTGTTGGAGAAATTAAAGTACCTAAGGCCTGAAATTCATACTCCAATTGAAACGTTAGTCCAAACATATACTCAGTATTTTGTTATTCATCAAAATTAAGGAGCCAAAGCCAACACCTTCGGTGTTTAGGCCAAAGGTATCATAATTCTAATATCCTTTCTCTCTTACATTCTTACACTTTGCCACACTCCCCTTGTCACTTCCATCCCTTGTTAGAGTTTAGGTCTTGTCTTAAGACAAGTCCACCATTTTAAGACAAGGGTTTAGGAAGAGATTTAGGAAGTGGAAAAGAGAGTGAAGAGAGGATTTGGAGAGGGCTCAGAGTGCTCTGCTGGAGGGCAAGGGTCTGAGCAAGGAAGGAGAGGCTACCAAAGGAAGAAAGGCCATCAAAAGAGTCCCAATGGCTTAAGCAACCTACTAAGGAGTGCTTCCAAGAATCAATTCCTATGTGGATCACCTTTGGAGGGCATGCACTTGTGTGCCTAGTGGAGAGAAGAAAGAATTAGCATTCCAGGTATTTTTCCAAACCCTAACTACATGACTTGTTAATTGAAATGAAATAAGTGATCTTGGGCTTAGGGTTTCTAGTTGTTAGGGTTTTCAAGAAAAATTTTTTTGAAATCCATGGATCCGCTGTGCCATCGAAACCCATAGAAACCCAATAGTGGTATCGAGCCCTCTTATTTCATTCAATTAATGGTCAATTGGATTTGCTTATGTGATAATGAATATGATCATATATGCGGATCATATTCTGATTCATGCCACTAATTAGGGTTCACTTATATATTAAATGATAATATGATCATATATATAAATCATAGTATAATGCATACTATTGAAAGGGTATATGATAGTAAATATTATCATGTATGGTGCATGCAATTAGTAATGATTGCTTATTATGCTATAAAGTGATGCATGATTGTTTTAAATTACATATGATATATGTTAAATCCTAGTAACTGCTTCAGATTGGGTTAGTTACCATGGCCATCCAGTCATAGGAGTTATTTAGGATTTCATGGCCCTCCTTTTCCATTCAATGGGGTCTCCTATGGCGTGTAGGGGTGCCGCTGTGGCCATATCCCATGAACAAGTGAGGTGAATGGATTCATATTACAATCATGCTTATGGTATGCATATTAGAGTTAATATGCTCGAATGATGGAATGAATATCATGTCATATGTGTATGGTTATGAATATATTATGATGTCATGAAAGTTAGGTTTTATGATGCCATGAATGTTAGGTTGACATGATTAAGTCTATATTAGGATGTGTTAGAGACCATCAAAGCCCTCATAAAATCATATTTAGTCATAGTGTATATTCATCATGATGTAAATCCAATTAGGATATGATCAACCAATTGGTGTCTAGGCAAGTGGTTCTAGGAAGGTAAAGGGAATGAGGTTTTTAACTAGTTCCGTTGTTTTACTTGGCCAATTTAATTGGTGTCTAAGGAAAGCAACGGGGGGACCCCCTCATTTCTTCCACTTACCTGGCTAATTTGGTCACATCTAAACCTTAAATTGGAAATGCTAATTGATAAAGAATACTACAAATTGCCTTCCTTCATGCTAGCCAAATTTATGCAAAAACTATAATAGATTTGTTGTGTAACACAAGGTCTACTTTTGTTTGATATGACATTTGTCTTGGTGCATGTTGTGCTTTATAGCATGACTGATGGTGCCGCTTTGTTGTGTAACACAAGGGCAACATTATTCAATCATGGATATATGGAAATGAAGGGTTTGACTAAACTAAGACATTATGATTTGTTGTATAACACAAAGCTATAAGTATCTAAGAGGCAAGTGTTATATTGAGAATTGCATGGGTTGCATTTATAAAGGGATTTTCCTATCCTTGAACTCATGGGTGTTTATTGTGATTAACACAAGGCATTCATGAGGAATTGGGATCTCAACCCCATTAAGGAAGCCCTGGGAGGGTTTCCTGCTTACCATAGTTGAGGGTTATGGTATTCGATAAAAAATAGTGGGAGACCCAATTAGATGAAAAAGTCCTTGTCTAATATGAATATCATCATGAGTGATCTCTTTATAGTTATTCTTTACTTACTGTAGATTATTACATTATGGTTTCTACTCTTTCACTGCAGGGCATCTTAGATGCCAATAAGTTGATTGATCCAAATTATGTAGATTGGTTAAGGAACTTGAGAATTATATTAACTCAGGAGAAAATTGCCTATATCCTTGATACTCTTGGCCTAGATCTAGTAGGAGAGGATGCTACAAAGAAGGGTTCAAAGAGAAAAAGGAATCCTAAGAGTAGCTTCTAGAAAAGGAAAAAGGCAAGGAAGCCCTCTGCTGATGGAACCTGCTATCATTGTGGAAAGTAAAGGCACTGGAAGAAGAATTGCAAGTTATATCTTGCAAATCAGAAGCAGGATGCTAGTGATGCATCGAAAAGTTTCTACATGATACAAACAAATCATTAAGTTCTTCAGCTTCTGATATATGGGTATTGGATACCGCATGCGGGTCTCATATCTGCAAGTCATTGCAGGGGTTATAGAGACCCAGAAGCTTGAAGAAGGGTGACTTCAAGCTATTTGGTGCGAGTGGTGATCCCATTCAAGCTGAAGCTGTTGGCACCTATTTACTATTATTGCCATCAAGCAATATTTAGAATTAAAAGATTGTTACTATGTAGCTAACATTATAAAGAATATTATTTCTGTACCTTTGTTGTTGAAACAAGGTTATGAAATAAATATTTCAAGCCATGGGTGCTCAATCTTCTTTTCAAAGAAGTTCTTTGGTTGTGGTACATTTGTTAATGGTTTTTTGATTCTATCACTTAATGATGAAGTTATAATTATTGAAAACAAGAAGAGAGAGAGATGATATAAAATGTCACATATCTTTGGCATTGTCGTTTGGATCATATTAGTGAGTTTATGATAAACAAGTTGTACAAAGAAAATTTCTTTGAATTTTTTGATCATGAATCATTAGAAACTTGTGAGTCCTGCCTCATGGGTAAGATGACCAAATCTCCATTCACTGGACATGGAGATAGGGCAACTGAGTTGTTAGGCCAAGTACACACAGATGTGTGTGGTCCTATGACAACCTGGCCAAAGAAGGATACTCTTATTTCATTAGTTTTACTGATGATTTATCAAGGTTCAGATTTGTGTATCTTATGAAACACAAGTCCGAAGCCTTTAAAAAAAATTCAAAGAATATCAAAGTATGGTTGAGAAACAAACTGGGCATAGTATTAAAATCCTTCGATTTGATAGATGAGAAGAATACTTATCTACTGAAATTCTCAATCATTTAAAGACAAAGGCATACTCTCTAAATGGACTCCTCGATACACACCATAGCTAAATGGTGTAGCAGAAAAGAGGAATCGAAACTTGTTGGACATGGTCCAGTCCATGATATGCTTCACAGATCTTCCAGTATCCTTCTGAGGTTATTCCCTAGAGATTGCTACCCACATACTAGATAGGGTACCATCAAAGGCAGTTAAGAGCACTCCATATGAATTATGGAATGGGAAAAGGCCAAGTATTTAATATTTTAAGATTTGGGGTTGTCTGCTTATGTCAGGAATATTTTTGGATATAAGCTAAGTGCTAAGGCTGACAAGTGCAAGTTTGTAGGATATCTTAAAGAAGGTATGGGTTACCTTTTCTACCATCCTATCGAGCAAAAGGTCTTTGTCAGTAGGCATGCCACATTCTTGGAAAAGGAGTTTATCCAAGTAAAGGGCAATGAGAGGATATTTGAACTTGAAGAAGTTCAACCTACACCTGAAATAATTCCTTAACTAGATATTCCTAAGATTCAGGAATAACCATAACACATACCTCCTCTCTGTAGATCAGAGAGAGTGTGAAGTGCACCTCTCATATGGCTTTGTCATTGAGAATGATAATGAAGCCAGTATCATATAGGATGATGATCTTTTGACCTCTACGGAAGTTGTCATGAGTGGAGACTCTGACAAATGGTTGGAAGCCATGAAATCTGAGATAGACTTCATGTATTTCAATCAAGTTTGGACCTTGGTAGATCCACCTGAAGGAATTAACCCAATAGGGTGTAAATGGGTCTTCAAGAAGAAGATAGGAGTAGATGGTCAAGTAGAGACCTGCAAGGCTAGGCTGGTGGCAAAAGGTTTTAGACAAAAGCATGGCATTGACTATGATGAAACCTTTTCACCAGTAGCCATGCTCAAGTCCATTTGGATTTTTCTTGCTATAGTAGCATACCATTATTTTAAAATCTAGCAGATAGATATAAAGACTACTTTCCTTAATGGAAATTTTGAGGAAGAAGTCTATATGACACAACCAGAGGGTTTTGTCTCAAGTGGAAGACCAAACCAAGTATGCAAGCTAAGGAAGTCCATTTATGGACTAAAGCAAGCACCGAGGAGTTGGAACATTCGCTTTGATGAAATAATCAAGGAGTTTGGTTTTATCAAGAATGTGGATGAACCATGTATGTACAAGAAGACAAGTGGGAGTGCCCTTATTTTCTTGATTTTGTATGTTGATGACATACTCATCATTGGGAATGATATCCCAATGTTGCAATCAGTCAAGTCTTGGCTATCAAAGCAGTTTTCCATGAAGGATTTGGAGAGGCATCCTATATACCGAGAATAAAGATCTATAGAGATAGATCTAAGAGGATGCTGGGCTTATCCCAATCCAGGTACATTGACTTAGTGTTGAAGTGATTCAACATGGAGGAAAGTAAGAAAGGTTACTTTTCCATGAGTCAAGGCATACATTTCTGATGGAGGACAGAATCAGGGTAGGATCGTCGGCGAGCTGAGAAGTCACCAAAGATTAGGGTATCCTATTTTTTTAATTTTTTTTTGATTTTTTCAATGGTGGTGGCGAAGGAAAAATAGGGATGGAGGGCAGAAAAATTAGACACTCTAGGACTTGGAACTTATATTCACGGAGAGACATCTCACCTATCCCACTATATGTGGCCTAGGGCATCCCACCCAAATCGCTACCTGGGACTGTGAGGGAAAATCCCTAAGACCTAGAGTGGACTCGACGGGGAAAAGGGGATAACTAGGGTCTTTCACCCCTCGATGTTCGAAAGCGAAGGACTAGGGTCTCTCACCCCTCGACGCCCGAAGGTAAAGGACAGACATGCCTCTCACCCTCCCCATACGGGGCGAACAAAAAGAAAAACTCTTTTAAAAAAAACTCTTTATTGACCAAACTATTTTTTTTACAAAGGACTGAGGGTGGTATTTATAGACCTGTCCAACCCTCATTTGAATTTGAATACAAGATAGAGATGATTTAAATTCAAATACAAGATAGGATAAGATAAGCCTATCCATATCTCAATCCTAACCAACCAAATCCTAATTTAAAATTTAAACAAAAGATAAAGATAAATCCTAAACAAATTTATTCTGGATATCCTTCGAGATTCATGCAGCTCCAGGATTCGTGCTTGCTTCAGGATTCATCCTGGTGATGTCCCCATCAATTTCTCCAAGAAGATGTCTCCTAAGACACCAGAGGAGAGAGAGAAAATTAGTTTGATCCCTTATGCTTTGGCTATTGGATCAATTATGTATGCCATGTTATGTACCAGGCCTGATGTTGCTTATGCCTTGGGCATGGTAAGTAGGTTCCAGGCTAATCTAGGAGAGGATCATTGGAAAGCTATGAAAAATATTTTCAAGTACATGAGAAGGACTAAAATTATTTTTTTATATATGGTGGATCATAGTTGAAACTAGAAGGATATATAGATTCTAGTTTTCAATCATATCTGGATGATAGCAAATCCGTATCAGGATATGTCTTCACCCTATATGGTAGTGCAGTGAGTAGGCAGAGTTCATAGCTACAAGTGAAGCCATAAGGAAGCTGTGTGAATGAAGAAACTCATCACGGAATTGGGCATGGTTCCTATTATAGAACAACCGGTGTCACCTTATGGTAACACTAGAGTTGTTGTACAAGCTAAGGATCTAAGGTCTCATAATAAGCTCAAGCATGTCCTAAGATGCTTCCATCTCGTTCAAGGACAAGATGTTGTCATCGAACGAGTAGATACAAAGAACAACATAGCATACCCATTCACTAAAGCACTACTAAAGCAACATTTTGATCGCCACTTAGATTATATGGGTATAAAATACAAAGGTGATTGTCTTTAGTGCAAGTGGGAGATTGAAAGAATGGTGCCCTAAAAGCCAATCATTGTAAGGGCATTTCTATGATCTTCCAACTCATGTATATATTATTTATCAATAAAGGCATCTTTTGATTCATCATACTGCTACATTTTATTAAGATTATGATGAACCCCATAGGTTAGGGCAATGAAATTAGGGTTATGATGAAGATCATAATGGTGAGACCTAAGTTCTTATAAACCCTAATCTAAAATGTTCCTAGTCAATAGATAATCGATTTGGGGATCGATGAATCCGAAAAGACTAACACATCTTGTGTATGCTCGATGGAGATGGTGGTTGGTCTCATAATCACTTGTGTAGAGACACTAATATAAGGATATGGGTGCTCATTAGGTTATGAGTCCATTGAACTGATCCGACAAGAGAACATCAAATGGAAGTCTTACTTACTTGTCAAAAGAATGTTCTCTTAGTGTGAGTTGTGCATGTGATCCTTAGACTCGAGACTATAATAGTATCTTGTGCACATGAACTCATGTGTTGGTGCATACTCACTCATGGCAATTAAGTCAGTCATGTACGGGGTGTTTCTAGATATGATGGATTGTGTATGAAGGTAATGAGTAGGTTAACAAGGAATCAATCACTCCTAGTAAGAGGAAAAGTCATCCCATGTGATCTCTTCGAATGATGACTCAGGAAGTCTTTGGCCAAAGTAGAATGAGATTAGATAGGGTTTCTAATTATTCATTGGTTGAGTCTTCATTATCAAATTGAGATTCAAAAGGATTAAGTACTAGGGTTTGACATTTATCCATGCCTATCACTTAATCAGGATATAGGGAGATCGAAGGATTGAATTGCATGGTAACTTTCTGCTGAAGGATATTTTGATACTTTCTACAAATTCTCATCTTCTAGGTAGGCATGACACATTGCTAAATGTCAATCATGTCTTGTGGATTTTCAAAAATCAATTAGATTAAATTCATAAGTCAATCAAAAGCTGGTTCGAATTGGCAACTTAGGTCAGCTCAATTTGACCTAATTAGGTCAATCGGGTCGAATCAGCTCGGATATAGACTTACTGTTGCTAGATGTAAAATCTAAAGGGTCACACACATTAGGGAATTGACCTAGGAAGTCAATTGGCACTTACTTAGGGTCATGGGATCCTAATTGGTTAGCTAGATTACACACTAGCATGTATATGCTAACCTAACTCCTAACCCAATTGAATTGGGTCTAATGGGTTGCTAAATGGACTAACCAATTTATGGGAGACCTAAATTGGGTTGAGTCCTAAGTGGGACGAATTATCAACATTTATTTGATTTTTTCATGGCTTGTATGCACTAAAAGGAATGGTAGGCATTTAAAGGGGTGCAGAAGGACCAAGAGTCCTTCTGCCTATTAATCACTTATATAGTGATAAAGCAGATCTAATTCTCTTTCTTTTGACACCCATATTGCATATACTTTTACTAGGTCAAAGGTGACATATGGCGTGGAGCAAGTTGACCGACAAGTGAAGAGTATGGGATATGAGTAGGACACCCTGTCCTACTGTAGGGCACTAAAGACACTCTCCTAAACCACTCTTGGTTTTAGGACAACCCTCCTTTAGGACCCATTAGACTTATGTCCTAAAACAAAGCCTTGTCCTAGTAGAAAAGACCTTGTCTTAACAAGACAAGTCTTATCTTAAAGAAAGGAGGGAGAGAGAGACACTTAGAATAATACTTTGGTGGAATTCTTATATCAGACTCATTTCACCATCCCTTATTTATAGATACAAGAAGGGCGTGTGATATGTCCTCCCATCAACATATCAGATATGATTTTTCAAGATCGAAGAGAAGTTATCTGGCTTGCAAATCATATCTAATAAGCCCATTCATGCACCGAAGGCCTTATTCATATCCCTTCTTTTATCTAGACGAATTCTCACTTGCCACATGTCAATTACTGGTCCCTAGGAAGCCAAGAGGTTCCTCTTCAATCTCTAAACATCGAAGATTATGAAGAGTCCTGATTGCAGAAGAACTCTCTATCAGAACTGCGCGCACATGAAGAGTTGCGACTCTTCATGCATCGCGTGAGCCATCCTTCTTCCATGCAAATTTCAAAGAATGTTGATAAGTTAAAACATAGAAAATATGGGTGTCATTGAAAAGAGCATAAAATTTCCTTTCTGATCATATAAATTATATTCAAATCAGAGATCTATAGCTTATTCTGTGCCCTTTTGAAGTTAAGGTATCATTTAGGTACCAAGAGTCCCATGCCATTGGGACTCTTCATGTATGGAACCTAAAATGCCCTTAAATACAAATTAAAATTAGATTTAGCTCTGATTAGGCTAGCCCCTTACGACTCAACTATTTAGGTTTCCCATAATTAGGTTAGCCCAATTAGCAAGCAACCGGACCCAATCCAATTGGGTTAGGAATTTGGTTAGCCTACATATGCTAGTATGTAATTTGGCTAACCAATTAGGATCCTATGACCCTAATTAAATCATGAATGACTTTCTTGGACAAGTATCTATTGTGTGTGACCCATTGGGTTCCACATCTAGTTAGCAGTAGGTTTAGGTTTGAGCCGATTCGATCCGATCGAACCCGATTGACCTAATTGGTTCAAATTGGCTCACCTAATTGTCCAATTCGAATCACATCGAATTGACTCATGAAACCAAATCAATTGGTTCATGAAGACCTACAAGACAAGATTGACGTCTAGCAACATGTCATTCCTACTCGGAAGATGAGGAATTTTGGTGGATTTACCAAAATACCCTTCAGTGGTGAGTTACGGGCAATTCAGTCCTTCGATCTACTTGCACCCTGAATATGACTATGGATATGGATACTTGTCAAATCCATTTTATATTCATTCCTTGCTCAATCCAATAATGATGATTCATTAATGAACCATTAGAAACTATTCTAATGTTCATACTTTGATCAAAGATTTCTCGAATCTTATTTGATTGAAATCATCTGGATGCACTTTCCTCTTACTAGGATTGATCGATTCTTTTTTGACCTATCACAACCTCCATATGCAATCCACCATACCCAGTATCACCTCAGCATGACTCAGTGTCATGATTGAGTGTGAACCAAAGTATGGATTCAAGCATACAGGTACCATGGTAGTCTCAGGTCAAAGGACCACATGCACTACTCCCACTATGAGAACTATCTATTGACAAACAGATAAGGTTCCATTAGATGTTTTCAAGCTGGATCCATTCAGTGAACTCATTCTCTAATGAGCACCCACATCCTAGTATTAGTGTCAAACACAAGTGACTGTGAGATCAGTCACCCTCTTCACCAAGCATACATAGGATGTGCTGGTCTTACTGGAAACATTGATCCCCTACTTAATATCCCATCGACCAGGAATATTCTAGATTAGGGTTTTAATGCTTTAGGTCTCACTGGTATGATCTCATCATAACCCTAGAACTATAGCCCTAATCTATGGGGTTCATCATATCTTAATAAAATTAATAAGACACAATGTATGATAAAAATAAAATGCCTTTATTAATTGATAATGTCAATACACTAGTTGGGATACAAAAGAAAATCTCATCGAAATAAACATTTCGATTGGCCTTAGGGCATAATCCTTTCAATAATCATCAACATTTAGTAATTAAAATCTTTGTCACAATATTTGTAACATGTTGTGTCAACACTTGACAAATCATCAACTGAGTTGACTCATGATTCTAGTCAACTTCGAAATGTAGATGGACAATCAAATTGTCCAAAAAGTCCAAAAACAATTCCAAATCATTCAATAGCCATCAGGTCAATCAGAAACCTCTATGGTGTGTGACCCCATGGGTTTGAACACTAAGTCGATAATACTGGAACACTTCTAGTACCAGCCAAAGTTACCATCTAGCAATGACACCTGGTGTCCGGGTAGGTCGAAGGTTGCAGAGCAACTATTAAGAACCAAATGGGATATGATAATCATATAATACATTCCTTTAACCTCAATACTCTAAATGACTTAGGGTTTAATTGTCTAACCCTAGAATAGTCCATCACAATATGTCTTAAATTCAAAATCCCTGTAACTTCTTACAAGGACTACCCTGGCCAAGGTTTACTCAATTGAGACATAATGAGTCATTCACTCCAAACTCTTTTAGAGGGGTTAATCGTATCTTGATCCAACCATTGCTACACAAGTACTTGACTGTACCTAGTAACCTTTCATCACCGGATTAAAATTCGGGTAGTCCGGTACCTAAGCATAGTGAGTTGCTTGCAAGCTACCATGGTGTTCTTAAGTCAGAGGAACACTTATATCCATATCCTAATGCGAACTACTCTTTGGAATGAATGTTCTACAGATGGGTCACGTCTAGTGAAATGTCATATACAATACCTACATGCCATACTAGTATCTCTATACTTTTTGGTTAAGAGGACAACGAACGACTATGATATACAACGACCTACATTTGATACACTATCATCCTGTGATAATGTATCATTTGGTCGTGGACCAATTTAAGAACTAGATGATATATCCTCTTTATATCACATCAAAGTAGTCCTAAGGACTTCATCACATAAGAGTTCATTACAGGAAGATGTAAAATATGATGAATAGCTAGAATAATATTTTATTCAATATAATTCATATACAATTATAACAATAGCTCAACCATCTGCAAGCTAGACGATTGGCTTTGAAACATATTTTTTTAATAACTCTCACTTGGACCAAAGCTAATCAGAATAGAACGTATTCCATCTTCCATTTACAATCATTGAACTCTTGAATTCCAACAGCTTTAGCGAAGGGGTCGGCCAAATTCTCCTTTCCATCAATCTTCATAAGTTTGATGTCACCTCATCCACGATCTCTTATACAAGGTGGTAGCGATGCAGAATGTGGCTAATACGCTGATGGGACTTGGCTCTTTGGCATGAGCAATGGCTCCAGTGTGCTATCATAGTACACCAGAGCAAGACCATCTAGGGAAGGTGACACTCCTAGCTCGCCTAGGAACTTCCACAACCACATAGCCTCCTGTTGACTCTAGTCTTGATTTTGATGATTGACAAAATGTTTAAGTATATATGAGTACTAATTGTGTTTTAAGTGTATTCTTAGATCTTAGTACTCAACCATGTTGAATGAAGAAATGCTTGTATTTCAGTTGAAAAAGTCCTTAAATTAATGAAAAATCAAATATATGGACTTTGGAATCAATATGAAAGGATTTGAAGATGGTTCAGCAAGGCCGGCACGACAAAATTTCAGTGGCACGCTTCAGAGGTCTACACCAAAGGTCAACACCTGTTCAGAGGTCGAACCTGAGGTCAACACCTGTTCAGAGGTCGACACCAGAGGTCGACTCATAGCCTGAGAATTCAAACTGGGCAGAACTATGGTTTTCTGGATTTTTGCCTAAGATAAACTGGAGGTCGACTCATGAGGTCGACACTTGATCCAGAGGTCGACTCATGAGGTCGACACTTGATCCAGAGGTCGACTCATGAGGTCGACTCATGGCATAACGGCTAGTTTTTCTGAACTTTGATTTGATTTCTAACGGCCATAAACGGCCATTATTTTTGATTCTAACGGTCTTGTGGAGTTGTTTCAGCTTGAATGAGGTATTTAACCTCCACTAAACTTCAAAAAAGACATGGAGACAAGGTGAAAAGGATTAGAGTGAAAGTAAAAGCCTTCAAGCAATTCCAAGCCAAAAAGAGTGAGAAATCCAGAGATTCCTTAGCCAAGCTTTCCATCTTTGAGGAATCCAACTTTCAAGAGTTTGGCATTTAGTGAGGTCCAAGATTCCAAGAGAAAGGCTTGAAGAGTCTCCATCAAGAGCTACATCGAATTACCTTTTGCTCAAAAAGGAGTTTGTATTGTTTTTATTCATTGTATTCATATTCTATTTGTGGTAGGCTAGTTTCAAGGGAATTTGAAACTAGTGTGAGGTTTGTTGGTGAGCCAATTGATTAAAACCACTAGGATTGCTTGTAAGCCCGAAGCCAAAACAAGTATGTGAGGTTTGTTGGTGAGCCAATTGATAAAACCAACTAGGGTTGCTTGTAAGCCCGAAGCCAAAATAAGTGAGTGAGGTTTGTTGGTGAGCCAATTGATAAAACCAACTAGGGTTCTTTAAGCCCGAAGCCAAAACAAGTGTATAAGGTTTGACTGTGAGCCTGGTAAAACAAGTCGGCTGTAATCTAAAGATTATAGTGGAAATTTCCAAGTGGAGCTTGGGGAGTGGATTAGGTGCTAGGTGCCACCGAACCACTATACTTCTTGTGTGTTTGCATTGCTTTACTCTTTATCTTCTTTGCTCTTTAATTGTAGTTTTATTTCATTGCTTCTGTTGCCAATTACTTGAGCACACATCACTCTTCACCTTTGAACTGGATAGCACATATATTGCTTTAAATTTTTAAAATACCCAATTCACCCCCCCTCTTGGGCACCATATCTGGGCAACAAGTGGTATCAGAGCTCGTGCTCTGATTGAAAATCTAACGATTTTGAGCTAAAGTTCATGGTAACCCTTGTAGGTATTAGTGTTGACCACCATTTTTCAATGGCATAAATTACATATTTTGGAAAACTTGCATGCGCATCCATATTCAATCTATTAGTTATCATCTTTGAAAAACCATTATTAGTTTCCTCATCTTTCCTTCCAGTTTGGTTAATGGCATTTCCATTCTAAAGCTCCGAAGAAGGATTGGATGAAAGCGAAGAGGATTGGAATGAATATGACATTAAACAAATTGAACTCAATGCTAAAGCAATGAACTTGCTTTATTGTGCATTGGACTTAAATGAATTTAATAGAGTTTCTACATGCACATCAGCGAAGGAAATATGGGACACACTTGAAGTTACTCATGAGGGTACTCTTCAAGTGAAGAACACTAAAATTAATTTGCTTATACATTCTTTTGAAACTTTTGAAATGATGCATTATGAATCTATATCTGATATATTTTCAAGATTATGACTATTATTAATGAATTAAAAAGTCTTGGCAAAATCTATACTAATGCTGATTTGGTGAACAAAATTCTTAGATCCTTGCCAAAATCATGGGATCCAAAGGTGACAGCGATCCAAGAAGCTAAAGATGTAGAAACCTTACCTTTGGAGGAGCTTATCGGTTCACTCATGACCTATGAGTTGAACTTATGGCAAAGGATAGTGGAAGCTGATACAGAAAAGAAAATAATAGCTCTCAAGGCCAAAAGAAAATTCAAGGCAATGATGGCAACTTGGAGCGATAGCGAAGATTCAAATACGGATGATGAAGTTGCCCATCTTTGTTTTATGGCAAATGAGAAAAAGGTATGTGCTAAAAATAATTATGATTTTACCTTTAAAGAATCACATGATGCATCTAATGATCTTGTGCATGAATACAGATTGCTAAAAATTGAGCACAAGAAATTAAATAGGCATGTAGATTCATTTTCTCTTGACAACACCAATCTTGCAAATAAAAATGATGATTTAAATATCAAGATTGATATTTTGAAAAATGAAAAGAATAATTTTTCTAAAGAAAAAAGAATTTTTAGAAAAAGAAAATGTTATTTCAAAAGATTTATGTGAAAAAGTTTTTAATGAGAAAAATATTTTGATTAAGGAAAAGAAGCAAAAACCCTTGAAGAACTTCAATATTCCTGCTTCTTTCAATTCTTCTTATAAATGTGGTTTCAATGATTATCCTTCTAGATTAAGAAAAGTTTGGGTTCCAAAAGGAACCATAATTACTAATCATAAAGGACCCAAGAAAGTTTGGGTACCAAAAATGTCCACTTAATTTGTTTTGCAGGAATGTCTTGCAACCCAACATGAAGAAGGAAGTTCTTGAAAAGAGGTTGTACAAGACAATTTAAAGAAGTGGACAAGCTATATTTTGGACTAAATGGTAAAAGGAAGGAAATGTATATGGGTAAATTCTAAACATCTCCTTCCATAATTAAAATTGTAGATTAATTTTTATTGCATCAATTACTTTGAAAATTTGTTTTTAATAGTTAATTAGAATCAAGTTTGGACTTATCATCATTGGCTATGATCATGAACTTTTTGGTGTTGATGAATTTCATGCTATCATGATTAAATTTATGATTGTAAGACCTTCACTTGATTTTGATTAATGTATTTCATGAAAAATACTTTTAAAGATGCATATTGATTTGAAAAATGTTTTAATTGATTGATAAGAATCAAGCTTAGACTAATAATCATTTGTTGTGATCATGACCATTTTGATGTTGATGGATTTCAAGCTCTCATGGTCAAACTTGTGATTATTAGATCTTCACTTGATTTTGATTAATATAGTTTCTAAATTATTTCAAGTGAAATGCTATGATTTATATGTTTTTATTTTTTGGCATCTATGCATAATCTAGAAATGATTTGGATCAAGTATAGAACTAGTAGTTAAGGTTACTTTTAAGAAGAAGGTATGCTTATTGACAAACCCTTGCTCTAATAGCTAGACTTGATATCATATTACTTCTAGCATTTGTATGGATCAAATCATCTTAAAATGAATTTGAAATAATGCTAAACATTTTTATGCGATATAAATGCTTTGTATTTTGAAAATCATGAATATCTTGAAAAATTTCAAATCTTGATGCATAAGCTTTCATGTTTTATTTCTGAAATAAATGCATATTTTTAAAGGAGGAATAACATTCAGGGGGAGCATCCAAAGATTTGTTATCATATTTGATGCTTTGAATATCTTGTTGATATCATGCTTTGCTTATATTGCTCTGGTACTCCTTCTTGTTTTCAAATCTAATTCTTTGGAGGAGTTACATTCAAATGGTATCATATTCTATTGGCATCAAATTTTTTTTTTTTTTTTTAAGAATTCCTAGTAACCGCTTCGGATTGGGTTAGTCACCATGGCCGTCCGGTCATAGGAGATAAGTAGGGCTTAAAGACCCTCTCTTCCCTCCATTCAACGGGCTCTCTTATGACGTGTAGGGGTGCCGCTGTGACCTTATCCCATGAACAAGTAAGGCGAATGGATAATATACATCAAATCATTTCTTGCATGTGCTTACATTCTTTGGTATCTTGTTCAATTTATATCATATTCAATTGATATCATAAATATTTGATTTGATGCATTGATTTTGATGACCTACTTGCTATTCTTTCCAACTTCATTCCCACTTTGTATTGCCTTTCACCCTTTTTCATGATGTCAAAAAGGGGGAGAAAATTGTTAAGTATGAAAAGGGGAAGATTGGATAAACATGAAAAATCTTTTGCGAAATGAAAGAAAGTGCAAAAGGGGGAGAAGAATGTAAAATGTTTTTATCCAGAGGAAAAATTAGTAAGAAGAAGAAATTTGAAAATTTTAAATTTTTCTTTTGCATATTTTAAAAAATATTTTTGAAGATTTTTTGGATCATATTTTGAAGGGAGCTTGGTGCTTATTGTTTTGAGCTTACATGTTTATCTTATTGTTAATCTTTTTAAGCTTACCCTATTCATATACTTAAAGGTTTTATCATCATCAAAAAGGGAGAGATTGTTGACTCTAGTCTTGATTTTGATGATTGACAAAATGTTTAAGTATATATGAGTACTAATTGTGTTTTAAGTGTATTTCTTAGATCTTAGTACTCAACCATGTTGAATGAAGAAATGCTTGTATTTCAGTTGAAAAAGTCCTTAAATTAATGGAAAATCAAATATATGGACTTTGGAATCAATATGAAAGGATTTGAAGATGGTTCAGCAAGGCCGGCATGGCAAAATTTCAGTAGCACGCTTCAGAGGTCGACACCAGAGGTCAACACCTGTTCAGAGGTCGACACCTGAGGTCAACACCTGTTCAGAGGTCGACACCAGAGGTCGACTCATAGCCTGAGAATTCAAACTGGGCAGAACTATGGTTTTCTGGATTTTTGCCTAAGATAAACTGGAGGTCGACTCATGAGGTCGACACTTGATCCAGAGGTCGACTCATGAGGTCGACACTTGATCCAGAGGTCGACTCATGAGGTCGACTCATGGCATAACGGCTAGTTTTTCTAAACTTTTGATTTGATTTCTAACGGCCATAAACGGCCATATTTTTGATTCTAACGGTCTTGTGGAGTTGTTTCAGCTTGAATGAGGTATTTAACCTCCACTAAACTTCAAAAAAGACATGGAGACAAGGTGAAAAGGATTAGAGTGAAAGTAAAAAGCCTTCAAGCAATTCCAAGCCAAAAAGAGTGAGAAATCCAAGAGATTCCTTAGCCAAAAGCTTTCCATCTTTGAGGAATCCAACTTTCAAGAGTTTGGCATTTAGTGAGGTCCAAGATTCCAAGAGAAAGGCTTGAAGAGTCTCCATCGAGAGCTACATCGAATTACCTTTTGCTCAAAAAGGAGTTTGTATTGTTTTTATTCATTGTATTCATATTCTATTTGTGGTAGGCTAGTTTCAAGGGAATTTGAAACTAGTGTGAGGTTTGTTGGTGAGCTAATTGATAAAACCAACTAGGGTTGCTTGTAAGCCCGAAGCCAAAACAAGTGTGTGAGGTTTGTTGGTGAGCCAATTGATAAAACCAACTAGGGTTGCTTGTAAGCCCGAAGCCAAAACAAGTGAGTGAGGTTTGTTGGTGAGCCAATTGATAAAACCAACTAGGGTTGCTTGTAAGCCCGAAGCCAAAACAAGTGTGTAAGGTTTTGACTTGTGAGCCTGGTAAAACAAGTCGGCTGTAATCTAAAGATTATAGTGGAAATTCCCAAGTGGAGCTTGGGGAGTGGATGTAGGTGCTAGGTGCACCGAACCACTATACTTCTTGTGTGTTTGCATTGCTTTACTCTTTATCTTCTTTTGCTCTTTAATTGTAGTTTTATTTCATTGCTTCCGTTGCATAATTACTTGAGCACCATCACTCTTCACCTTTGAACTGGATAGCACATATATTGCTTTAATTTTTAAAATACCCAATTCACCCCCCCTCTTGGGCACCATATCTGGGCAACACCTCCTTTGCCGTATCTGATGTTGCAATGTACTTTGCTTCGCATACAGAGTCTGCTATTATATGCTGCTTAGAACTTTTCCAATAGATGGCTCCTCCATTCAGGATAAACACAAATCTTGATACACTTATGCTATCATCTCTATCTTATTGAAAACTAGAATCTATATACCCTACAAGTTTTAAGTAAGGTTCTTCATAAACTAGCCATTGGTCTTTAGTATTTCATAAATACTTAAGGATGGTCTTTACTACCTTCCAATGTGCCTCACCTGGGTCAGACTGGTATCTAGTCACCACCCCTAGTGAGTATGCCATGTCTGATCTAGTATGTCATGGCGTACATGATAGAACCTACTATCGAAGCATATGGAATCTTATGCATATGCTCTCTCTCCTCAGGAGTTGTTATACAATCCTTCTTGGAAAGAGTAATTCCATGACCTATCAAAAAACAGCCTTAGAATTTTCATGTTGAACTATTTCAACACAGTGTCTATGTACGTAGATTGAGACAATCCCAAAAGCTTCCTAGATCTATCTCTATAGATTTTCATACTAAGTTTGTAGGAAGCTTCACCCAAGCCTTTATAGAAAACTAAGATGAAAATCATATCTTTATTCCCTATAATGCAGGAATGTCATTCCCAATTAAGAGAATGTCATCCACATATAGAACAAGAAATACAATTATAGAACCATCAGCCCATTTATATATGCAGGGTTCTTCTCCATTCCTAACGAAGCCATATGTCTTAATACATTTATCAAAACACATGTTCCAACTCCGAGATGCCTGCTTCAGTCCATAAATGGATCTCTGCAACTTGCACACCTTAGACTCATCTGTGGATGTGAGCCCTTCAGGTTGCATCATATACACCTCCTCTTCTAGTTCACCATTTAGAAAAGCTGTTCAGACATCCATTTGCTAGATTTTATAGTCTAGATATGCTGCCAGAGCAAACATAATCCGAATAGACTTGAGCATTACTACAGGAGAAAATGTCTCATCATAGTCTATAAGCTGGATAGCCCTAAACCCAAAGATATGAAAGTGTTGGCTTATGCCCAGTCCATATCTCATATGGAGTTTTGTCAACAGATTTACAAGGAACCCTATTTAGAAGATAACAGGCTAACTCAAGAGCATATCCCTAAAAGGATATAGGTAGAGTGGCTAAGCCCATCATGGATCGGACCATATCTAGTAGAGTCT
Source organism: Areca catechu (assembly GCA_021397845.1). Classification (NCBI taxonomy): domain Eukaryota; kingdom Viridiplantae; phylum Streptophyta; class Magnoliopsida; order Arecales; family Arecaceae; genus Areca; species Areca catechu. The sequence continues at coordinate 77,995,561 of CM038042.1, read as the reverse complement.
GATTCTTCCTTTCAGACACTTCAGTTAACTGAGGTGTCACTGGAGGAGTCCATTGAGAAAGAATCCCATTCTCCTTAAGATAAGTCAGAAACTCACCAAAAAGATACTTACCACCTTGATCTGATCAAAGGACTTTAATAAACTTCCTAGTTTGTTTGTATACTTTATTATGATATCGTTTGAACATTTCAAATGACTCAAATTTATATCTCATTAAAAGACATAACCATACCTTGATAGGTCATCCATAAATATAATGAAATAGTTATACCCACCCCTGGCACTGATATTCATTGGTCCACATACATCAGTATGTACCAGACTAAGAATATCATTGGCTCACTCACCTTTTCTAGTAAAAGGTGACTTGATCATTTTTCCAAGAAGACAAGATTCACAAGTTGGTAGTGATTCACAATCACTGATATTCAGGAGACCTTCTCTAACTAACTTGTTGATCCTGTTCTTGTTAATATGACCTAGCCTACAATGCTAGAGATAAGTATCGCTGACATTATCTATTCTAGGGCATTTGCAAGAAGTTGTCATTACAATAACATGTCATGATAGAATGTATATGCCATTACTTAAATGTCCATCCATTAGTCTCACACCATTCACAATGATAGAAAAAACATCATTCTTTATTAAAAATTCATAATTTTTATTGGCCAATTGGCTTATAGAAATGACATTCATAAGAAAAGATGGATAGTAATGATAGTCATTCAAAATGACATTACAAAACTTGAAAACTAGCTTGATAACTTCCAAAGCCAGGACTGGAACTTGACTTTCATTTCTAACATTCAAGAATCTCTCACCATCCTCGAATCTCCTACTAACTTGAAGCCCCTGCAAAGAATTACAAATATGAATAGGACTTCCGATATTCAATACCTAATTAGTAGTATAACATATAGAGAAATTATAAGGTGTTATCATATAATTAGCTTGTGCAACAATAGCTTGCTGCTTTCTTTTCTTCGGCCTGTTTGGATCAAGACTAGCAAGGTAGGCGAGACAGTTCCTTCTCCAATGACCTTACTTTTTGTAATAGAAGCATTCTGCCTTACTCTGATTAGCCTTCTTTCTCATCTGACTAGGCCCAGCACTTTGCACCTTCTTGGATTTATTCTTTTTCTTTTTTCCTTTCCTAATGGGACAACGTCCTGCTGCACTGCCTCCCACTAGGTTCACCAACCCTTTATTGAGCTGATGATCTTTCTGGTAGGTCTGCAGTAAACCCAACAAACTGTGGGAGTTTACTACAAGCCTATTCAATCTATAGTGATTGAGAAAGTCCAAGTAGGAGGGAAGCAAGGAATTTAAAATCGCATATTTCCCTAGCTGCTCATGCAAGAAAAATCTGAGCTTGCCCAAATGCTCAATCAACTCGATCATGTACAGTACATGATCAGTGACTAATGCTCCATCATGCATCCAAGTGCCAAAATTGGCAGAGAAAATCTTGTACCGCTCAACATCATCAGGTGTGCCAAAAGACTCCTTCAACTTGCGATCGAACTCGTCGTTCATTACCGCCAACAAAATACATCGCACTGTAGTACGGCTAGAGAGCCACTTCTGATAAGCATCCCTGACTACAGTACGAGCATTGGCAGCAGGTTTTTCAGGTGTAGGATTCACTATTACATATAGGATCCTTTCATGCTCCAGAACTATTCTGAGTCTTCGATACCAGTTATTGAAGTTAGGATCCATAAGTTTATCATTGTCAGGCAATGATTGGAGTGATAGACTGGTAACATGATCTGAAAGGAAAAACTCCCAAAAATATTAGTGTATATGAATTATTAATATCCTAAAGATATGGACTTTAGTCTAAAGGTTTCTTCCACTATTTTGTATAGCTCTACACTCCAATCTAAAGAATAACACTTACTCCTTAGCGGGTACTAGAATCCAATATATTACACATGAGCCTGACTTTGGTCGGCCAACCAATGTGCATCTAAAGGTAGGTTCACAACCAATTACTTCTCGAAGCAATTTCTAGTAAATAATTTTTGTCCCATGGTGCCAATCAATTAGCCTTTGGGCCTCCAATTGAAGATACTGGTTAGGTCCAACCATTAACATGACTGAATTCAATGCTTCTAACTAACGAATGATCAAGCCCGATTTTGGCTGGCTAACTTGACCACTTGTTAAAATAGTTGCATTGAGCCATCATAAAATGAATGGCAATTTCACCAACCTGATGACCACCTGATCTTTGGATCTGCTGATGATCACCCAACTAATGGGCTCATTACCATCCACTTAAGGGAGGCTAAGACTAGGTTATCCTATAACTTTGTCTTTTAAAGGACCTAATAATTTAGAGGATTAATTTATTATGACACATTAAGAGAAGACATGGACCTAATCAAGAAACCTCCCACTATCTCATAGAGGGGTTCATAATCAATTGGTCCTTGGGCACCTAATAACCAGTCATGACTGATTAACCTCAGTTGACATGAGTTAACTCAAATCAACAAGTTATCCAATCAATTATGGTTCACCACATTGGCTAGGTAAGTAAAATCAAGGGATGGGTTGTGCCAAGTAAGCCTCTTACCTTTGACACCAACGTTGAGTTGGCCAGGTAAGTTAGCCCCAAAGAACCTTGATCAAGATGCCAGACTTACCTTAGATACCAATTGGTTTACTAGACTCAATTGGACTAACCTAAAGACTCGGGCTCACCACGAAGCCAAAAATCATGTCCATTTAGATGTATGGACCGATCAAACTAACTAATTAGAGTGATCTATAGAGAAGAGACCTAATTCTATATGTGATTAGACTTATTCTCTATTTAATCCATTTCATCTAAACTTAGGTCTAACCTAATTAAGGACTTAATCATAGCTAACCCAATTGACCCAAGGTTATGATCATGTCTTAAGATTTTGAATCACATTCCAAAATCTTAAAAGGTTATTAGACAACTTAATTCATAATTAAGTTTATCAATTCTAATTGAAACATTTTCAATTAATCACTCATTATTTGAAATAATTTCAAATATATGAAACAATTTTACAAAAACTCAAAGATTTTCACTAAACTTTTTGGTGGATTTAGATCATATCATTTTATTAGATCATATCTAAACAAATTAAAGATCTAACATACAAGATTAAAACTATTTTAATCTTCTAAATCTTTCACTTTTCTTCTTTATAAGATCATGACGTAAGCGACACCCCTACACGCTATAGGATATCCGATTGAATGGGAAGAGAGGGCCTTTAAATCCTACTTTTCTTCTATGACCGGACTGCCATGGCTAATTCACCTTAATCCAAGTACTTCCTATGTGAAAGGAAACTATGATTTCATATCTACATGTTAAATAATCATACAAATGAACCTAGCTCTGAAACCATTGTAAGGAAACATTATGTAGGCAATAGTCGTACAACTTTAAAATTTTTTAACCTTGCATCGCAGCAGAAGACTAGATTAATCATGTTAATCAACATATAATATTAGAACATTTCTACTATAGGCCTACAAATAGGATCATGTATGAATATTAACATGCAAATGAAAGAAAACACAAGCACGCAAAGTCATGCATTACATAGAACAACTTTATGTTCGATGCACTTGCTAAAGCACACTTCTTTAGCAAACTCACAAAGAACTTTACCTTTAATCCGATGCGACACTCGCCAGGTTAAGAAAAAGCTCACCAAGGAAGACAATCACTCTGGAAGCCACACACATGTCCAGCCTTTACAGGTAATCCACATTAGAGTTTTTTCTTGACCTTCTTCCTTTGAAGTACTAGCTTCATCGAAACAAATTAGGTTATGGACTCTTCTTCTTCTTCGGGATGCTCCAGTAGATGAAGAAGCACTATGGAGGATTTAGGAAGTGCACTCAAGAACCCTGGTGCGGGCACCATAATTCGAAAGACTTCAATTAAACCCAATCAATCTAGGCTCTTTGTGGATTACCAGTGAATAAGCCATTTTAGTTTCAACTTTTAATTTTAGCCGAGTCATGTAGGGTCAAGTTAATTTTAGCTTAAGATTTCAACATGAGTCAGAGAATTAGAGTCAAGTCAATTTTAATTTTAGCAAAAGTCCTATAATTAGTCATAAGAGGCAAGTTGGGTTCAATTTAGTCTTATAATTGATCAAGTTGGGTTCAAATTAGTTAAGGCAAGATCAAGACCATGGAGTGAAGCTTAAACCCAAGCAAAGAAGCATCAAGATTGGATGGAGCAAACCACCTCAACCTCCATGCCAAGATGGAATGCCACCTCAACCTCCATGCCAAGGTGGAATGCCACCTCACTCCCATGCCACATCATCTCCATTATTGCACCCAAAGCATGAAAATTTGAATTTGAAATCGAGTTGGGGTGCCTACTTATCACTCCACTTTTTCATGCATGTATTTCGAATTTCAAAGGGATAGGGAGGTTAATAAATACCCCCTAACCCTCTTGTAATCCATCCATTGAATGGAATGAAAAAAAAAAGCCTTTCTTCTCTTCCATTGCCTTGTTGCATTATCACTCAGTGAGGGAGAGGGTGTGAAGCCCAACTGGTTCTTCCAAGCTCCAAGAATTGCCAACAATCCTTCTCTTCCCCTTTTTCAATCAGTTTCCTCTCTACTCTTTCCTTCCATACCCACTGATGATCTTTATTGCAAGATCCCTCCATGGCCATGAGTTGAGGATGGAGTCTACCTTGCCTTGGAATCAACTGCATTAGGTGTCTTCAATCAAGGGAGTAGTAGTCTTCTCATCCAGCCTCTAGTCCTTTGAGTGTTGAGGTTTGAGCCACCTAAAAAGTTAAGATTTTATTGTTGATAAGATCATCCCCTCCTAAACTCTTAGATCTGATTTCTTGAAAGTAAATGTCCTAATTAAAATGGTTTCTCAGTCATTAGATCAATTTACTTTTGAATGAATGAACCTCCACTGCAGGTAACAACTTTCTAGTAGTCTATTTCATTAAGCTCATTTTCTCTCTTACGAATGAAACTTGCTGATGTATGGTAGACTCATTGTTCTCTTTAGACTTATAAGTTCTTTAGTTTTAAAATCCATTTTTCATTCCGCATCATTTTTGGTATTAGAGCAAGGTTAATTAGGACAAGATATGCCAATTGCTAAAAATTTCTGCATCATCTAAGGACTAGACCTGAAAGCTCATCTCATAGCTTCTCAGATCTTAATTTAAAATGCATTTCCTAAGTAACCTTTCCAGATCAAACTAGACCTAGAATCTTTTTCCATAGATTTTAGATATGAGTTTTTAGAAAAATCTTATTTGTTTTCCTAGTTTACTCTCTAATCGAAGGAATCACACCTCCTGAGCAGGTATATGAAAGTATACTTATGACCCATAGGAGTAATGAGCCAAGGCCGGATGTGAGATCCCAAGATTGGAGGGTCCGTTGTTCTAAGTGCATGCTTGCATAATTGGAATTAATGAATGCTACATTGTTTGTTTTCTCCTCTAGCACAACCTAGGTTCTAAATTTTTGGTACAATTCAAATTTGAATTCTCCTAACTATAATTTTAAAACTCAAAATTTAAAATTTAAAATTTAAAATTTAAAATTTGAAAATTTAAATTTAAAAATTGAATTTAGAATTTTAAATTTAAATATTTAAATTTGAAATTAATGTTTATCTTAGTCTTTACATTCTATTGATTAGTTAGATTCTTGATTGTGCATTCATTCTAAAATACTTAAGGGCAATCCTATTATAAGATAAGGGGAGGACTTCATCACCTTTCCTTGGCCCAAAAATAACCAACCCCATATTGCATTGACCCAAGCCTAATCTAAAACTGAGTAAGATCCTAAACTAGGGACATCAACAAGTCAAGTTTATTTTTCATGTTGAGACTTAGTATTGGTTAATTCTGTATTTACTTATGGATATTTTTTTCTAAGGCTAGGGGTCCAATGGCAAACACCTTAAGTGGATCTGTGGTTTTTAATTAGGACCTTGTGAAAGCGAGGGGAGCCTCCCACAATCCCACCTCGTACCTAGCCAGTTGAAGGGTGGCTGCAGTCTTGATTGGTACTTTGGCAATTCATGCTGCCTTGAACTTCTAGGTCTAGGTGCCCTAGAGACTATGTTTTGTATTTCATGACCACTAGATCAGGAACCCCATACCAACATTCCCAAACTCAACCAAGTCTCACCATGGACCCCAATCTTGAAACTTTGATGAGAACCATGACTGAGCAATTCAGACAACTAAACAATAGGTTTGACCCCAAGAAATAGTAGAGTTTTTAAAGGATTTTCAAGATGTGTAAAAGAAGATCTTCCTAATCACCTCCCACCATTAAGGGATATTCAACATGCCATAGACTTAGTCCCAGGAGCCACCTTACCAAACCTTCCACATTATACTATGAATCCCATTGAACACTCAGAGTTACAAAAGCAAGTTGGAGATCTCCTCAAAAAGAGATTCATTAGGGAAAGCCTGAGCCCTTGTACCGTACTTGCCCTTTTGACCCTCAAAAAGGATGGGACTTGAAGAATGTGTATAGATAGTCATGCCATTAATAAGATAACGATCAAGTATCATCATTTCCATATTCCTATCTTGATGATATGTTAGACATGATGGCCAGAGCCACTATTTTCTCTAAGATTGACATTAAGAGTGGCTATCACCAAGTTAGGATTAGGCCTGGAGATGAGTGGCAGACAGCTTTCAAGACTAAGGATGGCCTTTACGAATGGGTAGTGATGCCTTTTGGCCTTTTTAATACTCCTAGTACTTTAATGAGGATCATGACCCAAGTCCTAAGATTGTTCATCAAAAGTTTGTCATAGTTTATTTTTATGACATTCTAATCTATAGTAGGACTAAGGAAGACCACCTGAGCCATCTTCAACAAGTATGCCAAGCTCTTAGAAAGGATAGCTTCTATGCCAATCTTAAGAAATGTAGCTTTCTAACCCCTAGAGTCATTTTTTTAGGTTTTGTCGTTACCCCTGAAGGAGTGTCTGCTGACCTAGAAAAGATTAAGTCCATAGTTGAGTGGCTTGTACCCAAAAGCATACATGATGTACGAGCTTCCATGGCCTTGCCACCTTCTATAGGAGATTCATTCAAGGTTTTAGTATGATTGTTGCACCTATCACCGACTGTATTAGGAAGGAAACTTTTGAATAGACTAAGAATGCCAATAAAGCCTTCCTTGAGATCAAAGAGAAAATGACCCAAGCACCAATTTTGAAGCTACCTGACTTTTCAAAGATTTTTGAAGTTGCTTATGATGCCTCTAGAGTAGGAATTAGAGGAGTTTTGAGTTAGGAGAATCACCATGTAGCCTTTTTTAGGCAAAAACTGAATGAAGAGAATTTAAGATATCAACTTAGGAATTATACATGTTAGTTCAATCCTTAAGGTATTGGAGACATTATCTACTACCGTAGGAGATCATTTTATATTCAAACCACGTGGTGCTCCGATTCCTTAATTCTCATGTATGGTGCATGCAATTAGTAATGATTGCTTATTATGCTTTGAAGTGATGCATGATTGTTTTAAATTACATATGATATATGTTAAATCCTAGTAACTGCTTCGGATTGGGTTAGTTACCATGGCCGTCCGGTCATAGTAGTATTTAGGATTTTATGGCCCTTTTATCCCATTCAATGGGGTATCCTATGGCATGTAGGGGTGTCGCTGTGGCCATATCCCATGAATAAGTGAGGTGAATGGATTCATATTACAATCATGCTTATGGTATGCATATTAGGGTTAATATGCTCGAATGATGGAATGAATATCATGTCATATGTGTATGGTTATGAATACATTATGATGTCATGAATGTTAGGTTTTATGATGTCATGAATGTTAGGTTGACATGATTAAGTCTATATTAGGATGTGTTAGAGACCATCAAAGCCCTTATAAAAATCATATTTAGTCATAGTGTAAGTTAATCACGATGAAAATCTGATTAGGATATGATCAGCCAATTGGTGTCTAGGCAAGTTGTTCTGGGAAGGTAAAGGAAATGAGGTATTTAATTGGTTCCGTTAACTTACCTGGCCAATTTAATTGGTGTCTAAGAAAAGCAACGGGGGGACCCCCTCACCCTTTCAACTTACCTGGCCAATTTGGTCATATCTAGACCTTAAATTAGAATTACTAATTGATTAAGCACACTATAATTTGCCTTCCTTCATGCTAAGCCAAATTAATATCAAAAACTATGGTAGGTTTGTTGTATACACACAAGGCTTGCTCTAGCATTTGGTATAAAATTTGTCTTGGTGCACCTAGTGCTTTATAACATGACTGATAATATTGCTTTGTTGTGTACACACAAGGTGGTGCAGGCACCAGGGCTAGAAGAAATCGACAGGTTGAACCCACATCCCTGTGGATCACTTGTGAATGAAGCCCTGAACTCAAACCCCTTTTACCATGTAAATATTCTATCTTAAATTATATCATTTTGGCTTAGTTAGGATTAGCCCTTTTACCAACTGTAATTAGGGTTTTGTTATTTAGCCTTTGGGCTAAACCCTTTTTACCACATTGAGTCAAAATCCTAATTGAGTCAAATCCTATTTACCTAATTGGGATTTTAATGGTCCAGTTTGAATTAGCCCTTTTTACCAACTTTAATTGGGTTTTTATTTGCAAGCCTAATTAAATATGGTTTGTTCAATTAGTTATTGAGTCCATGTATTAGTTAAGTCATGTGATTAGTTAAGTCCTGTAAACACAAGAGAACTCAAGACAACATTCCATGTGCACCCAATTGAAGACCCATGTGACACCATGTGCTAGCTCAAGACAAGCCATGTGACTCCATGTGCTAGCCCAAGTCACTTGTCATGTGCAACCTCTTCTTAGCGCCACCTTTTCAAGGATTTGGATATCAACACATTCATGTTTGGAAATGTCATGACACATCATTGGGACAATGCCACTTGGCACTTCATCCAGGACAAGAACACTTTCCATGTCACTCCATGTCTTACACTATTAGTCGACCAAATGAATTCCAAATTGGCGCCCCTCCACTCAAGTAATTCATGCCATAACAAGAGAAGTCGGCCGAGCATTCTTCTTTGTCGTCAACTTCAAAGAGTTCCAAAATATTTGATCACCAAGTGAAGGAGTTTCAATGGTTCTCTACCGCAGGAGATTTGATCAAACAGGTTCCAAGCTACTTAAGTTCCCAGAACTCAAGAGTCTCATCAAAACTCTTGAGTCTTCTTGTATCCAGACTGAAGAGTCCACTCACCTGTAGAAGCCTACATCATCCAGACTCTAGAGTCTAGCAATCAAAGCCAAGTGATGAAGTAATCTTGGCCCTACATCAGACACCTCATCTATCTCATCTTGGCACCTAAATGAGAGAGGCGATGAATTCGTCCACCTTGGAGAGATGTCCAGATCAGCCCAACAAGTAAGAGTCCAGGATTCCCAGAAGTAGGATTCCTGAGTTATAGTCCAAAGGAAACAAGTCCTAGTCTTTATCCCTTACACTACTGGTTGAGGATCTATAAATATCCCATCAACCCCCCTTGTATTAGATTATCATTCATTCATCAATAAAGACGTTAATCTATCCAATTCCTTTGCTATGTGCATCGCGGGGTGTGGGCCCCTTTTTCTTTGTTCTTGGAACATCGCAGGATGTGAGGCCCTTTTCCTTTGTTCTTTGAAACATCATAGGGTGCGAGGCCCTAGTTATCCTACCTATCTAGCCGACAAGAAATCCTAGCCATCACTTCTAATCTTCCATTCTTTTTCCTTTCTTTGCTACTTTCTAACTTGAGTTTTCTTTGTTGAGTGTTTGCAGTGATCTGGAATCAAAATCAGTGTTCTTGACTCAAAACTGTCATCGCACGGAAGATCGGCCAGGATCGAGATCTTGAAACCCTGCCACAGAATCTTGAGAGTCCAGTCAGATCTGCATCAGAGAGATGATTCTATGGGTAAAATTTAAAACCTATTCCCTTCTCTTTGATCTTTGAATATTTGATATAGACCTTAGTTTATGGTGGTTTTTTAGCCACCAAATCCTACTTTTCTAGTTACTTTGTAGGTTTACTTGTGGGTAATTAACTAGAACTAGTTTACTTTGCTGTCTCCTTTGAGTCTTCTTTAAAAATCTGGAAAAATATAAATAAATTTAATCTTTGTTTTCTCTACTAATTAGATCTTAATATTAGTAATTTAGTTTTAATAATTATGCTGCATTATCTTTGGTGTCAGAGCAAAGGTTAAACTAGGTTTTATTGCTAGTTCTGAAATTTCTACATACCTAGAACTAGGCTGAAATTAAAACTGCATAAAACCTATCTAAAAAAATTCAAAAAAACTAGCAATAAATTTTTTGTTAATCTTCTATTAATCCTTTGCTAATCACAGAAAAATCAAATAAAAAAATATTTACTATTTTCTGGTGAAAGAAAATCATGCCTCATGAGCGAGTATACGCAAGTATGCTGTCATGACCCATGGGAGTAATGAGTTACGGCTGGATGTAAAATCCTGAGATCAGAAATCTAAAATTAATCTGATCTAAAACTTAATTTGTAGATAATAAAAAAATAATTAATTATTAATTTTCTATTATTTTTAATTATTTTAGTTTGATTGCATCTAGGGTTTCATATTTGTGTGATTGCATCATCCAAACCTAATCTTAAGGGCACACAATATCTACATAAGGGAGGGATTTAATCACCCTTCCTTAGCCCACAATTACCAACTTTGCATTGATTCCGGCCTAATTAAAATCAATTAGACTTAATTTGCTCTAGTGAGCTAGGGACACCAAATAGTCGGTCCAAGTATTGTGTGTGTAAGCTAGTGCACCCAATCCTTTGATTATCACTTGAATCTAGTGTCTAAGGCTAGAGGTCCAGAGGCAAATATCCTAAGCGGTCTCGTGGTTTTTAATTAGGACCCTGTGAATGCAGGGGGAGCCTCCCACGACCCCACCTCTTACCTGGCTTGTGGACAGGATACTTGCTGATTTGGCTTAAATTGAGCTAACTCATTTTACTTGAGCTCTAGGTCTAGGAAATCCTAGCTCGAGTTCTGTGTGATTGCATTGCATGTTTACTAGATTAGGAGCCCAATACTAGTAGTCTCACCCAAACCCAACTCAGTCTGACCATGGATTACAACCCTGAAACCTTTCTAAGGTTCATGATTGAACAATTTACCCTAGTGAATAATAAGTTTGACCGAATAGATTATCGATCAGGTAACTTAGAAAGGACTCGTAAGACCCGAACTGAGCCTGACCTTAGGACCCCATGTCCTACACCTCCCAACCCTAGGAGAGCCCCACACTTGGACCCAATTTAGAAGACTAGCCATAGGAGACCCAATTATGATTTCATAGACCAGGATGAGAGAGCCACTAGGAATTTTAGGCTAGAAGCACCTACTTTTAGTGGTGATCTTGATCTTGAGGATTATATTGATTAGGAAGAAGGTATGGATCTGTATTTTGAAAGGGAACTAGTGTCTGATAAAAGAAAGTTTAAGATTGCTAAACCCAATTAGTATGCCAGGCTAGAATTTAATAGGATGATATTGAAAAAATAATCAGACGAAGAAGAGACATGCCCATAACTACCTAGAGTGACATGAAACTTAAACTTAGGAAAAAGTACCTACCCAGATTATATGAACCTAGTTTCTATACATCCAGATCTTTTGAACCTAGCTCCTACGAACCTAGATCCATGACCCATAGATCTGAACCCATATCCTATGAACCTAAGGAACCCATAACCCCATAGGTATCAATCTAGTGCTAGTCAGGTTTTGCTTAGTTTGGCCATAACCCATTAGGATTAGTGCTCCTTATCAAAAATTAGGATCTAGTCAAATCCACCTGAGTCAACCCATTCCTCAGCAGAGTCGACCTAACTCTCACACAAGCCGACCAACGCTAATCCAAGCTGACCTACCCCTACTAGCCCAGATCCTAGCCAATTTCTCCTTAATCAACCTACTCCTACTACCCTGTTGGTTCACCAGGATGACATTGAAGTGGTAGTGTATGAAGCTGAGGTGAACTTAGTGGATGAGTATGAGGGAGAAGAGGAAATACATATGGCTACCTAGAATTAGCTGACCTAGTAGACACCCGACTAAAGCCAGCCTAGAGTTGTTAACCATGACCATACCCAAACTGAAGCTTAACTCGTAGGCCCTTAGAAAAAAGAGACCAATGAGGAGTCTAACCCTACTACTAGGACCTTACCTAAGAAAACACTAGAAGAGAGCCAAATCATAAAGCCTGGTCCTAAGATTCACAAATCCAAAGTAATTAGTGAGGACTTGGCTTATTTAGTCCAGTACCCTCAGGAGACTTCACCCCTTTGACAATAATTGAAGATCTCTTTCATGAAATTATTGACCCATTCCTCCATCAAGTGAACCTTTTAGTGCCTGTATATGTAATTCAGTTTCTAAACTTTAAGGTCAACCCCTTTAGTCTAGGACTATTCCCTGAAACCCCTTCTTATTTTCAGTCTAACCCCGAATCTACTTCTTACTTCCTACATTTTCTTGAAGCTTTACATGTTTCTAGAACTATTAGATTACATTTATAGAGGTTAGCATGTGCATAAGCCCATTGAGCATGTTAGGTTTAGAACCTATTTTTGGCAGACTCTATGGCATTTAGTAGGCACCATTCTCATCTGCATGTCACCCACCGACCAAGGGTCAAGCATAGAATTAAAATTAAGGACTTAAAAAGAAATAAATAAATAAATAAATAAATTTTCTTCACTAGTAATGCTTAGTGAGTCTATTAAACATTTGCAGAGTCATATGCACAACACATTAAAGAATTGCATAAGAATCATATGGCTAATTCAAGAAAAGTCTCAAAGAATACAATGAAGGAGACTTTGTCATGGTTAGACTATAACCTGAATAGTTCCCACTTAGAACCATGAAAAATTACATGCCCGTAGTAGTGGACCATACAAAGTAATTAGAAAAATGGATCTAATGTCTACGACTCGAGTTACCACCTGAACTTGGTATTAGTCCAACTTTCAACGTTTCAGACCTTATTGAGTATAGGGAGCCAACGATGATTCATAATGAGCCATTTGGGCCTAATCCAGTCCTTGAGAGTGAACCAACCCAACTGTGTCCACCTGCCATACCACCAGCCCATAGAGACAAGATCGAGCAGATCTTGGATGACAAGATCATGACTACCCGGAGCAAAGATTACTAGTGATATCTGGTTTGTTGTCAAGGACGACCTAAGACTGATGATTCTTGGATACCAGAGAGGACTTGCAGAGAGTTGACCCAGACTTACTAGAGTGCTATCATAGTGACATTGACCCATACTCAACAGGGTCGAGTTCTTCCCACCAAGAAGAATTGGTACGGGCACCAGGGCTAGAAGAAATCGATAGGTTGAACCCACATCCCTGTGGATCACCTGTGAATGAGCCCTAAACCCAAACCCCTTTTACCATATAAATATTCTATCTTAAATTCTATCATTTGGCTTAGTTAGGGTTAGCCCTTTTTACCAATTGTAATTAGGATTTTGTTGTTTAGCCTTTTGGGCTAAACCCTTTTTACCATATTGAGTCAAAAACCCAATTGAGTCAAACCCTATTTACCCAATTGGGATTTTAATGGTATAGTTTGAATTAGCCCTTTTTACCAACTTTAATTGGATTTTATTATGCAAACCTAATTAAGTATGGTTGGTTCAATTAGTTATTGAGTCCACGTAATTAGTTAAGTCATGTGATTAGTTGAGTCTTGTAAATACAAGAGGGAACTCAAGACAACATTCCATGTGCACCCAATTGAAGACCTATGTGACCCCATGTGCTAGCTCAAGACAGTCATGTGACCCCATGTGCTAGCTCAAGACAAGTCATGTGCTAGCCCAAGTCACCTATCATGTGCAACCTCTTCTGGGTGCCACCTTTTCAAAGATTTAGACATCAACACATGTCATGTTTGGACATGTCATGACACATCATTGGGACAACGACACTTGGCACTTCATCCAGGACAAGAATACTTGCCATGTCACTCCATGTCTTACACTATTAGTCGACCAAATGAATTCCAAATTGGCGCCCCTTCACTCAAGTAATTCATGCCAAAACAAGAGAAGTCGGCCAAGCATTCTTGTTTGTCACCAACTTCAGAGAGTTCCAAAATATTTGATCACCAAGTGAAGGAGGTTCAATGGTTCTCTACCGTAGGAGTTTTGATCAAAAAGGTTCCAAGCTGCTTAAGTTCCCATAACTCAAGAGTCTCATCAAAACTCTTGAATCTTCTTCTATCCAGATTGAAGAGTCCACTCACCTGTATAAGCCCACATCATCCAGACTCCAGAGTCTAGCAATCAAAGCCAAGTGATGAAGCAATCTTGGCTCTAAATCAAGATACCTCATCTTATCTCATCTTGGCACCCAAATGAGATAAGAGGCCCATGATTTGTCCACCTTGGAGAGAGGTCCAGATTAGCCCAACAAGTAAGAGTCCAGATGCCCAGAGTAGGATTCCAGGAGTTGTAGTCCAAGGGAACACAAGTCTAGTCTTTGTATCCCTTACACTACTGGTTGAGGATCTATAAATATCCCATCAAACCCCCTTGTATTATTATTATTCATTCATCATTAAAGATGTTATTTTGTCCAATTCCTTTGCTATGTGCATCGCGGGGTGTGATGCCCTTTTTCTTTGTTTTTCAGAACATCATGGGGTATGAGTTCCTTTTTCTTTGTTCTTCAAAATATCGCGGGGTGCGAGGCCCTAGTTTCCTACCTATCTAGCCGACAAGAAATCCTAGCCATCACTTCTAACCTTCCCTTTCATTCTTTTTTTCTTTCTTTGCTACTTCCTAACTTATGTTTTCTTTGTTGAGTGTTTGCAGGTGATCTAGAATCAAAATCAGGTATTTTTGCCTTGGAACAGGCATCGCATGGAAGACGGAGCTCAGGATCGAGATCTTTAAACCCTACCACAGAATCTTGAGAGTCCAACCAGATCTACATCAGAGAGACGATTCTATGTTGGTAAAACTTAAAACTTATTTCCTTCTCTTTGATCTCTGTATAGTTGATAAGTAGATCCTAGTTTACGGTGGTTTCTTAGTCACCAAATTCTACTTTTCTAGTTACTTTGTAGGTTTACTTGCAGGTAATTACTAGAACTAGTTTACTTTACTATCTCCTTTGAGTCTTCTTTAAAATCTGGGCAAAAATATAAAAAAAACTAATCTATATTTTCTCTGCTAATTAGATTTTAATATCAGTAATTTAGTTTTAAATTATTGTCCTGCATCACAAGGGCAACATTATTCAATCATGGCTATATGGAAATGAAGGGTTTGACTAACTAAGATATTATGGTTTGTTGTGTATACACAAGGCTATAAGTATCTTAGTGGCAAAGTTAAGTTGAGAATTGCAAGGGATGCAATTGGAAAGGGTCATTTCCTCCCCTTGAACTTATAAGTATTTGTTGCGTACACATAAGGCATTTATAAGCAATTGGGTTCTAAACCCCACTAAGGAAGCCCTGGGAGGGTTCCCCGCTTACTATAGTTGTGGGTTATGGTATTCGATAGAAAATAGTGGGAGACATAATTAGATGAAAAAATTCTTGTCTAATTATGAATATCATCATGAGTGGTCTGCTTATAGTTATTCTTTACTTACTATAGATTATTGAATTATGGCTTCTACTCTTTCACTGCGGGGCATCTTGGATGCTAATAAGTTGACCGATCTAAATTATGTGGTTGGTTGAGGAACTTGAGAATTATATTAGCTCAAGAAAAAATTGCCTATATCCTTGATACTCCAGACCTAGATCTGGTAGGAGAGGATGCTACTAAGAAGGGTTTAAAGAGAAAAAGGAACCCTAAGAGTAGCTTCCAAAAAGGGAAAAAGGCAAGGAAGCCCTCTACTGATGGAACCTGCTATCATTGTAGAAAGCAAGGGCACTGGAAGAAGAATTGCAAGTTATATCTTGCAAATCAGAAGCAGAATGCTAGTGATGCACCGAAAAGTTTGTACATGATACAAACAAACTTATCATTAAGTTCTTCAGCTTCTTATACATGGATATTGGATACCGCATGTGGGTCTCATATCTGCAAGTCATTGTAGGGGTTACGAAGATCTAGAAGCTTAAAGAAGGGTGACTTCGAGTTGTTTGGCACGAGTGGTAATCCCATTCATGCTGAAGCTATTGGCATCTATCTAATATTATTGCCATCGTGCAAAATTCTTGAATTAAAAGATTGTTACTATGTACCCAACATTATAAGAATATTATTTCTGTACCTTTGTTGTTGAAACATGGTTATGAAATAAATAGTTCAAGCCATGGGTGCTTGATCTTCTTTTCAAAGTTCTTTGGTTGTGGTACATTGTTAATGGTCTTTTGATTCTATCACTTAATGATGAAGTTATGCTTGTTGAAAATAAGAAGAGAAAGAGAGATGATATAATGTCACATATCTCTGGCATTGCCATTTGGGTCATATTAGTGAGTCTAGGATAAACAAGTTTTACAAAAAAAACTTCTTTGAACCTTTTGATCATGATCATTAAGAACTTGTGAGTCCTGCCTCATGGGTAAGATGGCCAATCTCCATTCACTGGACATGGAGATAGGGCAACTGAGTTGTTAGGCCCTAGTACACATAGAGATGTGGTTCCTATGACAACACCAGGCCAGATGGATACTCTTATTTCATCAATTTTACTAATGACTTATCAACATTCGGATATGTATCTTATAAACACAGTCAAGTCCGAAGCCTTTGAAAATTCAAAGAGTATCAAAGTATGGTTGGAAACAATTGGGCATAGTATTAAAATCCTTCGATCAATAAAGGAGGAGAATACTTGTCTAGAAAATTTCTCGATCATCTCGAAGACAAAAGAAAGGAGGAATCGAACCTTGTTAACATGGTACGGCCATGATGTGCTTCACAGATCTTTCAGTATCTTTCTGGGATTAGCCCTAGCTGCTACTGCTACCCACATATAAAAGGGTACCATTAAAGACAGTAAGAGCACTCCATATGAATTATGGAATGGGAAAAGGTCAAGTCTTAAATATTTTAAGATTTGGGGTTAACTTGCTTATGTCAGGAATGTTTATGGACATAAGCTAAGTGCTAGTGACAAGTGCAGGTTTGTAGGATATCCTAAAGAAGGTATGGGTTACCTTTTCTACCATCCTACTGAGCAAAAGGTCTTTGTCAGTAGGCATGCCACATTCTTGGAAAATGAGTTTATCCAAGAAAAGGGCAATGTGAGAATATTTGAACTTGAAGAAGTTCAACCTGCACCTAAAACAATTCCTCAACCAATTATTCCTAGATTCAGGAACAACCACAACACACACCTCCTCTCTGTAAGTCAGAGAGAGTGCGAAGTGCACCTCTTAGATATGGCTTTGTTATTGGGAATGATAATGAAGCTAGATCATACAAGATGATGATCTTGTGACCTATACGGAAGCTATCATGAGTGGAGACTCTGGCAAATGGCTAGAAGCTATGAAATCTGAGATGGACTCCATGTATTCCAATCAGGTTTGGACCTTGGTAGATCCACCTAAAGAAATTAACCCAATACGGTGTAAATGGGTCTTCAAGAAGAAGATACGAGCATATGGTCAAGTAAAGACCTACAAGGCCAGGCTGGTGGCAAAAGATTTTAGACAAAAATATGGCATTGACTATGATGAAACCTTTTCACCAGTAGCCATGCTCAAGTCCATTCGGATATTGCTTGCTATAGCAGCATACCATGATTATGAAATCTAGCAGATGGACGTAAAGACTGCTTTCCTTAATGGAAATCTTGAGGAAGAAGTCTAATGACACAGCCAGAGGGTTTTGTCTCAAGTGGGAGACCAAACCAAGTATGCAGGTTAAAGAAGTCCATTTATGGACTAAAGCAAGCATCGAGGAGTTGGAACATCCACTTTGATGAAACAATTAAGGAGTTAAGGCATTGACATAGTGTTGAAAAGATTCAATATGGAGGGAAGTAAGAAATGTTACTTGCCCATGAGTCAAGGCATACATTTCTCGAAGAAGATATCTCCTAAGACACCGGAGGAGAGAGAAAATGAATTTGATCCCTTCGACTGTTGGATCAATTATGTATGCCATGTTATGTACTAGGCCTAATGTTGTTTATGCCTTGGGCATAGTAAGTAGGTTCCAGGCTGATCTAGGGGAGGATCATTGGAAGCTATGAAAGACATTCTTAAGTACCTGAGAAAGACTAAGATGTTTTTCTTATATATGGTGGATCAAAGTTGAAACTAAAAGGATATACGGATTCTAGTTTTCAATCAGATTCAGCTGATAGCAAATCCATATCAAGGTATGTCTTCACCCTATATGGTGGTGCAGTGAGTTGAAAAAGTATAGAGCAGTAAACTATAACTGACTTAGTCACTAAGATAGAGTACATAGCTACAAGTGAAGCCATAAGGGAAGCTGTGTGAATGAATAATTTCCATCACTAAATTGGACATGGTTCCTACTATAGAACAACTAGTGTCACTTTATTGTGGTAACACTAAAGTTGTAGTGCAGGTTAAGGAACCAAAGTCTCATAATAAGTCCAAGCACATCCTAAGATGCTTCCATCTCGTTCGAGGATAAGATGTTTGAAAGGGATATGCCCTACAAGCCAATCAATATTGTATCTCCCAAATCAATGTAATTGACAATATTCTAATAAAGGCATTATTTTTTGTCATACGCTGTGTTTTATTATGATGAACCCCTAGATTAGGCTATGATTTTAGGGTTATGATGAGATCATACCAGTGAGACCTAAAGTCTTAAAACCTTAATCTAAAAATATTCTTAGTCAAAGGACTCCTGAGTAGGGGATCAGGGTTTTTCCGATAAGACTAGCACATCCCATGTATACTGGAAGGGGACTGCTCTCACAATCACTTGTGTATCGCCACAATACTAGGATGTGGGTGCTCATTAGTGAATGAGTTTCCTGTGATATGATCCAACTTGAGAACATCTAATGGAGTCTTTAGCTACATGTCAAATGGAAGGTTCTCATAGTGGGAGTGTGGTACAAGTAACCTTTGACTGAGACTGCCATAAGTACCATTATGTACATGAACCCATCCTTGGTTCAATCCTAATCATGAACATGAGGTCATGCACAGGATTGATACTGGGAATGGTGAATTCTATATGAAGGTAATGAGTAGGTCAACAAGGAATCGATCACTCTTAGTAAGAGGAGATTGCATCCAGCTAGTTCTCAATCGGATTGATGATCAGGGAATCTTTGATCAAAGTAAAGATATTGGAGATGATTTCTAATATCAAGATAATTGAATCATCAATATAAGATTGAGCTAGAAATAAATATAATATTTGGCTTTGACATATTCCATATCCATAATTATATTTGGGTGCAGGCTGATCGAAAGATTTAATTGGTCTTAACTTTCTACTGAAGGGTAGTTTTGGTATTTCACCAGAATTTCCATATCTTCCGGGGAGACATGAACAGTTGCTAGACGTCAATCTTGTCTTGTGGGTGATCAAATTTAAAGATCACTTATTAGGAAAGTCCTAATTGATCAAGTTGGGTAAGCTCGTTTTGACCTAATCAATAGAAAGAGTTCTAATCATTTAGGTCAACTTGTACTACCTACTCTGCCGGCTGGAATATGGAACCCAATGGGTCACACACTTAAGAGGATTGAGCAAGAGTTTAATTGTGTAATTAAATCATCTTTGCAGGATAACACTCTAGCAGGTGTTGCAAACCCTTGCTTCTATTCGAATTGGATTCGAATTAGGGTTCCGAATTGGATCAATTTGGGTTCTAATTGGACCTAATTAGACCCTAATTGAATATATAGGACTTTGGGCTAACCATAGCTAAGACTACATCTTAATTAACACCCAAGCCCATCCATATAGGCCGCCCAAGATTTTGTGCATGTGGATAAGAGGAAAGACTCCACGCGCGCATGGACTCTTCATGCGCGCGTGAAGTCTTCTTATTTCACCATGTTTTTTTTCTTCTTGGCCAGTTATTCCCTATTAGCGCATCTCCTAATGACCATTAGATAGTCATCTAACGGTTTGGGAGATTTTGAGAAAGAAAGAAAGTGATAACTCTTCCCGGTTGCGCGAAATAACGTCTCTTCGGAGACTGAAACATCGCGACTTCCTTCTTCTTAAAACTTCATGACTTTCTTTTAGGAAGAGCCATGAGTTTGAATCTGAAGGGCTGTGAGAAGGAAGGAGAGGGTGTGAAAAATGTGGAAAGCCGGGAGAAATAGTTTACGGAGAGTTGTGAAGACATCTTTTTGTAGTCTATTTAAGGAATAGAGGCTTCGGGTGTTTTTCTGATGTACGACAGAAGTCTTTTTATTTTTCTTTCCTTTCCAGGAGACTGATTTCTCCTTAGCTTGTTTAGGACACAAGAGTTTCCCTTTATAGAGTTCTCTTCTCGGTTGAAACTCAAGTCTAAAACAAGAGATAGGAAGAATCTCTCGAACGGTAAAAGAAAAGAAGATATACTCCATTTATTCCTTTTTTTTTTACATCAAGACATTAGTGTCTTAAATCATCCTCCTCCTTCAAGACAAGAGTGTATTCTTAAGACAAGGTCTTAAGAAAGGGAGAGGAAGAAAAAGAAAGGAAGTAAGAAGTCCCTGCCGTGGAGTTTTTCAGCCATAGTCCTCTTGAGTTCTAGGAGAAGAATTCAAGTGAAGGAACTTTTGAAGAAGCAAGCATCTTGATCAATTTTCTTGTGGATCACCATTGGAGGGTGGACATTTGGATGCCTAGTGAATTCAAAAGGGTCATTCAACATCAAGTTTTGATTTCTACATCAAAATTAGATTTAGCGATAACAGGTTGGTGTCCTATTCTAATAGTGTAGGTTTGCATGTTTTTCATATGTTTTAATCCTGAATAGTAAGGAGATCCTGGCTAAGAGTTTGGTGTAAATTTTATCATTTTGAAATTATCTTTTCCACTGTGGTGCACTGGAACCTTGCAATGTTGTCATCGAATGAGTGATACAAAGAACAACATAGCTGATCCATTCACTAAAGCATTATCAAAGCAGCAGCTTGATCGCTACTTAGATTCTATGGGTGTAAAATACAAAGATGATTGGCTTTAGTGCAAGTGAGAGATTGAAAGAATGGTGCCCAAAAAGCCAATCATTGTAAGGGCATTTCTATGATCTTCCAACTCATGTATGATATTATTTATCAATAAAAGGCATCTTTTGATTCATCATACTGCTACATCTTATAGAAATCATGATGAACCCTATAGGTTAGGGCAATATAATTAGGGTTATGATGGAGATCATAATGGTGAGACCTAAGTTCCTATAAACCCTAATCTAAAATATTCCTAGTCATTGGATAATCGATTTGGGGATTGATGAATCCTGAAAGAAAGCACATCCTATGATGCTCAATGAAGAGGGTGGTTGGTCTCACAACCACTTATGTAGAGACACTAATACAAGAATGTGGGTGCTCATTAAATTATGAGTCCACTGAACTGATCCGACAAGAGAATATCAAATGGAAGTCTTTCTTACTTGTCAAAAGAATGTCTCTTAGTGGAGTTGTGCATGTGATCCTTAGACCTGAGACACCATTGTATCTTGTGCACATGAATCCATGTTTTGGTGCATACTCACTCATGAAAACTAAGTCATGTACGCGGTGTTTTTGGATATGGTGGATTGTGTATGAAGGTAATGAGAGGTCAATAAGAATCGATAACTCCTAGTAAGAGAAGTTATCCCATGTGATCTCTTCGAATGATGACTCAGAAAGTTTTTGGCCAAAGCAAGATAAGATTAGATAGGGTTTCTAATCATTCATCAGTTGAGTCTTCATTATCGAATTGAAATTCAAAAGGATTAAGTACTAGGGTTTGACATTTATCCATGTCCATCACTTAATCAGGATACAAGAAGATCGAAGGATTGAATTGCATGGTAACTTTTTGCTGAAGAGTATGTTGGCACTTTCCACCAAATTCTTCATCTTCCAGGTAGGTATAACACAATGCTAGATGTCAATCATGTCTTATGGGTTTTCATGATTCATTTGGATTGAATTCATTAGTCAATTCGAAAGCAGGTTTGAATTGGCAACTTAGGTCAGCTCAATTTGACCTAATTAGGTCAATCAGGTTCAGTTGGATGAATTGGCTTGGACCTAGACCTACTGCTAGCTAGATATGGAACCCAAAAGATCACACACATTAGAGAATTGACCTAGGAAGTCAATTAACATTTAATTAGGGTCATGGGATCCTAATTGGTTAGCTAGATTGCACACTAGCATGTGTATGCTAACCTAACTCCTAATCCAATTGAATTGGGTCTAAAAGTTTGCTAAATGGACTAACCAATTTATGAGAGACCTAAATTGGGATGAGTCCTAAGTGGGACAAATTTATCAAAATTTATCAGATATTTTTCATGGCTTTTATGCTCCAAATACCAAGAGTCGCAAGGGCATGGGACTCTTGGCACCAAAATAGGTGCTCGGCAAATAAAGGGATGCAGAAGGACTCTTAGTCCTTCTACCTAATAATCACTAATACAATGATAAAATATACTTTATCCCCTTTCATATGACACCCATATTGCATGGCCTTTGACCGGTCAAAGATGGGAAATGGCTTGGAAAAAGGTGGCGCACAAGTGAAGAGTAGCGACTCTTCACAATTGGTGCACAGAAAAGGATCGAGAGTCCTTCTGCCTGTAAGCCACCAAAGCTAGATAAAGTCCAAGAGACTTTATCCTTATCTCCATGCCCTCTTATGTGGGCTTTGATCAGATAAAAATAGTGAAGTGCGGTGGAAAGGGAGTTGGCACAAATGAAGAGTTGCGATGATTCATTTTGCGCTAATTGTATGAAGTAGAGTCCTACTTTAAAGAATTTCAAATCATCGATGCTTCTAAATAAAAGGTCACATCCCTTGGCTTCTCTATAACTAGAAATTGACAAGTGTTAAGTGGAGAAGTCGGATAAAAAATTGAAGGGACTTGATATATGGCAGTTAGCGCAGAAGAGTCACGGCTTTTTACTTATAAGACTCCTTCTTATTGAAGGGTCTTATTTAATCTATGTTTGGATAGATCAAAGGCTGATGATAGGGCTTATCTAGTGCCTCCCCCTCTCCTATATATAGTCCTCAATGTTTAGGTTAGAGTAATGATGTTTATGATATCCTTCTTTCTTACATTCTTACACTCTGCCACACTCCCCTTGTCACCTCCATCCCTTGTTAGAGTTTAGTTCTTGTCTTAAGACAAGTCCACCATTTTAAGATAAGGGTTTAGGAAGAGATTTAGGAAGTGAAGAAGAGAGTGAAAAGAGGATTTGGAGAGGGCTCAGAGTGCTCTACTGGAGGGCAAGGGTCTGAGCAAGGAAGGAAAGGCTGCCAAAGGAAGAAAAGCCATTAGAAGAGTCCCAATGGTTTAAGCAATCTACTAAGGAGTGCTTCATAGGATCCATTCCTGTGTAGATCACCTCTAGAGGGCATGCACTTGTGTGCCTAATGGAATGAAGAAGGAATTAGCATTCCAGGTATTTTTCCAAACCCTAATTGCATGACTTGTTAATTGTAATGAATAAGGGATCTTGGACTTAGGGTTTCAAGTTGCTTGGAGTTTCAAAAAAGGAATTTTTTGAAACCCATTGTTCTGCTGTGCCATCGAAACCCTAGAAACCCAACAAAGAGAACATCAAATGGAAGTTTTACTTGTCAAAAGAATGTTCTCTTAGTGGGAGTTGTGCATGTGATCCTTAGACCAGAGACTACCATAGTATCTTATGCACATGAACCCATGTTTTGGTGCATACTCACTTATGGCAATTAAGTTATGTACAGGGTATTTCTGGATATGGTGGATTATGTATGAAGGTAATGAGTAGGTCAATAAGGAATCGATTACTCTTATTAAGAGGAGAAGTTATCCCGTGTGATCTCTTCGAATAATGACTTAGGATGTCTTTGGCCAAAGTAGGATGAGATTAGATAGGGTTTCTAATTATTCATCGATCGAGTCTTCATTATCGAATTGAGATTTAAAAGGATTAAGTGTTAAGGCTTGACATTTATCCATGCCCATCCCTTAATCGGGATACAGGGAGATTGAAGGATTGAATTGCATGGTAACTTTCTGTTGAAGAATATTTTAGTACTTTCCATCAAATTTTCATCTTTCGGGTTGGCATGACATGTTGCTAGATGTCAATCATGTCTTGTGGGTTTTCATGAATCATTGGATTGAATTCATGAGTCAATTCGAAAGCTGGTTCGAATTGGCAACTTAGGTTAGCTCAATTTGACCTAATTAGATCAATCGGGTTTGATTGGATGAATCGGCTCGGACCTAGACCTACTACTGGCTAGATGTGTAATCCAAAGGGTCACACATATTAGGTAATTGACCTAGGAAGTCAATTGGTGATGCGGCAAGCTGATTAATGATTGATAGTGTATGTAGAGCAATGAAACTAATTACACTAGCATTGTACTTATCATAATAAGACTAAGGATTTAAGAAATTGGACTTTTACTGATAGACACAATCCTAAACTAAGAAGGAAGAAGATCTAGACAATAGGGGCTAATGATTGTGGACTTACCTGAGAGTTCCAACCTTCTTTTGATTCATACCTTGAAACTACCAATGCTCAGAACTGAAGAATCTGGATAACAGAGATCAGAACCCTGGACTTGGGGCTTCAGCTTGTTTGTTCTTGTTAAGGTGAACCCAGCCCACAACTAAAGACTTCGAAGGACCCTGCAATGAAGATCAAAGTTAAGGAAGAAGGATAGAACATATAGAAGGGAGGAAGAATTGATGAACAAGAACAGAAATTGAGTAGATCTGCCGACTCCATGCCTTCACTGAGCTTAGAAGATGCTTTGCTAGGGAAAAAGAATGGCTTTGGCGTGGAGGAAGAGGATGGAAAACTTTCACATGAAAAAAATACAAGACAACTTCTACTTCCAAAATTTCAACTTCAATTTCATTCATTCCCAAATCCTCTCTTTACAAGGGTGTCCAAGGCTTTATAGCCTCACAAAGCTAGCTTTTGAAATTTAAAAACTCCCCAAATCGAGGAGGATACAAGGGGGGTGGAGAGTTTGGAGGGATGGGGGGGGGGTGGAGGATTTGGTGGAGGACTGGAGGGATGTGGCCAACCTCCTGAATTGAATCTTCCTTGTGGCGCCCAAAGGGATGAGGTGGCGGTGAAGTGGCACCTGATGACGTGGCATGGTGGGTGGTCTTCTACTTGGATAAGAATGACATGTGGCGCCCAGGGTCTAGTTGATGTCCTTTTCTCTTGCTTGATTGATGTGTCTTTCTCTCATGTGGTCAAATTCTGGGGTCTAGAATTGGTCTTGTTGGGTTTCATGGCTTTAGACTTGATTAGATTAACTCAACTGAATTAGACTTAACTCAACTGAACTGACTTGACGACCTAGACTTTAAAACTAAATGGATTACAGGAAATGAAATTTTAAAAGTAATTACAGGACTCAATAAACACTCTTGATTTGAAACTCAAAATAATTACAGGACTCTTGAAAAGGAAAGACTCTTGAAAATAAAATATTTTGAATAAAGGATACAGGTAACCATTATCTTCGATCCAAATTGGGATAAGGCTAATCTTGTTGAGTGAAGTTTCTTTCGGCTTCTGTGTCCACACCAATTGGCATTAATTAGGGTCATGGATCCTAATTGGTTAGCTAGATTGCACACTAGCATGTGTATGCTAACCTAACTCCTAACCCAATTAAATGGGTCTAAAAGGTTGCTAAATGAACTAACCAATTATTGAAGACCTAAATGGTTGATTCCTAAGTGGAATGAATTTATTAGAATTATTTGATATTTTTCATGGCTTTTATGCACAAATACCAAGAGTCCCAAGCGCAGGACTCTTGGCGCCAAAATGGGTGCTCGGCAATTAAAGGGACGTAGAAGGACCTAGAGTCCTCTACCTAATAATCACTAATACAGTGATAAATTACACTTTATCTCCTTTCATATGACACCCATATTGCAGGCCTTTGACTAGTCAAAGAAGGGAAATGGCATGGAGAAAGGTGGCGTACAATGAAAAGTAGCGACTCTTCACAGTTGGCATGCAGAAAAGGACTGAGAGTCATTCTACCTTTAAGCCACCAAAGCTAGATAAAGTCCAAGGGACTTTATCCTTAACTCCATGCCTTTTCATTTGGGCTTTGACCGGTCAACAATAGTGAAGTGTAGTGGAAAGGGAGTTGGTGCAAATGAAGAGTTGCGACTCTTCATTAAGCGCTAATTCTATGAAGCAGAGTCCTGCTTTAAAGAATTTCAAATCACCGATGCTTCTAAATAAAAATTCACATCCCTTGGCTTCTATGTAACTGGAAATTGACAAGTATCAAGTGGAGAAGTCGGATGAAAAACTGAAGGGACTTGATATATGGTAGTTGGTGTAGAAGAGTCACGGCTTTTCACTTATAAGACTCCTTCTTATTGAAGGGTCTTATTTGATCTGTGTTTGGACAGATCAAAGTTGGATGATAGGGCTTATCTGATGCCTCCCCCTCTCTTATATATAGTCTTTAGTGTTTAGGCTGGAATAATGATGTTTGTGATATCCTTTCCTTTTTACATTCTTACACTTTGCCACACTCCCCTTGTTACTTCCATCCCTTATTAGAGTTTAGGTCTTGTCTTAAGACAAGTCCATCATTTTAAGACAAGGGTTTAGGAAGAGATTTAGGAAGTGGAAAAGAGAGTGAAGAGAGAATTTGGAGGGGGCTTAGAGTGCTCTACTGGAGGGCAAGGGTCTGAGCAAGGAAGGAGAGGCTGCTAAAGGAAGAAAAGCCATCAGAAGAGTCATAGTGGTTTAAGCAACCTACTAAGGAGTGCTTCCTAGGTTCCATTCCTTTTGTGGATCACCTCTGGAGGGCATGCACATATGTGCCTAGTGGAAAGAAGAAGGAATTAGCATTCCAAGTATTTTTTTAAACCCTAATTGCATGACTTGTTAATTGTAATGAATAAGGGATCTTGGGCTTAGTGTTTCAAGTTGCTTGGAGTTTCAAGAAAGAAATTTTTTGAAATCCATTGTTCTGCTAGGCCATCAAAACCTTAGAAACCCAACATGTAATCTGTGTATGAATTATTAATAAATAAAATTTATTTTGGCTATTCATCATTGTGTATGTCTTCCTTTTAAACTCTTTTTATGATGAAGTTCTTTGAACTACTTCTGTTCGATAAAGGAAGATTTATTAAATAGTTCTTAAACCTGTTCGTGATCAAATGATACATTATTATCTAGGATGATAATGTTTATCAAGTATAGGTCATTGCGTACCATATGGATTAGTTATCCTTATAATCAAGGAGTATGGAATTACTAGTATGTTATGCAGGTGAGTGTAGGTGTACATTTCACTAAACATGAGCAACTCTATAAAATACTCTGCTATCAAGAGTATCTTATATAAGGATATGGATATAGGTGTCCTTCCAACCTGAGATCACTATGATGACTTGAAGCAACTCACTAAATTTTGATTCCAGACTACCTATATTTCTAATACAGTGATGGAATATTTTTGGATGCAGTCAAGTACTTGTAAAGTTAGTATATGAGTAAGATGGGATTGACTACTCCAAGATGTTAGAGATAATGCTTTGCTATATTTTAATTTAGTAAAACCTTGATCAGGGTAATCCTTGTGAGGAGCTATAGGATTTATTAAAGTTGAGATACACTTGGATGCACTATTTAAGAATTGGCAGTTGACGACTCTAAAATCATCCTAAGTATTAGATCAAGAGATGAATTATATGGTAACTATATGCTCGGGTTTTTGAATGTTGCTTTGCAATCATTTGACCTATATGGATATCAGGTATTATTGCTAGATGGTTAAATCGATTAGGTCAAGAATTTATTCCTATGCTATTAGCTTAGTGTTGAAACTATGAGGTCATACACAATAAAAATTCTTACTAATCATGATGGCTGATTAATGATTAAGAATCGTTTAAGGATATAATTATCAATATGATTGATAATTAAACTTTTATAAGTGTTATAGAGAAATAATTTATTAAGTGTTAATAAATTATAGAAGGATTAATTAGTAATTAGATTGCTAATTGGATCAATTTGATTAAGCAAAGAGGTTTAGATCAAGTTTAATTGAATGTATTCAATTATATCTTACCCGATTAGGTTATACGATGACCTGATTGCTAAGGAGTTTTAATTTTGATTTGATCTATGTTAGGTTCCTCAGGCCGGGCGTAGTAGAAGACTGCGTTTTAAAATTTTTATTTTTAAAACCTTGACCGGCCGGAACCCTAAACCCTAGGACCACTTATGTATAACAATTAATAAATCTAAACTTTAGGGTTATGGAAGAATACCTAGAGAGCTATTATCCTTTATTCCATGAGGCACACAAGTGCATGCCCTCCAAAGGTGATCCACATAGGAACCGGATCCAGGAAGTACTCCAATAATAGTTGCTTGTTTGATTGGGACTCTTTTGCAGCCTTTCAGACTTTCTCCCTTGTTAGACTCCCTACCCTCTTGTAAAGCACTCAGATACCTCTCTATATCCCCTCTCGGATCCCGAATATCCTCTCTATTTTTTTTCCTAGGCTCTTGTCTTAAGAGACTAGCCTTGTCTCTAAAGAACAAGCATTGTCTTAAAAAGACAAACATTGTCTTAAGGGGAGGAAGAGAAAATCGCAGGTTGGGTTTTTCAATGGGAATTAAAGTGCTCTGGCATCAAAACACTGATGCCTTATATAGAGTAGGCTGGGGCACCTGATATGCCTCTTCTGTAGCTATCTAATAAGACCTTTCAATGAGGAGTCTTATTGGATGGACAGACTTATCATGATACACCCTTTCATAAACCAAGAGATATATAAATGTCTCTTCGGTTTTTCTAGTATTTTAATCTCCTGCCATATGTTAATTATTGGTCATTTAAAGTGCCAAAAGTCATGGAAGTATGAAGGGATGCATCAGATATCTGAGAGCCTTCAAATAGAAGGACTCCGTAATGTGTTTTAGCACCAATCCATGAAGGGTCGCGAACTTTCATGTTGCACCAACCTCCTTCCATGAAATTTCCATCTTTTGACCATTAAAAAACACTTCAAAAAGGCATGGAGATTAGGATGAGGGCCTTAGCACTTATCTAGTACTTGTGTCTAACTAGCAGAAGGACTCTTTGTCCTTCTGTGCATACCAATATTGGCATGAAACCAAATTGGCGCCCAAGAGTCCATGCCAACATGGACTCTTCCATAAATCCAAGATAAGTCCAATAAAAATCCATATAAAATTTGAATTAGGCTGCCCCACTAAGGAGTCAACCCAATTTAATTTCTACTTAAATTGGTTAGCCCAAATAACAATCAACTAGACCTAATCCAATTAGGTTTGGAGTTGGGCTAGCCAACATATGCTAGTATGTCAATTAGTTAGCCAATTAGGATCCCATGACCCTAATAAAAATCCAATTGACTTCCTTGGTAAATTTCTTGATGTGTGTGATCCTTTGGATTCCACATCTAGCCAGCAGTAGGTCTAGGTCCAAACCAATTCGATCCAATTGAACCCGATTGACCTAATTAGGTTAAATTGAGCTGACCTAAGTTGCAATTCGAACTAGCTTCCGAATTGACTCATGAATCCAATCGAATTGATTAATAAAAATCTACAAGACATGATTGACATCTAGCAATATGGTATGCCTACTCAGAAGATATGGAATTTGGTAAAAATTACCAAGATACCTTTCAGTGGAAAGTTACCATGCAATTCAATCCTTCGATCTCCCTGTATCCTGATTAAGTGATGGGCATGGATAAATGTCAAACCCTAGCACTTAATCATTTCGAATCTCAATTCGATAATAAAGACTTAACCTATAAAGGATTAGAAATCCTATCTAATTTCATCATGCTTTGATCAAAGACTTCTCGAGTCAACAATCGAAAAGATTTCATGGGATAAGTTCTCCTCTTACTAGGAGTGATCGATTCCTCGTTGACCTACTCATTACCTTCATACACAATCCACCATATCAAGAAGCACCCCGTACATGACTTAATTGTCATGAACGAGTATGCACCAAGATATGGGTTCATGTGCACAAGATACTATATTAGTTTCAGGCCAAAGGATCATATGCACAACTCCCACTATAAGAATTATCTTTTGGCAAGTAGTAAGACCTCCATAAGATGTTCTCAAGGTGGATCAGTTCAGTGAACTCATACCCTAATGAGCACCCAGAACCTAGTATTAGTGTTCCTACACAAGTGGCTGTGAGACCAACTACCCTCCTTTTGAGCATACATAGGATATGCTAGTCTTACCGGAAAACATCGATCCCCGAATTGATGATCCAACGACTAGGAACATTTTAGATTAAGGTTTATAAGAACTTATATCTCACCATTATGATTTTCATCATAACCCTAATTCCATTGCCCTAACCTATGGGGTTCATCGTAATCTTAATAAGATGCAGCAATATGATGAATCAAAATGCCTTTCCATTTATCATAAAATATTATACATGAGTTGGAAGATTATAGAAATGCCTATACAAAGATTGGTTTCTAGGGCACTATTCTTTCAATCTTCTACTTGCACTTAAATTAATCGCCTTTGTATCTTATACCCATATAATCTAAGTGGCGATCAAACTACTATTATGGCAGTGCTTTAGTGAATGAGTCTGCTATGTTATTCTTTGCATCAACTCATTCTACTATCACATCATTTCTTTCAATGATTTCTCGAACGAGGTGGAAGCATCTTAGCATGTACTTGGACTTATGATAAGACCTTGGTTTCTTAGCTTGTGCAATAGCTCCTGTGTTATCACAATAAAGTGGCACCAGTTATTGTATAGCTCGAACCATGCCCAATTTCGTGATGAATTTTGTCATCCACATAGCTTCCTTCGTGGCTTCACTTGCAGTTATGTATTCTGTCTCAGTGATTGAGTCAGCTACAGTTGACTGCTTAGTACTCTTCCAACTATTGCACCACCATATAGGGTGAAGACATATCCTGATATGGATTTACTATCATCCGGATCTGATTGAAAACTAGAATATGTATACCCTTCTAGTTTTAACTCTGATCCACCATATATAAGAAAAAATCTTTAGTCCTTCTCAGGTACTTAAGAATATTTTTCATAGCTTTCTAATGATCCTCCCTTGGATCAGCTTGGAACCTTCTTACTATGTCCAAGGTATAAGCAACATCAGGCTTGGTAGATAACATGGCATACATAATTGATCCTACAGCCGAAGCATAAGGAATTAAACTCATCCTTTCTCTCTCCTCCGATGTCTTAGGAGATATCTTCTTGGAGAAATGTATGCCTTGACTCATGGGCAAGTAACTATTCTTCCCTCCATGTTTAATTTTTCAACACTAAGTCAATGTACTTGGATTGGGATAAGCCCAGCATCCTCTTAGATCTATCTCTATAGATCTTATATCTAATATATAGGATGCCTCTCCCAAATCCTTCATGGAAAACTATTTTGATAGCCAAGATTTGATCGATTGCAACATTGGGATATCATTCCTAATGATGAGTATGTCATCAACATACAAAAGCAAGAAAACAAGTGCACTCCCACTTATCTCTTGTACACACATGGTTCATCTACATTCTTGATCAAACCAAACTCTTTGATTATTTCATCAAAGTAGATGTTCCAACTCCTCGATGCTTGTTTTGATCCATAAATAAATTTCTTATGCTTACATACTTGGTTTGGTCTCTCACTTGAGATAAATCCTTCTGGTTGTGACATATAGACTTCTTCCTCAACGTATCCATTAAGAAAAGCAGTCTTTATGTCAATTTGCCATATCTCATAATCATAGTATGTAGCTATAGCAAGAAATATTCGAATGGACTTGAGCATGGCTACTGGTGAAAAAGTTCATCATAGTCAATACCATGTTTTTGTTTGAAACCTTTTGCCACCAGCCTGCCTTATTAGTCTCTACTTTACCATCTACTCCAATCTTCTTCTTGAAGATCCATTTACACTCGATTGGGTTTACTCCCTCAGGTGGATCAACTAATATCCAAACTTGATTAGAGTACATGGATTTCATTTCGAATTTCATGATTTTTAGCCATTTGTCAGAGTCTCTACTCATGACAGCTTCCGTATAAGTCACAGGATCATCATCCTATATTATACTGGCTTCATTATTATTTCCAATAACAAAACTATATCTAAGAGGTGCACTTCGCACTCTCTCTAACCTATGGAGAGGAGGTGTGTGTTGTGGTTGTTTCTGAACCTTAGGAACATCTGGTTGAGAAATTGTATTGAATGTAGGTTGAACTTCTTCAAGTTTAAATATCCTCCCACTGCCCCCTTCTTAGATAAACTCATTTTCCAAGAATATGGCATGGCTACTGACAAAAATTTTGCTCAGTAAGGTGGTAGTAAAAGTAGCTAATACCTTATTTAGGATATCCTACAAACCTGCACTTGTTGGCTCTAGCACTTAACTTATGTCCAAAAACATACCTGACATAAGCAGGGCATCCCCAAATCTTAAAATACTTAAGACTTGGCCTTTTCCCTTTCCATAATTTATATGGAAGTTTTTAACTACCTTTGATTGCACTCTATTCAATATGTAGGTAGCAGTCTCTAGGGCATAACCCTAGAAGGATACTGGAAGGTCTGTGAAGCACATCATGGACGTACCATGTCCAGCAGGGTACGATTTCTTCTTTTAGCTACATCTAATTGTGGTGTGTATGGAGGTGTCCATTCAGAGAGAATTCTTGTATTTTAGATGATCAAGAAATTCACTAGACAAGTATTCTCCTCCTCGATCAGATCGAAGGATTTTAATACTATGCCCAGTTTGTTTTTAACCTCATTTTGATACTCTTTAAACTTATCAAAGGCTTTGAACTTGTGTTTCATAAGATACACATATCCGAACCTCGATAAATCATCAGTAAAATTGATGAAATTAGAATATCCTCCTCTGGTTTAGGTTATCATAGGACCACATACATCTTTGTGTACTAGACCTAATAACTTAGTTGCCCTTTCTCCATGTCCAGTGAATGGAGACTTGGTAATCTTCCCCATAAGATAGGACTCACAAGTTCCTAATGATTCAAGATCAAAAAAATCAAGAAGTTTTCTTTGTACAACTTGTTTATCCTAGACTCACCAATATGACCCAAATAGCAATACCAGAGAAAAGTGACATTTACATCATCTCTCTGTCTCGTCTTGTTTTCAACAAGCATAACCTCATTATTGAGTGATAGAATCAAAATACCATTTGCAAATGTACCACAACCAAAGAATTTATTTTTAAAGAAAATCGAGCACCCGTGGGTCATTAAATTTATTTCATAACATTGTTTTAACAACAAAGGTATAGAAATAATATTTTTGATAATGTTGGGTACATAATAACAATCTTTCAATTCAAGAATATTGCTTGATGGCAATAACAACAAATAGGTGCCAATAGCTTCAACATAAATGGGTTCACCACTTGCGCCAAATAGCTCGAAGTCACCCCTCTTCAAGTTTCTAGGTCTCTACAACTAGTGCAGTGACTTGTAGATATGAGACCCACATGCGGTATCAAGTACCCATGAATCAAAAACTGAAGAACTCAATAAGAGGTTTGTTTGTATCATGTACAAACTTTTAGATGCTCCACCATCATCCTGTAAGGAAATATTATGTAGGCAATAGTGATGCAACTTTAAAATTTTTAACCTTGCATCGCAGTGAAAAACAAGATTAATCATATTAATCAATATATAATATTAGAACATTTCTAATATAGGCCTACAATAGGATCATGTATGAATATTGACATGTAAATGAAAGACAATACAAGCATACAAAGTTGTGCATCACATAGAATCATTCTATGTTCGATGCACATACCAAAAAACATTTCTTTAGAAAACTCACCAAGAGCCATACCTTTAATCCGATAAGACACTCGCCGGGTTGAGGAAAATCTCACTAAGGAAGATAAATGCTCTAGAAGCCACACATGTGTGGCCTCAATAGGTAATCCACACTGGAGTTCTTCCTTGACCTTCTTCCATGACCTTCTTCCTTTGAAGTGCTAGCTTCGCCAAAACAAATTGGCTTATGGACTCTTCTTCTTCTTCTTCTTCGGGATGCTCCAGGAGATGAAGAAGCACTATGGAGGATGTAGGAGTGCACCCAAGAACCCTTCCCAAGACACTCTTCTCAAGCCTAAAACACTAGGCAGCACACACCAAACTCAACCTTTCTTCCCCACACAAAGGTTTCAAGCTTTCTTCTTTTTTTTTCTTTTCCTCTCCTTTTTAAAGACTTTCTAGCAAATAAAATTTAGAAATTACTCACCTTCACGTCCTCATTAAGCCCCCATATGTAGGTAAGTGGGGGGAGAAGAAAAGGGGAGAGTTTTATAAGTTACGGGGTGGGTTACAAAACATTCAAGCCCATGGGAGTTACATCCTTTTAAATTTAACCTAAATTCTGAATTTAAAACTTAAATCAAAATTTAAATTCATAATTCAAACTTAAATTTAAAATAGGATGCAATAATTCAGCCTAATCACATTAGACCTAATCCAAGCCCAAACTGAATCACATTCAGTTTGACCTAAACTAGATTGCTCAATCAAATTGAGTTAATCAAGCAATCATATTGCCACTAACCTCCATATGATTACCAACATTTAGTAATTATAACCTTTATCACAATATTGTAACATGATGTGTCAACATTTGACAAATCATCAAATTCCTATAATTGAGTCGACTCATAACTCTAGTCGACTCCGAAATATAGATGGACAATCAAATTGTCCAAAGAGTTTGAAAATGATTCCCAATCATTCAATAGCCATTAGGTAAATTAGAAACCCCTATGCTGTGTGACCCCATAGGATCGAACACTAAGCCAATAGTACTGCAACACTTTCAGTACCAGCCAAAGTCACCATCTAGCAATGATACCCGATATTCGGATAGGTCAAAGGTTGTAGAATAACTATCAAGAACTAAATGGATATGATAATTATATAATACATTCCATTAACCCTCAATGCTCCAGATGACATAGGATTTAACTGCCCAACCCTAGAATAGTTTATCACAATATGTCTCAAACTCAAAATCCTTGTAATTGCTTACAAGGACTACCCTGGCCAAAGTTTTATTCAATTGAGACATAATGAGTCATTCACTCCAAACTCTTTTGGACGAGTTAATCCCATCTTGATCCAACTACTACAACATAAGTACTTGATTGTACCCAGCAATCTTTCATCATCGGATTAGAAATCTAGGTAGTCCGGTACCTAAGCATAGTGAGTTGCTTGCAAGCTACCATGGTGATCTCAAGTCAGAGGAACACTTATATCCATATTCTAATGTGAACTACTCTTTGGCAGAAAGAATGTTCTATAGATGGTCACGTCCAGTGAAGTGTCATACACAACACCTGCATGCATACCAATATCTCTATACTCCTTAATTAAGAGGACAACCAACGATTATGGCATACAACGACCTACACTTGATGCACTGGTGCGGGCACTAGAATCAGAAGAAGACTTCAGGGTTCCATCTGGATCTCTGAATGACCTTGCCCGAAGATTAGGTTTGTAATAAGGGTTGACCTGGTCAACCAGATTATTTTATTTCTTTGAGTCTGCATTTCATTTTGTTGAGTCATGTTGACTCAGTCTAAGTCCAAGTCAAGTCTGGTTGGCGCCATTCCCTAGGACATCATTTTTTCTTCCAAGGCCAAATGCAAGTGGATGCCACACTCCCAGGACCAGTTGGTGCCATATTTCATCCCAGTGTCCCTGGTCCCCACGCCCAAGAGAGCAAGAAAATTTTCTTAGGAGAAGTCAAGGAAGGCACCCACAAGCTGCCAAAAGTAACCAAGCTAAAGGAGCAGGGGATTTTTCTTGGAGAGGACTTCAAGGTAGGCGCCCACACCTGCCTAAAGTACCTGGCTATGAATGGAAGGAGCCTAGTCTTGGGGAGAAAGACTAGGAGATGAGTATTTTCTTCCAAGAAAGAGCAAGTCATGGAAGGAAAATCCATGACTTAAGGAGAAGGACTAGGAGATGAGTATTTTCTTCCAAGAAAGAGCAAGTCATGGAAGGAAAACCCATGACTTAAGGAGAAAGACTAGGAGATGAGTATTTTCTTCCAAGAAAGAGCAAGTCATGGAAGGAAAACCCATGACTTAAGGAGAAGAACTAGGAGGTGCCCCACATACCTGCCATATGAAGCCATCACCTTGCATTTGAGGCCGCCCACTCCAAGGAAAGAAGCCTGATCGGTCAAGGAAAAGTTTTTCATGCTTAGGATGAATGTTTAGTCCCACATGGGAAGTGGTGTAATTTTGTTTCTCTTGCAAGGTCTATATATTGGACCCTTATGTAATCTTTTGATATGAATGAGTAAATGAAATCTTTTCTTGTGTTAAGCAACCTTGTGCTCTCTTCTTCCGCACTTCTTTGAGTGTTGGGCTCCATGAGGGAGTAAATCCGGGTTCCATTGGAGCCTTGAGGAGGTGAGAGATCTCCAAAGTTACCAAAACCCTGCCCCGCTTTCATCCCTGGCCGCCAACCCTAATTTCCTTTCATCATCCTAGCCGCCAACACCTAAATTCCAAAACCCTATTCCCACTTCATTCAAGGCCGCCATCTCCTTCTCCAAGCTGCCGCCCTACCAGCCAAACCCTAAATCCACTCCATCTTCCGCGCCACCTCCATACTCTTCCCTCATCTTCAAAGTTCAAGCAGTCCGGAGCTATCCCAGGTAAAGGTCTCTTCCTTGAGTTTCTTACATCCTTATCTTGTTCTTCATCCTTTCCAGATCCAGAGTACGAGAAGAAGGCCAACCTTGCCATAGGACTACAATCCGAGGATCCATTACGAAGATACCCCGTCTCCAAGGATCCTACAATCTGCTCGAGAGTGTCCTTCAATTGAAGCAAAGAGAGATATCACAGTCAGGTATAAAACCTTCTCTTCTCTTTCGTCTGTTTCTTGAAAGAGGAGTAAACCCTAGGTCTGGGGGTTTCTCAATCCCCAGCGATCCTACTTCTTTATTACTCTGATAATCTACTCTTTGAATTGTGCTTTCTTTCAGTGCATATTTCTTTCAATATTAGTTAGCCTTGTTTTTGAGTTAAGCCAACTTCTAACAAAACATAAAAAAAAAAAAAAAAGTCTTAATTACTTCCGCATCGCATCATCTTATTTGTTCTGCATCATTTTTGGTATCAGAGCCCTGTCTAGGGTTCTTGCTTGTTTGATTATTTTTCGTTCCTTTTTACTTTTGCTGCCTGGAGTAGACTCCCCTGGCTGTCCGGTCCTAGGAACAAGTGAGACGCAAGCCTCCTCCTCCCATTCCACGGGGGTCCTAGGGCGTGTAGGGGTGCCGCTGGGGTATAACTTCTAAGCAGGGATTGTAAACAGGACACACGTTCTGTTTTCTGCCAGTAACTACCCTGTTATTCGAATTGTTTCTCCCTGTAAAAAATTCTAAATTAAGTAATTCTTATTTGATGGAACCAGTATAATTGAAAGTAATTTACATAAAATTCTCATGATTTATTAATTTCTGTAGATTTTTGGAGATCAATTTTACTGCTGTTCTATTTTTTTTATTTTCTGCAAGCTGTTTTTTTTTTTTGAGTGTGCATAAATTGAATCTTTCTTAAGGGCACCGAAGTTGCAACATAAGGGGAGGATTGAGACCCTCTCCTTAGCCCAAACCACCTCCCGTGCATTCGAACCTAAGCCTTTAATCTTAAAATTAATTAGACCTAATTTGCCCTAGTGGGCTAGGGACACCAACTGGTCGGGTCTAGGCTAGTGTTGAGTCAGTTTGTCTAGTTACTCTGTGTGTGCTTTGTACTCAGTGTCTAGAATGGTGGTTCAGGGATTCTATCCCGAAGGGCTTGTGTGCTGGTCCGTCTACCTGGCCAATCACTGATTGGTGTCTAGGATTGGCAATTAGGGACCTAACACTCCCCTTACACCTGCCTGGCTGAGTCCCGAGTTACTACAGGCTAGCTTGCCACTCTGATTAGGCATCTAGTTTGGGCTCTAGGTCTAGTTAGCCCGTAGTCATTTCAGTCGAGTCTCATTGGTGTGCTTTCTTGCATCATCATGTCCACCGAAACGGAGTACCCTACCAACCTGGTCAAACCCAACCTGATTTAGAGGCCATGATTAGAACTCTTACCGAAAGTATGACCAAATTGAGTCTAGATATGACTGATACTGTTGCCCAGTTTAGGGATCAAGTCCGTGAGGATCTTACCCAGCTTAGAAATCGAGTCCAAGTACTTGAGGAACCTAGACATCAGAATTGGACTCCTGACCCAGATTTTAATGTGCCTCAACCTCACCCACACCAGGAGCCTAGAAGACCTTTATACAGAGATCCTGAACCTAATCATAGGAGGCCTGACCCAGAGCCTGAAGATAGAGATAATAGGTTCATCCGGAACATCAAATTAGATGCACCCACTTTTGATGGTAGCTTAAACCCTAAGGTGTATTCTGATTGGGAGGGTGAGATGGACCAGTACTTTGAGTGGTATACCATGTCTGAGTAAAGGAAGTTCAAGTTTGCCAAGATGAAGTTAGTATGTCAAGCTAGGTTATACTGGGGGAACATTGAGCTAACCACTAGGAGACGAAATGTTGAGCCCATAACCACTTGGCAGGGTATGAAAGAGAAGCTTAGAGATAAGTACCTACCCATTTCATACCAGCAAAATC
Organism: Areca catechu; assembly: GCA_021397845.1. Lineage (NCBI taxonomy): Eukaryota > Viridiplantae > Streptophyta > Magnoliopsida > Arecales > Arecaceae > Areca > Areca catechu. The sequence continues at coordinate 77,956,600 of CM038042.1, read as the reverse complement.
TGTTAGACCAATGGCAAACCTTGAAACAAGGGAACCGATCTGTCTCAGACTACATAGCCACCTTTGATGAGTACTTGATGAGATGTGATGTGAGTGAAGCCCATGAGGTCACTTTATCTAGGTTTAGGGCTGGACTTAGGGAAGACATTAAGAGGGAGTTATTTCTTAGAGAGGTTATTGACCTAGACCAAGCCTATCAGATTGCACTGAACACTGAGAAATTTAGAGAGGACCTATACCTTCTAGGGTTAGTGCCCCAATCCCAAGAAATGGACCTAGCCAAGTTACCCTAGCAAACCTTTTCAGGGTATTCCCACCCCTGGCCCATGGACAAAGGTAAGGCACCTGACACCCAGAGAACCCCTAGTTCTAGTATCACCCGTTTTAAGTGTCAGAAACCAGGTCATATCTCCAGCCAGTGTACAGCCATAGCCTGTTTTAAGTGCCATAGGGTAGGTCATGTTTCTAGCCAGTGCCCACGTAGATCCCTTTACATAAAAGAGGGAGAGGAAGAAAATTCGGGCCCAATGAGGAATTTGAAGAAGTTTATGAGGCCGGAATGAACTTGGTTGATGAGTATGAAGGAGAGGAGGAACCCAAAAAGTCTGACTAGTTAGGAGTTGTGAGATGCATCCTGTCCCAGAGTAGAGTTCAGGAGGATTGGCGTAGGACTAACATCCTACAGACTTTCCTTAAATTAGGGGATAAGGTATGTAAGATCATCATAGATAGTGGAGCTGTGTGAATGCCATTTCTGCTAGCACTGTCAAAATGTTAGGCTTAAACCCAGTCCCACCCCCAACCCCTATAAGGTTACTTAGGTAGACTCTACCTCTATACCCATCCAGTCTAGATGTCAGGTCCAAATCCAGATGCAATCCTATCAAGAGAATATTTGGTGTGATGTCTTACCCTGGGGGTGAGTAGTATAATTCTTGGGAGACCTTGGTTATATGATCATGATGCCACCCTCTTAGGAAAACCAATACCTGTGTCTTTAGTTTAATAGGAAAAAGATCACAATCATTCAGTCCCTCCTAAGGACAAGGTAGCTAAAGGACCCAATAAGGTCAAAGAGATGAAGACTGGAGTGAACCTAATTAGTGCTAAGGATCTAGAACAAGAAATTCATAGTGGTTCACCCATTTGGATGTTGACTGCCAAGGAACTTAGGACTCCTACACCCTCAGAGCCTCCTCAGGAAGTTAGACCTTGTTAGAAGAATTTGAGGATGTTTTTCTCGAGGATCTGCCAGTCCACCTTCCACCTTTGACCTAGCCCCTTTACCAGTCCACACACGAGTCTCCGAGTCTGCTGAAGTTTTTGCACAGCATATAAAAGACTTGCATAAAGAATTCATGCCAAAATAAATTTAAGTAATGAAACTTATAAGAAGTTGGCTGATTCTCAAAGGCAAGTCAAAACTTTTGTTGAGGGAGACTATGTAATGATTAGGTAAGGCCTGAACGGTTTCCTCCTGGAACCGTTAGAAAGTTACATGATAGAGGGCTGGACCATTTAGAGTGGTGAATAGAGTAGGATCCAATGCCTATGTGCTCGAGTTGCCTCCAGAACTAGGCATTAGCCCCACTTTCAACATTACAGACCTAGTAGAGTATAGAGAGCCAGCTGTGATTCCCAGTGAGCCTTTTGAGTCTAATCCTGTTCTTGAGAGTGAACCCAACCTGTGTGTCCACAACAAACTGGCCAGTGAGGAAAGAACAGATTGAAAAGATCCTGGACAATCAGGTTATCTCTACTCGTAATCGAGGATACCAAAGATACCTGGTCCGCTGGCAAGGAAAGCCAGATTCTGATGACTCTTGGATCTCTCGAGATGAATTACAAGAGCTGGATCAGATCTCTTGGAGAGATACCAGAGCCAACTTGAGCCTTACTCGACAGGGTCGAGTTCCTTCCACCCCGGGAGAATTGGTGCGGGCACCAGAATCAGAAGAAGACTTCAGGGTTCCATCTGGATCTCTGAATGACCTTGCCCGAAGATTAGGGTTTGTAATAAGGGTTGACCTGGTCAACCAGATTATTTTATTTCTTTGAGTCTGCATTTCATTTTGTTGAGTCATGTTGACTCAGTCTAAGTCCAAGTCAAGTCCTGGTTGGCGCCATTCCCTAGGGCATCATTTTTTCTTCCAAGGCCAAATGCAAGTGGATGCCACACTCCCAGCCACACTCCCAGGACCAGTTGGCGCCACTTCATCCCAGTGTCCCTGGTCCCCACGCCCAAGAGAGCAAGAAAATTTTCTTAGGAGAAGTCATCAAGGAAGGCGCCCACAAGCTGCCAAAAGTAACCAAGCTAAAGGAGCAGGGGTTTTCTTGGAGAGGACTTCAAGGTAGGCACCCACACCTGCCTAAAGTACCTGGCTATGAATGGAAGGAGCCTAGTCTTGGGAAGAAAGACTAGGAGATGAGTATTTTCTTCCAAGAAAGAGCAAGTCATGGAAGGAAAACCCATGACTTAAGGAGAAAGACTAGGAGATGAGTATTTTCTTCCAAGAAAGAGCAAGTCGTGGAAGGAAAACCCATGACTTAAGGAGAAAGACTAGGAGATGAGTATTTTCTTCCAAGAAAGAGTAAGTCATGGAAGGAAAACCCATGACTTAAGGAGAAGAACTAGGAGGTGCCCCACATACCTGCCATATGAAGCCATCACCTTGCATTGAGGCCGCCCACTCCAAGGAAAGAAGCCTGGTCGGTCAAGGAAAAGTTTTTCATGCTTAGGATGAATGTTTAGTCCCATATGGGAAGTGGTGTAATTTTGTTTCTCTTGCAAGGTCTATATATTGGACCCTTATGTAATCTGTTATGAATGAGTAAATGAAATCTTTTCTTGTGTTGAGCAACCTTGTGCTCTCTTCTTCTGCACTTCTTTGAGTGTTGGCTCCGTGAGGGAGTAAATTCAGGTTCCATTGGAGCCTTGAGAAGGTGAGAGATCTCCAAAGTTAGCAAAACCCTGCCCCGCTTTCATCCTTGCCCGCCAACCCTAATTTCATTTCATCATCCTAACCGCCAACAACCAAATTCCTAAACCCTATTCCCATTCATTCAAGGCCGCCATCTCCTTCTCCAAGCCGCCGCCCTACCAGCCAAACCTAAATCCACTCCATCTTCCACCGCCACCTCCATACTCTTCCCTCATCTTCAAAGTTCGAGTAGTCCGGAGCTATCCCAGGTAAAGGTCTCTTCCTTGAGTTTCTTACATCCTTATCTTGTTCTTCATCCTTTCCAGATCAGAGTACGAGAAGAAGGCCAACCTTGCCATAGGACTACAATCGAGGATCCATTGCGAAGATACCCCATCTCCAAAGATCCTACAATCTGTTCGAGAGTGTCCTTCAATTGAAGCAAAGAGAGATATCACAGTCAGGTATAAAACCTCTCTTCTCTCTTCGTCTGTTTCTTGAAAGAGGAGTACACCCTAGGTCTGGGGGTTCTCAATCTCCAGCGATCCTACTTCTTTATTACTCTGATAATCTACTCTTTTGAATTGTGCTTTCTTTCAGTGCATATTTTCTTTCAATATTAGTTAGCCTGTTTTTGAGTCAGCCAACTTCTAACAACACACAAAAAAAAAGAAGAAAAAAATTAGTCTTAATTTACTTCCGCATCGCATCATCTTATTTGTTCTGCATCATGCACTATCATCCTGTAACAATGTATCATTTGGTGTGAATGAATTTAAGGACTAGATGATATATCCTTTTATATCACATCAAAGTAGTCCTAAGGACTTCATCACACAAGAGTTCATTATAGGAAGATGTAAAATGTGATGAACAGCTAGAATAAATATTTATTAATATATTCATATACAATTACAACAATAGCTCAATTGTCTACAAGCTAAACAATTGGCTTTGGGACACATTCTCAACAACTCCCACTTGGACTAAAGCCAATTAGAACAGAATCATAATCCCATCTTCCATTTACAATCATTGAACTCTTGAATTCCAATAGCTTTAGTGAAGGGGTCGGCCAGATTTCCTTTCCATCAATCTTCATAAGTTCGATGTCACTTGTTCCATGATCTCTTGTACAAGGTGATAGCAACATAGAATGTGCTTGGTATGCTGATGGGACTTCAGCTCTTTGGCTTGAGCAATGGCTCCAGTGCTATCACAATACACTAGAATAGGACCATCCAGGGAAGGTGCCACTCCCAGCTCGCCTAGGAACTTTTGCAACCACATAACCTCCTTTACAGAATCTGATGCTGCAATGTACTTTGCTTTGCATAAAGTCTGCCACTGTATGCTGCTTGAAACTTTTCCAACAAATAGCTCCTCCATTTAGGATAAACACAAATTTGGATATACTCTTGCTGTCATCTCTATCGACTGAAAACTAGAATCAGTATATCCCATAAGTTTTAAGTCTGGTTCTCCATAAATTAGCCATTAGTCTTTAGTATTTCGTAAATACTTGAGGATAGTTTTTACTACCTTCCAATGTGCCTTACTTGGGTTAGACTAGTATCTACTCACTACCCCTAGTGAGTATGCTATATTTGGTCTAGTACATGTCATGGCATACATGATAGAACCCATTGTCGAAGCATATGAAATCTTATGCATACGCTCTCTCTCCTCAAGGTTGTCACATAATCCTTCTTGGAAAGAGTAATTCCATGGTCTATCGGAAGATAGCCTTTTTGAAAATTTTCATGCTGAACCGTTTCAACACAGTGTCTATGTACATGATTGAGACAATCCCAAAAGCTTCCTAGATCTATCTCTATAGATTTTCATACCGAGTATGTAGGAAGCTTCATCCAAGTCCTTTATAGAAAACTGAGATGACAACCAGACCTTTATTCCCTATATTGCAGGAATGTCATTCCCGATTAAGAGAATGTCATCCATATATAAAACAAGAAATACAACTACAAAACCATAAAACCATTTATATATACAGGGTTCTTCTTCATTCCTAATGAAGCTATATGTCTTGATACATTTATCAAAATGTATGTTCCAACTCTGAGATGCTTGCTTCAGTCCATAAATAGACTCTGTAGCTTTCACACCTTAGACTTATTTGTGGATGTGAACCCTTCAGGTTGCATCACATACACTCCTCTTTTAGCTCACCATGTAGGAAAGCTATTCGGACATCTATTTGCCAGATTTCATAGCTAGATATGCTGCCAAAGCAAGCATAATTTGAATAGACTTGAGCATTGCCACAAGGAAAATGTCTCATCATAGTCTATACCATAATGTTGATGATATCCCATGGCAACTAGACGGGCTTTATAGGTCTCCACCTGCCCATCTACACCTCTCTTCCTCTTGACGATCCATTTGCATCCTATGGATTTTATTCCTTCAAGTGGATCAACCAATGTCCACACATTATTGATTTCATGGACTCCATTTTGAATTGTGGAGTCAAACCTCTGCATTGCATCCATATAGGTGATCGGATCCTTGTTGTTCTCATCGAGCTCAACAGGATCACCATCCCGGACTAGAAAATCATAGTATATATCTGGCCGATGTGGTATTCTACCGGATCTCTTTAATGGTTGCATAATAGGCTCAGATCTTATCAAATCTGGTTCTATAGCGGTCCTAGAATGTGTCATTTCCTCTACCTGTTGAACTTTCCCAAGTTCAACCTTAGCAGCTCGAGTGCCTTCAATAGGATACTCCTTTCTAAAAAGGTAGCCCTAAGACTGACGAACACTCTATGCTCCTCAGGTAGATAGAAGAAATATCCTTTAGACTCCTTTGGATACCCAATAAAGAGGCACCTATCAGACCTAGGTCCAAGTTTATCTGTCTGCAAATGTTTAACATAAGCCGGACACCCCCAAACCCGAAGATGTGAAAGTTTTGGCTTACGCCCAATCCATATCTCATATGGAGTTTTGTCAATGGATTTACTAGGAACCCTATTCAGAAGATAACATGCTAACTCAAGAGCATACCCCAAAAGGATATAGGTAGAGTGGCTAAGCCCATCATGGATCGGACCATATCTAATAGAGTTCGATTCCTCCTTCAGACACTCCATTTAACTGAGATGTCCCAGGAAGAGTCCATTTGAGAAAGAATCCCATCTCCTCAAGATAAGTCAGAAACTTGCCAGAAAGATACTCACCACCACAATCTGATCGAAGGGTTTTAATAAACTTTTTAGTATGTTTTTCTGCTTCATTACGATATCGTTTGAACATTTCAAACAACCGAGATTTATATCTCATTAAGAAGATAAACCATACCTGGATAGGTCATTTGTAAACATAATAAAATAGTTATACCCACCCCTGACACTAATATTATTGGTCCACATGCATCAGTATGTACCAAACTAAGAATATCATTGGCTCGCTCACCTTTTCTAGTAAAGGGTGATTTGGTCATTTTACCATAAGACAAGATTCACAAGTTGGTAGTGATTCACAATCATTGATGTTTAGGAGACCTTCTCCAACTACTTGTTGATCCTGTTCTTGTTAATATGACCTAGCCTACAGTGCTAGAGATAAGTATCACTGATATTATCTATCCTAGAGCATTTGCAAAAAGTTATCATTACTGTAATAGGTCGTGATAGTAAGTATATGCCATTACTTAAATGTCCATCCATAAGTCTCACACCATTCACAATGATAGAAAAAAACATCATTCTTTATTGAAAATTCAAAATTTTCATTGGCCAACTGGCCTACAGAAATGACATTCATAAGAAAAGATGGACAATAATGATAATCATTCAAAATGACATTACAAGACTCAAAAACTAGCTTGATAACTCCCAATGCCATGACTGGAACTTGACTTCCATTTCCCACGTTTAGGAATTTCTCACCATCCTCGAACTCCTACTAACTTGAAGCCCCTACAAAGAATTACAAATATGAATAGGATCTCCAATATCCAATACCCAATTAGTAGTATCACATATAGAAAAATTATAAGATGTTATCATATAATTACCTTATGTAGCAACAGCTTGCTGCTTTCTCTTCTTCGGCCTGTTCGGGTCAAGAGTAGCAAGGTAGGTAGGACAGTTGCTCCTCCAATGACCCCGCTTCTTGCAATAGAAGAACTCGGCCTTACTCTGATCAGCCTTCTTCCTCGTCTGGCTAGGCCTAGCACTTTGCACCTTCTTGGATTTATTTTTTCTTTTTCGCTTTCCTAAAGGGATGACATCCTGCCTCACTACCTCCTACTAGGTTCACCAACCCTTTATTAAGCTGATGATCTTTCTCGTAGGTTTGTAGTAAACCCAACAAACCATGGTAGTTTACTACAGGCCTATTCAATCTGTAGTGATTGAGAAAGTCCAAGTAGGAGGGAGGCAAGGAATTCAAAATCGCATCTTTTCCCAGCTGCTCATGCAAGGAAAATCCGAGCTTACCCAAATGCTTAATCAACTCGATCATGTACCAGTACATGATTAGTGACTGATGCTCCATCATGCATCCGAGTGCTAAAAATGGTAGAGGAAATCTTGTACCGCTCAACATCATCAGGTATGCTAAAAGATTCCTTCAACTTGTGACCGAACTCGTCGTTCATCGCCGCCAACATAATACATCGCACTGTAGTACGGTCAGAGTGCTACTTTTGATAAGCATCCCTGATTGCAGTACGGGCATTGGCAGCAGGTTCCTCAAGTGCAGGATCCGCTATCACATGTAGGATCCTTTTGTGCTCCAGAACTATTATGATTCTTTGATACCAGTTATTGAAGTTGGAACCCATAAGTTTGTCATTGTCAAGCAATGATCAGAGCGACAGACTGGTAGACATGATTTGAAAGGAAAAACCCCCAAAAATATTAGTGTATATGAATTATTAACATCCCAAAGACATAGACTTTAATCTAAAGGTTCTCCCACTATTTGTATAAATTAGTAGCCTCTACACTCCAATCCGAAGATAACACTTACTCCTTAGTGGGGACTAGAATCCAATAAATTATACATGAGCCCAACTTTGGCTGGCCAACCTATGTGCATCTAAAGGTAGGTTCACAACCAATTACTATAGGGTTCGATGGCAAGGTGGAAACATAGATTTCAAATTTTTTATGAAATCTTCACCAAACCCTTAACCAAGATCTCCTTAAAAGAATTAAAACATATAACATGTATATATAAGATTTAAAGTCATATTAAAATACTAACCTGTATCGCTAAAATCCAAACTTTAAATCTCCACCAGGTGCCCAAATGTTCACCCTCCAATGGTGATCCACACAGAAAATGATGAAGACAACAATTCTTGTTCTTGGCCTCTTCTTGAATTCTTTTTCAAGAATTCAATTCTTGGACTTTTGGGCTGAAATTTTCCTTCTTGAAAATTTCTTTTCTTCCTTCTTTCCTCTTCTTGAATTCTTTTCTTGAATCCCCTTTCTTGAATTCCTTTTCTTGAATTGAATTGGAAGAAAAATTAAGACAGGCAAAGTCTTAATTCAAGAAGGAAAAGAAGAATAGATCCTTCCTTTTCCTTTCCTTTACTGTTCAAGACCTTCCTCTTATTTTTGTTTAGGGTCAGAGTTTCGACAGAGATTATCTCTGTAAGGGAAACAATACCCAACAAGCATAAAGGGAAGGAGTATTTTGGAGAGGAGGAGAAGGATCTGATTTCTGAATTTAATTGTCTGATAAAACCCCCGTGAACCCAAAGCCTTTTATAGATCTCAGAGGGGCGTTTACTCAAAACATCGCAACCCTCTGAAACCCCAAGAATCATGATCCCTCATTCCTCACGCGTCCCCTCAACCAAAAATCATGATTCTCTGATTTAATTTTCGTTTTTCCGACGAGGAGAACTCTCGAAAAAACTTTAGGAAGAATCGCGACTTTTGGAGATGGATTTGCGACTGAAAAGCGACGGATCTTTCCTTAATTTTTTTTGGCCATCAGATCCAGATCCAAGGGCGTCAGACAAGGATCCGAATCGCCCCCTCTTTCAGATTTTTCTCTGATGCTTTTTCTTTCTCACGCGCGTGAAGAGGAGTCCACACGTGCGTGGACTCTTCTTCTTGGCGTGCGCGGGTGAGGAAAGAAGTGGGCGGCTTGGAGAGAGGGTCTCAGTGCACCTTATTCATTTGGGTTCAGCCATGGGTTAGCCCAATGTCCAAAAAACTAAATTAGACCTTAATCTGGTTCAATTAGAATCCAATTAAGCCTAATTCGGAACCAAATTCGAATCTGATTCGAATAAAAATTTGGTCTGCAACACATGCTAGCGTGTTTATCCTGCAAACATGATTTAATTCCAAATGAAATCCTTCATCAAATTTTTTTGTGTGTGACCCATTGGGTTCCACACCTAGCCAGCAGTAGGTCTGAGTGCTATTTGACTTAATTCGATTAGATCTCAACTAAGTCGATTTAGGTCAACTCAAACTAGCTCGACTCGGTCAATTAGAATGAATACCATAATTCTAATTAACTGATTTGATTACCATAATTCAATCATATATCTACAAGACAAGATTGATGTCTAGCAACGTATCATGTCTACCGGAAGATGTGGAATTTTGATGGAATTATCAAAATACCCTTCAGTGGTGAGTTACCGGGCAATTCAGTCCTTGATCAACTTGCATCTCGAATATGATTATGAATATGGATACTTGTCAAATCCAATTTCATATTCATCCCTAGCTCAATCTTTATAATGATGATTTATTAATGAACCATTAGAAATTACACTACAGTGAATCTGGGCTTTACCGACGCTTTTTTTGACATTTCCCGTTGCTTTTAAGCGTCGCTAAATAATCTCCCGATATTTTGTAAAGCGTCGCCTATGCAAGCGTTGGGACGCAACTTACCGATGCTTGAAAAAAGCATCGGCAAATCTAGCGACGCTTTAAAGCGTTGGCATTTAGCGACGCTTTAAAGCGTCGGCATTTAGCGACGCTTTAAAGTGTCGCTAGACAAAACCCTAGCGACGCTTTAAAGCATCGCCAGTTCCAATTTTAGTGATGCTTTAAAGCATCGCCAGTTTCAGTTCTAGCGATGCTTTAAAGTGTCGCTAGACTAAACCTAGTGACGCTTTAAAGCGTCGCTAGACACCAAATCTAGCGATGCTTTAAAGCATCGCCAGTTCCAGTTTTAGCGATGCTTTAAAGCATTGCCAGTTTCAGTTCTAGCGATGCTTTAAAGCATCGCTAGACTAAACCCTAGCGATGCTTTAAAGCATCGCTAGACACCAAATCTAGCGACGCTTTAAAGCGTCGCCAGTTTTAGTGACGCTTTAAAGCATCGCCAAGTCCAAACCTAGCGACGCTTTAAAGCATCGGTAGATTTTTTTTTAAAAAAAAAATAAACAGCCATATATACAAACCCATAACCTGTATACATTATGAAAATGAAACATTCAAACCTGTATCACATCCAACATACACAAACAAATGAAAATATTCAAACCTGTATCACATATCACATCCAACATACACAAACACAAATACAAACCAAATCTAAAAAGTTTTTTTTATATATATAAACATATCAATCCAAGTTCAAATAAACAAAAAGACATACATAAATAATAAAAAAACCATCTAGCATCACTGATCCATGGGAGGCTGGTCGTCGTTAGGTCTGCGGCTCGCAGATGCACCAGGAACCTGCAAGATATACATCAGGAATTATAATACATACATTATATATATTCTAAATTATTAGATACATACAAAATTAATAAATAATTACTTACCTGAGATGACATGAACATATGCAGCACAGATGTAACATGCTCTAGCTGAGACCTAATGGTCTGCATCTCTGCTCTGTCTGCATCACATGTCTGTCGAAGCTCTGCTATCTCCTCCTGGAGCTGACGAACATGTAACTGATCATGACTCTCTCTAGTATCCCGAGTATATCTACGCACCTCAGATAACTGAGTAGGGGTAACTCCAATCCCATAACCCCTCACTCGTCCAGGACGCTCTGGTCCCATTAACTCGAGAATACCTCGGCCTCATTGCGACTGCTCTGTGTAGATGATGAACCCTCGCCAGCACGCTCGGATATCATAGAGGTAGCCTATTCTATATTTTACAAAAAACACATATATTAATACTTAATAAAATAAAAATATAAATCATAATATAACATAAATAAAAAAATACATATATATCTCTGGACTCGTCCCGAACAAAATGCCATCCTGGTGAACGTGAGGCATCCGATAGAACTCCACCTCACCAAGCTCCCTCCCCTGCTGATCAGCCTATATAAAGAATAAATATTACAAAAAAATTCAAAATAACAAGATCAGTAATTTTGTTGATAAGCTAATTAATTAAATAGCTGATGAGTTAGCAGCATATGCTTAGAACTAGATGGAATGTGTTAGGTTTTTCTTTTCAGAAAATATACTGTTAAAATCTGATAGTGTATCTATACAAGGGTTTAACTATATTAAATTACACATTCATTTTCGTAAGGTTATTTGTACGATAAGATAAGGCTACCAAATCATATCAATTAGTAAAAGTGATACAAGACTAACACCGAACTTGGTCCTTATATAGATAGGAAAACTATATAGGTAATTATCAGGTGGGGCCAAGTGTCGGGGGGATGAGTGGTTAATTAGATAAAATCATGGAGCAATTTAAGGCTTTGATGCGTGTATAATCGCCATCTTTAAGATGATATTGCCTCAAAAAAGTTTGCCAATGGCTCGTGACAAATCCCCTCTAGGATACAATAAAGAGATTTACAGGAACTTTCTAGGAAACTCTTTTGGAAACTAAGAAAGAATAAAATTTTCAAGGCAGAAAGAGAAGATTCCTGTTTCCGGTTACGGGGCTCTACATTCGTAGAGTGCCAAGACACCTTTCTTTGAATGCGTGATTTTTAATATGTAACTTTTAATCCACAGATATGTTACTTTTCAATCCATGGATATGTGACTTTTCAATCATAAAATATATAATTCTTCAATTAAATTGAAGTTTATATCCATAGTTTTATCTGAAACACCCATATATGAACTGAAGTCTAATACCGAAGATTATCTTAGTAGAGTGAAATATTTCTTCCAGATTTTAATTTAAATGAAGTCTATTCGGTAAACATATCTTTCAAGAAAAAAAAAACTTACCGAGCGGAGGAGGAGGAGGAGGGGGAGGTTCGGCAGTGGCTCGATCGACCGGGAGATCATGGACGGTTGCTGCGTCGGCGGACCGAGCGGAGGAGGAGGAGGAGGAGGAGGAGGAGGAGGAGGAGGGTAGGGGGGAGGAGGAGGAGAGTTGGGGGGGGGATAGGGCCGCGGCGGACCGAGCGGGGGGGAGGAGGAGGAGGAGGAGGAGGAGGAGGAGGAGGAGGAGGAGGGGGAGGAGGCGGGGGGGGGGGGGGGAGGAGGAGGAGTTGGGGGGGGGTGGGGGTTCGGCGGCGTTGGGGGGGGAGAAGGAGGAGGAGGAGTTGGGGGGGGGGGAAAGGCGCGGCGGGGACGAGCGGGGGGGAGGAGGAGGAGGAGGAGGAGTTGGGGGGGGTTGGTTCGTCGGCTGCAAAAATTAGGGCTCGGGAGGGTGCCAGGGTTTTGGGGATGGCTTGGAGTCCGGCGACGCTTTAAGTGTCACCAAAACTCCTGGACTCCGGCGATGCTTATAAGCATCGCTAAATGACCTGGGAACTCCGGCGATGCTTATAAGTGTCGCCAAATGTCCTGGAACTATGGCGATGCTTTAAAGCATCGACAAAGGTCCCGGACTTCGGCAATGTTTAAAAGCATCGGCAAATGTATGATCCTGCGATGTTATAAGCATCGGCAAAGGTCCCTGGACTCCGCGATGCTTAAAAGCATCGGCAAATGTGTAGTCCGGGATGCTTAAAAGCGTCGGCAAAGGTCCCAAACTTTGGCGATGCTTTAAAGCGTCGGTAAAGGTCTTGGACTTCGGCAATGCTTAAAAGCATCAGCAAATGTCGGATTCGGCGACGCTTATAAGCGTCGGCAAAGGTCCCTGGACTCCACGATGCTTATAAGCATCGGTAAATGTCCAAGTCTGGCGACGCTTAAAAGCATCGGCAAAGGTCCCAGACTCCGGCGACGCGTATTAGCGTTGGCAATATCCCGGATTTCAGCGGGATGGTCCGGCGATGCTTAAAAGCATCAGTAAAACTCATGGTTAATTGTCAATGCTTATAAGCGTCGGCGGACTTTCAGTTTTGCCAGCGCTTTCAGAAAGTATCGGCGGGTTCTGGTTCTTCCCACGCTTCCAGGAAGCGTCGCCAGAAAAAGGTCGGGATAACCCTATTTTGCTGTAGTGTTAACTCTAATGTTCATACTTTGATCAAAGATTTCCTGAATCCATCATTTGATCAAAATAGCTGGATGCAATTCCCTCTTACTAGGGTTGATCAATTCCTTGTTGACCTACTCACACCTCCATATACAATCCATCATACCCGTATCACCTCGTGCATGACTCAGTGTCATGATTGATTGCGAACCAAAGTATGGATTCATATATATAAGGTACCATGATAGTCTCAGGTCAAAGGACCATAGGCACTACTCCCACTATGAGAATTATCTATTGACAAACAGATAAGGTTCCATTAGATATTTTCAATCTAGATCAATTCAGTGAACTCATTCTCTAATGAACACTCACATCCTAGTATTAGTGTCAAACACAAGTGACTGTGAGATCAGTCACCCTCATCACAAAGCATATATAGGATGTGCTGGTCTTGCCGGAAACATTGATCCCCAACTCAATGTTCCATCGACCAGGAATTTTTAGATTAGGGTTTTAAGGCTTTCGGTCTCACTGGTATGATCTCATCATAACCCTAGAACCATAGCCCTAATCTATGGGGTCATCATATAATCATAAAGACACATCGTATGATGAAAATAATGCCTTTATTATAATAATGTCAATTCATTGATTTTGGGATCGAAATACAATATTTCAATTGGCTTTCAGGGCATAATCTTTCAATTACTTCTCAAAGCAATTTCTAGTAAATAATTTTTGCCCCAGGGTGCCAATCAATCGGCCTTTGGGCCTCTAATTGAAGGTCCTGGTTAGGTCCAATCATTAACATGACCGAATTCAATGCTTCTAACTAACAAATGATCAAGCCCGACTTTGGCCGGCTAACCTGACCACTTGTAAGAAAGTTACACTAAGCCATCATATTATGAATGGCAATTCCATAAGCCTGATGACCACCCAATCTTTGGATCTGCCGATGATCACCCTACTAATGGACTCATTACCATCCACTTAATGGGAGGTTAAGATTAGGTTATCCTATAACTTTGTCTTTTAAAGGATCTAATAATTTAGAGGATTTAATTCATTATGACACATTAAGAATAGATATGGACGTAATCATGAAACCTCCCACTAGATCATAGAGGGGCTCATGATCAATTGATCCTTGGGCACCTAATAACAGTCATGAATGATTAACCTTAGTTGACATAGGTTAACTCAAATCAACAAGTTATCCAATCAATTCTGGTTCACCACATTAGCCAGGTAAGTGAGATCAAGGGATGGGTTACACCAAGTAAGCCTCTTGCCTTTGACACCAACATTGAGTTAGCCAAGTAAGAGTTAGTCCCAAAGAACTTGATCAAGATGCCAGACTTACCTTAGATACCAATTGGTTTACCAGACTCAATTGGACCAACCTAAAGACTCGGGCTCACTATGAAGCCAAAAATCAAGTATATTTAGATGTATAGACCGATAAAACTAACTAATTAGAGTGATCTATAGAGAAGATACCTAATACAATATTTGATTAGACTTATTCTCTATTTAATCCATTTCATCTAAACATAGAGGTCCAACCCAATTAAGGACTAATTATAGCCAATTAACCCAAGGTTATGATCATGTCTCAAGATTTTGAATCACATTCCTAAATTAAAAGGTTATTAGCAATTTAATTCATAATTAAGTTTATCAATTTAATTGAAACATTTTCAATTAATTACTTCTTATTTGAAATACTTTCAAATATGTGAAACAATTTTACAAAACATTCAAGACTTTCACTAAACACTTTAGTGGATTTAGATCATATCATTGTATTAGATCATATCTAAACAAATCAAAGAATTAACATACAAGATTAAAACTATTTTAATCTACTAAATCTTTCAATTTTTTTTCATAAGATCATGATGCAAGCGGCACCCCTACATGCCATAGGAGATCCCATTGAATGGAAAGAGAGGGCCTTTAAACCCTACTCCTCTCCTATGATCGGACGGCCATGGTAAATTCACCTTAATCTAAGTACTTCCTATGTGAAAGGAAAGTAAGATTTCATATCTACATGTTAAATAATCATACAAATAATCCTGGCTCTGATACCATTGTAAGGAAAATTATGTAGGCAATAGTAATGCAACTTTAAAATTTTTTAACCTTGTATCATAGCGGAAAACAAGATTAATCATATTCATCAACATATAATATAGAACATTTCTAATATAGGCCTACAAACAGGATCATGTATGAATATTTAACATATAAATGAAAGACAATACAAGCACACAAAGTTATGCATCACATAGAATCATTTTATGTTTGATGCACATACCAAAGAACACTTCTTTATAAAACTCACCAAGAGCCTTACCTTTAATCCAATGTGACACTCGCTGGGTTGAGGAAAAGCTCACCAAGAAAGACAATTGCTCTGGAAGCTGCACACATGTCCGGCCTCTACAGGTAATCCACACCAGATTTCTTCCTTGACCTTCTTCTTTGAAGTGCTAGCTTCACCGGAACAAATTGGCTTATGGACTCTTCTTCTTCTTCTTCTTGGGATGCTTCAAAGGATGAAGAAGCACTATGGAGGATGCAGGAAGTGCACTCAAGAAGCCTTCCCAAGACACTCTTCCCAAGCCTAGAATACTAGGCAGCACACACCCAAACCCAAACCTTTTTTCTCCACATAAAGGTTTCAAGCTTTCTTCTCTTTTTCCTTTTTCTCTCCTTTTTAAAGACTTTCCAGCAAATAAACTTTAGAAATCACTCACCTTCACATCCTCATTAAGCCCCCATATGTAGGTAAGTGGGGAGAGAAGAAAAGGGAGAGTTTCATAAGGTATGGGGGGGTACAAAACATTCAAGCCCATGTATGTTACATCCTTTTAAACTCAACCTAAATTCTGAATTTAAAACTTAAATCAAAATTTGAATTCATAATTCAAACTTAAATTTAAAATGGGATGCAATAATTCAGCCCAATCACATTGGACCTAACCCGAGCCCAAATCGAATCACATTTGGTTTGACCTAAACCAGATTGCTTAATCAAATTAAGTTAATCAAGCAATCACATTGCCACTAACCATCTATATGATTACCAACATTTAGTAATTATAACTTTTATCACAATATTGTAACATGATGTGTCAACATTTGACAAATCATCAAATCCCTATAACTGAGTCGAATCATAACTCTAGTCGACTCTGAAATGTAGATGGACAATGGACAATCAAATTATCCAAAGAGTCCAAAAATGATTCCCAATCATTCAATAGCCATTAGGTAAATTAGAAACCCCTATGGTGTGTGACCCCATAGGTTTGAATACTAAGCCGGTAGTACTGTAACACTTTCAGTACTAGCCAAAGTTGCTATCTAGCAATGACACCAGGTGTCCGGATAGGTTGAAAGTTACAAAGCAACTATCAAGAGCCAAATGGATATGATAATCATATAATATATTCCTTTAACCCTCAATGCTCGGATGACTTAAGGTTTAACTACCCAACCCTAGAATAGTCTATCACAATATGTCTCAAATTCAAGATTTTTGTAACTGCTTACAAGGACTACCTTGGCTAAGGTTTTACTCAATTGAGATATAATGAGTCAGTCACTCCAAACTCTTTTGGAGAGGTTAATCCCATCTTGATCCAACCAATGCTACACAAGTACTTGACATTACCCAGAACCTTTCATCACCGGATTAGAAATCTAGGTAGTCCGGTACCTAAGCATAGTGAGTTGCTTGCAAGCTACCATGGTGATCTCAAGTCAGAGGAACACTTATATCCATATCCTAATGTGAACTACTCTTTGGCAAAAAGAATATTCTACAGATGGGTCACATCCAGTGAAGTGTCATACACAACACCTCTATGCATACCAGTGTCTCTACACTCCTTGGTTAAGAGGACAACCAACGATTAAACATATAATGACCTACACTTAATGCACTATCGTCCTGTGACAATGTATCATTTGGTCATGAACGGATTAAGGACTAGATGATATATCCTCTCTATATCACATCAAAGTAGTCCTAAGGACTTCATCACATAAGAGTTTATTACAAGAAGATGTAAAATATGATGAACAACCAGAATAAATATTTTATTCAATATATTCATATATAATTATGATAATAGCTTAACTGTCTACAAGCTAGACAATTGGCTTTGGGACACATTTTCCAACACATCCTGCTTTAGACTTGCAAGATACAACTTGCAATTCTTCTTTCAGTGTCCTTGCTTCCCACAATGATAGCAGGTCCCATCAGTAGAGGGTTTCCTTACCTTCTTCCTCTTTTGGAAGCTATTCTTAGGGTTCTTCTTCTTTTTGAGCCCTTCCTCATTGCCTGCTTCTTCTTTCATCAACCAGAAGAAGTTGAGCCTTGTCACCTTTAAAATGGCTCTCTGCTATCTTGAGCATATTCAGCAGCTCAGGCAATGATAAGTTCAGTTTGTTTATATGGTAATTCATGACAAACTACGAGAAAGAATCTGGGAGTGTCTACAGGATTAGGTCCTGATTAAGCTCACTATCCATCACAAATCCTAGTTGACCTAATCAAGTGATTAGTCAATCATCTTGAGGACATGTGCCTGGACAGAGGAGCCCTCACTCATGCATGCTCGGAATAACTACTTCAATATTTCATATCGAGCAGTTCGACTATGCTCTCCATATAGCTCCTTAAGATTGAGCAATTTGGACTGAGGTTCTATTTCCTCATGTTGCCTCTATAACTTATTACTCATTGAGGCCAACATGATGCACTTGACAATCATACCGTAGCATCCTCTCCTACAAGAAGTGGGTCAGGAGAATCAAGAATATAGGCAATCTTTTCCTGAGCTAATACAATTCTCAGGTTCCCCAACCAGTCCACATAATTTGGACCGGTCAACTTATTGGCATCTTGATGCCATGAGTGAAAGTGTAAAAGCCATAATGTAAAAATCTACATTAAATAAAGAATAACTATAAGCTGACCACTCACGATGATATTCATAATTAGACAAAGTCTTTTTGTATCTAATTGTTTCAACCAGCATTTTCTATCGAATACCATAACCCTTAACTATAATAAGTGGGAAACCCTCCCAGGGCTTCCTTAGTGGGGTTGAGATCCCAATTCCTCATGAATGCCTTGTGTTACACAACAAACACCCATGAGTTCAATATAGGAAAATCCCTTTCCAATTGAATCTCTTGCAATTCTCAACATAACACTTGCCTCTGAGACACTTATAGCCTTATGTTACATAATAAACCATAATGTCTTAGTTTAGTCAGACCATTCATTTCCATATAGCCATGATTGAATAATATTGTCCTTGTGTTACACAACAAAGTAACACCATAAATCATGCTATAAAGCATAACATGCACCAAGACAAATATTATATCAAACCCTAAAGTAGACCTTGTGTTACATAACAAATCTACTATAGTTTTTGACATGGATTTGGCTTAGCATGAAGGAAGGCAATTTTGTAGTGTGCTTAATCAATCAACATAGTAATCTTAGGGTTTACATGTGACCAAATTGGCCAGGTAAGTGGAAGAGATGAGGAGGTCCCCCTGTTGCTTTCCTTAGACACCCATTAAATTGGCCAGGTCAGTCAACGAAACTAATAAAAAACCTCATTCCCTTTACCTTCCCAGAACCACTTACCTAGACACCAATTGGCTGATCAAACCCTAATTGGATTTGCATCATGATTAACATACACTACGACTAAATATGATTTTATGAGGGCTTTGATGGTCTCATACACATCCTAATTCATCATGTTATCATAATATTCATTCCAAAAAATATGCATATTAACCTTAATATGCATAACATAAACATGATTCAAACAACGATCCATTCACCTCACTTGTTCATAAGATAAGGCCACAGTGGCTCCTATGACCGGATGGCCATGGTGACTAACCCAATCCGAAGCAGTTACTAGGATATAACATATCGCATATATGTAATTTGAACTAATCATGCATCGATTCATATCATAGCAAGCAATCAACTCTAAAGTGACTACTAATTGCATGCATCAAGGTGGCTTTGGTACCACTATTGGGTTCCTCGGGTCGAGTGCAGTGGAAGACTGGGTTTTAAAATTTTTATTTTAAAATCCTGACCGGTCAGAATCCTAAACCCTAGGACCACTTGTGCATTAATAAATCTAAACTTTAGGGATATAGAGAATACCTGGATGTTATTATCCTTTATTTTCATGAGGCACACAAGTGCATACCCTCTAAAGGTGATCCACACAGGAACCAGACCAAGGAAGCACTCCTATAACAGTTGCTTATTTGACCGGGACTCTTTTGGCAACCTTTCAGACTTTCTCCCTTGCTGGACTCCCTACCTTCCTATTAGGCACTCAGATACCTCTTTATATCCTCTCTCGGATCTTGAATATTCCCACTATTTTTCTCCCTAGGCTCTCATTTTAAAAGACAAGCCTTGTCTCTAAAAAACATGCTTTGTCTTAAAAGACAAACCTTGTCTTAATGGGAGAGGAAGAGAAAATAGTAGGTTGGGTTTTCCAATGGGAATTGAAGTGCTCTGGCATCAAAACACTGATTCCTTATATAAAGTAGGATGGGGTGCCTGATATGTCTCTTCTGTAGCCATATGATAAGACCCTTCAATGAGAAGGAGTCTTATTGGATGGACAGACTTATCATGATACACCCTTTCATAAAGCAAGAGACATAAAAATGTCTCTTTAGTTTTTCCATTTTAATCTCCTGGCACATGTTAATTACCGGTCATTTAAAGTGCCAAAAGTCATGGAAGTATGAAGGGATGCATCGGATATCTGAGAGCCTTCAAACACAAGGACTCTGTAATGTGTTTTAGCGCCAATCCATGAAGGGTCGCGACCTTTCATGTTGCGCCAACTTCCTTCCACGAAATTTCTATCTTTTGACCATTAAAAAACACTTCAAAAAGGTGTGGAGATTCAGATGAGGGCCTTAGCACTTATCTAGGACTTGTGTCTGACTGGCAGAAGGACTCTTTGTCCTTCTGCACATACCAATATCGGCGTAAAACCAAATTAGCACCCAAGAGTCCATGCCAACATGGACTCTTCCATAAATCCAAGATAAGTCCAATAAAAATCCAGATAAAATTTAAATTAGGCTGCCCCACTTAGGACTCAACCAAATTTAATTTCTACTTAAATTGGTTAGCCCAAATAACAAGCAACTAGATCCAATCTAATTGGGTTAGGAGTTGGGCTAGCCAACATATGCTAGTATGTCAATTAGCTAGCCAATTAGGATCCCATGACCCTAATAAAAATCTAATTGACTTTCTTGGTGAATTCCCTAATGTGTGACCCTTTGGATTTCATATCTAGCCAGCAGTAGGTCTAGGTCCAAGCCAATTCAATCCAATCAAACCCGATTATCCAATTAGGTCAAATTGAGCTGACCTAAGTTGCCAATTCGAACTAGCTTCCTAATTGACTCATGAATCCAATCGAATTGATTTATGAAAACCTACAAGACATGATTGATATCTAGCAACATGTCATGCCTACCCGAAAGATATAAAATTTGATGGAAATTATAAAAATATCATTCAGTGAAAAGTTACCGTGCAATTCAATCCTTCGATCTCCCTATATCCCGATTAAGTGATGGGCATGGATAAATGTCAAACCCTAGTACTTAATCATTTTGAATCTTAATTTGATAATGAAGACTTGATCGATGAATGATTAGAAACATTATCTAATTTCATCATGCTTTGATCAAAGTCTTCCCGAGTCAACAATCGTAGAGATTTCATAGGATAAGTTCTCTTACTAGGAGTGATCAATTTCTTGTTGACCTACTCATTACCTTCATACACAATCCACCATATTCAGAAGCACCCCATACATACTTAATTTCTATGAATGAGTATGCACCAAAACATGGGTTCATGTGTACAAGATACTATGGTAGTCTCAGGTCTAAGGATCACATGCACAACCTCCACTATGAGAACTATCTTTTGACAAGTAGTAAGACCTCCATAAGATGTTCTTAAGGTGGATCAGTTCAGTGAACTCATACCCTAATGAGTACCCACATCCTTGTATTAGTGTCCCTACACAAGTGGTTGTGAGACCAACCATCCTCCTTTTGAGCATACATAGGATGTGCTAGTCTTACTGGAAAACATCGATCCTCGAATCGATGATCCAATGACTAAGAATATTTTAGATTAGAGTTTATAGAAACTTAGATCTCACCGATATGATCCCATCATAACCCTAATTCTATTATCCTAACCTATGGGGTTCATCATAATCTTAATAAGATGCAGTAATATAATGAATCAAAATATCTTTCCATTTATCATAAAATATCATACATGAGTTGGAAGATTATAGAAATACCCATACAAAGATTTGCCTTTAGAGCACTATTCTTTCAATCTAGGCTTGGGCTTAATTTATTCCAAATTTGATTAGATTTAATTAAGCTATTAGGGATCTAATTAGATTAGGTGTAGTTTATTAATTTGGTCTAACAAATTTGGTTTGGTGGCTAATTAATTTAATCAAATCAAATTTCAATTTCAATCCTTGTGCCACCTAGATTTCCTCCCTAATTTTCTCCATGCCAAACTCAATTTTACCATGAATTTTCTATGGAAAAATGAGTTTTGTCTCCCTCCCTCATTTCTCTTTGGATTAGGATAGTTTGTTTTAAATTTCATTGAAGTTTGAATTCAATTTGGAGGAGTTTTAGTAGGATTCAAACTCCTATCCTTATCCCTCCTATTCTATCTTAATCTTCTCTTATCCTCATCTTTTCCCCATACCAATTTAATCTGGGATTTTTTTTGATGGGTGAGGGAGAGGAGTTGATTTACCATGTGTTTGAGAGAATATTCATCAAAAAAAATTGAGAAGGGAGAGTTGGCATGAAATAAAAGTGGGCATGAGGGTTCTTGGTGCTAAGGGTTTTAGAAAGAAAAAAAATAGAGAGAGTCTCTATTGTTTTTTATGTCTTCCACCTCTTTATCCTTTGTGTGCTCCCTCTCTTAGTCTTCTTGGAGGGTCAAAGAAGCTTTGAAGGAGTTAAATAAGCCATCTAGTGGCTTTCAGGGGAAGCTAGCAATCCTAGAAGGTTGATCTTCCAAGGCTTCGTGTGGACTTGTTATAGAGGCCGGACATGCTATGTAGCTACAAGGTGACCTAAAGTACTCTAATACCACATTCATCAGTAGTGGAGATCAGCGACTTATGCTAAGGTATGAGATTTGATCTTATAGATTTAGTAGATTTGATTTACAGCGTGCATTGGCTAGATCGATGTATGCTAATTTTATTTTCAACTACTACTTCCTATGCATATCATGTTATAGATCCTTGGTAGGGTTTTTTAGAATTGATCTAAATACATATTTTTGGTTAAAAATATTTTTAATATGATTTGCTTCTACTGAAAATTTAAAAAAATTATTCAAGCATGAAACCCTACCTAGTTTTTCAACATGTTGGCCATGAAGAGAGGATTCCATCTGTCCTGGTTTACTTATTTGTTAGATAAGACTTACCTCAAGTCTTATTCAGAGTTGCTGGTCTACACTCAGAAGTACATCCATGTGGAAGAGGGTGGCCTCACTCAGAGAGAAGTTGATGGAAAGCCAAAGAAAAAATAAGCCCAAAAAGAGCCAAGCAAAAGCCGAGCAAGAGGCCAACTTGTCTCATTGATCAAGTACCAAGCTGAGAATCTTGACTGACAAGTTTGGTAACTAATTCTTCTCCTAACTCTCAAAGCTAAAATTCTTATGGAAATAGAAGGAGCAGTGTTGAGGATCTCCTAGAGATGGTGTTAACTCAAGCTCGATTTGAGTGGTGGCTGGACTGGGAACAGATGCTAACAAGGAGCCTGGGGGTCTCGCAGGATCCTATCTCTAGGAATCAATCTTGCAAGATAAAGAAGACTAGAAAGTCTGACACATCAGGGATGGGTTTCCAGGGGGGACCCTCTGATTCTTAAGTCAATCTCTTGGAGAGACAAACAGAAAAGGCTTGGAGTCCCTTCTAGGTTTGGAAAAGGAGTCGAAGAGGAAGCAAGGGAGAGACAGAAAAAGGTGGATGGAATGAGATATATGAAGGAAGAGGACTTTAATGTGTATAAGTCCCTCTTCCTTATGGTGCACACAGATGAGTGGAGTCATGGAGGCCGAGGTACTTCAAAAAAAAAAGGAAGTGTGTATGAATAGCCCACGGGACCTCACTCAGGTGGCGAGCTTATAGAAGACTCAATCTAGGGAGCTCAAGGTATGTGTGAATGGGAGATTAATAAGAGGGTTCCTTATGATGGAAGGAGGTGGCTTTTGATAAGAGTGGGCTCTTGGTTTCGTCTTTGTTATCTTTCCTTGTTCTTCTCCTTATGTCCTTCAGCTTTGTTTGACTTTGGCTTTCTTACTTGGAGGATTACCAAGAATCAAGTATAGCATATACTGACACCTAAAGATAGGAGATGGTAGCTAGCATGTTCCAGCCACTATAAGCATGCTCGGAGTGGGGAATCATGCCATGGTAGGTGAGGCAGGGAGTGGTGGCTGGCACGGTACATCCCTATAGCAGGGCATTTTCCAAATGGCAAACATTAATGATCACCACACCAAGAGCATGCACAGATGGGTGGATTGAGTGGGTTGGTGATGATTGGCATACACACACCATTAAGTCCACATGGTGAGGCATTGGAAGATTGCCCCACCACTTGAGTTGGCTGACACATATCTAGAGAGGGTTGGAGCTTGGTGTTTATGCTAAACCATTGAACCTTGACATATCAGATGCTCTCCACTTCCTTGCCCAAGTGGTTTGGTCTAGTGATCTTAGGCAAAGGAACTAGAGATTTCCTTGATGAAACAGGGCATGAGGGCCTACAATTCTAGGGTGAGCCAGATGTTTGTAGCCAAGGTGGTGCGACAGTGCCCGGCATGGTAGCTTGTGGCAAAGATGGCAAGTCTACATCGGACAAGATAGCTCGTAGCAAGGATAGCGAGGCTGGACAAGGTGAGGCAGCTTGCAGTAGAGATGGCGAGGCTACACTGGGTGAGGCAGCTCATTATAGAGATGGCGAGGCAACACTAGGCGAGGCAGCTTATGGTATAGATGATGAGGCTATGCTGGGCAAGGTAGCTCACGATAGGATGGCAAGGCTATGCTAGACAAGGTAGCCCATGGAGATCCATGTGGGGACCTGGCATTGTTTATCGGGAGGCGGCATCATCTAAAGTGGCTGTAGTTTCAAAAATTACTATGGTGAGCTATCCACTAGGGATGTTACAATGCACCCCTCCCATAATGGTGCTTTAAATGTTGAATCAACATGGGGCGCATCAATCATCTAGGTTAAAATTGCACCCCTTCTCTGGGACTAGACAAGTCCCTTCAGTGGACATATATACGAGCATGTGGGGGCCAGTTGGGCCCCTTACATTCTCATGGCATCCAAGTAGCAAAGCAACAAGAAAGAGGAGAGGGGTAGACTGGCCTTTCATGATCGGCTCATGCATCTTTTTGCTTCTCTTTTTGTTTCCTTTCTTATATCTTGTCAACTATGGCTTTGTACAAGATACTTGGAAGTTTATTGAAATAGAATTGAATCTTTGTCAAACTCTAGTTTCAATGTGCTTCACTTCTTATTTTCATTTCTTATGGGCTGATCTTGCTCGTTGCTATGTTGCTTAGGTAATGAAGTTCAAATTCACACTAGCTGAATTGATCAAGGGCCCTACCAAGGAGTCATAGAAGTAGAAGAGAAGTGATGGCGAGGCTAGAGCACAGAAGAGGGGCACTGTCATGGATGGAGAGGTGATGGCCTCTTTAGGTGGCATCGTTAAGGTGGTCTTGAGGGTGTTTGCCACAGATCCTGGGGTAGACATCTCGATTAGAAGGGTAGCAATGGCTCCAATTGCCCCCGTGGACCTTGGGGTGTCAGAGGTAGCTTCAGTGATTGCCTCACCTGCAACCCCCATCATTCTAGAAAAGGAGAAACCACAGGTTACCAGGCTTGTGGTATCCATGGTGCTTGAAGAATCAATTATTACAAAGGGAGCTAGAGAGATGGAACCTATCATAATGGATCCTTCGGTGATCAAGGTTACAACTGGAGTTCTCTCGGCTATGGCTGGTACATTGTAGGTTGGTGCAATAGGAGGAACTATAGTGCCAATTGTAGCTAGCTTGCTATCAATCCAGGCAATGGCCAGGTCTCTCTTCACCATGGTCGAGTAGCTTAAACTTGAGGTAGTAGGAGTGACCGTAAGCAAGGTTGGTGGAGACAAGGGAGCTCTGCATTGGCATTAGCACTTCCAGAGGTGGCCTATCTATCGAGGTACTTCCCATGGTGGTTGGAGATAGTAGCACCAATCGGCTTCAAGACTCCCAGCCTCATGCTAGTAGGATTCCCGACTCGCTGCCTAAGAGGCCAATCGACTGCCTTACTCAAAGCTTGCAGGTGGGGTAGCATTTATCATTGCTATAATTTCTCTATTTTAGCCTGGCTGATGGCTTTGTTTTCCTACTAGGTGGTAGAAAATAGTGCCACGTGACTTTGGGAGGAAGTCGAAAGCATGAAGATTGAGCTTGTCATGGATAGACATAAGATGAAGGTTGCAGAGTAGGTGTGCACTTCTGCAGAGCATGACTAGTCTATAATGGTGGAGCTAGGAGGATGGACAGGTGCAGTTGGACCTATATATGAGCATAAACGAGGACCTGATTTGGGAGTTGAAAGTTAAGCACTATAAGTTCACCCAATTCTCGAAAGGTGCTGGGACAAGATCAATCATGGGTGAAGCTTTAGTGTTAGCAGCCAAGTTCTCCGTAGGCATATAGATGAAGGATCTTGAAGTTTCTATTGGGGCCACTATGAAGGCTCTAGCCAGAGATGGTGGTGGAGAGCATATGGTCTTGCAACAGGAAGTTGCTGGTTCACTGGTGGGCAGCGTGCTTCATGGGCTTAGCATGTTGTTGATGCCGTTGGTGAAGCTGCAATGATAGTCTTCTCATGAGAGTCTGATAGCTTTGCTAGGGTGCTTGGGGCAACCTCATCCAAGGCTTTGAAAGCTAGGATGCTTATTGCTTAACCCGAATTTAGGGATATCATGATCCAACCGGGGAGTTTGATAGCTCCACCAGAGTGCTTAGGGTAATCTTGCCTAAGGCTTTGGAATTTGGAAGGCTTATTACTTAACTGGGACTTAGGGATATCATGACCCAGCTCAGGAGTTTGATAGCTTTGTAAGGATGCTTGGGGTAACCTCGCCCATGGCTTTAAAAGCTAGGAGGCTTATTGCTTAACCAGGACTTAAAGGTATCATGGCCTAGCCCAGGAGTCTGATAGCTCTATCAGGGTACTTGGGGCAACCTCATCCAAAGCTTGATTAATTGAAAAGTCCAAAATATGGTGGAAGATCTGCTCAAAGAGGACTTTGGTAGTTGAAGAATGCTTGAAATGACACATGAGTTCAACACAAATTTGATTTAGCAAAAGTTCAGCTATTTTTGTGCAAATCTTAGTGATGTGTTGACTCAAAGTGTCGACACCTATAAATCAAGTGTCGACACATGACAGTGAAGTGTCGACTCAAGCTGGCACGCAAAGAGAGTTTCAGTTGGCATGGCTGAAGTGTCAACACATGGATGTTTGGTGTTGACTCAAAGTGTTGACACATGGATCAGCTCATCGCTTGAGATTTTTGTATTATAGAACTTGTTGAAGTTGAAGATTTGCCTGAAGTGTCGACACATAGATGCTAAGTATCGACTCAAGGTATCGACTCACCAGAAGAAGTGTCAACACATCTGAGAACTCCAGAAAGCTTCATTGAAGATATTTGAACTAGGTGTCGACTCATTGAGTTCAAGTGCCAACCCTATATGTCGACTCACAGCCTAAAGTGTCGACACTTGGAATTCTGGGAATAGTAATGGCTAGTTTTTCAAATGCAGAACTTACTCCTCTTGGCTTCCAATGGCTAGTTTTTTGTGTCTAATGGCTAGAAACTAGGTTTGAGGCCTTGGGAAGGTATTTAATTGATTCAAATCAAATCAAAATATAAGAGAATGAAAAAGGAATAACCAAGAGAAAAGAAAAGAGAACATTCACTCCTATTCATTGAGTTCAACTACTTTCAAGCTAAGAGAAGTCTCCAAGCATTCAAGAGCCTTCAAGAGCTTCAAGTTCAACCTATTTGAGCATTAAAAGAAGGCTTCATCAAGTTAAAAGCAGCACTACATCAAAGCTTCAGAAAGATATTTGCTTTTATTAGAAAGCTTTCATTGTTTCTTTACTTCAAACTTATATTTATTGTAAAGATTTTTGGTTAGCCTATTGGAAAACCAAGAAGGTTATTGGCAAGCCTTTGAAAACCAATTAGGTTCTTGGTTAGCTTGCAAAACCAATGGATGTTATTGGTGAGCCTTTGAAAACCAATTAAGTCTTGGTTAGCTCAGAAAACCAAGTGAGATTTTGACTTGTGAGCCTTGTAAAACAAGTCAAGTTTTGATTAGTGATCTCGGAAAACTAATCAGCTGTAATCAGTTGAAATTATAATAAGTTCCCAAGTGAAACTTGTGGAGTGGATGTAGGTGCATTGGATAGCACCGAACCACTATATTTTCTTTGTATTTGTGGTGCTTGTCTCTTTCATTGCTCCTCTTTTTTTCTTTTATATTTTCGTGCTTACTTATTAAAAGCACATTACACTTGCATTCATAGTACTAAGTTTAATTATTGGATTGGTGCGCACACTTGCATTTAAATTTTTAGAGACCCAATCATCCCCGCTTTTGGGTTGCTTACTGGGCAACAAGTGGTATCAGAGCCCTGTTCTCAATTTATAGGTCTAACCACCTTGAGTAAAGATCTATGGTAGTCCCTTGGTACTAGTTTAGTTGAGGGACAAGCCTCAAATAGACCTCCATATTTTAATGGATAAATTATACTTATTAAAAACTAGGAAGAATATACATGCACTCTATTGATTATAATTTATGGAAGGTTGTTGATAAGGGTCCACATATTCCTTCGATTGTAGTTAATGGTGTTTCTATCCCAAAGATCGAAGAGGATTGGGATGAAAATGATATTAAAACAATCCGAGATTAATGTGAAAGCAATGAATCTCATCTATTGTGCATTAGATCCTAGTGAGTTTAATAGAATTTCTACTTGCACATTTACCAAGAAAATATGGGACACACTTGAAGTTACCCATGAGGGTATCGATTAAGTGAAGAACACAAAAGTGAACATGCTAGCGCACAAATATGAAATGTTCCGAATGGAACCTAATGAATCCATCTCTGATATGTACACTAGATTCACAAATATTATAAATGGAATGAGAAGTTTAGGAAAAGTAATGTCTAATGTTGATCTTGTCAAAAAGATTCTCAGGTCACTTCCAATATCATGGGATCCAAGGTGACCATTGGAGCAGTTGGTGGGATCGCTCATGACTTATGAGCTCAATCTAAAGCAAAAGTCTATGGTATAGACAAGAAGAAAAAGGAGATTGCATTCAAGTCTACTATTCAAGAAGAATCCTTAAATGATGAATCTGAAGAAGAAGAAGGAGAAGAGAGTGAAAAAGCACTCATGCTAGAAAATTCAAAAAGTTCATGAAGAGAAGGAAGTTCCCCTATAAGAATAAGTTTCAATCAACAAAAGAAAAGGAAAAGGAGAAGGAAATACCTACATGCTTCGAGTGCAAGAAGTCTAGACACTATAAATTTGACTGCACTCTCCTAAAGAAGTCAAGAAAGAAGCTTAGGAAGAAAGCTATGATGGCGACCTAGAGTGATAGTGAAGACTCCAGTTTAGAGGAAGAACAAGCTGAAATTGCAAACCTATATCTCATGGCACATCAAGAGCAGGAAGAGGTAACTTCTGATACAAAAATAGATTTTACTTTTGATGAATTAAGAAATGCTTTTGATGAATTAATGCATGATTACAAACTGATTTTAACTGAAAATAGAAAGTTAAAAAAAGTATGCAAATAGTTTTCTTATGAAAACAATTCTTTTTGAATGAAGTTAGTGAATTAAAAACTAAACTTGATGTTTTGGAAAAGAAAATAAGGCTTTAACTATGAAAAATGATGTTTTGAAAAGATCCAAGACTATCATTTCAAATGGTGATCTTTTGAGGAAAAACAAAGATTTAGAATTAGAAAAAAAAATTACAAAAATAAGCTGGATAAAATAAAATCTTTTGTTGAAAAGTTTACTTTTAGCTCATAAAAGCTAAATCTTCTTCTAAATAACCAAAGAGCCATTTTTAATAAAGCAGGATTAGGTTATAAACCTCAAAGACAAGAAAAGTATTTGAAAAGCTTTTTTGTACCTGCATCATCTAGTATCACATGCTTTTCATGCAAAAAATAAGGACACAAAGCTTTACAATGTAATATGAGAAAAATCAATAACTCTAGAAAAGTTTGGGTTTCAAAAGGAACCAATTTAAGTACTAATCCTAAAGGATCCAAGTTAGCTTGGGTACCTAAAAACAAAACTCGATTTGTTTTATAGGTGTGTCTTGCAACCAAGGAAAATAAACAACTATGGTATCTTGATAGTAGTTACTCAAGGCACATGACAGGAGATGTGAAGCAATTCACCTCTCTTGAGGTAATGAATGGAGGGAGTGTGACCTTCGGGGATAATGGTAAAAGGAAAAATCATTGGTATTGGTAAGGTTCACATCACCCCTTCTACATGTATTAATAATGTACTTCTAGTTGAAGGTTTAAAGCATAATCTTTTAAGTATTAGTCAATTTTGCAATAAAGGTTTTCAAGTTGTTTTTAAATCATCTATTATATGATTGCTAGTCCTGATAAAATGGAGTAAAATTCATTGGAAAGAGGTATGGTAATATCTATTTGGTAGATTTAGATGATCTATCATTGCCTAATAGAGAATGCCTAGTTGCAATGAATTTTACTAAAGATGAGACTAGTTGGCTTTGGCATAGAAGACTAGGAATGCTAGTATGTACTTACTTTCAAAACTTTGTAAAAAAAATTTAGTAAGAGATTTACAAAAAACTTGTTTTTGAAAAAGATAGAGTTTGCAAGCTTATCAATTTGGAAACAAGTCAAAACTTTTTTCAAACCTGAAGGTTTTGTTACCACTAGTAGGCCACTAGAACTACTCCATAATCTCTTTAGACCAACTAGAACATCTAGTCTAGGAGGTAAGAGATATGGATTGGTTATAGTAGATAATTTTTCAAGGTTTACTTGGATTTTCTTTCTTGCTCATATATTTTGAATCATTTTCTGCATTTATAAAGTTTTATCAAAAAGTTTTTAATGAAAAAAGTATTTCTGTTATTTACATACGAAGTGATCATGGTTCTGAATTTCAAAATCAAAATTTTGAGAGTTTTTGTAATGAGAAAGGTATAGAACATAATTTTCTGCACCTAGGATATCTCAGCAAAATAGGGTAGTAGAATGAAAAAATCGTACTTTAAAAGAAATGGCACTCACTATACTTTATGAAAATGATTTGCCAAGATATTTTTGGACTGAAGCAATTAATACTACTATTACATTTTAAATCATGTTTTAATCCGACCTATTTTAAAGAAAACTTTTATAAACTTTGGAATCAAAGGAAAACCAACTTTGAAGTATTTAGAGTTTTGACTCCGTTATTGATTTAATGATAAGCAAAATGCTTAAATATAAGTTAAGTACTAATGATTTCTTTGAAGTATGTTTTTATAGAAAAAGGTGCTCATCAACTTAATAAAAGATTGATTAATTGAAAAGTCCCAAATATGGATGGAAGATCTGCTCAAATAGGACTTTGGTAGTTGAAGAATGCTTGAAAGGATACATGAGTTCAACACAAATTTGATTCAACAAAAGTTTAGCTATTTTTGTGCAAATCTCAGTGAGGGTGTCGACTCAAAGTGTCGACACCTACAACTCAAGTGTCGACACATGACAATGAAGTGTCGACTCAAGCTGGCACGCAAAGAGAGTTTCAGTTGGCATGGCTGAAGTGTCAACACATGGATGTTTGGTGTTGACTCAAAGTGTTGACACATGGATCAGCTCATCGTTGAGATTTTTGTATTATAGAACTTGTTGAAGTTGAAGATTTGCCTGAAGGGTCGACACATAGATGCTAAGTATCGACTCAAGGTATCGACTCACCAGAAGAAGTGTCAACACATTTGAGAACTCCAGAAAGCTTCATTGAAGATATTTGAACTAGGTGTCGACTCATTGAGTTCAAGTGCCAACCTATATGTCGACTCACAGCCTAAAGTGTCGACACTTAGAATTCTGGGAATAGTAATGGCTAGTTTTTCAAATGCAGAACTTACTCCTCTTGGCTTCCAATGGCTAGTTTTGTGTCTAATGGCTAGAAACTAGGTTTGAGGCCTGGGAAGGTATTTAATTGATTCAAATCAAATCAAAAATATAAGAGAATGAAAAAAGGAATAACCAAGAGAAAAGAAAAGAAGAACTTCATCCTATTCATTGAGTTCACTACTTTCAAGCTATTAGAGAAGTCTCCAAGCATTCAAGAGCCTTCAAGAGCTTTCAAGTTCAACCTATTTGAGCATTAAAAGGAGGCTTCATCAAGTTGAAAGCAGCACTACATCAAAGCATCAAAAAGATATTCACTTTTATTAGAAAGCTTTCATTGTTTCTTTACTTCAAACTTATATTTGTTGTAAAGGTTTTTGGTTAGCCTATTGGAAAACCAAGAAGGTTATTGGTGATCCTTTGAAAACCAATTAAGTTCTTGGTTAGCCCACAAAACCAAGGGAGGTTATTGGTGAGCCTTGAAAACCAATTAGGTTCTTGGTTAGCCCGAAAAACCAAGTGAGGTTTTGACTTGTGAGCATTGAGAAAATAAGTCGGGTTTTGATTAGTGAGCTCGGAAAACTAATCAGTTGTAATCGATTGAGATTATAGTGAATTCTTAAGTGGATCTTGGGGAGTAGTGTAGGTGCATTGGATAGCACCGAACCACTATATTTTCTTTGTGTTGGTGGTTGCTTGTCTCTTTCATTTGCTCCTCTCTTATTGCTTTTATATTTTCGCTTCTTACTTATTAAAAGCACATTACACTTGCATTCATAATACTAAGTTTAGTTATTGGATTGGTGCACACACTTGCATTTAAATTTTTAGAGACCTAATTTATCCCCTCTCTTGGGTTGCTTACTGGGCAACACCTAGGATAACCCTGCCTAGGGCACCTAGGAGACTAACCACTTAGCTAGGAATCAAAGGAATTAGGGCCTATCTTGGGTGTCTGACTGTTAATCGGGGCTTCAAGAATAAGAGATGTTGGAACCTTGCTTGAAATAACCTCATTCTAGGACTTATAAATAAGGGGTGTAACAATCCTGCCTGGGTTAGCTTCACCCCAGGTCTTTCAAAGATATCCCTACCTCAACCTCTTTTTCTTTTTGAGTGAAAAAGGATAGGATTGTCATTGAACAAGTCAAGTATGTAGCTAGGGGTACATCTTATATGTAATATGACCAGAGATTGTTAGAGCTCCAAGTTCTAGCAATGGGCATGCTATTTGGATACTCCAACAATTACATACTAGGCTAGACCACTTCAGTGACACGATAGGGTCCTTCCTAATTAGGGGAGAGCTTCCTATGCTTTGCAGGTTGCTAACCACTACGTTATGTAGGACGAGTTTTCATGGCTGAAACTACTTTGCCTTCACACGGACGTTGAAGTAGCGGGTAATGCATCATTAGTATGTATGTAGCCATTTAGACTTGAGCACTATCCTGGATCTTCTAGGAGGTCGAGTTCACCTGAGGGCTTCTGAGTTGCACTGCTTATCATAAGCATCGACCTAGGGTGATGGTAGGCCCAACTCCAAAGGGATGACAGCCTCGGTCCCAAAGAAGAGGTTGAATGATGTCTCATCCATTAGGAGCCAATGGGTGGTGCAGTAGGCCCATAAGATGCTATATAGTTCTTCCTTCCAGAGCCCTCCAATTTTGTCTAGTCAAGTCTTCAACCCTTGGAGGATCATTTGATTGGTAACTTTAGCTTTTCTATTTATCTATGGGTATGCAACTGAAGTAAATCGGTGACTAATCCATAGGTCCTTGCAAAACTTTTCAAAGGATGCATTTTCAAACCATCCATTATTACTGGTGATGATGATAGAGAGCCCAAAGCAGTAGATTATCAACTTCCATTCAAATTTCTATGCTTCCTACTTAGTGATCTGGGCTAGGGCTCTACCTCAACCCACTTGGTAAAGTAGTTGATGGAAACAATCAAGAATTTATCTAATTGGTGACGGGTAGGAAAGAGCTAAGGATATCTATGTCCCACTAATCGAAGGGCCATGGAGAACTTAGGGATCCAAGAGGTATATAGGGTTAATGCTGGATGACGGTATGCTTTTGGCAATGATCATAGCACTACACATACTTTGGCAATGGTACTCCATTGCCTTAGGATCTTGTAGGCCAAGGTAGTGAAAGTTTAAAAGGCATAGCAGGTAGATAGATTATATTTTAAAACTATTTTAAAGTACAACACAATGGAAGACTTGGTAGATCGATCAAGTCGATCTACCAATCTGTCTGTAATAGGATCCGACATAATAAAAGTGCATGTAGAGATATCAAGAGCAAAGAAAATGAAAGGGTACGTTACCTTTAACCTTTGGATGCATGATGCAGGACCAAAGATGCAAAAATAAAACTAATAATTCTAAGATTGATTATCAGTAATTAAGCAGAGATTAATTTTTTTATAATTTTCAAAAATAAGACTCAAATATTTCGATGAATTTAACTAGTCAACTAGTTATGCTACCCGCAAAGCAAATAAAAAAACTAACTAAGAATAAGACTTGGTTATTAAGAAATCACCCAAACTAGGGTTCCTACTTTCAAAGAATCAGAGCTAAAGAGTTGAGGAGGGGTTTTATTTACCAACAAAGATTTTCAGCACTCTTGATGTTGATCGATTTCAACACTCTAGGATTCATGGCAGAACTTCATGATTATCATTTTCGAGCTTTGATCTTCAACTCGATTGGTTCCAAGGCAAGAACACCTTTATTCAGATCTTGATCACCTAAAATCACTCACAAGAAAAGAAGTTAGAAGGCACGAAGGAAGGAAAGATGGGAAGAAAGAAGAGCAGGAAGGAGGAGGATTAGGGTTTCTTAGATGATGGAAGTTGGATAGTTGGAAAGATGGGCCTCACACCCTGGGACCTCATGCCCCCTCCCTCATGGAGTTCGATGTCCTCACAGTAAAAGAATTGAAGAGTAAACTCTCACTTTATTTCAAAAAAAAACTTCATTACAAAGGGAGGCATTGAGGGGTATTTATAGACCCTCATGAATTACAAGCTAGAAGAGTAAGGGCTTCATCCTCTTGAGTTCTTGTTGAAAAGGTGTGAAACTCCATAGAATTAGCTTCCTTTGGGTGTCAATCATCATTTGAATCTCTCTTTGGCATCTTGGACTCTTGGTGTGTGATCTCCTTTGTCTTTTTCCATGTCGGGCGACAAATCTTGGAATAGGTGGGCAATAACATTTGAATGAAAGTTGGAAATTCTTGATGGAGTCTTGAATTTGAATAGCAAAGGACTCTGATCTTGGAGGACTTCTTGGATTCTTGAATTATGAAACTCCCTTGCAACTTAAACACCTAGCTTCTGGAATTGGTGCCAACTTTGAATCCTTATAGCCGATTGTGTGTGATGATGAGGTGGAATGTCAAGGTGTCATGGCATGTGATAAAGCATGATGATATGGCAAATGGCATGATGACATGGATGTGACATGGCATGGGACATCCAAGATGATGATGTAGCATGTGAAGATGTCCAGTTGATGTGGCGCCATGAATTGGGTTGACATGTGGTCTCCTCTTGTAATCTTGATCAAGACCCTAACTAATTATAGGACTCAATTGAAACCAACTTCAAATCCACTTGATCAAATTGAACTAATTTTGATCAAATACATAACTAACCCTCAATCACAACTCAAAACCAAAAATTGACTAGGTTTATATATATATAGGTCTCAATTGGGGTTTTGGGGTTATTCACAGGTTTAGACTTGTATAGGACTCCACTAAAATTGGGTTTTAGGGCTTAGTCACAGGTGATCCATAGGGATGTGGGATTGACTTGTCATTTCTTTCTGGTCCTAGTGATACAGGATAAATAATTAAAGCCTATAATTATCAAGAATAGCAGAGAATATATTTTTATAATTTTTTGAGATTTTTAAGGAAGACTCAAAGGAGACAGTAAAGGAAACTAGTCCTATTTAATTACCCACACAAGTAAACCTATAAAGTAACTAGAAAACAGGACTTGGTGGCTAAGAAACCACCGAAACTAGGGTCTACTTATCAACTATTCAAAAATTAAAGAGGAGGGAAGAGGTTTTAAGTTTACCAATGCCGAATCATCCCTCTGAAGTAAATCTGGCAGGACTCTTAAGATTATCAAGGTAGGGTTTCAAGAACTTGATCTTGGGCTCCGATCTTTCGTGTGATGCTGTTTTTTAGGCAAGAATACCTGACTTTGATTCCAGATCACCTACAAACACTCAAAAAAAAAAGCTAAAGTTAAGAAATAGCAATAAAGGAAACAAAATGAAAGGGAAGGGTTAGAAGAAGTGGCTAGGTTTTCGTTGGCTGAATAGGTAGGATAACTAGGGCCTCGCACCCCACGATGTTCTGAAGAACAAAGGAAAAGGGCCTCACACCCCGCGATGTGCACTGCAAAGGAAGAATTTTTGATAGAGTCTCTTTATTGATGAATAATAATAATTTACAAGGGGGTTGATGGGGTATTTATAGATCCTCACCAGTGGTGCAAGGGATTCAAAGACTAGACTTTTCTCCCTTGGACTACAACTGGAATCCTGCTTCTGGGCATCCTGGACTCTTACTTGTGGGTTGATCTGGACCTCGCTCCAAGGTGGATGAATTCATGGGTCTTATCTCATTGGGTGCCAAGATGAGATAAGATGAGGGGTCTTGATGTAGGGCCAAGATTGCTTCATCACTTGGCTTTGATTGCTAGACTCTGGAGTCTGGATGATGTGGGCTTCTGCAGGTGAGTGGATGGTGGGGACACCTGAGGTACCAGAATAAGATAGAGGCTTTTTCAACCCTCTGTAAATTGATCAATACTTTATTGAGTCCATCTGTATAGGGCTTAGCTCATCTGGGTCCATTTTAGTTGTTATTGGAGTATTTTAGTTGTTATTTCAGTTTCTGTACTAGTCAGCTCATGTTGAGCTAGTTCAGTCCAATGCTAGTCAGCACATGTTGAGCTAATTTTATTTTTTTTGAGTCCTGTCCAAGCATACTGAAGACTCAAGAACATCATACAAGTGAAGACCAAGTCCAACTAGATTGAAGACATGGAAGTATAGCACAAGTCCAACCCAGCTTGAAGATTTGAAGACCCCAGGAGGAAAATTCAGAAAACCCTGATTTCTTGCAGATGCCCTCCAGATGCCCATTCCCTTCCAGATGCCAAAGTATATTCATAGATAAGGGCATCCATGATTCCATAGGTCCATCTGCATCCTAGCCCAAAGAAATCAAGCCCAGGTGCCAAGCCCAAGCCCCTAAGAAGCAAGATACCAGGGAATATTCCTGTTACCTGGCTACCAGGCCATCCCAGCTTCCAGAGGCCCTAACCTATGCACCCGAGCCCCTTTGGGCCAGCCTTTTGCTGTTCCTAGAAGCCCAACACGCCCCCCTAGGCGTCCTTGGAGTCTTGACCAAGTCAAGAAAATTTTTAGGGATTTTTCTACCTAATATTTCCTTATTTTCTAGCTAGGGTTTGAGAAGGAAAAGGATTCTTATGTAAAGACTTATGTACCCTTACTTGGAGCCCAAGGTTAAGGGTCTATTTAAGGGACCCTAGCCTCTTGTATGAGGAGAATTTTTGATGAATGAAAACCTTGAGTTCTTCTATTGAGTGGTGTGATACCCTGCTGTGTGCATAAAGGGGTTTGTGAGAGTTCTTCTTCCCGGTGTTTGCAATCATCTTCCTGCTGCCAACAAACCCTCCAGATCCCTGGATGCCCACTCCTAAAGAAGCCTTCCCTTGCTATTTTTACTTTGTTTTCTTGTTCCTTTGTGAGCTTTCTAACCCCTGACAGGTCGTTTGCAGGTCCCTGAGTTCCTACGAATCCAACGACTCCAGCCAAGCCTCAATCGGATCACCGAGCAGAAAGCCGGGTATCCGCGGGTCTTTGGCTCAGTTTTCCAGGCCGCATCCGTCGAGGAACGAGAGACCCCTTCACTGCGATCTTCACAGACGTTGTCAAGTACACCCCTCTACCTCCACTAGTTTTATTGCAGGAGAACTTGCCCTAACCGAGGCTTCTCAGCCCCGGCGGTCCTTCTTTGCTACTTTTCTAGGTCCTAATCTGCATGCTGATCTTCAAAAATTCATACAAAATTCCCTACAAATAATTTTGATCTGGAATTTGGGAATTGATCACCTAACTAACATGTAAAACATACAAAAAAAAATGCATTCATATTAGTTCCCCATCATTTGGTATCAGAGCTTAGATTAGGGCTTGTTTTCTGCAATTTCTAGTCTGTATATACTATGTTATTTTAATTATTTCTCCCTGTTAAAAACTCCAAAAATTAAAATTTATTTTCCTGGATTTATCATAATTCACAGTAATCTTAAGAATTTTTCCAGATTTTATTATGTCCTGTGAAATTTCTTCAAGTCGAAATAGGGCCTGCAAAGTTTTGGCTCTGTTTTTTTTAGCAAGACAAGTTTGGAAGTTTTAGGGTTTTGTTTAGGAGTTTTTGCATATTTCTTAATTTTAGTATATCTCCAGTATATTAGGCCATGATTTTCAAGTTTTCTTCTATTTAAAAAATACCAAAAAAAATATACATATTTTCCAAAAATACCAAAAAAATATCTAAACCCTAATTTGCATCCTCATATGCCTGCCATCATTGCATAATTTACTTTTAAGGGCACTCTTGCTATATCAGATGGGGGGAGGATTTGATCACCTCTCCTTATCCCAAAACCACATCCCTTGCATTCAGTCCCAAGCCTTAACCTAAAATTAATTAGACTTAATTTGCCCTAGTGGGCTAGGGACACCAACTGGTCGGGTCCGGGCTAGTGTTAGATCACTGTGTCAAGTTAACCTGTGTGTGCCTTGTGCTCAGTGTCTAGAACGGTGGTTTAGGGATTCAATCCCGAAGGGCTTATATGCTGGTCTGCCTACCTGGCCAATCTCTGATTGGTGTCTAGGATTGGCAATCAGGGACCTAACACTCCCCTTACACCTGCCTGGCTGAGTACAGGGTTACTATAGGCTAGTTTGCCACCCTGATTGAGCATCTAGTTTGGACTTTAGGTCTAGTCAGCTATAGTCGGTCTGATCGAGTCTTGCATGAGCACTAGATCAGGAGCTTCATATCACCCACCTCCTTCATAAATGTCTGAACCCATGAAAAATTTACAAGCCCAAATAAAAGCCCTAGCTGATCAAATGGCCCAGATAACTACCCAGATGACCCAGTTAACTCAGTCTCGTATTCAAACCAATGATAGAATTGACCATCTTGCCAATAGGTTTGATCAGTTAAAAGTCCGGTTAGGGACCCCAAGAAAAACCCATGGGTCACAGTCTGAGTCAGATCCTGATTCCCCTCAACCTAGGAGGATCCCAAACCCTGATCTATACCATGAGGTCGAACCTAGGAGAGCCCCTTATCCTGACTGTACTACAATCCTCAACCTAGGAGGACCCCAAACCCTGATCCATACCTTGAGGCTGAACCTAGGAGAGCCCATCGTCATGACCCAATCCCTAAGGTTAGTCCTAGAAGACTCAATCAGGATTTTATAGACCAGGAAGATAGATCCTATTTACCCTCTCCCTACAAGCCTAGTATACCTACAACCTATAGATCTTATGACTCCAAATCCTATGACCTAGAACCTATGAATCCATAACCTATGAACCTAGATCCTATGACTCTAGATCCCATGATCATAGATCCTATGCACCCACACCTTATGAGCCTAGTAGACCCAACACCCAATATTCTGACCCATATAGGGAGTCCAACCCTAGGAGGACCCAATATTCTGACCTATATAGGGAGTCCAACCCTAGGAGAACCCAGTATTCTGACCCATATAGGGAGTCCAATCCTAGGAGGACCCAATATCCTGACCCATATAGAGAGCCCAACCTTAGGAGGACCCCATACCTTGATCCATCCTTAGAACCTGATCATAGAGCTGACCCAAAATCATATGACCCCAGATCCTATAATCCCATGACCCATAGATCTGCACCCTTGTCCTATGAGCCCAGAGAACCCATAACCCCTAAGTATCAATCTAGTACTAGTCAAGTTTTGCTTAGTCAACTTGAACCCCATAGGATTAGCACCCCTAAATATGAGCCCAGTAGTGAGCCACTATCTCTTAGGCAACTTGAACCTACTAGGATTAGTGTCCATAATCAGAAACCAGGACCTAGCCAATTTTCCCCTAACCGACATTCTCCAACCATTCCTGAGATTGACAAGGCTTACATCAATGCGGAAGTGTATAAAGCTGATGCGAGCCTAGTGGATGAGTATGAGGGAGAAGATGAAACACCTATAGATAACCTAGAAATAGTTGGCCTAGTAAATACCCAGGTAGAAGCCAACCTAGAGGTAGTTGACCCAAACCACATCCAACCAAAAGCTATAGTGGAAGAACAAATAGAGGAAGAGAACCTAGGTACAACTGTTAAAGCCTTACCTGAGGAAACCGTAGAGGAGAGCCAATTATAGAGTCTAGTCCTAAAATACAAGAACCTGAAGAATTTATTAAGGACCTGATCTCTTTGAATCAGTACCCTCAGGATGAGCCTCCTCCTATAGTTCCTATTAAGGATCTCTTCCCTGAGATTAATAACCCATCCTTCTATTATACAAACCCCATAGATATATCACAACCCCGTAAGGTTAACCTCATTAGTATAGGATTAGTTCCTGACACCCCGTCTTTTATCCTACTTTATCCAACTAACCATGAACCTTTTTCTCTACCTTACCAACTAATTCTGAACCCACTTCCTATTTTCTGCCCTTTCCTGACACCTCCAGCATTTCTAGGATCATTAGATTGCATTTAGCTGAGATTAACATACTGCATGCATTCATCACGCATGTTAGGTTTGCATCTTACTTCTGGCATACTCTTTGGAATTTGCTAGGAGTTCACTGTAATTTTCATGTGCATGTCAAGCTAGGATAAAACCTAGAGAACCTATAATCTATTAGGTTTAGATCCAAAGAGTTCAATAAAATTTCCTTCGATAGGAATGCATAGCCGAGTCTGTTAGGTGTCAGTATGAGTCCTTTGCATCATTTGTTAGGAGTCTGCATGTGCCTAGCATGTTCACCACCTGCACTAATCTTAAAACAACTGGCTAATTCCCGAAGAAGGGTCAAAAATTTGATGTAGTTGATTTTATCTTGGTTAGGCTTAGGCCTAAAAGAAGCTTCATGCTCGCAGAGCCGGACCTTTCAAAGTGATAGAGAAGGTTGGATCAAATGCCTAGGTGTTAGACTTGCCTTCGGATTTGGGCATTAGTTCTACCTTCAATATTACAGACCTGGTTGAGTATAGGGAACTGCAACGCTACCTAGTGAGGCCTTTGGACCTATTCCTTTTCATTGTGAGTGACCCTAACCTAGAGTATCCACAAACAAATTTGGCCTGAGAGAGGAACGGATCGAGCGTATCCTGGACAATCAAGCCATCACGACCCAGGGCCATGACTATCAACGCTTCCTGGTCCGATGGCAAGGCCGGCCAGAGTCGGACAATTCGTGGATTTCTCGAGAGGACTTGCAACGCCTCAACCCAGACCTTCTCGAGAGATATGTGAGCCAGTCTAACCTTCACTCGACAGGGTCGAGTTCCTCCCACCCCGGGAGAATTGGTGGGGACACCTGAGGCACCAGAATAAGACAGAGGCTTTTTCAACCCTCTGTAAATTGATCAATAATTTATGAGTCCATCTGTAATAAGGGCTTAGCTCATCTGAGTCCATTTTAGTTGTTATTTGAGTATTTTAGTTGTTATTTCAGTTCTGTACTAGTCAGCTCATGTTGAGCTAGTTTAGTCCAATGCTAGTCAGCTCATGTTGAGCTAATTTTATTTTTTTTGAGTCCTATCCAAGCATACTGAAGACTCAAGACTATATCATACAAGTGAAGACCAAGTCCAACTAGATTGAAGACATGGAAGTATAGCACAAGTCCAACCCAGCTTGAAGATTTGAAGACCCCAGGAGGAAAATTCAGAAACCCTGATTTCTTGCAGATGCCCTCCAGATGCCAGATTCCCTTCTAGATGCCAAAGTATATTCATAGATAAGGGCATCCATGATTCCAGAGGTCCATCTGCATCCTAGCCCAAAGAAATCAAGCCCAGGTGCCAAGCCCAAGCCCCTAAGAAGCAAGATACCAGGGAATATTCCTGCTACCTGGCTACCAGGCCATCCCAGCTTCCAGAGGCCCAAACCCATGCACCCGAGCCCCTTTGGGCCAGCCTTTTGTTTCTCCTAGAAGCCCAACACGCCCCCCTAGGCATCCTTGGAGTCTTGACCAAGTCAAGAAAATTTTTAGGGATTTTTCTACCTAATATTTCCTTATTTTCTAGCTAGGGTTTGAGAAGGAAAAGGATTCTTATGTAAAGACTTATGTACCCTTACTTGGAGCCCAAGGTTAAGGGTCTATTTAAGGGACCCTAGCCTCTTGTATGAGAAGAATTTTTGATGAATGAAAACCTTGAGTTCTTCTATTGAGTGGTGTGATACCCTGCTGTGTGCATAAAGGGGTTTGTGAGAGTTCTTCTTCCCGTGTTTGCAATCATCTTCCTGCTGCCAA
The DNA here is from genome assembly GCA_021397845.1 of Areca catechu. NCBI lineage: Eukaryota > Viridiplantae > Streptophyta > Magnoliopsida > Arecales > Arecaceae > Areca > Areca catechu. The sequence goes on along the minus strand of CM038042.1, from coordinate 77,914,351 downwards.
CAAACCCTCCAGATCCCTGGACGCCCACTCTAAAGAAGCCTTTTTTTGCTGTTTTTACTTTGTTTTCTTGTTCCTTTGTGAGCTTTCTAACCCCTGACAGGTCGTTTGCAGGTCCCTGAGTTCCTACGAATCCAACGACTCCAGCCAAGCCTCAATCGGATCACCGAGCAGAAAGCCGGGTATCCGCGGGTCTTTGGCTCGGTTTTCCAGGCCGCATCCATCGAGGAACGAGAGACCCCTTCGCTGTGATCTTCACAGACGTTGTCAGGTACACCCCTCTACCTCCAGTAGTTTTATTGTAGGAGACTTGCCCCCTAACCGAGGCTTCTCACCCCGGCGGTCCTTCTTTGCTACTTTTCTAGGTCCTAATCTGCATGCTGATCTTCAAAAATTCATACAAAATCCCTACAAATAATTTTGATCTGAAATTTGGGAATTAATCACCTAACTCAACATGTAAAACATACAAAAAAAATTGCATGCATATTAGTTCCCCATCAGTGGACTCTTCAGTCTGGATAGAAGAAGACTTAAGAGTTTTGATGAGACTCTTGAGTTCTGGGAACTTAAGCAGCTTGGAACCTGTTTGATCAAAACTCCTGCGGTAGAGAACCATTGAACCTCCTTCACTTGGGTGATCAAACATTTTGGAACTCCTTGGAAGTTGGCATGGAAGAAATGCTTAGCCAACTCTTGAATTTTTGGCATAAAATTCTTGAGTGAGAGGGTGCTAATTGGAGGACTCCTTCTGCTTTACTCCTCTTAAAAAGAAGGGGTGCCAATTCCTGCTTTCATTTAAGACATGGCATGTGGGATGTCCAAACATAAGTGACATGCCATGTGATAATGTCATGGGTGATATGGCGAGTGATGTCTAGACAAGTCATGTGGTGTTGTCTTGATGAAGTGGCAAGTGATGTTGTCCCAATGAAGTGGCAAGTGGTGTCCAGACAAGTCATGTGTGGTGTTGTTTAAATTCTTGAAAAGGTGGTGCCAAGACTTGGTTACATATGACAAGTGACATGGGCTAGTACATGGAGTCACATGACTTGTCTTGAGCTAGAACATGGGTCACTTGAAATCTTGATTTAGGTGCACATGGGTCTTGATTTGAGTGCACATGAAGTCACATGGGTCTTCAATTGGGTCCCCTTTGTATTACAGGACTTAATAACTAATTATTACAAGACTCAAACTAAATAACTAAAGCCCCACTTGATCAATTGATCAAAAGGCACAACCTCATGCAATAAAAAGAATAAATTTGGTAAACAGGGTTTGGCCCAATAGGGTTTGACACAACCGATAAATGGAATTTTGACTCAATGTGATAAAAAGGGTTTAGCCCAAAAGGCTAAATAACAAAACCCTAATTATAGTTGGTAAAAAGGGCTAACCCTAACTAAGCCAAAATAACAAAATTTAAAATAAAATATTTATCGTTAATAAAAGGGGTTGGATTCAGGGCTTTATTCACAGGTGATCCACAGGGATGTGGGTTCAACCTATTGATATTTTTTGGCCCTGGTGTACACACTACCTGGTGTCCGCACCAACTCTCTCCGAGTGGGAGGAACTCAACCCTGTCAAGTATGGATCAACTCTGCTTTGATAGTGTTCTAACAAGTTGGGATTAATCCTTTGCAAATCCTCTCTAGTGATCCAAGAATCTTCAGTCTTGGGTCATCCTTGCCAATGAACCAGATATCGTTGATAATCTTTACTCCGAGTAGCGATAATCTTTATTCAAGAATGTTCAGTCTCGGGTCATCCTTGTCATCCAAGATCTGCTCAATCCTGTCATCCAAGATCTGCTCAATCCTGTCTCCCCATTCTGGTATTTTGGTTGGTGGACACTCATGGGTTGGCTCACTCTCAAGGATGGGATCAGGCCCAAAAGGCTCACTAGGTATCGTCTTTGGTTCCTTATACTCTACAAGGTTCGACACATTGAAAGTTGAACTAATACCTAGCTCAGGTGGTAACTCAAGCACATAGGCATTAGGTCCAATTTTCTTAATTATTTTATATGGTCCTACACTACAGGCATGTAATTTCTTTATGGTTCCAGGTGGGAACTATTCAGGTCAAAGTTTGATCATGACAAAGTCTCCTTCATCAAATTCTTTGAGTCTTTTTCTTGAATCAACCATATGTTTATATGATTCATTGCTTTTTTTGATCTTTTCACTTATTTCCTTATACAACTCTCTAATATGCTGTGTATATGACACTTATCAAATGCCTAACTATGCATTCTTAGTGAAGGAAATTTATTAAGTTCTCAATTTCAATTTTGTGCTTGACCCTTGGTCGATGGGTGACATGCAGATGAAAAGTTAACAGGAACCCCTAATAGATGCCAGAATGTCTTCCAGAAATAGGTAGCAAATCGAATGGGCTCAAAGGGTTGATGCAACCTAGTAACCTTAACAAAGTGTAACCTAATGGTTCTAGAAACATCGGAAGCCTTAGGGAAGGGTAGGAAATAAGAAGTGGATTTGGGGTTAGCTTGGTAGGGTAGGAAATAAAAAGTGGTTTCAGGGAATAGTCCTAGACTAATGGGGTTGACCTTAAAGGTTGGACATTGATTCACATCTATAGGTGATAAATGGTCCACTTAGTGGAAGGATGGGTCAGCAATTTCAGGGAAGAGGTCTTCAATTGGGACCAAAGGGGTGAAGTCCTCCTGAGGGTACTGGACTAAATAAGCCAAGTCCTCATTAATTTCCTCTGTTCTTGAATTTCAGGACTAGGCTCTATCAGTGGATTCTCTTCTAGGGTTTCCTTAGGTAAAGTTGTTGTAGCAGGATCATGGTTCTCTTCCTCTAACTGTTCCTCCACTACAGTTTCAGTTTGGGTATTTTTGTGGTCAACTAATTCTGAGTCTGCCCTATGTATTTCCTCTTCAATGTTAGCCTTGGAAACAACTGGGGTAGAAGGGGTGAGTCGACTAAGGAAAAATTGATTAGTATTTGGGGTAGCAGTGATGAGTCAGCTAAGGGGAAATTGATTGATTCCATGGTTCTGACTAGGTGCACTGATCCTAGTGGGTTCGGGTCGATGGGTTCTGGGGCCAAGGAGAGTTGGTTTGGTGAACTAAGGCTAGTACAGGTCCTACAGATTCTCTCTAGGTTTTTGAATCACTTATCCAGTCGATTGTTTAGTTGGGCACATTATTCATTGAAGGTCCTTAGTATGGTTTCTATAGTGGGCTCCATGGTTAGGTTGGGTTGGGCTGGGTCTGAGTATGCTGATATGGTGTTCCTGATCTAGTGGCCATGCAATGCAAACACACAAAATTGAACTAGGATTTCCCAGACTTGGAGCTCAAGTAGAATGGGTTAGCTCAATTTACAACCAATTCAGCAATTACCCTGTCCACTGGCTAGGTAAGAGGTGGGGTCATGGAGGCTCCCCCTGCTTTTACAAGGTCCTAATTAAAAACCATGAGACCACTTAGGGCATTTGCTTCTGGACCTCTAGCCTTAGACACTAGATTCAAGAGATAATTAAAGGATTGGGTGCATTAGCTTTCATATAATACTTGGAACCTGACCTTGTTGGTGTCCCTAAGCTGCTTTAGGTTTGTAATTGATTTTAATTAGGCTTGGGATTGATGCAAAGGTGGTTGTTTGGGGCCCAGGAAAGGTGATGAAATCTTTCCTGATATGATAGAGTAAGAGTGCTCTTAAGTTGATTTCAGTTATGATGCATGCACATGAAACCCTAATGTGCAATAAAACTAAATAGAAATTAATAGAAAATAATTTTTTTTTCTTGAATTTTTTTCCTATGATTAGATGGTAGATTAGTAGAGGATTAACAAAAAACTAATAAATATTTTTTTTATATTTTTTATGATGTCTTTTATGCAATTTAATTTCAGCCTAAAACTAAATATGTAGAAATTTTAACTACTAGTAATTAAACTCTAGTTTAACCTGCTCTGATACCAAAGATGATGCAGAATCAAAGTAGCAAAAATAAACTAATAATTCTAAGATTGATTATCAGTAATCAAGCAAAGACTAATTTTTTTTATAATTTTCAAAAATAAGACTCAAAGTATTTGGATGAATTTAACTAGTCAACTAGTTATGCTACCCGCAAAGCAAATCAACAAAACTAACAATGAATCAGGACTTGGTGATTAAGAAATCACCTAAACTAGGGTTCCTACTTTCAAAGAATCAAAGCTAAAGAGTTGAGGAGGGGTTTTATTTACCAACAAAGATTTGTAGTGCTCTTGTGTCGATCGATTTCGGCACTCTAGGATTCGTGGCAGAACTTCAGGATTATCATTTTTGGGCTCTGATCTTCAACTCGATTGGTTCCAAGGCAAGAACACCTTTACTTCAAATCTTGATCACCTGAAATTACTCCCAAGAAAACAAGTTAGAAGGTAGCGAAGGAAGGAAAGATGGGAAGAAAGAAAGTAAGAGAAGGAAGGAGGCAGATTAGGATTTCTTGGATGATGGAAGTTGGATAGTTGGAAAGATGGGCCTCGCACCCTGGGACCTCACACCCCCTCCCTCACGGAGTTCGATGCCCTCATGGCAAAAGAATTGAAGAGTAAACTCTCTCTTTATTTCATAAAAAAAACTTCATTACAAAGGGAGGCATTGAGGGGTATTTATAGACTCTCATGAATTACAAGCTAGAAGAGTAAGGGCTTCATCCTCTTGAGTTCTTGTTAAAAAGGTGTGAAACTCCATAGAATTAGCTTCATTGGGCATCAATCATCATTTGAATCTCTCTTTGGCATCTTGGACTCTTGGTGTGTGATCCCCTTTGGCTTCTTCCATGTTGGGCGACAAATGTAGGAATAGGGTGGGCGACAACATTTGAATGAAGGATGGAAATTCTTGATGGAGTCTTGAATTTGAATAGCAAAGGAGTCTTGATCTTGGATGACTTCTTGGATTCTTAACGTATGAAACTCCTTGCAACATAAACCCCAAGCTTCTTGAATTGGCACCAACTTTGAATCCTTGTAGCCGACCATGTGTGATGATGAGGTGGCATGTTAGGGTGTCATGGCATGTGACAAAGCATGATGACATGGCAGTGACATGGCATGATGACATGGCATGTGACATGGCATGGGACGTCCAAGATGATGATGCGGCATGTGGAGATGTCTAGTTGATGTGGTGCCATGATTTGGGTTGACATGTGGTCTCCTCTTGTATTCTTGATCAAGACCCTAACTAATTACAGGACTCAATTGAAACCAACTAACTTCAATTCACTTGATCAAATTGAACTAATTTTGATCAAAGACATAACTAACCCTCAACCACAACTCAAAACCAAAAATTGACTAGGTTTATATATATATATACAGGTCTTAATTGGGGTTTTGGGATTTATTCACAGGTTTAGACTTGTATTGGACTCAATTGGGATTGGGATTTAGGGCTTAGTCATAGGTGATCCACAGAGATGTAGGATTGACCTATCATTTCTTTCTAGTATGGGTGTCCGCACCAATGCAGGTGATGAAGAGCTACTGAGCCACACAAATGTCTAGCCTTTATGGGTAGTTCACACTAGGGCTCAATCCCAATTAACTCCCTTGGAGTGCTTGCTCCTCAAGATCCTTAAGGCTGATCTTTTCCTTCCTTGGACCTGCAAGACTTTCTTGAAGCCACTAGAAAATTTGGTTGGGGAACAATAAGGAGAAGCAGAAGTGGAACCCTTCCTAACTAACTCTTTCTTCCCCAAACCCTAGCTTGATTCCTAGGTGGGCTCACACCCAAACTCAAATACTCTCAAACCCTACTCTACGGATACCTTCCCTCCCTCTCTTAGAAAAGCCCAGCAAAAGTCAACCTCTACTAACTCTGCTGTCCCTACAAAGACACCTATTTATAGTAGCAGCAAAGAGGGAGGGAGATATGGAAGGAGGAGTGATTGGGGGAGAGGGTTAAGGGTTGAACCAAATTAGCTCTAGGTTTATATGGGAGAAAATCTGCATTCCAAATAATCCATTCCATAAAAAACCTTGGAGCCAATTTCAGCCAAGATTTGAAATTTGAATTCAAAATTTGGTGTGGGCACCACAGCTTGAAAGAGAATTCAATCCAATATCTAGCTAGTTCATTATGGATTTCAATGGATTAAGTTAATTTTACTTTTGGTTTCAATGTTATTTCTTCAATTGAACATGAGTCCTGTAAATAGGAAAATTTATTTCTTTGGTTGAGTTTGAGTCCTGTAATTAGGATTGGGCTTATTTCAATTTGGTCTTTTGATTCCAATTAGGGTCAATTTGGTCTTGTAATTAGTGAATCTACAAGTTGGGTTCAGGATTGGTTTGGGTTGGGTTCAAATTTAGCAAGAAGACTTGAAGATTAGGTGAGACAAACCACTTCAACAAACCTTGCCAAGTTGGAGCGCCACATCACCAAGCATAGTTGGAAGCCACCTCACTTTTCATGCCAACATGGAAGACAACTCACCATGCCACTTCATCCATCTTGGGCGCCCAAAATCAAAATCAAAAGGAAGGCAGCCGACCACATTATTTTCCATGAATCAAGGAAGTTTTAAACTCTACACTCTTCATGGTTGTAACCCCTCCCACTTCCCACTCCATGAATCTTGTAACTCCCCTTGAAATTCAAATTTTTAAAAGGCTTTGGAGAGCTATAAATACCACTCCAAACCCACTTGTAGATGATTTGATGAATGAAAACAAAATCTAAAGTTTCTACTTCCATTTGTGTTGTGCAAATGTCCTCCGAGAGAGAGATGGTGAAGGCCAAAAAGTTCTTCCATTAGTCAACCTAGCTACCATCAAATATCCTTCATTCAACCAAGGATTATGCCATCTTTCATCAAGTCAAGGATGCCCATCAACTTCAGCCAAGGAGCCCAAGCATTCCTTCTTCCAAGGAGCCATTCCTTTCAAACAAGCCACTGCATTTTCCGTCACCAAATTGCCACTTCTAACCCTCTTCCAAAATTATTTGTACTCCATTATTCAATCCCTTCCAATCACTAATGAGTTCCCTTGCAGGATCCTCCTTGGTTGCGAGCTAAAGAGGAGGTGTACTTTGCCTTGGAACCAACATCATGGAAGTCTTCATCCTAGGTATGATAGTTTTCTAGTTCAAGTCTTCAATCCATTGAGTGTTGAAATTTCATCCACCATAATAGAGTGTGAGAGCTCAATATTGGTAAGTAAACCTTTCTTTACTCTTAGGGTTTGAATATTTGAATGATTTTTATCCTAGTTGGAATGGTTTCCCAACCATTAGGTCCAATCTTCATAGGTTAAACAAGAGCTATAGTTTGGGTTACCTTTAATCCATTGTTTAGCTTTCCTTCATATGATTCCTATGCTTATTTTATGAATGAGTTTTTGCTTATGTAAGTAAGGATCATTGCTCAACCAACTAATTAATCTTCTATCTTAGAAATCATCCTTTGCATGCTGCATCAAAATTCAAATTTGAATCTTTTAAAAGAAAGTGAGCATGACGAATCAAATCTAATTTGATCCTAAGCCAAATCATATTTGGCTTGACCCATCAGACTGCAATCATATTGCAAATAAGTTATCTAAAAGTTTACTAATCGAATTCGTGAGAAATCCTCATCATAGCCAAGTGTCGACTTATGGAATTGTCGACATTTGGGTCATGGTCAATCATATTGATCCCATATTGATGCTAAACGATTTTCAATCATCGATCAGCCTTTAGATCAGGTAGAAATCCCTATGGTGTGTGATCCCATAGGTTCGAACACTAAGCCAGTAGCACTGAAATATTTTCAGTACCAGTCAAAGTCATCATCTAGCAATGATACTCAACATCCGGATAGGTCGAAGATGTAAAGCAACTCTTTAGAACCTCTGGCATATCATTACCACATAATTCATCCCTTTGACCTCATAATGCTCAGGATGACCTAAGGTTTGACTACCAACCCTAATTTAGTACATCCAGATCGTGTCTCAACCTTACAAGTTCTATGACTCTTCACAAGAACTACCCTGGCCAAGGTTTTGCTAAATTGAGACATAGTGAGTCATTCACTCCAAACCATTTGGAGGGGTCAATCCCATCTTGATCCACCACTACTCCACAAGTACTTGACTGTATCCAGAAACCTTCCATCACTGGATTAGAAATCCAGGTAGTCCGGTACCAAAGTACAATAAGTTGCTTGCAAGCTACCATGGTGACCTCAGGTCTGAGGGACACATATACCCATATCCCTTCGTGAGCAACTCTTTGGCAGAAGGGAGCTCCGTAAATGATCATGTTTAGTGAGATATCATATATTTCACCTGTATGTCATATCAGTATCTCTACACTCCTTGGTTAAGAGGATAACCAACCAATATGAGATACAACAACCTACGCTTGATACATCGTCGTCCTATAATAATGTATCCTTTGGTTATGAACCAGTTTAAGAACTACTCGATACATCCTCTGTATATCAAATATAATATAGTTCTAAGGACTCCATCACACAAGAGTTCTTTTTAGAAAAATTCATATGTGATGATAGCCAAAAGAATAACTTTTATTCATTTAAAGAATTCATATACAATTACAAAATAGTACAACCATCTACATCCTAGATGATTGGCTTTGGGATACTATTCTCAATAGGTTGGACCTTCGACATGGCTACTATAGATCCCTTCATGGACCTCCCAAAGGGCAAAGTCATCTTCTCAGGAACGAAGGCAATGGGGGAGCGGTAAAGAGTAGGCTCATTTGTATAGCTTTCCATTTATTATCATGAATAGGTTGGATCATCGTCTGAGCTTCCTTGCCTCAGTCACATCTTCTGGTAGCATTCCTTTATGCTGATAGTGGATCAAGCGGTCCAACCATCAAGGATCTTAGCTTGCTTGTAGGATTGGGGATAGCTTCTCCTAGATACTTGGCTTCTCAAGGTTCTCTAAGTATATAGTTTTTGGAATATTCACATAACCAGAGATGGCTAGCCTTGATAGTAGGTTTACTAGGGCATTCTTTATCTAGGGGATCTGCATAATTTCAAAGAAAAGGAAGGCCAGGATAATTTTCCTTACCCAACGAAGATACTTTTCCATGGTTCGGGCTCTAGTATTGTACTCTCCATGAACCTGCACCACTAGTAGCTGAGAGTTGTTGAAGACTTTGAGATGTTGCTCCCTAAGCTTGTGGGTGCGTTTCGACCCTGCGAGGAGGGCTTTGTACTCTACCTTATTATTATAGGCCCTAAAGTTGAAGCGGAGCACTTACTTAGCGACAACTGCTTCAGGGCTAGCAAGGATCATTCCAACCTTAGATCCTTTGGAATTGGAAGCACCATCAATGTGGCGAGTCCAAGGCTCATCCATGGGTGTTGGCTCCATGTGGATCGGTCCAATCCCCACCATATCAGGAATGGTGCATTCCACAATGAAGTCTACTAGGACTTGGGCTTTAATGGAGGAGTGAGGCTAGTATTGGATATCAAACTCATCCAACACCATTATCCATTTGGTGACCCTTCTAAAGATGTTGACCTTCTATAGAACTTGTTGTAAAGGTTGTTCGGATAGGACCACAACTCGATGTGCTTGAAAATAAAGGCAAAGTCATGTTGCCAAGTTAGGTGGGTGAAGGCAACCTTCTCCATCTTTAGGTCCCAGGTTTTTACATCTTTAAGCATTGATTGATACAGTAAATTGGCTTCTGCACTCTGTCCTTTTCTCGGATGAGCACCAAACTCATGGCTATGGAAGAGATGGCTAGATAGAGATAGAGTATTTCTCTCACAACTGGCCTTGTAAGGAGTGGCTTAGTGGCCAGATAGGTCTTTAGCTATTCAAAGGTAGTCTGACACTCATCTATTTATTGGAAGTCCTTGATCTGTCTCAAGGCCTTGAAGAAGGGTGGGCACTTATCATCAAACCTTACCACGAACTGGCTTAGCGCAGCAACCCGTCCCAGTAGGTGCTGGATGTCCTTTCAATTTTTGGAAGGTATCATTTCCAAGATCACCTAGAGATTCTTGGAATTCACTTCGATTCCATGGTGAGATACCATGCAACTTAAGAACTTTCCGGAGGAGACCCCAAAAGTACACTTGTTGGAGTTGAGCTGCATTCGATACTTACATAGGGTTTGAAAGGTTTCTTCCAAGTCTACCACATGCTGTCTTTTGTACTACTCTTTACCACATGTTGTCGATGTAAACTTCCATGTTACACTTGATCTGATTGTTGATGACTTTGTTGATGAGGTGCTGGTAAGTAGCTCCCATATTTTTTAGACCAAAGGGCATAATCTTATAATAGTATAGCCCTTGGTTAGTGATAAATGCGGTCTTCTCCTTGTCGTCTGGTGCCATCCGAATCTAATTATACCTAGAAAAGGCATACAAGAAATTGAGTCTTATGCCCAAAGGTTGAGTCTACTAGTTGATCGATCCATGGTAGAGGGAAACAATCCTTTGGGCCGCCTATTTTGGTTGGGGAAGTCAATGCATGCTCATCATTTACTATTGGCCTTTTTTACTAGGACAACATTGGCAAGGTAGTTGAGATACTGGACCTTATAGATGAACTTGGCCTCTAGAAGCTTCTCCACCTCTTGTTTAATTGCTTGTAGGTACTTAAAGGTGAAGCTTCTCTTCTTCTGGTAAATTAGCGAGTGTGAAGGGTCGACATTAAGGTGGTGCACTGACTATGGGGTCGATGCCCGGCATGTCAATTATCATTCATGCAAAGATGTCGGTGTTTGCATGGAGGAACTCTACTACTTGAGCTCTGGACTCCTCACTTTGCTTGCTCCTATTATACACCACTTGGAAGGAGTTGGTTGGGTTTAGGGAAACAGGGATCAACTCTTCTGTAGGCTTTTCTCATTGTAGCTTATGTTGATCTTAGAGATCAAGGCTTTCAATGGACATGGCTTCTTTTTGCTTCTACTTAAAGTTCACCATGTTGCATCGCCTTGCCAAGTCTTGATCACCTCGTACCTCACCCATCCCATGGGAGGTGGGGAACTTCATCAATAGGTGGTAGGTTGAGATCAGCCCATAAAGCATTCAAGCTGGGTCTCCCTAGCATAGCATTGTAAGCATCTGGAATCTTGACCACCAAGAAGTCTAGAAGGGCTGTGACCTACTTTGAGGCCTAACTAGCTATTACAGGTAGTGTCACGATGCCTTCGATGGGTATGGCATCTCCAGAATAACTGATCAAGGGAGTGTTCACCCATCGGAGGCAGTCCTTGGGCATTCCCATCCAAGAGAAGGCATCATAAAATAAATGTTTGCGGAGCTTTCATTATCCACCAAGATTTTTTTTACACATTCTATTATCCCCAGGATTCTTTTACATATTTGAAAATGGCAAGGAAACAACCACAGGATCGTTATGTAGAACATAACTCCATCAATGTCGTCAACAGCAAAGATGATGGGCTCCTCTCTAGTCCTCTGGCGCTTGGATTGGGGGAAGTCCAATTGGGCTACCTTGGCATATGCTCATCATCTAGAGGAGCATGCCCTCCCAGTGGCCAGTCTGCCAGAGATTGTTCCAACATGGATTCTATTATCTATAGAGGGTTCAGCTACTAGCTAGGACTCCTGACCAGTGGCCTTCGAAGGATGGGGTTGATCAATGTAGCTATGCAGGTAGCCTCATTGAACTAGTGACTTGATCTTCTTCTTCAAGAAAATGCAGTCTTCAATATCATGACCATAGTCCTGGTGAAATTGGTAATATTTCTTGGGATCCTTTTGGTTTTTTTGTTCATCTTTCCCAGCCACTGGACAAAGTCTTGATTTTTTTATTTCCATTAGGATCTATTCCTAAGGGGCATTCAAGAGAGTGAAGTTCTCCTGATGGGGTAGCCTGGGGCTTTTGGATCGATACTAGGAGTCTTTGTCCTACTATTTTTGCTGCTACTATTATTAGGGAAGGGTTGGATAAGAGTGGTCCTCTTCAGGACATTTTCGATCCCCCTTCTCTTTTTGCTTCTCCATCATGCCTTCTTTAGCATTTATGTACTTTTTTTCTTGGGCCAAAAGCATGGAAGGCTTCAGGGAAACCTCTTGGAGAGAAAAAAGTAGAATCTACCTTCATTTAACCCTCTCTATAAGGCTGACATGGTGATAGAGGGTTCAAGGCCACAAACCTCTAACATGGCCACTTTGAAGTTGCTGATTTTATGGCGGAGGGACTCCCTTCCTCTTATTGGACCGAAAAAAGGAAGTCGGAGCCTTTCTTCAGCCTCTTGCTACTCTAGAACTAGACTATGAACCTTTGGCCGAACTTCTTAAAGGATCAGATCAACCCCAACTGAAGCCAAATATACCAGTCTCTCAACACTTCCCTAAAGGTGGTAGGGAAGGTCTTGCACATGAGGGTGTTAGATGCTCCTTGGAGGAGCATGAGGGACTTGAAGCTCTCAAAGTGATCGAATGGATCAAAGGTGCTATCATAGGCCTCTATGGCAGGGGTGTTAAAGTAGTGGGGTACTGGTTCCTCCATAATCTTGTTGGAGGATGGTGGGCCAACTATGAATTAGGGTTCACCACCCGAAGTTAGGTTGTGTTGGCGAAGCTCTCTCAGGTAGCCATCTATTTCCTGGAGCTTACGGGCTAGCTCGCCCGCCACTTAGATTACCGGGTGGGTGAGGGTTTGAAGACTCATCTAGTGAAGCATCCTACATTGAGAGAATATAAAAATAAAAGAGTTACATGGATGCACCTTGCCTAGCTCTAGGTATGAGGGGTGACTTCAAGACACGATGGGCTGAGTCGAGGTTTAAAGGGGAGCTCGCCTCACTCTTAGGTTGATTGCTTCACATGGGGAACACCTGGCTCTACAACAGGGGTGACCCTAGCTCTGACCTGTGCTCCAGGCTCATCATGTGGTGCAGGGTGTTCACCCTACCTAGGAGAAGGCAGATGCATGGTGGATGGATGATAGGTGGGCTCTACTTCAAGCCTAGGCGAGGCTTGTTGGGAGAGCTATTGGAACCGCTCGATGGTGATTGTTGGAGAGTGAATGCCCCATCTCTCCTCCCTCTAGTGGGAGCAAGAGGGTGTGGCCAAGGTTGTTAATGTGTCGACAAGGATTAATGGGAGAGTCCTCTTTCCCTTAACCATAGTGCAAACTAAGGGCAAAGTGGAACTAGAGATAAACTCCAATCCTCAATGAGTTTTTCGAGCACCCCTCTAGCACTAATCTGTTGGGAGGTTTCCCTTCCTCTAGCACCAATTTGTTATGGATCTCTTAGAGATGGTGCTAACTCGGGCTTGAGTGGTGGCTGGAGTGGGAGCAGATGTTGACGAGTAGCTGAGGGGCCTCTTATGGTCCTATCGCTAGGAGTCGATCCTAAGATGGTCCTATCTTGTTTTATGATACTTTTGTTTAGATGAATCTATTTGAAAATCAACTAAAGCAGGTATGTACACCCTTAGTCAGCTTCTTTCGAATCTTAGTTGGGATTGAAAGTGAGATTACTCTTCTAGTTAACACTAGGACTCCACCCCAATAGAGCACTGTATACCTCACCTATGTAGTAGTTCGAGTATCGTTGACGTACAATGTCATTCTTGGATGGCTAAGACTAAATTGGCTAGATGCTATCATCTCAACCAAACAACTTTTTATCCACTTTCCAACAAGGAATGGAGTTAAAGAGATGTGTGGAGATTAGCAACTAGCCTGATAATGCTTCATAATGGCAACCAAGGTGCAAAGGCCATTGAAACCCTAATGACCGAGCAACTGGATCAGAGAGAATTTGAAAAAAGGAAAGAACCAACCAAATGACTGCTTTCTTTTCCATTGACTTACAAAGATCCCTTGAAGGTGGTGTAGGTCAGAGCCCTCCTACCTAAAGAAGAAAGGAACCAACTCTAAGATTCTTATGCTACAATACATATATCTTATCTTGGTTGGCATCAGACATATCGTGATTCTCCTAGAGGTCATCAGTCACATGTTGAAGTTGACCTAAAGTATAAGCAATCTAGTTGAAGAAAAGAAATTTTATCCTTAAGAGACAAAAAGCTATTAACGAAGAAGTCAACACGTTTTTGACTATTGGATTCATTCAGAAAGCTCAATATCTCAACTAGTTAGCTAATGTTGTTATGGTCAAGAAGGCCAGTAAGAAGTGGAGAATCTATATCAACTACACTGAATCACAAAAACATGTCTAAAAGATAATTTTCTATTACCAAAGATCAGTCAGCTAGTTAATGCAACATTTAGACATAAGCTACTTAGCTATATGGATGCTTTCTCAACTACAACTATATCAAGATAGCTTTGGAAGATAAAGAAAACATTACCTTGTCATTGAAAGAGATATTTATTATTATAAATTTCAATTTGAAAAATGTCAAAGCCACCTATTACAGCTGGTCAACAAGATCCTCAAGAATCAAATTGGTAAGAATATGGAAGTCTATGTCAATGACTTGCTCATCAAAATCTCTAAGAAAGTTGACCATATCGAAGACATGGAAGAAAACTCGCCCTTCGTCGATATCAAATGAAACTAAAATTCAAGGAAGTGCACCTTCAATATCATCGCTGGCAAGTTTCTCAGATTCCTAATCACTAGGCAAGGCATTGAGGCCAATTCGAAGAAGATCCAGGCAATCCTTGACATGTGACAACCAACTTTCAAGAAAATAGTACAATAATTAACTAGACACATTGCGACACTTAGTCGGTTCATCTCAACAAAAGCCTTCAAATAGAAGGACTTTTGGATTTTAAATCTATGCCAAAAAAGAAGGGCTGTGTCCCTTCATTGTGCATGCCATCCATTTCCATGCTAAATCCTTCTTTTGATCGATCAAGCCCAATTCAAATAGGCATGGGGATAAGGGAGAGGGTCCTTGTGTTTATCTAGAATAGGTGATTAAGTGGCAAAAAGACTCTTGGTCCTTCCGTGCACCTTAATCTTGGCGCACACCAAGCTTGGCCCCAAGAGTCCAATCCCACTTGGACTCTTCCATAATTCAAGGATAAAGCTCAAAATAATTTTAGATAAATGTAGATAATTACTGCCCCAATTAGGACTCAACCTAATCTAAGTTTCACTTAAATTGGTTAGCCTAAATAGCAAGCTAATTGATCCAATGCAATTAGGTTAGGTGATGGGCTAGCTAACATATGCTAGTATGTTAATTAGTTAGTCAATTAAGATCCTATGACCCTAATTAAAATCCAATTGACTTCCTTGGTCAATTTCCTAGCATGTGTGACCCTTTGGGCACCACATCTAGCCAGTAGTAGGTCCAGGTCTAAGCTATTTCGATCCAATCAAAATCGATTGACCTAATTAGGTCAATTTGAACTAACCCAAGTTAGCCATTCAAACTAATTTCCAAATTGACTCATGAATCCTTTCAATTTGATTCATGAAAACCTACAAGACATGATTGATGTCTAACAATATACCATGCCTACCCAAAAGATGAAGAATTTGATTAAAATTACCAAAATCATTCAGTAAAAAGTTACCATGCAATTCAATCCTTCGATCTTCCTTTATCCTGAATAAGTAATGTGTACGAAGAATTATCAAACCCTGCACTTAATCCTTTCGAATCTCAATTTGATAATGATACTCGATTGTTGAAAGATTAAAAACCCTATCTAATCTCATCCTGCTTTGATCAAAGACTTCCAGAGTCAACAATCGAAGAGATTAATGGGATAAGTCCTCCTCTTACTAGGAGTGATTGATTTTTTGTTGATCCACTCACATCCTTCATGCACAATCCACCATATCTGAGAACACCCCATACATGACTCTTTGTCATGAATGAGTATGAACCAAAATATGGCTTTATGTGCATAAGGAATCATGGTAATCTCAGGTCTAAGGATCACTTGCATAACTCCCACTATGAGAACCATCTTTTGACAAGTAGTAAGACCTCTATGACATATAGACTTCTTCCTCAATATATCCATTAAGGAAGGTAGTCTTTGCATCCATTTGCCAGATCTCATAGTTATAGTATGCAACTGGCAAGCAATATCCGAATGGACTTGAGTATGGGTATTGGTGAAAAAGTTGCATCATAGTCAATACCATGTCTTTGTCATAAACCTTTTGCCACCAACCTGGCCTTTTAGGTTTTTACCTGACCATCTACTCTTATCTTCTTCTTAAAGACCATTTACACCCAATTGGGTTTACTCCCTCAAGTGGATCAACTAATATCCAAACCTAATTAAAGTACATTGAGTCCATCTCATATTTCATGGCTTCCAGCCAAATATTTGTCAGAGTCTCTACTCGTGATAACTTTTGTATAGGTCATAGGATCATCATTCTGTATGATACTGGCTTTATTGTCATTCCCAATGACAAAGCCATATCTGAGAGGTGCACTTCGCACTCTCTCTGACCTATGGAGAGGAGGTATGTATTGTAGTTGTTCCTGAACCTTAGGGAACATTTGGTTAAGGAATTACTTCAGGTATAGGTTGAACTTCTTCAAGTTCAAATATCCTTCCACTGCCCCCTTCTTGGATAAACTCCTTTTCCAAGAATGTGGCATGCCTACTGACAAAGACCTTTTGCTTAGTAGGGTGGTGGAAAAGGTATCCCATAAATCTATATTTATTAGCCCTAGCACTTAGCTTGTATCCAAAAACATTCCTGACATAAGCAAGGCAACCCCAAATCTTAAAATACTTAAGACTTGGCCTTTATCCTTTCCATAATTGATATGGAATGCTTTTAACCGCCTTTGATGGCACACTGTTTAGTATGTAGGTAGCAGTCTCTAGGGTAGAACCCCAGAAGGATACTGGAAGATTCGTGAAGCACATCATGGATTGTACCATGTCCAATAAGGTACGATTCCTCCTTCCTGCTACACCATTTAACTATGGTGTGTTGGAGGGGTCCATTCAAAGAAAATGACTTTATCTTTAAGATGATCAAGAAATTCACTAGACAGGTATTCTCTTCCTCGATCAGATTGAAGAATTTTAAAACTATGACCAGTTTGTTTATCAACCTCACTTTGATACTCTTTGAATTTATCAAAGGCTTCGGACTTGTTTTTCATAAGATACACATATCTAAACCTTGATAAATATTAGTAAACTGATGAAATAAGAGTATCCTCCTCTAGCTTGGGTTGTTATAGGACCACACATATCTGTGTACTAGACCTAACAACACAGTTGCTCTTTCTCCATATCCAGTGAATGGAGACTTGGTCATCTTATCCATGAGATAGGACTCACAAGTTCTTAATAACTCATAATCAAAGGTTCAAAGAAATTATCTTTGTATAACTTGTTTGTTCTGGACTCACTAATATGAACAAAACGACAATGCCAGAGATAAGTGACATTCACATCATCTCTCTTTTTTTGCTTATTCTCAATAAGCATAACCTTATCATTGAGTGATAGAATCAAACGATCATTAGAGAATGTACCACAACCAAAGAATTTCTTTGAAAAGAGAATCGAGCACCCATGGCTCATCAAATTTATTTCATAACCTTGTTTCAGCAATAAAGGTACATAATAATATTTCTTATAATGTTAGGTACATAATAACAATCTTTTAATTCAAGAATATTGCTCGATGGCAATAACAACAGATAGGTGCCAATAGCTTTAGCTAGAATGGGTTCACCACTCATGCCAAACAGCTTGAAGTCACCCTTCTTCAAGCTTCTAGGTCTTTGTAACCCCTGCAATGACTTGTAGATATGAGACCCACATGCAGTATCCAATACCCATGCATCATAAACTAAAGAACTCAATGATAGGTTTGTTTGTATCATGTACAAACCTTTAGATGCTCCACTGGCAACATGCTTCAGACTTGCAAGATACAACTTGCAATTCTTCTTCCAGTGCCCTTGTTTCCCACAGTGATAGCAAGTCCCATTAGTAGAGGGCTTCCTCACCTTCTTCCTCTTTTGGAAGCTTCTTTTAGGATTCCTTTTCCTCTTCAAACCCTTCTTCTTTGCATGCATATTTGTAGGTCAGGGTAGGTGATGGCAACCCAAGAGGAGGGGAATTGGACTTTAAATACTTTTTTGCAATACTTCAAATAATGTGCCAATTCAAAATATGTGTTTGTGAGATCAAGATAATGTGCAGCAAAAATTAAGAATTAAATGCAAGAATAACACAATCACAAACACAAAACAATTTATAGTGGTTTGGTGCACTCCAAGGCACCTACATCCACTCCCTAAGTTTCTCTTGGAAAACACTATAATCATCAAGATCACAGCTGATTAGTTTTCCAGGCTCACTAATCAAAACCCCTTAGTTTTCACGGGCTAACCAAAATTTCTTGATTTTCCAGGCTAACCAAAAATCTTATTGGTTTTGCGGGCTCACCAACAACCTAGTTGGTTTTATGGGATAACCAACAACTTAGATGGTTTTCCGGGCTAACCAACAACCCAACTTGTTTTATGGGCTAACAAGTCAAAACCCTTGTTGGTTTTTATCACATAGGCTCACCAACAACCTTGATGATTTTCCCAAGGCTCACCATCAACCTAGTTGCAATAATGTAAGAATGAAAATAAAAAGCTTTCTTACAAAGCAAATATTTCATTGAGAAACATTGATTGTTGTTGACCCCATAAGTAATTTTGATGATAACCAAACATTGGAGCATGTACATTTATTTCTAACAACTCTTCAAGTGGTTTACAAGTTTTTGTAGGATGATTTAATTGTTCAAACTTCAACTCCTACATCTTTACTTCATGT
This sequence comes from Areca catechu, assembly GCA_021397845.1. Classification (NCBI taxonomy): domain Eukaryota; kingdom Viridiplantae; phylum Streptophyta; class Magnoliopsida; order Arecales; family Arecaceae; genus Areca; species Areca catechu. Next base: position 77,895,609 of record CM038042.1, on the reverse strand, counting down.
TTTAAGTTGTGTTGTGATTTGATTTTAAAGAAGAACCCAATGAAAAAGTTAAGAAAAAATCATGTAAAATGGTTACTTCTGTGTGTGTGCGCGCCTTAGAATTTTTTTGAGTTGGTTTGCTTAAAAGATTAAAATGTTGGTGAAAGTTTTTCTTTTAAGTTCAATTATAAAAATCCTAAGAAGATGCTCGAGCCGACCCCCATGTTGAAGAGCCGACTCAGCATGTTGAAGAGCCGACTCCACCTCATGGCACGCATCAAGGATTCTGGTATGTAGCAATCCGAGCTGACTCGAAGGTAACAGAGCCGACTCCACTAAGTCTGAGTTGACTGGAATAAGTCCGAGCCAACTTTTCTAGAGTCCAGTTTTTGAAATTTTTGAGAACAGCCAGGGAGGTGACCTGAACCAGAAAGAGCTGACTCTGCCAGACCTAATTTCGAAGACCTGAGAAAGCGAGCCACCCGAACTATAACAACTGACTCTTCCAGAGTAATGATTTCAGAACCTAAGAGAAGAGCCGACCAAAGATCAAAAGAGCTGACTCCTCGAGTTCAAGATTTTCAAAGATTGAAGTTCGAGCTGACCGAGCTATCAGAGCCAACTCGTCCAGAGTAAAGTTTTGCACCTGAGACAAAGAGCCGACTGCACTGAAGGATTGGCGACTCGACCTATCGACTCGAAAGATCCGAGCTGACTCGAAGAAATCCGAGCCGACTCGAATATCGCTTTCAGATATGTAATGGCTAGTTCCATAATTTATTTTTGAATGCCAAAAAGTGCTCCAACGGTCATATGTCACATCCCAATGGTCTACAACATCTCAAATTGCCTTGGAGTGATAGAAGACCTTATATTTGAGAGATTTGAACTTCTCTCAAGCAAGATTTAGAAAGTTTTTCAAAGAAAAGAAAGCTTAATTGAATATCCTACCTACCAACAAGAAGAGAGCACAAGGGCATTCAAGTAAGTCTTCAAGTCTTCACCAACTCTGATCTGAAGCTTGAAGCAATTTGGGAAGAAGCCATTGAAATTATTAAAGCTCATTCAAGTGCATCCAAGTGGACTTCTATCAAGCTGCACTGGCAACTATCCGATAAATTGCGTTTGTCATTTATTTCAATTCATTTCTGATTAGGGATTATTGGTGAGCCTTTGATAAAAACCAAGTGTTGGTTCTTGGTGATCCTGGTAAAACCAAGTTAGGTTCTTGGTGATCCTGTAAAAACCAAGTTGGGTTCTTTGTGATCCTGTTCAAAACAAAGGGTGTTGGGTTTTCTTTTGTGATCCATTAAAACCAAAGTGTAAAGGTTTTGGATTGTGATTCTGTAAAATAATCTGACTGTATTCGGGTATGATATAGTGAAAATTCTAGTGGTATCTTGGGTAGTGGACGTAGGAGCTGGTTACTCCGAACCACTATAAATTCTATGTATTTGTGTTGTACTTCTTCATTTTTATTTAGCTTCTGCAATTTACTAATCTATCATAGCACCTAACACTTGTAAGGGATTTTTAATTGCATATTATATGCTTTAAATTTTTTAAATTTCTAATTCACCCCCCTCTTGGTAGCCACCTGGGCAACAACTGGTATCAGAGCAGTGTCTCTGATTTCATTAGAGTAAAGATTGATGGCTCATCTCATGAGTACATCCTTGGCCAAAGGCTAGTCAACTAATAGACCTCCACTCTTCACAGGCACAAATTATTCATATTAGAAAGCAAGAATGAAAATCTATATACAGGCTATTGATTTTCAATTATGGAAGGTCATTCTTAAAGGGCCACATGTTTCCATGATCAAAATTGATGGAATGGATGTCCCTAAGCCTGAAGAGGAATGGGATAAACACGATATGAAATTAGGGGAATTGAATGCCAAAGCAATGAACTTGCTATATCGTGCTTTGGATTCAAATGAGTTTAATCGAATTTCCACTTGCTTTCAGCAAAGGAAATTTGGGATAAACTTGAGGTGACCCATGGAGGAACTTCCCAAGTGAAGACTTCAAAGATTAATCTCTTAGTACACAATTATGAATTGTTTAAAATGGAGCCTAATGAAAATATCTCTACCATGTACACTAGATTTACAAATATTATTAATAGTTTGAAAAGTCTTGGCAGGGTTTATTCAATGCTGATTGGTACAGAAGATATTGCGATCACTTCCTGACAAATGGGATCCTAAAATTACTGCCATCTAGGAAGCCAAAGATTTAAACACTCTATCCATGGATGAATTAATGGGATCCCTCATCACACACGAATTAGCCATGCAGCATTGAACTAATTATGATCAGAAGAAGAAGAAACATAGCATTCAAGGCTGCATTGAAATAAAGAATGATGAGAGACAAGATGACTCTACCTCCTTCGAAGATGATCTCGAAGATGAAGATATTGCAATGGTTATGAGAAGATTCAGAAAGTTTATAGGAAAGAAGAAAGGAAGACTCAATAAAAAACTTCATAAACGAGGAGAACATTCCAAAGAAAAGGACAAGGATAAAGACAAAAACAAGGAACAAGTCCCCACCTGCTATGAATATTAGAAACCGGGACACATTCATCCGTACTATCCACTACTGAAGAAATTCTTCAAAAGAAAAAAAGAAAGTGGTAGTTGCCACGTGGAGAGATGTGAAGAATCCACCTCAACTGAAGAGGAAGAGACCACGAAAATAGCTAACTTATGTTTAATGGGTCTCGAGGATGAGGTAACTTCCCCTAATGCTCAAATTGAATTTACATTTGATAAGTTAAATTCTGTATTCCATGATCTATATCTAAATTTAAGAAATCTAGAGTAAAGAGTAGATCTCTAAAGAATACTAATGATTCTTTACTCAAAGAAAAAGATGAAATTTTAGAAAAGAATACTTTATTACAAAAGAACTACATGACTTTTCTGAAAATTATAAAGTATTGAAAATAGAAAATATGTTTATCATTACAAAATAAAGTTTTATTGAATGAAAATCTTGAGTTGAAATGGAGGTTGAAAAACTCAAGCCACTTATTGTAAAACTAACTCTATCTTCTAACAAGCTTGAGTTAATTCTTAAAGAACAAGAATTTTTGGTAATAAGGCTAGAATAGGTTTTAATTCTTCAAATTCAAATTATATTTCAGCAACTATTTTGTGAAACAAAAGGATTTTGTTTCCAAGTTTACCACTCAAAAATCTTTTGTGACAAAAGGTTCTACTTCCATTTCAAAAGCTACCTTGTATGTTCCTAAACACTCAAATACAAAACCTGCTATCTCTGCATCTCATGCATCTAGAATTTCAAAGCATAAATCCTTTCAAATTCTAGAATAAGATATTTTGCTTGCAAAGAACTTGGACATAAGATTTTAAATGTAATACTGTTAGAAATGTCCATAATAAATCAAGAAAGATTTGGATTCCCAAAGGAACCACCTCAGCTAACCTGCAAGGACCCAAGTTAGCTTGGGTACCTAAACTGACTGTCTTGGCAGGATGTCTTGCAGCCCAGAAATTAAAGAAAGATGGTATCTCGACAGTGACTGTTCAAGGCATATGACGGGTGACAAGATCATTCATATCCAAGAAGAAAGAAGGAGTATGGTTACTTTTGGAGATAATGGTAAAGGAACAATTATCATAATTGTAAAATCAAATCCCCCTGTACTTTCTTGAAAATGTATTGCGAGTAGATCAACTGAAAGCACATAATTTATTGAGTATTTAGTTAACTTTGTGCAATTAAAGGCTTCAGGTTATCTTTGAATCAGCTATGTGTATTATACTAACTCTCTTGACTCTAGCAACAATCTCATTGGTCCATAGACTTGGAACAACATTAAGGAGAACATCTATAGGTGGATCTAAATGATCTAGCCATAACTAGTAGTTCTAGTCTAGTGGTAATGAATGCTAAGACCAAGGAGTCATGTTTATCTTGGCATAGATGATTAGGTCATGCTAGCATGCATACTATTGCCAAGTTAATTTCCAAATATCTGGTTAAAGGTATGCCTAAGTTTAAAGTTGATTTGATCATGTTTGTAATGCATGCCAAATGGGTAAACAAACTAGGGAAAGATTTAAATCAAAAATATGATTTCAACTACTAGACCTTTAGAACTACTTCACATGGACTTATTTGGACCAACTAGGACTACAAGCCTAGGAGGTATGAAATATATCCTTGTAATTGTAAATGATTTTTTCAGATTTACATGGGTTTTGTTTATTGCTCATAAAGATGAAACTTTCAAAGTATTTCAAAAATTTAACAAAAAGGTTTCAAATCAGAAAAATCTTTCGATAATTTCAATTAGGAGTGATCAAGACACCAAATTTGAAAATTAATTTTTTGATGATTATTGCATTGAAAATGGCATTGATCACAACTTCTTCGCTCCTAGAACACCACAACAAAATGATGTTGTAGAGAGAAAAAATAGGACTTTGGAAGAAATGGCCCAAACAATGTTATGCGAAGGTAATCTTCCAAGGTACTTTTGGACAAAAGCGATGAGCACTACTTGTTATATTTTAAACTACATTTCAATCCATCCTATTTTGAAGAAACCCCCTATGAGCTTTGGAATGAAAAGAAACTCAATATCAATTATTTTCATGTGTTTGGATGTAAATGCTTTGTGCTTAATAATGGTAAGGATAATCTAGAAAAATTTGATACTAAATCTGATGAAGCAATTTTTCTTGGTTATTCATTACATAGCAAAGCATATAGGATTTTTAATAAGAGGACTCTTACTTTTGAAGAGTCAGTGCATGTTATCTTTGATGAAGCTAACCCTTCACCTTCCAATAAAGAAGAGTGTATAGATAATGATGCAGGTATAATTCAAAAAGAGATTGGTGTGGGCACCAGGATCCGACAGAGGCTCCTCAACCCTCTATGGATCTCATATTAGGGTTCCATTTCTTTGTGTCTTGTAATAAGGCTTCAAGCCTCAAATTTGTAATTGTCTTTTGCTTTGAATTGAGTATGTACCTTGACCAATTAGGTCAAATTGAGTCCTGTACTAAGTCGAGTCGTAAATCGAGTCTAGTCTGAGTCTCTTAGTATGGGTCAATTGCAAGAGTGGGTCTTAAAATTTAGTCTCCTTGGAAGCAAGTAAGGAAAGAAGCCAAGTCAGCTCAGGGCCCACTTGTGCATCCTACATGGCACCATGACATCTTGCCATGTGGGCAGCACACTTGGCATGCAAGGACGCCCAATGGGGAGGACCACTTCACTTGGCTCTAGCCTTTTTCCCCTCCCCCTATCAAGCTCATTGCCATGCAAGGGTGGTCGGCCAAGGTGAAAGTTAATGGGAGTTGAAGTGGAGAATTCAAATCCCTTGCTTCAAGCCCTCCAATCAAGTCTTCTTCCCAAATTGCTTCAACCTCTTTGGAAGGGAGAGACAAGATCCTTGGGCGCCTCCACCTAACACTCCCCATGTCAAGCCTTATACCAAAGAAAGGGTGTGTAACAAAGGAAGGAAGAAGAACATAAGCCATGCTACAAGCCCCTCATCATGTCTTTTTCCAAAATAATGAAGATTCTTTCCAACTTCAAGGCTCCATGATCCCTCCTCCTAGCCTTGCTTCATGCCATGCCCATTCAAGAAAAAGAAGAAGAAATTTTGTATTCTTGCATTTGAATTTCAAAATGGGCCTTGGGTGCCTATTTAAAGGACCCAACCCCCTCCATTGTAAAGGATAATGAATGATTGAGTGATTAATGAAAAGTTTGAGTTTTTTCCACCCTCTAACCATTGTCTCTTAGGCTAAGTTTGAGTGGAATTGCCTTTGTCCCCAGGGACGTCGAGTGGTGTGAGGCCACCTGTCCGTCGCCCCAGGGCATCGCGAGTCCTTCATCCTCCAGGACGTCGCATGGTGTGAGGCCACATTCCTTTGTCCTCCGGGACGTTGCGGGGTGCGAGGCCCTAAGTTATCTCCAACTTTGACTTCGAAATCCAGCCAGACACCGGGCTTGAAGCCCCTTCCCAACTCCAGCTCAATTCCTTTCCGTGCATCTCCACATTTCGCTGACCTTTCTTTTGTTTGCCTACAGGTCCTCCCTGGTATCTCGGACATTGGATACAGTCGGCTTTGCCATCGCGACCTCCTGACCAAAAGCCAGTGCTCCCATGGGTTCGACTGCTCGGGCATCCAGGCCGTATCCACTGAGTTGAGCGATCTCTGCACTGGGCGCTTCAGAAGTTTGAGGTTTGCTTTCTCTTTATCTCCTAAGTAGATATTGTAGGTCGAGCTAGTCCTACCGGGGTTTCTTAATCCCGGGGTCCTATTTTCATTTTTACTTTTAGGGCTTTGAACTGCTAGCGTAAGCTTTGATTACTATTCTTCGTATTCTTATCTTTACTTGTGATCGGGAATCGAAACCCTAAAAAAAAAAAAAAAAGAAAATATATCTAAAACTCATCAACCCTAAAAGAATTCCTTTGCATCAAAGCATCCATCTAGCATTCCTAGCCCTAACCCCTTGCCTCCTACATCAGAGATGGAAGATATGAGCATACAAGAAAGGCCAGTTGAAGAAGGAGAAGAAATGATAAGTAAGGATCATACAGATCTACCAACAGAATTGAGCTACGCTACTTCCCATCCTAAAGAATTAATTATTGGTGATCCTTCACAAGGTACTAGAACTAGGTCTGCACATAGAACTGTACATGACTACCTAGCCTTTGTATCACAAATAGAACAACATACCTTAGAAGAAGCTGAAAATTACCCAAACTGGATGTTGGCTATGCATGATGAGTTGAACGAGTTTGAAAGAAATAAGGTTTGGACATTAGTTGATAGACCTAAAGATCACCCAATCATAGGAACCAAATGGGTCTATAGGAACAAGTTAGATGAACAAGGAAATGCCATTAGAAACAAACCTAGATTAGTGGCTAAGGGATATAGTCAAGAAGAAGGCATTGATTTTGATGAAATATATGCACCCGTAGCAAGACAAAAAGCCATTAGATTACTTCTTGCATTTGCTTGCTACATGAATTTTAAACATTTTCAAATGGATGTAAAAAGTGTATTTTTAAATGGTTTTATCTCCGAACAACTTTTTATAGAACAACCACCGGGTTTTGAAAATCATGCTTTTCCAAACCATGTGTTTAAACTCAATAAAGCTTTATATGGTTTGAAACAAGCCCCTAGAGCCAGGTATGATAGAGTTAGCACTTTCTTGATTGAAAATAATTTTAAGAGGAAATGTTGATAAACCCTTTTTCATCAAAAAGAAAAACAATGACATATTAGTTGTACAAATTTATGTTGACGATATTATATTTGGTGCAACTAATGAAAGTTTTTGTGAAGAATTTGCTAAGCAATGCAGGGAGAATTTGAAATGAGCCTAATCGGTGAACTTAACTACTTCCTTGGACTTCAAGTAAAGCAAACAAAGGAAGGCATCTTCATCAACCAAGCCAAATACACCAAGAAAATAATGAAGAAGCTTGGTATGGAGACGAGCAAACAAATGAGCACACCCATGAGCCCATCTTGCAAATTGGACAAAGATGAAAATGGATCCAATGTTGATCAAAAATTATATAGAGGTATGATCGGATCCTTATTATATTTAACTACAAGTAGACCAGATATCTTGTATAGTGTATGTGTATGTACTAGATTTCAATGTAATCCCAAAGAAACACATATGCTTGCTGTTAAAAGCATACTGAGATATTTGAAAGGTACAAGTAATCTAGGTCTTTGATTTTCAAAACAATCATCTTTGAATTTAATTGGATTTTCTGATGCTGATTATGCTGGTTGTAGAATTGATAGAAAAAGCACTAGTGGCACGTGTCAATTTCTAGGATTGAATTTAATCTCATGGCACTATAAGAAACAAAACTCGATAGCACTTTCTACTGCTGAAGTAGAGTATGTTGCTGCAGGGAGTTGTTGTGCACAGGTGTTATCGATTAAACAACAACTAGAAGATTTTGGTGTTATACAATACAAAATTCCTATCAAGTGTGATAATACAAGTGCTATAAATTTAACCAAAAATCCTGTTCAGCATTCTAGGACTAAACATATAGAAATTAGACACCATTTTATTAGAGACCATATTTTGAATGGTGACATTGAACTAGAATTGATCCCAACTGAAAAATAGTTAGCTGACATTTTTACTAAGCCACTAAATCAGGATAGATTTGAATTGCTTAGAGGAGAATTAGGGCTTTGTGATCCTCTCTAGATTTCCTTAACCTAATTTCCTTTAAGATTAAGGATGAATTATCTAGAAAACCTTCTATAACTGTTCATGATTTTTGAACAACTTTCCTTGAAATCTCATTCAAATGAAATTCAATTTTGAATCATTTCATTTTTTGTGGAAAGTTTCTGTTCGAGTTGACTCGAGCAATTTTGCTCTGGTCAAGCCAGCTTGAATGTCTGATTTTTCTGCTCTTGCTCTAGTCGAGCCGACTAGGTCAACCGAAGTCTTTCATAGCCGACTCGGTATTCTGATTATTTTGAGTTCGCTCTGGTCAAGCCGACTCAGATGTTTTTAGGGCTGAGCAAGCCAACTCGAATGTCGAGAAATTGCTATTTAAGTAGGTCCGAGTAATCTTTTCTTGCTCTTGACTCTTTCTATGTCACCTCAAACTCAATCTATTCCACTCAAAACCTTTACCAATCTCTCAAAAACCATTCTCCAGAACCTTGATTTCCTAAATCCCACTGCAATGGCTCCAAGGAGATTTGCATGGAAGATTCCTTAAGTGGCAGAATCAAGCAAACACGGTGAAGATTTGAAGAAAAAGGGAGAAAAGAGAAAGAGGTCCACTCCAGAAGAAGAAACATCCTCTCCGACTGGGAAATTCACTTCAATGGCCAACAGGCCTGTCACTTGCGGAAGAAGGATTGATTTCTCCTTCCTAGAAGAAATGCAAATGAAGATTGGGAGTTGGATAGACAAGCAAGGCTGGAAGTACTTTTGCTCTTTGGATATCCTAACCTACCCTTCTCTGGTACGAAATTTTTATAAAAACCTAATTCTTGAAGAGTACCATTTGGAATCAACTGTGAAGGGAATCAAAGTCATTGTGGATGAAGAGAAGTTGGGCAACTTGCTTCAAATGCCAACGGATGGCACCACTGAGCTTACCCTAACTGATAGAGAACACACTTTGAAGCTCATTTTGAAGAAAGAAGATGTAAGCTCCATCCAACATATTCAAGCCAACCTGTTGTCAACAAAAATGAGACTTCTTCACAACATGGTCAGTAGAATATTTCTTCCTAGATCCGGTCGATTTGACTAGGTGAGTGAAAAAGTCATGACTTTCATGGGACATCTGATTGAAGAAGAATCTCTCAACCTTTCGTTCATCATGATGATTCAAATGAGAGAAGCAGCTAGAAAAGTCAAAGCATGCCTACCCTATGATATGGTTTTTATCTTACTGTTAGAAGAAGCTGGAATTGATCTAACCAATGAGATAGGCAAGCCTCTACATCACTCAGACACCTATTCCTTCAATTCACTTAAAATAATGGGATACAAATTGCAAGAAGGGGTATGGATAAAGAAAATGTCTGGTCAAGTTGCTGCTACTTCCTCAGATGATGATGAACCTACTGCTGTTAAAACCAATAAATCTGGAAACAAAGATGAAGAATGATCTGAACAAGCAATGATAACTCCATCTGAACTTAAGGAATTAATATTTCAAAGAATGGAAACTATTTCTGACACATTGACAGGTCATGTGAACTTTGCACTGGATGATTTCAGAAACTCAGTTGATGCCAGCTTGCAAAAAATGAAATCAGAACAGTAGCTTTACAAAGAAAAAATGGAAAAGGAAATGGAGAACCTTAAAGAAGAAATCAGAAGTATCTCACTACAATCTTCAAAGAAAACATTCATTGCTGAGGATACTCCTACACAGATCAACAAAGAGTCACTTGAGACTCCTGTTCAACCTTCATGATGTGGAAATGAGATGAATGAATTCTGATTTAGTGGGTGATTTAATTTGTTGAGCAATGATCCCTACGAGCATAAACTTAATTAAAACATAAAATAGTAAAGAGTCATATGAAGGAAATACTAAATAAGGGAATAACTCAAACTAGGGCTGCATATCCATCCATGAAGATTGGAACTAAAGCATTGAGAAACCATCCTATCTAGGGCATATACCATTCAACTATTCAAACTTAAGAAATAAGGAGGGTTTTCTTACCAATATTGATGTCTTAGGCCTTTGGAAAGGATTCAATTTTAGCACTCCTGAATGGAGATCGGTACTCGAAAACTATCACCTCTAGAGATGAAGACTTCTAGCTTGAAAGGTCCCAAGGGCAAGACTAATTTCCTCATTGACTAGTGATCGTGGAGAACCCTAGAAGAAAGGGATTAGTGACTTGAGATGATAAAAAGATTGAAATTAATAAAGCTTCAGTAATATGATTGGAGTGGATGGAGTTGGAGGAGATCAATTGGCTCCATTCCGTGTCTGGATTGCAATCGCCTTGGAATCCTTGAATCGCAACTGGAGTTGGCATCCCATGAAGGAAAGGGATGACATCCAAAATCTATTGTAGAAGCTTGCTTGAAGATTGGAATAGGCATCCTTGTAGAGTGGCAATGGTGAAGAAGACTTGGTTGGAATTTGGAAGGTCTACATAGGATGGTGGTGGGGCATCTTCTAGCTAAAATTTTGGTGGATGTAGGGGAATACTAGGATGGCTAAAGGTTGGTGTTTTGGGTCTCTCACCCACTCCCTCTCGGAGGACACATTGCATAACACAAGTGGAAAAGAAAACTCTTTGATTTCATTCATGGATCAAGGCTTATAAGAAGGGTTTGGAGAGCTTTTTATAAGCCTCTACTACAATTTTGAAATTACAAAATACAAGGAGAGAAACATGGGAAGTTCCTTGATACAAGGAGAGAATCATGGGAAGTTCCTTGCTATGTGGGAGGGGAGTTGTAGCCACCTTGATCCTTGCTTTGAATAAGGAGAGAATAATGGTTGGTTGGCTTTTTTTGAATTCAAATGTGGGTGCCCAAGAGAGGTGAGGTGGCAGCTTAGGTGTCCTTCCATGTGGCCTTTGGAGATGACTTGGCATCCACTTGCAAGTGATGATGTAGTGTCCTCCAAGTCAAGGTAGGTTGAAGTGATTTGTTGCACCCATTCTCCAAGTCTTCTTGCTTTGATTTTGAACCCAAAGTAAACCCTTCTTGGACCAACTTAGGGAATTAACTAATTACAAAGTCAAATTGCACCTAATTTGACTTAAAAGATCAAATTAGCATAGACCTAGTCCTATTTACAGGACTCAAACTCAAATACAGAAATAAACTATCCTATTTATAGGACTCATATTCAAAAGAAGTAAAATTGAAACCCAAAGCCGACTAAATTTATTCTACTAAAATCCATATTGAATCTGGCTTAATTAAACTAGATTGAATTCTCTTCTGAGCTGTGGTGCCCGTACCAATTCTCCCAGGGTGGGAATGCCTCGACCCTGTCGAGTAGGGGCCTCTCTGACTCTGATAATATTCTAGCAAGTCCGAGTTGATTCATTTCTTGGTCCTCCCGAGTGATCCACGAGTTATCTGATTCTGGTCGACCTTGCCATTGCACCAAATAGCGTTGATAGTCTTTATTTCTGGTAGTGATGGTTTTGTCATCCAGAATTCTCTCAATTCGATCTCGCCGCTCTGGTATAGAGGCTGGTGGACACTCAGGGGTAGGATCACTCTCAATGGTAGGCTCAGGCCCAAAAGGCTCACTTGGTATCAATATTGGTTCCTTGTATTCTACTAAGTCTGAAATGTTAAAGGTCGAGCTAATACCTAGGTCAGATGGTAGTTCCAACACATATGCATTAGGTCCAACCTTCTTTAGGATTTTGAATGGCCCCTGCACTGCGGGCATGTAATTTTTTCATAGTTCCAAGTGGAAACGTTTGGGTTTGAGTCTAACCATGACATAGTCTCCTTCAAAGAATTCTTTAATTTTCCTATGTGAATTAGCCATACGCCTGTAGGATTCATTGTTCATGTTGATTTTTTTAATGATTTCTTTATGCAAGTCCTTAACATGCTGTGCGTATGACTCAGCAGACTTAGAAATTCATGCATGTGTGGGTAAAGGAATAAGATCTAAGGATTTCCTAGGTTTGTAACCATGGACCACCTCAAAAGGACTCTTCCTAGTAGATCTATTGACTGAGCTGTTATAAGCGAATTCGGCACGAGGTAGTAAGAGTCCCAATTTCCCATACTATCACCAACTAAACATCTCAGAAGATTTCCTAGACTCTGATTGACTACTTCTGTTTGGTCATCAGTCTGAGGGTGGTAGGCAGTGGAAAATTTTAGCTTGGTTCTAGCATATGCCAAAGGGTCTTCCAAAAATAGCTAATAAACCTAATATCTCTATCTAAAATAATGGTTTTGGGTAAACCATGTAATCTAACCACCTCGTCAAGGAAACGTTTGGCCATTTTTGAAGCATCTAAGGTTTGGGAACATGGGATGAAGTGGGCCATCTTAGAAAATCGATCGACTATAACGAAGATGGAATCATGTCTCCTAGAGGTCTTTGGGAGTCCTAGTACAAAGTCCATACTAAGATCCTGCCATGGACAATCAGGGACTGGTGAGGAGTGTACAAGCCAGTGTTATGCTTTTGCTGTTTGACAACAGCACAGTTTGACATTGCGCTACAACTTGGGCTACATTGCTCTTAAGACTGGCCAAAAAAATTGATCTTCTACCGCTAGGATGGTCTTATTTCTTCCAAAATGGCCGGCTAGGCCTCTAGCATGAACTTCCCAAATCAAAAATTCTCGGATGGATGTTTAGGGAATACACAATTTATTCCCTTTGAAAAGGAATCCATCTAGGAGAGTATATAGTCACTATGTACAATAGATGGTCCTTGTGGAGGGATTGATGAATGCCACTAAAATTTGGATACATAGGGTACTCTTCTCTCAATTTATCAAACCCTACAACTTCGGTGCTAACATGGTCAATAGCATGATCATTGGCTCAGTGCATCTGCAACCCTATTTTCAGTGCCAGCACGGTATGTCAGGAAAGGTGTATGCTTGGATGAATTCTATCCATTTTCCGTGCCTAGGGTTCAGTTTCTATTGACCCCTAAAGTGATTTTGATGATAACAAAACATTGGAATATACTTTTGGTAATCTAACAACTCTTCAAATGATTGACAAGTTTTTGTAGGATAACTACATTGACATACTTTCTAAATCCTACATTCTTTATTGCTTTGTGTTGAGCTGTAAAGTGTTTAGAATCTTGTAAAGAAGAACCCTACAAAAGATTCCTATGCAAATCAAGTTTAAGGGTTACTTCTAGTGGTTTTCAAGCTTCAATTTTTCTTGAATTTATTGTAAGAAGTCCTTGAAAGAAGTCTTCAAAGCATGGGACAAGTGTTCTGGAAGATAGAGTTTGATCTAGCTGAAGAACCAATTTCGAGCCGACTGGATGGAGGACCCAGCCAACTCTGGCACTGGCATAAGAAAGAAGTTCTCTGGCACACAGATCTAGCCGACTGGCACCAAGGCCCAGCCGACTCGTCTAGAACATGGTTGAGAACATTCTGAGATTCTCAGGAATCCAAGCCGACTAGAATTAAGCCCAGCTGACTCATCCAGAACTTGGTTGAGAATGGTCTAAGAGCCTCTAAGATCCGAGCTGACTGGATTCCAACCTAGCCGACTCATCCAGAGTAAGATATTTTCTCAACTGTGGAAGCTAGCCAATTGGCATTCAGCCCAGTCAACCGGAACTTGATCCGAGCCAACTCGAAGATTGTCCAAGCCGACTGGAATGATGGGGTCACCTCCAACGGCTAGTTCCAGTTCTCAGTTTTTGAATTCCAAAAGTGCTCTAACGGTAACCTGTCACCTCCCAATAGTCTACAACGTTCAAAATCAAGGGAAGGTAGTTGAAGTCTCTATAAATAAGGTATGAGAACATCTTTGAAGAGACTAATGAATTATTGGGTATTTATTGAACACTTGTTGAAGTGAGAAGAGAGAGAGCACTTGAGCTTTAAAGTATGCTTTCAAGCCTGCAACAACTCTTACCAGAAGCTTGAAGCATCTTTTGAGGAAAGCAAGGAAGCCATTGAAGTGCATTGAAGAGCATTCAGTGGATCTTCACTCGAGCTACATTGGCAACCACCCAGACAACAGAGTTTGTCTTTATTGTTGCTTCTTTATTCTATTTTTTAGAATATCTGGGTTATTGGTGATCCTGGTTTTAAAACTAAATAGGTTTCTTTGGTGAGCCTATAAAACCAGAGTGTAGAGGTTTCTTTAGTGAGCCTATTTAAAAACCAAAGTGTAGAGGTTTCCAGGTGAACCTGTGAAAACCTAGCTTGGGTTTCTTTGGTGAGCCTATTTTTAAAAACCAAAGTATAGAGGTTGGGATTGTGAGCCTGTAAATAATCCGACTGTATTCCGGTTTGGAAGATATAGTGAAAATCCCGAGTGGTGAACTTGGATAGTGGACGTAGGAGCTGGGTTGCTCCGAACCACTATAAACCTGCTTTGTTTGTGTTGTTTTGATTTACCTTTTAGCTTCTGCATTTATTCTCTGATTAACACATCACCTTACCACTAAAAGGAATTACTTGTGCACATACTTGCGAAAATTTTGTAATTTTCAATTCACCCCCCTCTTGGGAAAAAGCCACCTAGACAACAGCTGGTATCAGAGCAGTGTCTCTGATTACTTGAGTAAAGATTGATGGCTCATCCCATGAGTACATCCTTGGCCGAAGGCCAGTCAACGAATAGACCTCCACTATTCACAGGTACTAATTATTCATATTGGAAAGCATGAATGAAGATTTACATACAAGCAGTAGATTTTCAATTATGGAAGGTCATCTTGAAAGGGCCACACATTCCCACAATTAAAGTTGATGGCGTGGACATCCCTAAGCCTGAAGAGGACTGGGATGATCATGACATGAAGATGGGGGAATTAAACGCCAAAGCAATGAATTTGTTATATTGTGCTTTGGATGCAAACAAGTTCAACCGAATTTTCACTTGCTCTTCAGCAAAGGAAATCTGAAATAAACTCGAAGTGACCCATGAGGGAACTTCTCAAGTGAAAACCTCTAAGATAAATCTTTTAGTTCATAATTATGAATTGTTTAAAATGAACCTTCTGAAATAATTTCTGCCATGTTCTCTAGATTTATAGATATTATTAATGGTTTGAAGAGTCTTGGCAGGGTATACTTTAATGTAGATCTAGTTCAGAAGATTTTTGTTCTTTGCCCGACAAATGGATCCCAAAGTAACTGCAATCCAGGAAGCCAAAGATCTAAACACATTGCTGCTGGATGAACTGCTGGGATCACTCATCACCCATGACCTGACAATGCAGCACAGAACGGAAGATGAGCAGAAGAAAAAGAAGACAATAGCCTTCAAAGCTGCTTTCGAATCTAAGAGGGATGATGAAGAATCTGAAGAAGAAAGCACCTCCTCCAATGATGACCTAGAAGATGATGACATTGCTATGGTTGTGCGGAGATTCAGAAAATTTATGGAAAGAAAGAAAGGATGGTATAACCAAATTTCATAGGAAGGATTATGGAAAGGAAAAGGAAAAGGACAGAGAGAAAGATAAAGAGGTAGTCCCCACATGCTACGAATGCAAGAAGCCGGGGCACATACGTCCAGACTGTCCACTATTGAAAAATCCTTCAAACAGAAGAAGAAAAAGAAAGCCATGGTTGCCACATGGTCCGACAATGAAGACTCATCATCATCTGAAGAAGAAGAGACCACCAAGATCGCAAATTTATGCTTAATGGGTCTCGAAGATGAGGTAACATCCCCTAACAATTCCATTGAATTTACATTTGATGAATTAAATTGCTTTTCATGAATTATTATCTGAATTTAAGAAAGCTAGAGTAAAGATAAAATCATTGAAAAATATGAATGATTCTTTACTCAAACAAAAGGATGAAATTTAGAAAAGAAAAGCATTTTATTACAAAAAAAATTGCATGACTTTTCTGTAAAATTTGAAAAGCTAAAAATAAAATCTTTCATGTGAAAAGAAACAATGATTTACTTGCTGAAAATAATGAATTGAAAAAGGAGATTACAAAACTCAAGCCTTTAGTTGAAAAACTCACTTTATCTTCAAATAAGCTTGAGTTAATTTTAAAAGAACAACGAGTTTTAGGAAATAAAGCTAGAATTGGGTTTAAAACTTCTTTTATGAATGGAATTTCAGCAACCACTTTTGTGAAATCCAAAACCCTGCTCAAAATGTTTTATCTCAAAAGTTTCAGCCAGCCCACCAAAAATGTTTCTACTTCAAAGTCTTTGTTATATGTTCCTAAGAATTTGAGCAAAAATGCATACATTTCAAAAAGTTCAAAATCTGCATCAAGTACATCAACCTTTAGATCTTCAAATTTTGTTTCAATCAAAATTCTAAAGTTGTTTGCTATGTTTGTAAAAGAATAGGTCATAAAGCTTTTGAATGCAATAATATTAGAAATGTCCTTAAGAAAGTAAGAAAGATTTGGTTTCCAAAGGAACCACCTCTGCAAACCTGCAAGGACCCAAGGTAGCTTGGATACCTAAAAGAATTCATTGACTATTTTGTAGGAATTTCTTGCAGCCCAAAAATTGAAGAAAAGGTGGTACTTAGACAGTGGCTGCTCAGACATATGACGGGTGACAAGGACCAATTCATCACCCTTGAAATGAAAGCAGAGTCTTGGTCACCTTTGGAGATAATGGCAAAGGGAGAATAATCGGTATTGGTAAGATCAAAATAACTCCCTTCACTTTTATTGAAAATGTCTTGCTAGTAGACAAATTGAAGCATAATCTCTTAAGTATAAGTCAATTATATGATAAAGGCTTCAAGGTTGTCTTTGAATCTTTTATGTGTATAGTAACTAACTCGTTAGATTCTAGCAATAAGTTCATTGGACAAACTCGGGAATATCTATGTGGTAGATCTCAATGATCTTGCCATGTTAAGTAGTCCTAGTCTAGTTGCAATGAATGCTAAGACCAAAGAGTCGGTTTACTATGGCATAGATGATTAGGTCATGCTAGCATGCATACAATTGCCAAATTAATTTCTAAAGATCTTGTTAGAGGCATGCCTAAGTTTAAAGTTGATTTAAATCATATTTGTAATGCATGTCAAATGGATAAAAAAACAAGGGGGAGTTTTAAATCAAAGAATATAGTTTCTACAACAAGACCTCTTGAACTACTTCACATGGATCTTTTCGGACCTACTAGGACCACAAGCCTAGGAGGGATGAAATATGCTCTTGTGATTGTAGATGTTTTTTTGAGATTTACTTGGGTTTTGTTCATTGCTTCGAAAGATGAAACTTTTCATGTTTTCAGAAATTTCATAAAAAGGTTTCAAACCAAAAGAACTTATCTTTGATTTCAATTAGAAGTGATCATGGAACTGAGTTTGAAAATCAATTTTTTGAAGATTATTGTACTGAATTTGGCATTGATCTCAACTTCTCCTCTCCTAGAACACCTCAACAAAATGGTGTTGTAGAGAGGAAAAATAGGACATTGGAAGAAATGGCTCGCACAATGTTGTGTGAAGGCAATCTTCCAAAGTACTTTTGGACAGAAGTGGTGAACACTGCATGTTATATTTTAAACCGCTTTTGATCCATCCTATTTTAAAGAAAACCCCTATGAGCTTTGGAATGACAAATAACCCAATATTAGTTATTTTCATGTGTTTGGATGTAAATGCTTTGCATAACAATGGAAAAGATAATTTAGGAAAATTTGATTCTAAAGCTGATGATGCAATTTTCCTAGGTTATTCATTACATAGCAAAGCATATCGGATTTTTAATAAAAGGACTCTTAATGTTGAAGAGTCAATTCATGTTGTATTTATTGAAACTAACCCTACACCTTCTAGACAAGAAGAGTGCATAGACAATGATGCAGGTACATTGCAAAAAGGAATGGATGATTTAAGCATTCAAGACAAAGACACTCAAGATGGAGAAGAAACGGTAAGTAAGGATCACACCGATCTATCGAGGGACTAGAGGTATGTTACATCTCACCCTAAAGAATTAATAATAGGAGATCCTTCACATGATGTTAGGACTAGGGCTGCACATAAGGATGCACATGATTACCTAGCCTTTGTGTTACAAATAGAACCCCATAGCTTAGAAGAGGTTGAGACTGACCCAATTGGATGATGGCAATGCATGAAGAATTAAACAGTTTGAAAGAAATAAGGTATGGACACTTGTAGATAGACCTATTGACCATCCAATAATAGGAACCAAATGGGTATATAGGAATAAATTAGATGAGCAAGGAAACATTATAAGAAACAAAGCTAATTAGTGGCTAAAGGATATAACCAAGAAGAAGGTATTGATTTTGATGAAACTTATGCACCCGTAGCAAGACTAGAAGCCATTAGATTACTACTTGCATTTGCTTGCTACATGAACTTTAAACTCTTTCAAATGGATGTAAAAAGTGCATTTTTAATGGTCTTTATCTCTGAACAAGTTTTTGTGGAGCAACCACCAGGTTTTGAAAATCAGACTTTTCCAAACCATGTATTTAAATTAAACAAAGCATTGTATGGTTTGAAACAAGCACCTAGAGTCTGGTATGATAGACTTAGACTTTCTTGATTGAAAATGAGTTTTCAAGAGGTAATGTAGACAAAAATCTATTTATCAAAAAGAAGAATAATGACATCTTAGTTGTACAAATATATGTTGATGACATCATTTTTGGTAAACTAACGAATCTCTATGTAAAGAATTTGCTAAGCTTATGCAGGGAGAATTTGAAATGAGCTTAATGGGCGAGCTAAACTACTTCCTTGGACTTCAAGTAAAACAAACAAAGGAAGGCATCTTCATCAACCAAGCCAAATACATCAAGGAAATCATCAAAAAGTTTGGTATGGAGAGTAGCAAATCAATGAGCACACCCATGAGCCCAGCTTGCAGATTAGACAAAGATGAGAATGGATCCAATGTTGACCAAAAGCTATATAGAGGTATGATCGGATCCTTATTGTATTTGACTGCAAGTAGACCTGACATATTATATAGTATATGTGTATGTGCTAGATTTCAGTCATCACCAAAGAAACACATATGCTTGCTTTAAAAGAATAATTAAATATTTGAAAGGAACAAGTAATTTAGGAATTTGGTATTCTAAACATTCTACTCTGAATTTGATTGGATTCTCTGATGCTGATTATGCTGGTTGTAAAATAGATAGAAAAAGCACTAGCGGTACATGCCAATTTCTAGGGTTGAATTTAATTTCATGGAACTGTAAGAAGCAAAACTCCGTAGCCTTGTCCACAACTGAGGCTGAGTATGTGGCTGCTGGTAGTTGTTGTGCTCAAGTGTTATGGATTAAACAACAACTAGAAGACTTTGGTGTATCACAATCTAAAATTTCAATTAAATGTGATAACAAAGTGCTATTAATTTGACAAAGAATCCAACTCAACACTCTAGAACCAAGCACATTGAAATTAGACATCATTTTATTAGAGATCATGTTTCTAATGGTAATATTGTGCTTGATTTTGTTCCTACTGAAGATCAATTAGCTGACATATTTACTAAGCCACTCAATCAAGATAGATTTGAACTAATTAGGAGTGAATTAGGACTTTTCGATCCCTTCTAAATTCTATAACCTAATTCCTTCAAATCTAAGGAAATTTCATCTAGAAACCTCCTCAATTTATTCTATTTTATTGAGCTTTAATTTCCTTCAAAATCTATTCAAAATCTTTCTGATTTGTGTTCGAATTTTCAAAACTCTCCATTTTCTCTGTTCGAGTTGACTGGATCTTAATCCGAGTCGACTGGATTTTCTAAGAATTTTGAGTGAGTTCTGGCCTAGCCAACTCGAGTAGTTTCGAGTCGACTAGATCCTCTGATGGTTTTAGGAGTGCTCTGGCCAGCCGACTCGAGCCTTTTCAGGGCTACTCGAGTCGACTGGAATTTTGCACCGAAGTGTTTTTCTTAGGGTTATAAACTCTTCTTCGAATCGTTTAATCTTTATGTTGTCTTCTCTAATGGTTCATTCATCTCCAAAACCTGCTTTAAAGACTTCCTTCTCCCTTCCAAGCACTCCAATTTCTTGATTTTCCATCTTTCATAGCAATGGCACCCAAGCGTGCGACGGGTAAACGCTCCGTTAGGGTTGCTCCAACTGTTGAAAAGGAAAGAAGGTCCAAAAGGCGGCAAGAAGAGCCAAGTAGCACCTTGCACAGTGAAGAATTTACAAAGGAAGCCATAAGAGATGCTCCAACGCTCCTAGCCTAGTGCCTTCAATGTCTACGTGTCTGGTAACCTCCAACCGCCGAATTAACTTTAAGTTTATTAAAGGCATTGGGTTAAAAATAGGAGATTTAATTGAAGATCAAGGGTGGAGAAAATTTTGTTCTTTGAATGAAAAGACCTATCCCACTTTGGTTAGAAGTTTTTATGAAAATTTAAGACTGGGAACTAATCATGTCGGAGTCTATTAAAAGGAAAGAGGATTATAGTCAATGAGGAATCTCTATATAATTACTGGACATACCTTCTGATGGACTGAGATTTCTAGTAATTGACAACAGAGAAAAGACTCTAAGAACAATACTAAACAAAGAAGATGTAGGAGGAATTGGTACAGTTTTTGCTAACACCCTGTCACTGGAAATGAGATTGCTTCACAATTTTATTTGTAGAATTTTCTTGCAAAGAACCGGGAGATTTGACTGGGTGAGTGAAAAGGATTTATACCTTATGGAGCACATTTTAGAGAAAACTCCTGTCAATCTGTCATACATTATAATCATGCAAATGAAGGAGATAGTTAGGAAGGCCAAATCCTGTCTACCCTATGGAATGATGCTTACTCACTCTCTTGTTTAAATCTCATAGAGTCAGTTTAGATGGTGAAGATGGATTGGAATTGCATCATACAGATGTCTACACTTCTAAAAGTCTAGAGAGGATGGGGAACTTCCAATTGGAAGGAGTATGGAGAAAGAAAGGCATCAATGTAAGGGCTATTGGCAGCTCAAGTAGTAGTGAAGAAGAAGAAGAGGAAGAGAATATAGAAGCAGTTGGAACTTCTTCTACACCAGTACCTGAGCCTGAGTCACTTGTATCTGAGCCTGCTGCTATTGTTGAGGAGACTAGAGCACCTTCTTCTATGTTTGATATGCCTGCAACGGAGTTTGATTTGCCTGCACCAGAGTTTGACTTGCCTGCAGCTGATGTTCCTTTACCTAACTACCCTTCTGCAGCACCACAGCCTCAAATGAGTCAAGTTCAGATTGAAGAACAGATGAGAAGCTTGACAGATACACTGACAGGTACAATAACTTCTTTATTTAGTGATTTGAAAAAGTCAGTGGACAGCAGATTGGATAGACTGGAATAGCATGTTTCAAATCTACAAGGAAAGGTTGAAGCTATGGAAGCTTCAAGATCAACTCCTCATATAGAACTTCAACCAATTCTAAATTGTATCTCTTCAAGTTTTGAAGCAATTTTGAAGTCTGTGGACACTACATTAAAAGAATATCAAACTGAGTTGAGGGAACTTAGAGGCAAAGTGGGAATTATTGTTGATACAAGAAGTATGGCTGATGATTACACTAGAGGCATTGGGATCATCGATTCAGAGCTTGGCAGACTTCGAGGATCAGCTGAGGCATTCGCCAATGTCCAAGCTTCTGAGCTTATATTAATGCAGAAAGAAATAGGTGAGATGAAGGAGGCAGTGAACAAAGTGCCAGTTAGCCTCAAGGACATGGAGAAATAGCTTGGAGCAATTTGGATGGAGATGGTGTCTATTTGTGGCACTGTCAGATCCTTGGAGGTCATAGCTAGGACCAGACCATTGTATGATTTACCTCCCATTTCCACTAGGGCTCCTAGTACCTCTCATCACCCTAGGACTCCTCCTCCTCATGCTTCATCTAGTCGATCACCTAGACCCACTTCTTGGCATGGTGCCAATGTTCCTAGAGATGACTCTGAGTAGATGTTTTGTAGTTTCAGTACTTTTTGGATGCTTTTTGAAACTTTTGTAATGGTTGATGTACTGAACACCTTTTTGATAGAAATGAAATGAACATCTTTTGGTCACTGTGAATGTGTGTATATGTATTATCTTGTTTACTCTCTCCATTTGTTTAAATAGAATTCTCTCTCTAAGTTGAGAAAGTAAATTATCTCAAACAAATCTTAAAACTTTCTCAATCTATTTGAAATTCTGAACTTATCTGTTTAACCTTTTTGAATTGATGACAAAAAGGGGAAGAACCATAGAGTGCATGAAAGAAAAAGCTTAATGAATTGCAATAGAACTACTAAAGCAAAGTAGACAGGGAGAGTTTTAAAGAATTTCTAATGATCTTTGCATTTTTGAATGATCTTTTGCATATTATTCTGTTAAAATGATCATTAAATGATAAAGGGGAAAAACTTGAGAATTTCTTATTGTTTAGAAATTTTATAAAAAGGGAGAGATTTACATGTTCAATTTACATGCTTCAATGATTACTATGATGCTCTCTACTTACTACATCTATTGTTAATACTTAATGCTGCTTGATACATACAAGCAATCATTCTTAATATTTACAATTTATATAATTAACTTTGTGCATAACGTATAGCATATATTGATACACATTTGAGATTATAGTTGATTTTATGAATTGTCAAACAAGTGTAAATGCTTAACTTGATATACATCCATACTTGTGAATAGAATATATTCTTTTCATGCCCAGTATTTTGTCATCATCAAAAGGGGGAGATTGTTGACCCCTAAAGTGATTTTGATGATAACAAAATATTGGAGCATACATTTGGTTATCTAACAACTCTTCAAATGATTGACAAGTTTTTGTAGGACAACTACATTGACACACTTTCTAAATCCTACAATCTTTATTGCTTTGTGTTGAGTTGTAAAGTGTTTAGAATCTTGTAAAGAAGAACCCTGCAAAAGATTCATACGCAAATCAAGTTTAAGGGTTACTTCTAGTTGTTTTCAAGCTTCAATTTTTCTTGAATTTATTGTAAGAAGTCCTTGAAAGAAGTCTTCAAAGCATGGGACAAGTGTTCTGGAAGATAGAGTTTGACCTGGCTGAAGAACCAATTTCGAGCCGACTGGATGGAGGACCCAGCCGACTCTGGCACTTGCATAGGAAAGAAGTTCTCTGGCACACAGATCCAGTCGACTGTAACCAAGGCCCAGCCGACTCGTCCAGAACATGGTTGAGAACGTTCTGAGATTCTTAGGGATCCGAGCCGACTGGAATTAAGCCCAGCCGACTCATCCTGAACTTGGTTAAGAATGGTCTAAGAGCCTCTGAGATCTGAGCTGACTGGATTCCAACCTAGCCGACTCGTCCAGAGTAAGGTATTTTCTCAACTGTGGAAGCTGCCGACTGGCATTCAGCCTAGTCGACCCGAACTTGATCCGAGCCGACTCGAAGATTGTCCGAGCCAACTGGAATGATGGGGTCACCTCCAACGGCTAGTTCCAGTTCTCAGTTTTTGAATTCCAAAAGTGCTCTAACGGTAACCTGTCACCTCCCAATGGTCTACAATGTTCAAAATCAAGGGAAGGCAGTTGAAGTCTCTATAAATAAGGTATAGAACATCTTTGAAGAGACTAATGAATTATTGGACATTTATTGAACACTTATTGAAGTGAGAGAGAGAGAGCACTTGAGCTTTAAAGTCTTTCAAGCCTGCAACAACTCTTACCAGAAGCTTGAAGCATCTTTTGAGGAAAGCAAGGAAGCCATTGAAGTACATTGAAGAGCATTCAGTAGATCTTCACTCGAGCTACATTGGCAACCACCTACAACAGAGTTTGTCTTTATTGTTGCTTCTTTATTCTATTTTTTAGAATATCTCGGTTATTGGTGAGCCCGGTTTTAAAAACCAAATAGGTTTCTTTGGTGAGCCTGTAAAAACCAGAGTGTAGAGGTTTCTTTGGTGAGCCTATTTAAAAATCAAAGTGTAAGGTTCTAGGTGAACCTGTGAAAACCTAGCTTGGGTTTCTTTGGTGGCCCTTTTTTAAAAACCAAAGTGTAGAGGTTGGATTGTGAGCCTGTAAAACAATCCGACTGTATTCCGTTTGGGGGATATAGTGAAATCCCGAGTGGTGAACTTGGATAGTGGACGTAGGAGCTGGCTGCTCCGAACCACAACTCTAACTTGCTTTTTGTGTGTGTTGATTTACCTTTTAGCTTCTACATTTATTCTCTGATTAACACAGCACCTAACCACTAAAAGGAATTACTTGTGCACATACTTGCAAAAATTTTGTAATTCCCAATTCACCCCCCTCTTGGAAAATGCTGAAAGATTGTGCCTGAAAGCCAATTGAAATATTGTAATTTTGATCCCAAAATCAATGAATTGACATTTTATAAAGGCATTATTTTCATCATTTGCTGTGTCTTTTTGATTTTATGATGAACCCATAGATTAGGGCTATGGTTCTAGGGTTATGATGAGATCATACCAGTGAGACCTAAAGCCTTAAAACCCTAATCTAAAATATTCCTGGTCGATGGGACATTGAGTGGGGATCAATATTTTCGGCAAGACCAGCACATCCTATATATGTTTGTAATAAGGGTGATTGATCTCACAGTCACTTGTGTTTGACATTAATACTAGGATGTGAGTGTTCATTGGAGAATGAGTTCACTGAATTGATCCAGATTGAGAATATCTAATGGAACCTTATCTGTTTGTCAATAGATAATTCTCATAGTGGAGTAGTGCATGTGGTCCTTTGACTTGAGACTACCATAGTACCTTATATACATGAATCCATACTTTGGTTCGCAGTCAATCATGAACTGAGTCATGCACGAGGTGATACTGGTTATGGTGGATTGTATATGGAGGTTGTGAGTAGGTCAACAAGGAATTGATCAGCCCTAGTAAGAGGGAATAGCATCCAGCTAATTTCAAATGATGGATTCAGGAAACCTTTGATCAAAGTATGAACATTAGAGTTATTTTCTATTGGTTCATTAATGAATCATCATTATAAAGATTGAGCTAGGGATGAATATGAAAATGGATTTGACAAATATCCATATTCATAATCATATTCGGGATGCAAGTTGATCAAAGGACTGAATTGCCCGGTAACTCACCACTGAAGGGTATTTTGGTAATTCCACCAAAATTCCACATCTTCCGGGTAGACATGATACGTTGCTAGACGTCAATCTTGTCTTGTAGGTATATGATTGAATCATGGTAATTCAAATCAGTCAATTTGAATTAGATTCTAATTGACCGAGTCGAGCTAGTTTGAGTTGACCTAAATCGGCTGGTTGAGATCTAACCGAATTAAGTCAAATAGCACTCGGACCTACTGCTGGCTAGGTGTGGAACCCAATGGGTCACACACAAAAGAAAATTGATGAAGGATTTAATTTGGAATTAAATCATGTTTGCAGGATAATACACTAGCATGTGTTGCAGACCAAATTTCTATTCGAATTTGGTTCCGAATTGGGCTTAATTGGGTTCTAATTGAACCAGATTAAGGTCCAATTTTTTTTAGGACATTGGGCTAACCCATGGCTGAACCCAAGTGAACTTAGTTCACTGAGACCCCTCTCTCCAAGCCGCCCCCTCCCTCTTCTCACCCGCGCGCGCCAAGAAAGAAAAGTCCACGCGCGTGGACTTCTCTTAAAATGCGTGAGAAAAGAAAATGTCGGAGAAAATCTGAAAAGAGGCATTTCAGATCCTTGTCTGGCACCCTTGGATCTGGATCTGATGGCCAGAAAAATTTAAGAAAAATATCCGTCGCTTTTCGGTCGCAAATCCGTCTCCAAAAGTCGCGATCCTTCCTAAAGTTTTTCCGAGAGTTCTCCTCGTCGGAAAAACGAAAATCCAATCGGAGAATCGTGATTTTGGGTTGAGGGGATGCGTGAGGAATGAGGGATCATGATCCCTGGGGTTTCAGAGGGTTGCGTTGTTTCGAGATGACACCCCTCTGAGATCTATAAATAGGGTTGGGGTTCTCGGGGTTTTCATGCAACATAGTTCAGAGATCCAATTCCCTCACTTCCTCTCCAGAATACTCCTTCCTCTTGTTCTTGTTGGGTATTGTTTCCCTTACAGAGGTATCCTCTATCGAAACTCTGACCCTAAACAAGAATAAGAAGAAGGTCTTGAACGGTAAAGGAAAGAACAGGGAAAGGATATTTTCTTCTTTTCCTTCTTGAATTAAGACTTTGACTGTCTTAATTTTTTCTTCCAATTCAATTCAAGAAAAGGGATTCAAGAAAGGGAATTCTTGAAAAAAATTTAAGAAGAGGAAAGAAGGAAGAAAAGAAATTTTCAAGAAAGAAAATTTCTCAGCCTAAAGGTCCAAGAATTGAATTCTTGAAAAAGAATTCAAGAAGAGGAACCAAGAAATAGAAATTTTGTCTTCATTGTTTTTCTGTGTGGATCACCATTGGAGGGTGAACATTTGGGCACCTGGTGGAGATTCAGAGTTTGGATTTTGCGATACAGGTTAGTATCTTAATTTGAGATTAAATCTTATATAAACATCTTATATGTTTTAATTCTTTTAAGGAGATTTGGGTTGAAGGTTTGGTGAAGATTTCATAAAGATAAAAATTTTTGAAATCTATGATTCCGCCTTGCCACCGAACCCTACAGTGGTATCAGAGCCTCCTTATAAGATTAAAATATATATTCTGAATTTTAGATGTATATTTATAAAAGTAACATGAGATGTAATATATGTTTGTTATAATGTCACCAATTAGGTTTTCACTCAAACCCTAATTGTTGTAGAGATATGCATAGAGATCTAGTCATCATACTGAAATAAGGTTGCCCTGGCATAATGGTGGATCCATTATGTGGTAAATGGTTGTCCTAGTATGATGACACACTAATCACATTTTTGTGTTAATTATGCATATATGTTTGATGTATGCCACTAATTAAGGTTTTCACTTAAACCTTAATTGCATAGAGATATGTTTAGCCTTCTAGTCATCATACTGAAATAAGGTTGCCCTGGCATAATGGTGGATCCATTATGTGGTAAATGGTTGTCCTAGTATGATGGCACACTATGGCACATATTTGCTAGAATGTGCTTTGTTTTAATAAAGCCCTCTTTAACAACATATTAAGTTGTAGTGTCATATACCAAAAGCAAAAATAATCAATATGATTAGTTTATCATTCGGTGTCTAGGAAAAGTGGTTCATGATCGGTAAAGAGGACGTGGTTTTTTAATTGGTTCCGTTGACTGACCTGGCCAATTCTTATTGGTGTCTAAGGAAAGCAACGGGGGGACTCCCACCACTCTCCCACTTACCTGGCCGGTATGATTAACTTAATTATTGATTAATATGCTCAGTGTAATATTCACTACATATGGCTTTCCTTCATGCCAAGTCATTATTATGTTATGATCCATATTAGGTTTGTTGTGTACACACAAGGCCTTTCTTTATGGTGACTAACATAATTTTTTTCTTGGTACATTTGATGCTTATGGAATGATTTATATAATACTTTGTTGTGTACACACAAGGGTATTATGATTAATATCATGACTATATAGCATGAAGGGTCTAACTTAACTAAAATATTATAGTTTGTTGTGTACACACAAGACTATTAATATTTTAGAGGCCAAGATAAGTTGAGAATTGTATGAATTACAATTGGAAAGAGTTTTTCCTACCTTTGAACTTATATAAGATTTGTTGTGTACACACAAGGTCTTTTATAAGGAATTAGGATCTCAACCCCACTAAGAGAACCAATTAGGGTTTTCTCGATCATCACATTGAGGGTTATGATGCTTGATAAAATAGTGGGAGACATAATTAAGTTAAAGTCCTAATTTAATTATGTTTTGTCAACATTGATTGTCTTCTTATGTAATGTTGTTTGTTAATGTAGATTAAATGGCCTCTTCACTCTCACTCCGTAGCATTCTTGATGCAAATAAATTGACTGGACCAACTATGTTGATTGGTTGAGAAACCTGAAGATAGTACTCAGCCAAGAAAGAATTTCTTATATTCTTGATACCCCAACCTTGGAACCATTAGGGGAAGATGCCTCGCAAGAGGATAAGACCACATATAACACGTGGCAAAATGACTCACTTACTGTCAAGTGTATAATGCTTGCCTCTATGACCAATGAGTTACAGAGGCAACATGATAGCATGGACACAAACTCCATATTGCTCAATTAAAAGAACTTTATGGAGAACATAGTCGAACTGCAAGATATGAAATATCTAAGCAGTTATTCCATGCAAGGATGACAGAAGGTACATCCGTACAAGACCATGTATTAAAGGTTATTGACCTAATCACCCGATTGGGTCAATTAGGTTTTGTCATGGATGGGGAGTTGAATCAGGATTTAATCCTGCAGTCACTCCCAGAGTCATTTTCACAGTTTGTTCTTAATTATCATATGAACAAACTTAACACTTCCTTGCCTGAGCTGTTGAATATGTTAAAAACAGCAGAGAGCCATTTAAAGAAAAATAAGGCTCCACTTCTTCTTGTGGATGGTGTAAACAAGAAGAAAATAGGCAAAAAGGGTTCCAAGAGGAGGTTAAACCCAAAAGGGGGCATCAAGAAAAAGAAAGGAAAGAAGGCCTCCGGACAAATGACCTGCTTTCATTGTGGCAAGCCGGGTCACTGGAAAAGAAACTGCAAGGTTTACCTTGCAAGTCTGAAGCCCGGTGCTAGTAATGCACCAACAGGTATGTATGAGATACATGCAATTTTGTCATTAGACACTTCTAATTCAACTCTTGGGTATTGGATACTGCTTGTGGTCATCATATCTGCAAATCATTGCAGGGACTACAGAACATTAGAGTTTTGAAGGAAGGCGACTTCGAGCTCTACGGTGCTGGAGGAGATTCCATCCAAGCAGAAGCTGTAGGGACTTATATGTTGAAGCTGCCTTCTGGGAAGATTTTAGAGTTAAAGAATTGTTATTTTATGCCTAGAATCATTAGAAACATCATATCTGTACCCTTGTTACTTAAACAAGGATATATTATGAATGTAATGAGCAGTGGCTGCTCAATCAGTTTTTCTAATGAAATAATATTTAATGGCATATTTTGCAATGGTCTCTTAACTTTATCTTCTGATGACAATATACTACATGTTAGTAATAAACAAAAAGAGATGAAGTAAACAATACTTTACTTTGGCACTGTCGTCTTGGACATATTAGTGAGCAGAGGATTAACAAGTTATATAAGGAAAAATCCTTAATCCTTATGACTATGAATCATTAGGAACTTGTGAATCATGTCTCATGGGTAAAATGACCAAGACTCCATTTAGTGGACATAATGAAAGGACAACAGAGTTATTAGGACTCATACACACTGATGTATGTGGACCTATGACAACTCAGGCCAAGGGTGGATACTCATATTTCATCACATTCACTGATGATTTTTCAAGGTACGGATTTGTGTATCTAATGAAACATAAGTCCGAAGCTTTTGAAAAATTTTTAGAGTATCAAAGTATGGTAGAGAAACAAACGGGGAAAAGTATTAAGATCCTTCGATCAGATAGAGGAGGTGAATACTTATCCACCGAGTTTCTTGATCACCTTAAACAAAGGGAATCATCTCTGAATGGACTCCTCCTTACACACCACAATTAAATGGTGTTGCTGAAAGGAGAAATCGTACTTTATTAGATATGGTACGGTCCATGATGTGCTTCACAGACTTACCTGTTTCTTTCTGGGGATATGCCTTGGAAACAGCGGCTAATATTTTGAATAGAGTACCATCTAAATCTGTATCTGGTATTCCATATGAGTTATGGAGGGGAAGAAACCCAATCTTAAGCACCTTAAGATATGGGGATGTCCAGCTTATGTCAAAAGAATTTTGGACAAAAGCTTGATGCTAGAGCAGAAAAATGTCTATTTGTTGGATATCCCAAAAATAGTATAGGATATCTATTCTACCACCCTACTGAACAAAAGATTTTAGTCAGTAGGCATGCCATTTTTATGGAAAAGGAATTCATCCTACAAAAGGGCAGTGGGAGAAATATTGAACTTGAAGAAGTTCAACAAATAGATACTTTCAACAAAATCATAACATAGTTAGTATAGAACCTGAACACACCACTCCTATCCGTAAGTCTGATAGAGTGCGACATGCACCTGAAGGTATGGGTTCATTATTGAAAATAATGAAGCCCGAATCATTGATAATGATGAGCCTCTAACATATACGGATGCTGTCATAAGTAGTGACTCAGACAAATGGCTGGAAGCCATGAGATCCGAAATGGACTCCATGTATGTCAACCAAGTCTGGACTTTGGTTGATGCACCAGAGAGTGTTAACCCTATTGGATGCAAATGGGTCTATAAGAAAAAGATTGGGACAGATGGCCAAGTTGAAACTTATAAAGCCAGATTAGTGGCTAAGGGTTTCAGACAAAAACAGGGAATAGATTATGATGAAACATTTTCTCCTGTTGCCATGCTCAAATCTATTCGGATCATGCTTGCTATAGCAGCATATCATGATTATGAAATCTGGCAGATGGATGTGAAAACTGCATTCCTCAATGGTTTCCTTGAGGAAGAGGTTTATATGTCACAGCCAGAAGGTTTTGTCTTGGAGACTAAACCTAATCAGGTATGTAGGCTAAAGAAATCTATTTATGGATTAAAGCAAGCATCTAGGAGTTGGAACATCCGATTTGATAAGACAGTCAAAGAATTTGACTTTATCAAAAATGAGGATGAACCTTGTGTGTACAAGAAGACTAGTGGGAGTGCCATAGTTTTCTTGGTTCTGTATGTAGATGACATACTCCTCATTGGGAATGATATCCCAATGTTACAATCAGTCAAGGTATGGTTATCTAAACAGTTTTCCATGAAAGACTTGGGAGAAGCATCTTATATACTAGGCATCAAGATCTATAGAGATAGATCTAGGAGGATGCTAGGTTTATCCCAGTCTAGGTACATTGACCAAGTGCTAAAAGATTTAGCATGGAGGAAAGTAAAAGAGATTACTTACCTATTGGTCATGGCATACATCTTTCTAAGAAGATGTCTCCTAAGACACCTGAAGAAAGAAATAGAATGAATTCGGTACCTTATGCTTCGGCAGTAGGGTCTATTATGTATGCTATGTTATGTACTAGGCCTGATGTGGCATATGCCTTAGGTATAGCCAGCAGGTTTCAGGCTGATCCAGGAGAGGATCATTGGAAGGCTGTGAAAAATATTCTTAAGTACTTAAGAAGAACTAAGGATATTTTTCTAATATACGGAGGATCTGATCTTAAACTAGAAGCTTATTCAGATTCTAGTTTTCAATCAGATCCAGATGACAGCAAATCTATATCTGGGTATGTTTTTACCCTAATGGAGGAGCTGTAAGCTGGAAAAGTTCTAAACAGCAAACTGTAGCTGACTCAACAACTGAGGCAGAGTACATTGCTGTTAGTGAAGCTGCCAAGGAAGCTGTCTGGATGAAGAAGTTCATATCAGAGTTGGACGTAGTTCCTGAGATTGAAGGTCCAGTATCACTTTATTGTGATAATACGGGGGCTGTTGCTCAAGCAAAGGAACCAAGAGCTCATCACAAATCAAAGCACATTCTGAGATGCTTCCATCTCGTTCGAGAGATTGTCGAAAGACAAGAAGTCTGCATTAAAAGGGTAGAAACGAAGAACAACGTAGCAGACCAGTTCACTAAGGCTCTATCACAGCGAGAGTTTGATCGCCACCTTGATTGTATGGGGTTAAGATTTAAAGGCGATTGGCTTTAGTGCAAGTGGGAGATTGAAGATTGTGCCCTGAAAGCCAATTGAAATATTATAATTTTGATCCCAAAATCAATGAATTGACATTTTATAAAGGCATTATTTTCATCATTTGCTGTGTCTTTTTTGATTTTATTATGAACCCCATAGATTAGGGCTATGGTTCTAGGGTTATGATGAGATCATACCAGTGAGACCTAAAGCCTTAAAACCCTAATCTAAAATATTCCTGGTCGATGGGACATTGAGTTGGGGATCAATGTTTTCGGCAAGACCAGCACATCCTATATATGTTTTGTAATAGGGTGACTGATCTCACAGTCACTTGTGTTTGACACTAATACTAGGATGTGAGTGTTCATTGGAGAATGAGTTCACTGAATTGATCCAGATTGAGAATATCTAATGGAACCTTATCTATTGTCAATAGATAATTCTCATAGTGGGAGTAGTGCATGTGGTCCTTTGACCTGAGACTACCATAGTACCTTATATACATGAATCCATACTTTGGTTCGCAGTCAATCATGACACTGAGTCATGCACGAGGTGATACTGGTTATGGTGGATTGTATATGGAGGTTGTGAGTAGGTCAACAAGGAATTGATCAGCCCTAGTAAGGGGAATAGCATCCAGCTAATTTCAAATGATGGATTCAGAAACCTTTGATCAAAGTATGAACATTAGAGTTATTTTCTAATGGTTCATTAATGAATCATCATTATAAAGATTGAGCTAGGGATGAATATGAAAATTGGATTTGACAAATATCCATATTCATAATCATATTCGGGATGCAAGTTGATCAAAGGACTGAATTGCCCGGTAACTCACCACTGAAGGGTATTTTGGTAATTTCACCAAAATTCCACATCTTCCGGGTAGACATGATACGTTGCTAGACGTCAATCTTGTCTTGTAGGTATATGATTGAATCATGGTAATTCAAATCAGTCAATTTGATTAGATTCTAATTGACCGAGTCGAGCTAGTTTGAGTTGACCTAAATCGGCTTGGTTGAGATCTAACCGAATAAGTCAAATAGCACTCGGACCTACTACTGGCTAGGTGTGGAACCCAATGGTCACACACAAAAGAAACTTGATGAAGATTTAATTTGGAATTAAATCATGTTTGCAGATAAACACACTAGCATGTGTTGGGCAGACCCAAATTTCTATTCGAATTTGGTTCGAATTGGCTTTAATTTGGGTTTCTAATTGAAACAGATTAAGGTCCAATTTATTTTTTAGGACATTGGGCTAACCCATGGCTGAACCCAAGTGAACTTAGTTCACTGAGACCCTCTCTCCAAGCCGCCCCCTCCCTCTTCTCACCCGCGCGCGCCAAGAAAGAAAAGTCCACGCGCGTGGACTTCTCTTAAAATGCGTGAGAAAGAAAACGTCGGAGAAAAATCTGAAAAGAGGCATTTCAGATCCTTGTCTGGCGCCCTTGGATCTGGATTTGATGGCCAGAAAAATTTAAGAAAAAGATCCGTCGCTTTTCGGTCGCAAATCCGTCTCCAAAAGTCACGATCCTTCCTAAAGTTTTTCCGAGAGTTCTCCTCGTCGGAAAAACGAAAATCCAATCGGAGAATCGTGATTTTTGGTTGAGGGGACGCGTGAGGAATGAGGGATCGTGATCCCTGGGGTTTCAGAGGGTTGCGTTGTTTCGAGATGACACCCCTCTGAGATCTATAAATAGGGTTGGGGTTCTCGGGGGTTTTCACGCAACATAGTTCAGAGATCCAATTCCCTCACTTCCTCTCCAGAATACTCCTTCCTCTTGTTCTTGTTGGGTATTGTTTCCCTTACAGAGGTATCCTCTGTCGAAACTCTGACCCTAAACAAGAATAAGAAGAAGGTCTTGAACGGTAAAGGAAAGAACAGGGAAAGGATCTTTTCTTCTTTTCCTTCTTGAATTAAGACTTTGACTGTCTTAATTTTTTCTTCCAATTCAATTCAAGAAAAGGGATTCAAGAAAGGAAATTCTTGAAAAAAATTCAAGAAGAGGAAAGAAGGAAGAAAAAGAAATTTTCAAGAAAGAAAATTTCAGCCTAAAGGTCCAAGAATTGAATTCTTGAAAAAGAATTCAAGAAGAGGAACCAAGAAATAGAAATTTTGTCTTCATTGTTTTTCTGTGTGGATCACCATTGGAGGGTGAACATTTGGGCACCTGGTGGAGATTCAGAGTTTGGATTTTGCGATACAGGTTAGTATCTTAATTTGAGATTAAATCTTATATAAACATCTTATATGTTTTAATTCTTTTAAGGAGATTTTGGGTTGAAGGTTTGGTGAAGATTTCATAAAGATAAAAAATTTTGAAATCTATGATTCCGCCTTGCCACCGAACCCTACAAATGCCACCTGGGCAACAATTTCTTTTGGGAATTAAGGAATCATAAGGCTTCATGATCGGAATAAAGAACAAATTCCTGCAGTATTAAGTAATGTCTCCAATACCTCAAAGCCTGAACTACCGCATATAATTCCCTATCATATGTTGAGTATCTCATCATTGCCTTATTCAATTTTTCACTAAAAAATGCCATTGGATGACCTTCTTGACTCAAAACTCCTCCAATTCCTATCCCAGAGGCATCACAAGCAACCTTAATTACCTTTGAAAAATTGGGTAACCTCAAAATAGGTGCTTGTGTCATTTTATTCTTTATTTCTAGGAAGGCTCTATCGGTAGGTTTTGTCCATTCAAAGGTTGCCTTCCTATTGCAGTCAGTAATGGGTGCTACAATTATGCTGAATCCTCGAATGAATCTCCTATAAAAGGTGGCTAAACCATGGAAACTATGAACATCATGGATGCTCTTGGGTACAGGCCACTCGACTATGGACTTGACCTTTTCGGGATCGGCAGACACCCTTTCAGTGGTGACGACGAATCCTAGAAACTCTATGGGTCATGAATTCACATTTCTTGTGGTTGGCATAGAGACTATCTTGTCTAATGGCTTGGCAAACTTGCCTAAGATGGTCCAAGTGGTCTTTCTTCATTCTATTGTAGATGAGAATGTCATCAAAGTAGACCACTACAAATTTTCCTATGAATGTCCTTAAAACCTGGGTCATGATTCTCATGAAGGTACTAGGTGCATTGGACAGACCGAAAGGCATTACTACCCACTCATATAGGCCATCTTTGGTTTTGAAAGCAGTCTTCCATTCATCCCCAGGCCTAATTCTTACTTGATGATAGCCACTCTTAAGATCAATTTTGGAGAAAATCTTTGCTCCGGCCATCATATCCAACATGTCGTCTAAATGGGGAATAGGAAAACGGTACTTAATGGTGAGAGGGTTTAGAGAATGAAAATGAGTTTTAGAAAAGAGTGATTTTTTTATTTCACTCCATGAGGAGAGGGTGTGAGGCCCAACCTCAGGATATGATGTGAGGTCATGCCCAGTTATCCCCTTCCCATTCCATCTTCTCTATCCCCTCGTGGTTTTGAGATCCATCCTAGCGCCTTTAAGTATCGAGGAGGGTGTAATGTCCTATAGGTGAGAGGTCTCTTCGTTAGGGTAAGTCCCAAAGTCCATGAGATCCATATCCCTATTCTACATCCCCACTATTCCTTCGCCACCCCTAGAAAAAAAAATTAGTATCCTAATTTGGGTGACTTCTAGGCTCACCAACGATCCTATCCCTTGTTCCCCATCAATTTTGGTATCAGAGCTAGAAAATTAAGGTACCTTCATATCAATCCAGATTCCCCATCACCGATCCAATTTTTTTTTCCATCCTATCATGTTCCCAAATCCGAAAAAAAAAAAATTGAAGTTTCCAACAATTTAATTTTTTTTCTTTCCATGTTTCCTCCCAAACTTCATCCTCTACTGACAATCATTTTTTCCTCCTTGGATCCGAGGAGAATTTCGTCACTACCGGCCATCCCGAGCATCCCCTCCACGATGCCACTCCTCCGATGATCCTAATCCCATCGCTGATCCCCTTTTATCTTTTTTTCCTTCCCACCTAAGAACCACCACTGAGCCAAAATCTGTCCCCTTTCTTTTTTCCTCAAATCACCCAACTGGAGAGCCCCAGAACAACGTCCCCCTGACTTGCCCCTCAAGGCCTCCCGCACCCTCCCTGCCAAACATCAGTCCATCGAGAACCCAAACTCGGTCCTCCGTTTTCGCAAGGAGATAGATCCTCCCTCCCTTCACCAGCGATGGCGTCGCTGCCCCCTTCTTCTGGCTGGCACCTCTTCTTTGTCCCCGACCGGTGATTCGGGTGACATCGGAGTTCGACAGCGACAGCTCGGTGTTCTTCCACAAGGTCTCCTACCGCCTATTCGACCGCCTCGCCAAGATCAAGTTATCCTTTCGGAATGACCCTACACATCAAAGATGCAGTGACAGTTCTTGCTCCGGCATGGCTACCACCTCCATCCACCCGCCACCTCCTCTTCTGCCTCTCCTAACCCTCCTCCACCGCCGCCCATTCCTGCTACGCCACCCGCTCCCGTTCACCGAGCCGTGCTCCATCCTGTGCCACTCTCGTTGGTGGAGCTGATCACCTTCCCATCCTCTCCTTCTCCAATGGTGACGTTCTCGTCGTTCCCCACCATTGCAACGGCATTCGAGCCCTGCTTGCCCGCCGCTCGCTTAGATTCCCATCGAACACCGACTGTGATTGCAATCTCGGGAGTCTCGACAGCTTCCAAGCCATGCCAACCCCCCCCCCAGTCACTTGGATCCCCATCATCGTGCCGTCTCTTTCCTCAGATCTGGCAGACAGCCCATGGTAGCCCAGCCTTTCCCTTCATCATTCATGGACCGGGTCGAGACCAACCTCAAGGAATCCACCTGCAAGGCTTCATCACCCAGATCAGAGAAGAACACTGCTTCTCCTATCATCGAGAATGGTGGTGGTTCAATTGATGTGTCTGTCCCTCAGGTGATAGCGGCCACTTCGGATGTGCAGCAAGAATCAGCAAAGACATAGAACAATTCAATTCTTGATGCGAAGCTCTTGAAGGGAGAACTGAATGGCCATAATCGGACAGAGAGCTAGATAGAAGTGCTACACCTGCAAAGGAAACTTCCTGTGCTGATTTGGATGTTAATCATGTTGAAGAAACTATAGCAAAGGATCTCCAATGGCTGACAGCATCCAGGAAGAGAAGTTCAACATTGATCTAATGGTTCCTCCTCCAGAGAGGGATGAATTGTGTGATTTCGATTCATATCACAAGTCACAGGTTCCAGAGATTATTGACATGGTGTCAAAAGCAAACAATGAGAAGAAGGAAGAAAAAGCAGTGGAGAGAACCACACAAGTAGATCAAATTACTGAGGACGACCAGAAGGTTGAGAAATCAACCAAGGAGGAATCCACCTACGACCTCTCCCTCTCCAAGTTCAAGTCTGGCACCATCGTCACCACCATTCGCTGGAGCAGGGTCGCGCCACCGTCTCCCGGTGCCGCATTCATGCCCAGCATCTTCGCCTGTGAGAGTCCGCTGGATTTGACCCTCCAAAGCCAATCTCTGTTCTGCACACCCATTAAAGCAAAAAAAAAACTGGATTGTGAAAGCAGCATCCTTCTGCATGCTTCTCCGGGCAAAGCCAGTTTTGTCTCACCGAGTTCAAGCTGCATGGATTCCAGAGTTGCATGATTTTCAATGCTACATGATTCTCGGAGCCGAAAAGATCTCAGAGCAGAGCCCCTTTGATTGGATTCGGTTTCACCAACGTCCCCCCTGATCTTGACTCGACGGAGATGAGTTCTCCCCACCTCTGGAAAATGATGGGGACATCGCTAGCACAGATCCCAAAGCAAGCACGAATCCTGGAGTTGCACGAATCTTGGAGGAAATCTAGAGTAAATTAATTTGTGTTTATCTTTTTGTTTGAAATTTAAATTAGGATTTGGTTGGTTAGGATATGGATAGGCTTATCTTATCTTATCTTGTATTTGAATTTGAATCATTCCTATCTTTTATCTTGTATTCAAATTCAAATAAGGGTTGGACATGTCTATAAATACCATCCTCAGTCCTTTGTAAAAAAAAGTTTAGTCAAGTTTTGAGAATGAAAATGAGTTTTAGAAAAGAGCAATTTTTTTATTTCACTCCATGAGGAGAGGGTGTGAGGCCCAACCCCAGGACATGATGTGAGGTTATGCCCAGTTATCTCCTTCCCATTCCATCTTCTCTATCCCCTCGTGGCCTTTGAGATCCATCCTAGCACCTCCAAGTATCGAGGAGGGTATAATGTCCTAGAGGTGAGAGGTCTCTTCGGTAGGGTGAGTCCTAAAGTCCATGAGATCCAGATCCTTATCCTACATCCCCACTATTCCTTCGCCACCCCTAGAAAAAAAAATTATCAAAAAAAAATAGTATCCTAATTTAGGTGACTTCTAGGCTCACCAACGATCCTATCCCTTGTTCCCCATCACTTCACCTATTCCTTCATCTGATCCACCTTCAATTAAACCTAAACCTGTTGAGACTAAGAAGAAAACAAAAACCAAGAAGACTAAGTCATTTAAAGCCTCTATTAGAACTAGATTCAGGGATTTAAGGTTTAAACCCCTAAAAACTAAGACCTCTGATAAGGTGATAGAGGTAGGCTCCTCTTCTTCTAGTGAAGAAGAAGAATAGGTTGTTTAGCTAGTTTTTTGATTGTACCTCTCAATATGAATACTCTAATTTTTATCTTTTACAATATGAATGTACTTTCTTTCACACTTTGCATGGAATATTTCTCAATGAAATGAAAGTTCTTTTGTTATGCTGAGTTATCCTTCTAATCATACAATGCTTTTGATACAACTATGATGAATTTTTAGTTAGAATTTTTAATTTGAGAAAGTAAAATTATCTCAAACAAATAATAAATACTTTCTCAATCTATTTCAAAACCTGAGCTTTATTGAAATACCTTTTTGATTGTTTGATAAAAAGGGAGAGAGTGGTATCTATAATTGAGCTATTATGAAAATTCTGATATCCATGTTGAGCTTCCTATTCGATTATTCTTAGAGTGCATAAAATGAATGAAAATGGGGGAGACACAAAAGTAATAGTATTCAAATGGAATTAATTGCTATATTATTTTAAAAACCTAGTGAAAGGGGGAGATTCTCTTGAGAATGGCTTTGCTTTGATTGCTCTACATTTTAGTCTTAATTATCACAATATTTTTCTAAATCCTAATACTCCATGTTTGTGCTAATTATGATATACACAAAAGCTCTAACATCAATGATATGCAATTTTATCGTTAGAGCTTTGATACTTATTTACAAATATAGTTAGCTCAAATACATATGAATACTTACTTTCAAATACTTTTATACATGTAAGTGTAAAGAATTTTTTATGTCCAGTATTTTGTCATCATCAAAAAGGGGGAGATTGTTGACCCTACAAGTGATTTTGATGATAACCAAACATTGGATCATGCACATTTATTTCTAACAACTCTTCAAGTGGTTTACATGTTTTTGTAGGATGATTTAATTGTTCAAACATCAACTCCTACAACTTTACTTCTTGTTTTGAGTTGTGTTGTAATTTGATTTTGTAAAGAAGAACCCAATGAAGAAGTTAAGAAAAAATCATGTAAAAGGATTACTTCTGTGTGTGTGTGCACCTTAGAATTATTTTAAGTTGGTTTGCTTAAAAAGTTTAAAAGTGTTGGTGAGAGTTTTTCTTTAAGTTCAATTATAAAAATCCTGAAGAAGATGCTCGAGCCGACCCAGCATGTTGAAGAGCCGACTCCATCTCATGGCATGCATCAAGGATTCTGGTACGTAGCAATTCGAGCCGACTCGAAGGTAACCGAGCCGACTCCAGTAAATATGTGTCGACTGGAATAAGTCTGAGCTGACTCATCCAGAGTCTAGTTTTTGAAGATTTCTGAGAATAGCCAAGTGAGCCGACCCGAACCAGAAAGAGCCGACTCTGCCAGACCTAATTTTGAAGACTTGAGAAAGCAAGCTGACCCGAACTGCAATGAGCCGACTCTTCCCGAGTAATGATTTCAGAACCTGAGAAGAAGAGCCGACCAAAGATCAAAAGAGCTGACTCCTCGAGTTCAAGATTTTCAAAGACAGAAGTTCGAGCCGACCCGAGCTATCAAGAGCCGACTCGTCTAGAGTAAAGTTTTGCACCCTAAGATAAAGAGTTGATTGCACTGAAAGATTGGCAACTCAACCCATCGACTCGAAGGATCCGAGCCGACTCAAAGGAATCCGAGCAGACTCGAATATCGCTTTCAGGTATCTAATGGCTAGTTCTAGAATTTATTTTTGAATACCAAAAAGTGCTCCAACGATCATATATCACATCCCAATGGTCTACAACATCTCAAACTACCTTGGAGTGATAGAAGACCTTATATTTGAGGGATTTGAACTTCTCTCAAGCAAGATTTAGAAAAGTTTTTCAAAGAAAAGAAAGCTTCATTGAATATCCTA
The DNA here is from genome assembly GCA_021397845.1 of Areca catechu. Lineage (NCBI taxonomy): Eukaryota > Viridiplantae > Streptophyta > Magnoliopsida > Arecales > Arecaceae > Areca > Areca catechu. The sequence continues at coordinate 77,855,219 of CM038042.1, read as the reverse complement.
CCTACTAACAAGAAGAGAGCACAAGAGCATTCAAGTCAGTCTTCAAGTCTTCATCAACTCTGACCTGAAGCTTGAAGCAATTTGGGAAGAAGCCACTGAAGTCATTAAAGCTCATTTAAGTGCATCCAAGTGGACTTCTATCAAGCTACACCGACAACTATCCAATAAATTGAGTTTGTCATTTATTGTTGCATTTATTTCAATTCATTTATGAATTGTTGGATTATTTGTGAGCTTGATTGAAAAGCAAAATAGGCTCTTGGTGAGCCTTTGATAAAAACCAAGTGTTGGGTTCTTGGTGATCTTGGTAAAACAAAGTTAGGTTCTTGGTGATCCTGTGAAAACCAAGTTGGGTTTCTTTGGTGATCCTGTTCAAAACCAAAGGGTGTTGGGTTTTCTTTGGTGATCCCATTAAAATCAAAGTGTAGAGGTTTTGGATTATGATCCTATAAAACAATCCGACTATATTCGAGTATGAATATAGTGGAAATCCTAAGTGGTATCTTGGGTAGTGGACGTAGGAGCTGGGTTGCTCCGAACTACTATAAATTCTATGTGTTTGTGTTGTGCTTCTTCATTCTTATTTAGCTTCTACAATTTACTACTCTGTCACAGCACCTAACACTTGTAAGGGATTTTTAATTGCATATTATCTGCTTTAAATTTTTTAAATTTCCAATTCATCCCCCTCTTGGATAGCTACCTGGGCAACAATTGTTGATGTTGAGCTTGTCTCCATGTTGTAGAAGCTTTAATGGATGCTTGAAGATATTGCTCTTGAAAGCTCCTCTCCTCTTTGAATTCTTGGAGGCTCAACATCTCAACAAATGGATCCTTAAAATATCCTTCACATATTTTCACTTGAAAACCAAAGGATTTATCTTTCAAACCATGGATCCTCTTCCCTCTTTTTTAGAATTGCTTCCCTAAGTGTTTAAATAACCTCCCAACACTTAAATGACCGTTTGTAGCCATTAGGGAGGAAAAACTAGCCGTTGGAGCCAAGTTGGGGAAGTTCTACATTTCAGAAAAACTAGCCGTTACAGTCCAAGTGTCGACACTTGACCTTCATGAGTCAACACTTCATTTTCTTGAGTCGACACTTCATTTTCTTGAGTCAACACTTGATCAAAGATATTTTTTGATGTCTTCTGCTCTGTACTGGTGAGTCGACACTTATTCCGGTGAGTTGACACTTTGAGTCTGTGAGTCAACACTTGACCAAACTCTAAAATTACCTGGTTCTATCTTCTGTTTGGTCTCAGGCCTTGAGTCGACACTTCATTGTTCATGAGTCGACACTTGGCTGCACTAGTGTTGAAACTTCTTCAAATTCAATTCTCGAGTACCTGTAACTGATTTACACACTTAATGCACAATTAGTACTCAAATATACTTAAGTATTTTATCATAATCAAAACCAGAGTCAACAATCTCTCCCTTTTTGACAATGACAGAACCTTTAAGTATTTAAACAAGGAAGCTCAAAATAAACATAACATGCTTCAAAAGATTAACAATAAGAATAGAGCAATGTAACAATAAAAAACATTGAGCTCCCCCTCAAAATATGATCTAAAAATAATTTTTCAAAATCTTCCCCTCAACATTTAATTTTTAAATTCTTTTCAAAGTTTTTTAAAAATTTCAAACTTTCAAATTTTCAAACTTGGGTTGCCATGATCTTTAGCTCAAAATCGTTAGATTTTCAAATAGAGCATCGAGCTTTGATACCACTTATAGGCCAAGGTAGGTGATGGCAACCCAAGAGGAGGGAATTGGACTTTAAAAATCTTTTCGTAATACTTTAAATAATGTGCCAATTCAAAAATGTATTTGTGAGATCAAGATAATGTGTAGTGAAAATTAAGAAGTAAATACAAGAATCAAACAATCACAAACACAAAATAATTTATAGTGGTTCGGTGCACTCCAAGGCACCTACATCACTCCCCAAGTTCTCCTTGCGAAAACCACTATAATCACCAAAATTATAGCCAATTAGTTTTCCAGGCTCACTAATCAAAACCCCTTGGTTTTCACGGGCTAATCAAAAATCCTGTGGTTTTCCAGGCTAACCAAAAACCTTGTTGGTTTTGCGGGCTCACCAATAACCTAGTTGGTTTTACGGGATGATCAACAACCTAGATGGTTTTCCGGGCTAACCAACAATCCAACTTGTTTTATGGGCTAATAAGTCAAATTCCTTGTTGGTTTTTATCACATAGGCTTACCAACAACCTTGATGGTTTTTCCAAGGCTCACCATCAACCTAGTTGCAATAATGTAAAAATGAAAATAAAAAGCTTTCTTACAAAGCAAATATTTTGTTAAGGCACATTGATTGTTGATATTGAGCTTGTCTCCATGTGGTAGAAGCTTCAATGGATACTTAAAGATGTTTCTCTTGGAAGCTCCCTCTCCTCTTTGAATTCTTGGAGGCTCAACATCTCAACAAATGGATCCTTAAAATATCCTTCACATATTTTCACTTGAAAACCAAAGGAATTATCTTTCAAGCCATGGATCCTCTTCCCTCTTCTTTAGAATTGCTTCCCCAAGTGTTTAAATAACCTTCCAACACTAAAATGACCATTTGTAGCCATTAGGGAGGAAAAACTAGCTATTGGAGCCAAGTTGGGGAAGTTTTGCACTTCAAAAAAACTAGCCATTATAATCCAAATGTCGACACTTGACCTTCGTGAGTCGACACTTCATTTTCTTGAGTCAACACTTCATTTCCTTGAGTCAATACTTGATCAAAGATATTTTTTGAAGTCTTCTGCTCGCACTGGTGAGTCGACACCTTGAGTCGACACTTTGAGTCCGTGAGTCGACACTTGACCAAACTATGAATTACCTCATTCTATCTTCTGTTTGGTCTTAGACCTTAAGTCGACACTTCACTGTTCATGAGTCGACACTTGAGTCGATACTTGGGTTTCATGAGTCGACACTTTGCTATACCAGTACCGAAACTTCTTCAAATTCAATTCTTGAGTACCTGTAACTGATTTACACATTTAATGCATAATTAGTACTCAAATATACTTAAGTATTTTGTCATAATCAAAACTAGAGTCAACATTCTTCTTTCCATCAACTAAAAGAAGTTGAGCCTTATCACCTTTGAAGAGGCTCTCTGCTATCTTGAGCATATTTAGTAGCTCAAGCAATGATAAATTCAATTTGTTCATGTGATAATTCATGACAAACTACGAGAAGAAATTCAGGAGTGACTACAGGATCAAGCTTGATTAAGCTCTCCATCCATCACAAATCCTAGTTGACCTAATCGAGTAATAAGGTCAATCATCTTGAGGACATGTGCCTGAATGGAAGAGCCCTCACTCATGCATGCTCGGAACAATTGCTTCGATGTCTCATATCGAGCAATCTGGCTATGCTCTCCATAAAGCTCTTTAAGATTAAGCAATATGGACTAAGGCCATTTTCTCATGTTGCCTCTACAACTCTTGCTCATAGAGGCCAACATGATGCACTTGACAGTCATGCTATCATTCTACCACATTTTATATATGGCCCTTTCCTTCTTAGTAGCATCCTCTCCTACCGGATCTACGTCAAGAGAATCGAAGATATAGGCAAGCTTTTCCTGAGCTAATGTAATCTTCAATTTCCTCAACCAGTCCACATAATTCAGACTGGTCAACTTGTTGGCATCCAAGATGCCCCACAGTGAAAGAGTAGAAGCCATAATGTAAAACCTATATTAAGCATACCACTCATGATGATATTCATAATTAGACAAGGACTTTTGCATCTAATTGTGTCTCACACTATCTTCTTTCAAATACCATAACCCTTAACTATGGTAAGTGGGAAAACCCTCCCAGGGCTTCCTTAATAGGGTTGAGATCCCAATTCCTCATGAATGCCTTTTGTTAATCACAACAAATACCCATGAATTCAAGGGTAGGAAAATCCCTTTCCAATTGCAATGCATGCAACTCTCAACATAATACCTGGCTCAAGACACTTATTGCCTTGTGTCAATTACAACAAACTATAATGTCTTAGTTTAGTCAGACCCTTCATTTCCATACAGCCATATTTGATATATGTTGTCCTTGTGTCAATCACAACATATCAACACCGCCAATCAAGCCATAAAGCATAAAATGTACCAAGACAAATATCATATCAAACCCTAGAGTAGGCCTTGTGTTAATCACAACAAACATACTATAGTTTTTTGACATGGATTTGGCTTAGCTTAAAGAAAGGCAATTTATAGTGTGCTTAATCAATTAGCATTTCCAATTTAAGGTCTAGATATAACCAAATTGGCCAGGTAAGTGGGAAAGATGAGGGGCTACCCTCGTTGCTTTCCTTAGACACCAAAAGAATTGGCTAGGTCGGACAACAAAACCAATTAAAAATCTCATTCCCTTTACCTTTCCAGAACCACCTGCCTAGACACCAATTGGCTAATCAAACCCTAAACATATTTGTATGATGATTAACTTACACTATGAATATATATAATTTTTATGAGGGCTTTGATGATCTCAAACACATCCTAATTAAACATGCCAACATGACACATATTCCAGCAAATAAGCATATTAACCCTAATATGCATAACCAAAGCATGATTAAAACAACAATTTGTTCACCTCACTTGTTCCATGGGATAAGGTCACAACGGCACCCCAACACATCATAGGAGACCCCATTAAATGTGAAGAGAGGGCCTTTAAATCCTAGTTAGCTCCTATGACCGGGCAGCCATGGTGACTAACCCAATCCAAAGCAGTTACTAGGAGTATAACATATCACATATGTAATATGAGCTAATTATGCAAGAGTCATAGAAAAGCAAGTAATTAACACTAAAAATGACTACTAATTGCAAGAAACAAGCATGCTCTGATACCATTGTTGGGTTCAGGCTATACAGTGCAAGACTGGGTTTCAAAATTATCATTATTGAAACCCAATCGGTTGGAACCCTAAATCCTAGGACCACTTGACTATGACAATTTATAAACCAAAACTTTAGGATCATAGAGGAATACCTGGAGTGCTATACTCCTTAATTCTCACAAGGCATATAAGTGTATGCCCTCCAGAGATGATCTACATAGGAACCAGACCAATGTAGCACTCCTATCGGGCTTGCTTATTTGACTAGGACTCTTCCCGATAGCCTTTCTTCCTTTCCCTTTGCTGGAACCCCTACCCTCATACAGGGCACTCAGAGACCTCTTTGAATCCTCTCTCAGAATCTGATTATCTCTCCTATATCTCTTCCTAGGCTCTTGTCTTAAAATGATAAGTCTTGTCTTACAAGGACAAGTCTTGTCTTAAAAGAGACCTTTGTCCTAAGACAAGGAAGAGAAAATGGAAAGGACTTCTTTCGGATATTTTTTTGGGATACTCTGGCATCAGATTACTGATGCCTATTCATAAAGAGTGAGGGGGCACCTAATAAATCTTTTCTTCAGCCCATGATAAGACCCTTCAAATAGAGGGAGTTCCTTGGGTGAAAAGGCTTATCTTGACATGTCATATCATGCACCAAGAGATATATATATGTCTCTTCATTTTTCCAGCATTATTCCCACTTGCCATGTGGCATGTAATTAGTCATAAATTGACTAAGGGGAGTGGGATTTCAAGGGATGTATTGAAGAAAACAGAAGCCTTCAAACAAAAGGACTTTTGGATTTTAAATTTATACCAAAAATGAAGGGACGCGTCCCTTAATTGTGCGCACCATCGAAGTCCATGCCTTCTTTTGACCGGTCAAGCCCAATCTAATTGGGCATGGGGATAAGGGAGAGGGTCCTTGTGTTTATCTGGATTAGGTGATTAAGTGCAGAAGGACTCTTAGTCCTTTTGCGCACCTTAATCTTGGTGCACGCCAAGCTTGGCACCAAGAGTCCAATCCCACTTTGACTTTTCCATAATTCAAGGATAAAGATCCAAATAATTATAGATAAATACAGATAATTGCTGTCCCAATTAGGACTCAACCCAATCTAAGTCCTACTTAAATTGGTTAGCCTAAATAGCAAGCTAATTGACACAACCAATTGGGTTAGGAGTTGGGCTAGCCAATATATGCTAGTATGTTAATTAGCTAGCCAATTAGGATCCTATGACCTTAATTAAAATCTAATTGACTTCCTTGGCCAATTCCCTAGCATGTATGGCACTTTGGACTCTATATCTAGCCAGTAGTAGGTCTAGGTCCAAGCTTTTTTGATCTAATAGAAATTGATTGACCTAATTAGGTCAAATCGAGCTACCAAAGTTAGCCAATTCGAACCAATTTCCAAATTGACTCATGAATCCTTCTAATTTGATTCATGAAAACCTACAAGATATGATTGAAGTCTAGTAATGTGTCATACCTACCTAGAAGATGAAGATTTGATAGAAATTATCAAAATACCCTTCAGTGGAAAGTTACCATGTAATTAATCATTCGATCTCCTTTTATCCTGAATTAGTGATGGGTATAGAAAATTGTCAATTCCTACTACTTAATCCTTTTGAATCTCAATTCAATAATGAAGACTCGATCGATGAAAGATTGAAAACCCTACCTAATCTCATCCTACTGTGATCAAAGACTTCTTGTGTCAATAATCAAAGAGATTACATGGGATAAGTCCTCCTTTAACTACAAGTGATCGATTACTTGTTGATCTACTCACATCCTTCATACACAATCCACCATATCTGAGAACACCCCGTACATGACTCTTTGTCATGAATGAGTATGAACCAAAACATGGCTTTTTATACATAAGGAATCATGGTAATCTCAGGTCTAAGGATCACTTGCACAACTCCCACTATGAGAATCATCTTTTGACAAGTAGTAAGACCTCTGTGTCATATAGACTTCTTTCTCAAGATATCCATTAAGAAAATTAGTCTTTACATCCATTTGCTAGATCTTATAGTCGTAGTATGCAGCTATGGCAAGTAATATCCGAATGGACTTGAGAATGGCTATTGGTGAAAAAATTTCATCATAGTCAATACCATGTCTTTGTTTGAATCCTTTTACCACCAGCCTAATCTTGTAGGTTTCTACTTGACCATCTGCTCCTATCTTCTTCTTGAAGACCCATTTACATCCAATTGGGTTCACTCCCTCAGATGGATTAACTAATGTCCAAACCTGATTAGAGTACATGAAGTCCATCTCAGATTTCATGGCTTCCAACCATTGGTCTGAGTCTTTACTCATGACAACTTCTGTATAGGTCATAGAATCATTATCCTATATAATACTGGCTTTATTGCAATTCCCAATGACAGCCATATCTGAGAGGTGCACTTCGTACTCTCTTTGACATACGGAGAGGAGGTGTGTGTTGTGGTTGTTCTTGAACCTCAGGACCATTTGATTGAGGAATTGCTTTAGGTATAGGTTGAACTTCTTCAAGTTTAAATATCCTTCCACTACCCCCTTCTTGGATAAACTCCTTTTCCAAGAATGTGGCATGCCTACTAACAAAGAACTTTTCCTCATTAGGATGGTAGAAAATGTTGGGTTCCTCGAGCCGAGCATAATGGAAGATCGGGATTCAAAATTTTCATTTTTAGAAACCCTAATTGGCCAGAACCCTAAACCCTAGGACCACTTAAGCATAACAACTAATAAATCAAATCTTTAGGGTTATAAAACCTAGAGTGCTATACTCTTTATTTCCACAAGGCACACAAGAGTATGCCCTCCAGAGGTGATCCACATAGGAACCGGACCAAGGAAGCACTCCTACCAAGCTTGCTTATTTGATTGGGAATCTTTCGGCAGCCTTCCAGACTTTCTCCCTTTGCTGGACTCCCTACCCTCTTGTAGGGCATTCAAAGCACTCTCTGAATCCTCTCTCAGAATTTGGTTATCCCTTCTATAGCTCTTCCTAGGACCTTGTCTTAAAGTGACAAGGTTTGTCTTAAAAGGACAAGTGTTGTCGTAAGAGGACAAGACTTGTCTTAAAAGAGCAAGGAAGAAGAATACAAAGGACTCTATCTGATGAAAATTGGAATCCATGGCATCAGATTACCGATGCCTATTTATAAAGAGGGATGAGGTGATTGATATGTCTCTTTCTCAGCCATTTGATAAGACTCTTCAATGAGAAGGAGTCTTTTGGATGAATAGAATATCATGATACCACTTTTCATGTGCCAAAAGATATATAAATGTCTCTTGGATTTTCCAGCATTTTTTCTAATTACTGGTTAGGAATAAAGCAGAGGGCGTGGAAACTCAAGAGGTGTATCAGAGAAAACTTAGTCTTCAAATAGAAGGACTCTGGCCTTTCAAATTTGCATCTCTTTATGAAATGTCACAACCTTTCATTATGTGCCACATTATTCCATGCCAATTCTTCATTTTGATCGGTCAAAGCCCAATCACATGGGCATGGAGATTAGGGAAAAAGTCTTTAGGCTTATCTAAAATAGGTGATTAAGTGGCAGAAGGACTCTTGATCCTTCTGTGCCCCTTAATGTTGCCGCACACAATTCTTGGCACCAAGAGTCCCATGCTAGTAGGACTCTTCCATAATTCCAAGATAAAGCCTAAATAAATTCAGATAAAATCTAATTTAGGCTGTCCTAATTAAGACACAACCCAATTTAAGTCCCTCTTAAATTGGTTAGCCCAATTAGCAAGCAAGCGTACACAATTCAATTAGGTTAGGAGTTGGGCTAGCCAATATATGCTAGTATGTCAATTAGCTAGCCAATTAAGATCCCATGACCCTAATAAAAAATAACTGACTTTCTTGGCCAATTTTCTTGATGTGTGTGACACTTTGGGTTCCACATTTAGCCAACAGTAGGTCTAGGTCCAAGCCAATTCTATCCAATCAAAATCGATTGACCCAATTAGGTCAAATCGAGCTGACCTAAGTTGTCAATTTGAAACTAGCTTCCAAATTGACTCATGAATCCAATCAATTTGATTGATGAAAACCTGTAAGACATGATTGACATCTAGCAACATGTCTGCCTACCCAGAAGATGAAAAATTTGATAAAAATTATCAAAATAACCTTCAGTGAAAAGTTACCATGTAATTCAATCCTTCGATCACACTTTATCGTGATTAAGTGATGGGCATGGATAAATGTCAAACCCTAGCACTTAATCCTTTTAAATCTTAATTTGATAATGAATACTTGACCGATGATAGATTAGAAACCCTATCTAATCCCATCTTGCTTTGATCAAAGACTTCTTGAGTTAACAATCGAAGAGATTTCATGGGATAACTACTCCCCTTACTAGGAGTGATCGAATCTTTATTGACCTACTCATTACCTTCATACACAATCCACCATATCCAGAAGCACCCCGTACATGATTTAATTGCCATGAATGAGTATGCACCAAAACATGGGTTCATGTCATAAGATACTATGGTAGTCTCAGGTCTAGGAATCATATGCACAACTTCCACTAAGAGAATATCTTTTTGACAAGTAAGACTTCCATTTGATGTTCTCTTGTTAGATCAGTTTAGTGGACTCATAACCTAATGAGCACCCACATCCTTGTTTTAGTGTTTCTACACAAGTGGTTGTGAGACCGACCACCCTCTCTATCGAGCAATAATAAGATGTGCTAGTCTTTCTGGATTATTCGATCCCCAAACCGATGATCCATTGACCAAGAACATTTTAGATTAGGGTTTATAAGAACTTAGGTCTCACCATTATGATCTCCATCATAACCCTAATTCTATTGCCCTAACCTATGGGGTTCATCATAATCTTATAATTAAAATATAAGACATAGCAAATGATGAATACAAAAATGCCACTGTGATTGGCTTTCAGGGTATAATTCTTTCAATCTTCCACTTGCACTAAAGCCAATCACCCTTGTATTTAACACCCATACAATCTAGATGGTGATCTAACTGCTGTAGAGGAACAACCTTAGTGAATGGGTCTGCTATGTTGTTCTTCGTATCAACTCATTCTACTACCATATCATTTCTTTCAATGATTTCACGAACGAGGTGGAAGCATCTTAAGATGTGCTTGGACTTATGATGAGATCTTGGTTCCTTCGCTTGTGCGATAGCTCTACTATTATCATAATACAGTGGCACCGGCTGTTGTACAGCAGGAACCATGCCAATTCCTTGATGAATTTCTTCATCCACATAGCCTCCTTCGTGGCTTCACTTGTAGCTATGTACTCTGCCTCAGTGATTGAGGTAGCTACAGTTGTTTGCTTAGTGCTCTTCCAACTCACTACACCACCATATAGGATAAAGACATACCCTCATATGGATTTGCTATCATTTAGATCTGATTGAAAACTAGAATCCGTATACCCTTCTAGTTTCAACTTTGATATACCATATATTAGAAAAACATCTTTAGTCCTCAAGTACTTAAGAATGTTTTTTATAGCTTTCCAATGATCCTCCCCGGGTTAAGCCTAGAACTTGCTTACAATGCTAAGCAACATCAGGCCTAGTACATAACATGGCATACATTATTGATCCTATAGTCGAAGCATGAGGAATCAAACTCATCCTCTCTCTCTCTTCTGGTGTCTTAGGAGACATCTTCTTGGAGAGATGTATGCCTTGACTTATGAGCAAGTAACCATTCTTACTTCCCTCCATGTTGAATCTCTTCAACATTAAGTCAATGTATCTGGATTAGGATAAGTCAAGCATCCTCTTAAATCTATCTCTATAGACCTTTATACCCAGTATATAAGATGTATTTCTCAAATCCTTCATGGAAAACTGCTTTGATAGCCATGACTTGACCGATTACAACATTGGGATATCATTCTCAATGATGAGTATGTCATCAATATGCAAAACCAAGAAAATAAGGGCACTCCCACTTGTCTTCTTATACACACACGGTTCATCCACATTCTTGATAAAACCAAAATCTTTGATTGTTTTATCAAAGCAGATGTTCCAACTCCTCAATGCTTGCTTCAATCCATAAATGGATTTCCTAAGCTTACATACATGGTTTGGTCTCCCATTTGAGACAAAACCCTCTAGCTATGATATATAGACTTCTTTCTCAAGATTCTCACTGAGGAATTGATTCGGGACGGACCCCGATTAGGATTATTTTAGAGAAGGATGGATCATTGATTGCTAGGAAACAACCTTTAGGCTAGGTTCAACTCCTAATTATTCAAAAGAAACACATTTTTACCTTTTTCCTTTTTTCTATTTTCTTTTTTTCTATTTTTTTTTCCTCTTTTTATGTATTTCTTTTTTACATTTTTTTTCTCATATTTCATTTCTCTGCTTTAATCTAAAGTTAGCAACAAGGTGGCTAACTAGGCTTTGAGAAGCGTGCAGAAGGGCCATACTTTCACATTCGTGCAAGGGGCTTCTTTGTGCTTTGATGGCCGTGCGGAACACCTAAAACAGGGGTGCCAGTCCTTGGAGGGGCAGATTTGGCGGGCTCTCCTTCAGTAATGGAGCTGGACTAATGGAGCGGCATGGGGACATGGTGGCGCAGCCTTGTTCCGGCAATTGGCAGCAGCACGGTGGGGATCTGGATTGGAGGAAGGGGTCGACCGGTGGCTGTTCCAAGTGATTGAAAATAGTAGATGGGCTGGGCTACCATGGTGTTGGTGGCGTCGATCAGCAGGGAAGGTACTTTGGAAGAGGAGATCGACAGGGCGGAGGTGAGGTCTAGTCAGAGATCTTGCTCACAGGCAGAAGGATGTCAGGCATTGTAGCAACAAGGAAGATTGATCGGGGCTTTGGGTGGTGGATAGCGGTGGAGGTGCCCCTAGTGAGATTGACGATCGGCGACACGGGAAAAATAGGGGCCGAGGGCTGGAAGCGATGTCACGGGTGATGGAGTTGGCTGGTCGGTGATGAGGAAGACCGAGGCGATCTTCTGATGGTGGCAATGGTTCATTGATGATCGCATAGACGGAGGTGGTGAAGGTGGTTTGGGTGATTGGTGGTTCAGGATCTAGGGAGATGGCTCTGGTTTAGGTGCGAATGACTGTTGATGGGCCACGATTGGAGATGAAGATGGTGGTTATGGCATTGTGGAGATGGAACGGTGGTTTGGCTCTCAGATTGGAAAATGAAGGGAAACAGAGAGGGGAAAAGGAAAAAACACATAGATGAAGATGAAGAAGAAAGATGAAGAGACAAATTTAGGAATAAAAAAGAAAAACCATGATTGGATTACCCACCCAAGCTTGAGTGCCCACTCTTACCTGGACCGACCCATGTAAGGCATCAGCACCCTCTCCTACCTGGAGTTTTTGTTTTCTCTTTCTAAATATTCTTTGTCTAATTTTTATTCGAGTGATAAAATATTTAAATAGGCTAATCTGAGATATTCGATATCTTGATCTCAGATACCTCAACCTCAATCCTAACACATTCAAACTATTTGTTTAATAAAATAAACTAATCCAATTAAGGGATAAAATAAATGCTAAAACATTGAAACAAAATAATCCTAAACAAATAGTAAATTCATCTGATTGAGATGCTGCATCAGGAACCATACTGCATCAAAATCTGTGCCTCATCAACTTCAGGATCTGGGGCTTCAAGGTTTGGGCTGGGCTAGCTTCAGGTTTTGGGCTGGGCTGGCTTCGGTTTTAGGCTAGGCTAGCTTCAGCTTCTGTGCTGGGCTGGGCTTCAGGTTCTAGGCTGGACTTTAGGTCTGGGCTGGACTGTTTCAGATTCTGGGCTAGTTGATGTCCCCATCATTCTCCTGAGGTGGGGAGAACATGACTCCATCGAGTCAAGTTTTAGCAATATTCTGGCTCCAAGATGCACGACCTATAGACTTTTTTTAAAAATCAAATAATGTAATTAAAAATAATATTGACTAACCTAGCCTAACCCTCGCTCTGACACCAAAAACTGGTGCAGGACAGACTCTGATCAGGATTATTTTAGGGAAGGATGGATCGTTGGTCTTTAGGAAACGACCTTTAGGCTAGGTTTAACTCCTAATTATTCAAAAGAAACACTTTTTTTTTTTTTCTATTTTTTTATTTTTCTTTCTATTTTTTTTATTTTTCTTTCTATTTTCTTTTCCTCTTTTTCTATATTTCCTTTCTTCTTTTTTTTTCTCAGTTTTTTTTTCTCTACTTTATTCTAAAGTCGGCAACAGGATGGCTGACTAGGCTTTGAGAAGCATGCAGAAGGAACCTGCTTTCATGTTCGTGCAAGGGGCTTCTTTGTGCTTTGATGGCCATTTAGAACACCCAAAATAGGAGTGCCGGTCCTTGGAGCGGAAGATCCGGTAGGCTCTCCTTTGGTGATGGAGTTGGACTGATGGCGGCGGCATGGGGACATGGTGGTGCACTATTTTGGTGATTGGTGGCGGCACGGTGGGGATCTGGATAGGAGGAAGGGGTTGGCCGATGGCTGTTTCGGGTGATTAGCAATAGCAGATGGGCTAGGTTGCCATTGCATTGGTGGCGTCGATCAGTAGGGATGGCACTTTCGAAGAAAAGATCGATAGAGCGGAGGCGAGGTCTGGTCGGAGATCCTGCTCACAGGTGGAAGGATGTCGGGCATCGCAGAAACAAAGAAGATCATCCGAGGCTTCGGACGGTGGACAATGGTGGAAGTTTTTTTGGTGAGATCAGCGATCGACAGCATAGGAAAAATAGGGGTCGAGGGCTGGAAGCGGTGTTGTGGGCGATGGAGTTGACTAGTTGGTGATGTGAAAGATCGAGGCTATCTTCTGATGGTGGCAAGGATTGTTGATGATCACACGGATGGAGGCGATGAAGGTGGTTTGGGTGATTGGTGGTTCAGGATCTAGGAGATGGCTCTGGTTCAGGTGGGAACGACTATCGATGGGCCGCGATCGGAGACGAAGATGGCGGTTATGGCATTATGGAGATGGAACGATGGTTTGGCTCTCATATTGGAAAAAGAAAGGAAATAGAGAGGGGAAAAGGGAAAAAACATAGATGAAGATGAAGAAGAAAGACGGAGAGGAAAATTTAGGAAGAAAAAAGAAAAACCATGATTGGGTTACCCACCTAGGCTTGAGCACCCACTCTTACCCAAAGTGATCATGTAGGGCATCGGCACCCTCTCTTACTCGGAGTTTTTGTTTTTTCTTCCCAAATATTCTTCATCTAATTTCTATTCGAGTGATAAAATAATTAAATAAGCTAATATGAGGTATTCGATATCCTGATCACAAATACCTTAACCTCAATCCTAACACATTCAAACTGTTTATTTAAAAAAATAAGCTAATCCAACTAAGGGATAAAATAAATTCTAAAACATCAAAACAAACCAATCCTAAAACAACGGTAAATTCATCTGATCAAGATGCTGCATCGGGAACCATACTGCATCAGAATCTGTGCCTCATCGACTTTAGGATTTGGGGCTTCAGGGTTTGGGCTGGGCTAGCTTCAGGTCTGGGCTGGGATGGCTTTAGGTTCTGGGCTAGGCTGTCTTCAGCTTCCGGGTTGGGTTGGGCTGCTTCAGATTCTAGGTTTGTTGATGATGTCCCCATCAGGAATGCAATCTTAACATCCATCTGCCAGATTTCATAGTCATAGTATGCACCAATGGCGAGCATAATCCTAATGGACTTGAGCATGGCAACTGTCAAAAAGGTTTCATCATGGTCTATACCATTCTTTTGCTTGAAACCTTTTGCTATTAACCTAGCTTTATAGGTTTCTATTTGCCCATCTGCTCTAATCTTCCATTTGAAGATCCATTTACACCCTATTGGGACAATTCCCTTAGGTGGGTCAACCAAGGTCCAGACCTAGTTGTCATACATAGAGTCCATTTCGAATTTCATGGCACTAAGCCATTTGTCAGAGCCCTTACTCATGATAGCTTCTATATAAGTCAGTGGATCATCTCCTTCAATGATGCTGGTTTCATTATTGTTTCCAATCATAAAACCATATCTTAGAGGTGCAGCCCGCACTCTCTCTGACCTACGGAGAGGTGTGTGTTGTGGTTGTACTAATCAACTGGTACTTGGACTATATCTTCTTCCCCAGCCGTATTCTTGAGTTTGTTTATTTTGAACTTCACTTAATTCTATTATTCTCCCATTACCATCTTCTTGGATAAATTCTTTCTCCAAGAATACGGCATGTCTACTAACAAGAACCTTTTGTTCAGTAGGAATATAGAATAGGTATCCAATACCTTCTTGAGAATAACCAATAAACCTACATTTCTTAGCCCTAGCACTAAGCTTATGTCCAAATTCCTTTTTAACATAACTTGGACAACCCCAAATCTTAAGATGTTTAAGACTTGGTTTCTTGCGATTTCATAATTCATATGGAGTGCTAGGTATTGATTTTGATGGTGCCCTATTTAATACATATGCAGTAGTTTCTAGGATATATTCCTAAAAGGATATTGGAAGATCTGTGAAGCACATCATAGACCTTACCATGTCAAACAAGGTACGATTCCTCCTTTCAACTATACCATTTAACTGTGGTGTATATGGAGGGGTCCATTCAGAAAGAATACCATTTTCCTTAAGATGATTAAGAAATTCATTGGATAAGTATTCTCCTCCTCGGTCAGATCAAAGAACTTTAATACTTTTTCTAATTTATTTCTCAACCATACTTCGATACTCTTTAAATTTATCAATGGCTTTGGATTTATGTTTCATTAGATACACATATCCGAACCTAGATAAATCATCAATTAAAGTAATAAAATAAGAGTATCCTCCTTTGGCCTTAGTTGACATAGGTTCACATACATCTGAATGTATTAACCCTAACAACTGACTTGCCCTTTCTTCATGTCCAGTGATTGGAGACTTGGTCATTTTTTCCATGAGGTAAGATTCATAAGTTCCTACTGATTTATAATTATAAGATCCAAAGAAATCATCTTTGTATAACTTGTTAATTCTTGACTCACTTATATGACCTAATCGGCAATGCCAAAGGAATATTTCATTGGTATTATCCCTCTTTATCCTTTTGTTTTCTACAAGCAACACTTCATCATTAAGAGACAGAATTAAAAGACCATTCACAAATTTGCCCATTCCATAATAGTCATTAGAATGAAAAATAGAACAACCATTTCTCTCAACTTTTATTTCATAACCTTTTCTTAATAACAAAGGTACAGAAATAATATTCCTAATAATATTTGGAATGAAAAAATAGTCTTTCAATTCCATTATCTTGCCCGAAGGCAACAATAACAAGTAGGTTCTAACATCTTCAGCATGAATGGCCTCTCCACTTGTTCTATAATGCTTGAAGTCACCTTTCTTCAACTATCTAATCTTGTGGAGTCCCTGCAAAGATTTCCATATATGAGACCCACATGTGGTATCCAATACCCATGATTCAAAAGTTGAAGAACCCAATGAAAAGTTTGTTAGTATCATAAATAAACCTTTAGATGCTCCATTGGCATCTTGGTTCAAACCTACAAGGTATGTCTTGCAGTTCTTCTTCCAATGTCTTTTCTCGCCATAGAAGAAATAGGATCCATTATTTGAAGGCCTCTTTGCCTTCTTCCTCTTATTGATGCTTTTCTTAGGGTTCAGCTTTTACTTTATACCCTTCTTCATTACCCCTTTCTTCTTCCCATCAACTAGAAGAAGATGATTAGCCTTATCTCCTTTGAAGTGGTTCTCAACTATCTTAAGCATGTTAAGCAGCTCTAGTAATGACAGGTTCAGTTTGTTCATGTGGTAGTTCATGACAAACTGAGAGAAGGAATATGGGAGTGATTGTAGGATCAAGTCCTGATTAAGCTCCCTGTCCATCATAAATCCTAATTAACCTAATCTAGTGATCAGGTCAATCATCTTAAGGACATGTGCCTGGATGGAAGAACCCTCACTCAGCATGCTCGAAATAACTACTTCGATATTTCATATTGAGCAGTCCGATTATGCTCTCCATAAAGCTCCTTAAAATTGAGCAATATGGACTATGGTTCCATGTCTTCATGTTGCCTCTGTAGCTTATTATTCATCGAGGCTACCATGATGCACTTGACAGTCAAGCTATCATTCTGCCACATTCTATAAGTGGCCTTTTCCTCCTCTATAGCATCATCTCCGATCGGATCTGGATCTAAAGAATCGAGGATGTAAGAAACTTTTTCCTGAGCAAGTACTATTCTCAGGTTCCTCAACCAGTCCACATAGTTTGGTCCGGTCAGTTTATTGGCATCCAAGATGCCCCGCAGTGAAAGAGTAGAAGCCATAACTTAATCTACGAATAAACAATAATATTACATAAGTAGACCACTCAAGATGATGATCATAATTAGATAAGGACTTTAAATCTAGTTATGCCTCCCACTATTTTTCTTGAATACCATAACCCTCAACTATGGTAAATGAGAAACCAATATTCGATTTCTTTAATGGGGTTAAGATCCCAATTTCTCATAAATGCCTTGTGTTTGCACAATAAATAATTATAAGTTCAAGGATAGGAAATTCCTTTTCAATTGCATCCCTTGCAATTCTCAACATAACACTTACCTCTAAGACACTTACAATCTTGTATTTGCATAACAAACCATAATGTCTTAGTTTAGTTGAACCCCTCATTTTATATAGTCATGATTGAATAATGTCACCCTTGAGTTTGCTCAACAAAGTAACATGATTAACCATACTATAAAGCACAAAATGCACCATGTCAAACTTTATATCAAACCTTAATAGTATACAAATTTGTCATAGCATGAAGGAAGGCAATTTTTAGTGTGCTTAATCAATTAGCATTTCCAATTGAAGGTTTAGATGTGACCAAATTGGCCAGGTAAGTGAAAGAGATGAGAGGGTCCCCCCGTTGCTTTCCTTAGATCCAATTACATTGGCTAGGTCAAACAATACAACCAATTAAAAATCTCATTCGCTTTACCTTCCCAGAACCACTTTGCCTACACACCAATTGGCTCATACCCTAATCGAATTTGCATCATGATTAACTTACACTATGACTAAATATAATTTTATGAGAGCTTTGATGGTCTCAAACACATCCTAATTAAACATGACATTCAATCCATCATATAAGCATATTAACCCTAATATGCATAACAGAGCATGATTATAATAGTAATCAGTTCACCTCACTTGTTCATAAGATATGGCCATTGCGGCACCCCTACATTCCATAGGAGACCCCATTGAATGGAAAGAGAGAGCCTTTAAACCTTGCTTGGCTTCTATAATCGGACGGCCATGGTGACTAACCCAATCCGAAGTAGTTACTAGGATATAACATATCACATATATGTATTTGAACTAATCATGCATCAATTCATAGAATAGCAAAAATTAACACTAAATAGATTTCTAATTGCATGCATCAAGGTGGCTCTGATACCATTGTTGGGTTTATCGGGCCAGGCATAGCGAAAGATCGGGATTCAAAATTTTTATTTTTCGAAGCCCTAACCGGTCGGAACCCTAAACCCTAGGACCACTTGAGCATAACAACTAATAAATCAAATCTTTAGGATTTTAGAGGAATACTTGGAGTGCTATACTCCTTATTTTCATAAGGCACACAAGTGTATGCCCTCCAGAGATGATCCACATAGGAATCAGACCAAGAAAGCACTCCTACCAAGCTTGCTTATTTGATTGGGACTCTTCCAGCAGCCTTCCGGACTTTCTTCCTTTGTTAAACTCCCTACCCTCCTGTAGGGCACTCAGAGCACTCTCTGAATCCTTTCTTAGAATCTGGTTATCCCTTCTATAGCTTTTCCTAGGACCATGTCTTAAAGTGACAAGGTTTGTCTTAAATGGACAAGTCTTGTCTTAAGAGGACAAGGCTTGTCTTAAAAGAGCAAGGAAGAAGATAAGAAAGGACTCTATCGGATGAAAATTGGAATCCATGGCATCAGATTACTGATGCCTATTTATAGAGAGCGATGGGTGCCTAGTATGTCTCTATCTCAGCCATTTGATAAGACCCTCCAATGAGGAGGAGTCTTTTGGATGAATAGACATATCATGATACCACCTTTCGTGCGCCAAGGACATATAAATTCTCTTTGATTTTTGAGCATTTTTTTCTATATGCCATATGGCATATTACTAGTCAGGAATAAAGCAGGGGGCGTGGAAACTTAAGAGGTGTATCGGAGATGAAAGAAAAGTGCCCTAAAAGCCAATCTTTATAAGGGCATTATTGTAATCTACCAACTATTGTATAACATTATTTAAAGGCAATTTTGATTCATCATATTGCTGCATCTATATTAGATTATGATGAACCTCATAGGTTATAGAGCAATGAAATTAGGGTTACGATGGAAATGATAACAGTAAGACCTAAGTTCCTATAAATCCTAATCTAAAATGTTTCTAGTCGATGAACCATCAGTTTGGGGATCGATGAATCCGGAAAGACTAGCACATCCTATGTATGCTCATTGAAGAGGGTGGTTGGTTCACAGCCACTTGTATAGAGACACTAATACAAGGATGTGGGTGCTCATTAGGTTATGAGTCCACTGAACTGATTTGATAAGAGAACATCAAATGGAAGTCTTACTTATCAAAGGAATGTTCTCTTAGTGAGAGTTGTGTATGTGATCCTTAGACCTGAGACTATCATAGTATCTTATACACATGAACCCATATTTTGGTACATACTCGTTCATGGCAATTAAGTCATGTACGAGGTATTTCTGGATATGGTGGATTATGTATGAAGATAATGAGTAGGTCAACAAGGAGTCCATCGCTCATAGTAAAGGGAAGTTGTTATCCCATGTGATCTTTTCGAATGAAGACTCAGGAAGTCTTTGATCAAAGCAAGATGAGATTAGATAGGATTTCTAATCTATCATCAGTCAAGTTTTCATTATCAAATTGAGATTCGAAATGATTAAGTACTAGGATTTGATATTTATCCATGCCCATCACTTAATCGGGAAAAAGGAAGATCAAAGGATTGAATTGCACGGTAACTTTTCACTGAAGGGAATTTTGGTACTTTCTATCAACTTCCTCATCTTCTGGGTAGGCATGACACATTGCTAAATGTCAATCATGTCTTGTAGGTTTTCATGGATCAATTCGATTGGATCATGAGTCAATTCGGAAGCTGGTTCGAATTGGAACTTAGGTCAGCTTAATTTGACCTAATTACGTCAATCGGGTTCGATTAGATCAAATTAGCGACCTAGACCTACTGCTAGCTAGATGTGGAACCCAAAGGGTCACACACATTAGAAAATTGACCTAGAAAGTCAATTGCAATTTTATAAGGATCATGGGATCCTAATTGGTTAGCTAGATTACACACTAGCATGTGTAGGCTAACCTAACTCCTAACCCAATTGAATTGGGTCTAAAGGTTGCTTAATGGGCTAACCAATTTAAGAAAATCCTAGATTGGGTTGAGTCCAAGGTGGGGCAGCAATTATCTAGTTTTATCCAGATTTAATCAGCCTTTATCCTATTTAAAGGGAAGAGTCATAAAACATGAAGGGACTCTTGGCGCCAATTCATGGTATGCGCCAAATTGAATGTGCATAGAAGGACCAAGAGTCCTTTTACCTATTAGTTGCCAAAGTTAGATGAAGTCCAAGGGACTTCATCCTCATCTCCATGCCTTTTTTAAATTTCTATTGACTTGTCAACAAATGTGAAGTTCGATGGAAGGGAGTTGGCACAAATGAAGAGTTGCGACTCTTCATTTGGTGCAAAAACAAGAAGCAAAGTCCTTCTGCTTTAGGCCTCTTTCAATCATTGGTATTTCTTATTGAAAAGACACAACCCTTGGCCTTCTTACAATCGGTAATTTTCAAGTGGCAAGTGGAGAAGTCGGATAAAAATTGAAGGGACTTGTATAAGGCTTTTGGTGCATGAAAATTGTTGACTTTTCACTCATAAGACTCCTTCTTTGTGAAGAGTCTTATTTGATCTTTTGAATGGCTTATCAAAGGCTGATGAAGAGCCTTATCTAGCAGCCCCCCATCTCCTATAAAAGGCCATTGGTGTTTATTTTGATGAAACATAATTCTCCTTCTTTCTTACATTCTTACACTCTATCCTACTTGTCTCTTCCTTCCCTTGTTAGGACAAAGGTCTTCCTTTAAGACAAGTCCACCATTTAAGATAAGGTTTTAGGAAAGGAATTAAAAAGTGATATATAGAGAGAAGAGAAGTTTTGGAGAGGGTTCAGAGTGCTCTACTGGAGGGCAAGGGTCTGAGCAAGGAAGGAGAGGCTGCTGAAAAAAGAAAAGGCCTTCAGAAGAGTCCCAATGGTTTAAGAAACCTACTAAGGAGTGGTTCCTAGGTTCAATTCCTATGTGGATCACCTCTGGAGGGCATGCACTTATGTGCCTAGTGAAAAGAAGAATGAATTAACATTCTAGGTATTCTTCTATTACCCTAAAGTCTTGATTTATTGATTGTTATGCACAAGTGGTCCTAGGGTTTGGGGTTTTGGCCGGTTAGGATTTCAAAAATAAAATTTTTTGAAACCTAATCCTCCGCTATGCCCGGCCTAGGTAACCCAATAGTGGTATCAAAGCCACCTTGATGCATACAATTAGAAATCTCTTTGGTGTTGATTGTTTACTACGTTATGTATTGATGCATGATTAGTTCAAATATATACATGTGATATGTTATATCCTAGGAACTGCTTTGATTGGATTAGTCACCATGGCCATCCGATCATAGGAGCCAAGTAGGGTTTAAAGGTCCTCTCTTTTCATTCAATGGGGTCTCCTATGGCATGTAGGGGTGCTGTTGTGGCCATATCCCATGAACAAGTGAGGTGAACAGAGTATTGTTTTAATTATGCTATGGTTATGCATATTAGAGTTAATATGCTTGTGTGTTGGAATGAATGTCATGTTAACATGATTAATTAGAATGTGTATGAGACCATCAAAGCCCTCATTAAAATCATATTTAGTCATAGTGTAAGTTAATCATGATGCAAATCTGATTAAGGTATGATCAGCTAATTGGTGTCTAGGCAAGTGGTTCTGAGAAGGTAAAGGGCATGAGATTTTTAATTGGTTTCATTGTCTGACATAGCCAATTCAATTGGTATCTAAGGAAAGCAACCGGGGGACCCCCTCTCCCCTTCTACTTACCTGGCCAATTTGGTCATATCTAGACCTTAAATTGGAAATGATAATTGATTAAGCACACTACAAATTGCCATCCTTCATGCTAAGCCAAATTAATATAAAAAACTATAGTAGGTTTGTTGTGTAACACAAGGCTTGCTCTAGGGTTTGATATAAAATTTGTCTTAGTGCACTTAGTACTTTATAGCATTATTGGCAATGTTGCTTTGTTGTGTAACACAAGGGCAACATTATTTGATCATGGCTATATAGAAATGAAGGGTCTGACTAAACTAAAACATTATGGTTTGCTGTGCACACACAAGGCTATAAGTGTCTTAGAAGCAAGTGTTATGTTGAGAATTGCAAGGGATGCAATTGGAAAGGGATTTTTCTACCCTTAAACTCATGAGTGTTTGTTGTATAACATAAGGCATTCATGAGAAATTGGGATCTCAACCCCACTGAAAAAACCTGGTAAGGTTTCTCGCTTACCATAGGTGAGGGTTATGCTATTCGAATAAAATAGTGGGAGGCATGATTTGATATAAAGTACTTATCTAGTTATGGATGTCATCTTGAGTGATCTGCTTATAGTTGTTCATTATATTCATGTAGATTTAAGTATTATGGCTTCAAGTTTATCACTGCGAGGCATTTTAGATGCCAACAAATTGACCGGTCCTAATTATATCGATTGGTTGAGGAATCTAAGGATAGTATTAACTTAGGAGAAGCTTTTTTATATTCTTAATTCTTCGAATCCAGAGTCAATCGGAGAGGATGCTTCTAAGGAGGAAAGGGCCATACATAAAATATGGCTAAATGATAGCATGACTATCAAGTGCATCATGTTGGCTTTAATAAGCATTGAGCTTCAGAGGCAACATGAAGAGATGGAATCTTAGTTCATATTACTCAATCTAAAGGAGCTTTATGGAGAGCAAAGTAGGGCTGCTCGGTATGAGATATCAAAGTAGCTATTCCATGCATGCATGAGGGTTCATAAATTCAAATCCATGTTTTGAAAATGATTGACTTAATCATGCGATTAGGTCAATTAGGATTTATAATGGATGGTGAACTCAACTAGGTTTTGATCCTGTAGTCACTCCTGGATTCCTTCTCTCAGTTTGTTATAAATTATCATATGAACAAACTGAATACTTTTTTGCCTGAGCTGCTTAACATGCTTAAGAAAGTAGAGAGCCATTATAAGGGAGATAAGGCTCATCTTCTTCTTGTTGATGGGAAGAAGAAACAGACAATGAAGAAGAGTTTGAAAAGAAAGTTCAACCCTAAAAAGAACATCTAGAAGAACAAGAAAGTAAAGAAGGCTATTAATTATGGAGCCTATTTCCACTGCGGCAAGCAGGGGCATTGGAAGAAAAATTGCAAGATATATCTTGCAAGTGTGAAGCAAGATGCTGGAAGAGCATCTAAAGGTTTGTACATGATACAAACAAATTTATCATTGAGTGCTTCCATTTCTAATTCATGGGTATTGGATACCGCATGTGGGTCTCATATCTGTAAGTCATTACAAGGACTCCACAAAATTAGAAGCTTGAAGAAAGGTGACTTTGAGCTATATGGCGTAAGTGGTGAGCCATGAACGCTGAAGCTGTGGGCACCTATCTTCTATTATTACCATCAGGTAATGTATTAAAGTTAGAAGATTGTTACTATGTCCCAAATGTTGTAAAAAATATTATTTCTATACCCTTGTTATTACAACATGATGCAGGATGAAGATGATGGATGAATATGCAAAAAAAAATAGCAAACTAAAGGTTTGTTTTATTTTTAGATTTATTTATAAAAATCATATCCCGAAAAGAGAGGCAAAGAACCATTGAGAGATGATGTAATGATCAACTACGACTACCCGCAGTTAAGGACAAGCAAAGAAATAAAGAGATTGGACCACGAGGGTTGAGAAACCACTCTATTGGGATAGTTAACTTCAATAAAATAGAACTTAGAGAAGGGTTTCGGGCAAATACTTGGAAATGATGTTATCTGGGACATAGAAGGGATCACTCTGCACTCCGGATCGATGCCGGATGATCAGGTCACTTCCCAAGGATCAGCCAGCTTTTTATCAGCTGGTCTTGAAGGAAAGGAGGGCCTCTTCCTTGGACGGTTTCACCAGATGGATCCTATACATGTCAGGGGTTAGGGTCATAGATGATGTAAAAATATAAAATAGGGAGAAGAGGGAAAAAAAAGAGTGGAGGGCTGTTGGAGTGGTTGGCGGACTACTTGGGGAAGAGGATGCCTGGCTTGCAAAGGGGCATCCTGGCTACTGATGAGGATGCCTGGGGTGGAGCTCCTAGTGGCCTAGAGGCTAGGGCATGCCTAGAAGAGATGAGGATGGGGAGGCCAAGAGTTGTAATGGATTGGTGTTGGTGGTTTGGTGGAAGAAGGGAGAGAGGGGTAGCAGCCTAGGTCTTAGGGGATGGAGGGCATCTTAGGGTTGAGAGAGGGGCTAGAGGGCGGCTAGTGTTTGGTGGAGGGGAGAGGGATCTAGGGCTTGTAGAAAAAAAGAAAACTCGGGCCTCACACCCGTCGACGTTCAAAGAATGAAGGCAACAATATAACAAAGAAAATCACTCAAATTTTATTTCATGAAAAGTTGATGAATATAAGAGGGGGAGGGGTTGGGTATTTATAGATTCACCTAGGTCCCTGGACTCCCTAACATACTAGGATTACATGACTTGAGGGCCAAGAAACCTTGTTGGACTTGGTCAACTGCAGACTCCTCTTGAGCTGGGGTGCCAGCTTGATGGACTTGGACTGGGGGGCACCAACCACGAAAATCTGAGTGCCAGAGGCCTGGAATGGGGGCACCAACCTTGATGAGCCTGGGGGGTGCTGATGGGCTTGAGGTGTGCTTGCTAACTATAGACCTGGAAGGGGCACTGGGCTGGGGAGGGCTCCAATTGGAGGGGGGCACCCACACTGGGCTTGGCAGCATGAAAGGGCCCACTTCTAGGGTGCCAATGCTAGGGAGCCTGATGCTCTGCTTTGGTAGGGGCCCAGTGAATCTTTCAATATGGTGACTCCCCTCTTGGGTCTTGAGAGGAAAAAGGACTCACTTGACTAAGGTGACTCAAATGGACTTACTTGTCCCACTTTGTTATAGGACTCATTGGCTCACTTTAGTAAAGGACTCAAGTGATAGTACTAATGGACTACAGGACTCAAAAACCCTAATCAGGAAAACCATAATGGGCTCAGCAATCTCCGTCGGATCTTGGTGCCCGCACCAATTCCCCCGAGGTGAGAGGAACTCGACCCTATCGAGTAAGGGTCATCTTGGCTCTCATACTGCTCCAATATGTCTGGGTTGAGGCACTGCAGATCCTCTCGGATGATCCATGAATCCTTGGATTCTGGTCAACCTTGCCATTGGAACAAATATCATTGGCAGCCTTTGTTCTGGGTACAAATGACTTGATCATCCAGGATACGCTCGATCCTTTCACCTCTCACAGGCCAAATTATTGGTGGACACTATGGGATGGGCTCACTTTCAAGGGAAGGGTTAGATCCAAAGGACTCAGTGGGTATCATTGTTGGTTCCCTATGCTCAACAAGGTCTGAGATATTGAAGGTTGAACTAATGCCTAATTTGGATGGTAACTTGAGGACATAGGCATTGGGTCCAACTTTCTTTATCACTCCGAAGGGAGCATGTAGTTTCTTCACGGTCCTTGGAGGGAACCGCTCAGGCCTAAGCCTAATCATTACATAATCCCCCTCAAAAAATTCCTTAACTCTTTTTAGGGAATTAGCCAAGTTTTTATAAATTTCATTGCTTATGTTAATCTTTTGACTAATTTCCCTATGCAAATCCCTAACATGCTGTGCAAATGACTCAGCCGACTTAGAGACTCATGCATGCAAGGGTAAGGGGATCAGGTCAAGGGGCCTGTTAGGCTTGTAACCATGGACAATTTTGAATGGGCTCTAACCTGTGGACCTATTGACTGAACTGTTATAGGCAAATTCGGCTCTAGGTAAGAGAAGGTCTGAATACTTGGTGTTCTCACCTACAAGGCATCTCAACAGGTTTCCTAAGCTTCAGTTCACTACCTCGGTTTGGCCATCAGTTTGAGGGTGGTAGGATGTGAAAAATTTAAGCTTGGTTCCTAATAAGTGCCAAAGGATCTTCCAGAAGAAACTGGTGAAAAAAACATCCCTATCGGACACTATGGTTTTAAGAAGGCCATGTAACCTAACCACATGATCAAGAAAGAGTTTGGCCACCTTGGAGTCATCAAAGGTCTGAGAGCAGGGTATGAAGTGAGCCATTTTTGAGAACCTATCGACCACTACGTAGATGGAGTCATGTTTCCTAAGGGTCTTAGGCAGTCCTAACACAAAGTGCATGCTAAGGTCTTGCCATGGATAATCAGGTATAGGTAAAGGGGTGTATAGGCTAGTGTTTTGCTTCTACTGTTCGGCAACTGCATAAGTTCAACATCTGGACAAAATTTGGGCAACATCTCTTTTCAAGCTTGGCCAAAAGTGAAAAAATGGTGCCCTAAAAGCCAATCATTGTAAAGGCATTTTTATGATCTTCCAACTCATGTATGATATTATTTATCAATAAAAGACATCTTTTGATTCATCATACTGCTGCATCTTATAAAGATTATGATGTACCCCATAGGTTAGGGCAATGGAATTAGGGTTATGATGGAGATCATAACGGGGAGACCTAAGTTCCTATAAATCCTAATCTAAAATGTTTCAGTTGTTGGATAATCGATTCGGGGATCGATGAATCCAGAAAGACTAGCACATCCTATGTATGCTCCATGGAGAGGGAGGTTGGTCTCACAACCACTTATGTAAAGACACTAATACAAGGATGTGGGTGCTCATTAGGTTATGAGTCCACTGAACTGATCTAACAAGAGAACATCAAATGGAAGTCTTACTTGTCAAAAGAATATTCTCTTAGTGGGAGTTGTGCATGTGATCCTTAAACCTGATACTACCATAGTATCTTATGCACATGAATCCATATTTTGTTGCATGCTCACTCATGGCAATTAAGTCATATACGGGGTGTTTCTAGATATGGTGGATTGTGTATGAAGGTAATGAGTAGGTCAATAAAAAACCGATCACTCCTAGTAAGAGGAGAAGTTATCCCCTATGATCTCTTTGAATGATGACTCAGGAAGTCTTTGATCAAAATAGGATAAGATTAGATAAGATTTTCTAATCTTTCATCAGTCGAGTCTCATTATCGAATCAAGATTCAAAAGGATTAAGTGCTAGATTTTGACATTTATCCATGCCCATCACTTAATCAGGTATAGGAAGATCGAAGGATTGAATTGTACGGTAACTTTTCACTGAAGTGTATTTTAGTACTTTCTATCAAATTCCTCATCTTCCAAGTAGGCATGACACATTTCTAGATGTCAATCATGTCTTGTAGGTTTTCATGAATCAATTCGATTGAATTCATGAGTCAATTCGAAAGCTAGTTTGAATTGGCAACTTAGGTCATCTCAATTTTACCTAATTAGGACAAATCAGATTCGATTGGATCAAATTGGATTGGACCTAAACCTACTATTGGCTAGATGTGGAACCCAAAGGGTCACACACATTAGGGAATTGGCCTAGGAAGTCAATTAGAATTTTTTTAGGGTCATGGGATCCTAATTAGTTAGCTTGATTACACACTAGCATGTATATGCTAACCTAACTCCTAACCCAATTGAATTGGATCTATAAGGTTGCTTAATGGGCTAACCAACTTGAGGGAATCCTAAATTTGGTTGAGACCTAAGTGGGATGATTTTATCAGATTACATCTGATATTATTAAGGCTCTTATGCACCAAATACCAAGAGTCCCAAGGGCATGGGACTCTTGGCACTAAAAGAAGTGTATGGCAATCAAATGGGTGTAGAAGGACCAAGAGTCCTTCTGCTTGTTAATCACTTATGAGATGATAAACTACATTTTATCTCCTTTCATATGACATTCATATTGAATGGACTTTGACTGGTCAAAGATGGGATTTGGCATGGAGAAAAGGTGGTGCATGAGTGAAGAGTAGCGACTTTTCACTATTAGCACGTAGAAAAGGACCTAGAGTCCTACTTTAGGGAATTGTTTTCAGATGAGACAAGACATCCCTAGCCTTATCCCATGTCTAAATTCTATGGAATGTTACCAGTGGAAATGAGAGTGGGCGGTGAAGAAAGATGGCGTGCACATGAAGGGTTGCGTCCCTTCATGATAACTGCAATATTTATATTCCAAGAGTCTTTCCTAGGGAAGGAACTTGACTCTTGGATAAGTCACATTACTTCCATGCCATCTTAAGACCCCTATCATCCAGTTACATGCCATATGGCATGAGGATAAAATGCCAAATCATTCAAAGAAGTCGGATAAATCTTTTGGCATAGAAAAGGTCATGGTCTTTGGCGTAGGAAGGGTCATGATGTTTTAAGATAAGACTCCTTAATGAAGGGTCTTAAATGATCTGTTGATTGACAGATCAAGGGCTGATGAAGAGCCATATATGGCACCTCCCCATCTCCTATATATAGCTATCAGTGTTTAGGCTGGTGGTAATCACAAATCCTTTCATTCTTACACTTACACTTTGCCACACTCTCCTTGTCTCTTCCTTCCCTTGTTAGAACTTAGGTCTTGTCTTAAGACAAGTTCACTATTTTAAGACAAGGGTTTAGAAAGTGAATAAGGAAGTGAAAAAGAGAGTGAAGAGAAGATTTGGAGAGGGCTCAGAGTGCTCTACTGGAGGGCAAGGGTCTAAGCAAGAAAGGAGAGGCTGCCAAAGGAAGAAAGGCCATTAGAAGAGTTCTAATGGTTTAAGCAACCTACTAAGGAGTGCTTCCTAGGTTCAATTCCTATGTGGATCATCTCTAGAGGGCATGCACTTGTGTGCCTAGTAGAAAGAAGAAGGAATTAGCATTCCAGGTATTTTTACAAACTCTAATGAATGACTTGTTAATTGTAATGAATAAGGGATCTTGGGCTTCGGGTTTCAAGTTGTTTGGAGTTTCAAAAATAAAAATTTTTGAAATCCATGCTTCCGCTGCATCACCGAAACCCAACAAAAAGAACTGGTCCTCTACAGCAAAGATGGTCTTGTTTCTACCAAAGTGACAAGCTAGACCACTTGCATGGGTTTCCCAATCTAAAGTCTCTAAGTGAAGTCTTGGGAATGCACAACCTATTTTCTTTGAAGAGGTAACCATCTTGAAGGGTGTACTTGCTATGGGAACTAGATAGTCCTTGTCTAACAGATTGAGAAATTTCATTAAAGTCAGGACAGGTCTCATATTCTTCTTTCAATCGGTCAAACCCTATGACTTCAGTCCTAACAGTACTCAGAAACAAGGCACGGCAGCTAAGGGTGTCAGCTACCTTATTCTCAATTCCAGCTTGATGTTTTTGCATAAAGGTATAGGCTTGGATGTACTCTATCTATTTAGCATGCCTAGGGTTTAGCTTTTTCTGGGACTTTAGGAATCGGAGTGCTTCATATTCAGAGTAAAGAACAAACTCCTAGGGTAGTAGGTAATGTCTCCGGTACCTAAGGGCTTGTACTATCGCATAGAATTCCTTATCATAGGTTGAATACTTAAGCTTAGCCTCATCGAGTTTCTTGCTAAAGAAGGCTATAGGGTGACTCTCTTGGCTCAGGACTCCTCCTATGCCTACTCTCGAAGCATCACAAGCGACCTCAAAGACTTTGGAAAAATTAGGTATCCTCTGGATAGGTGCTTGTGTCATCTTCTCCTTAATCTCTAGGAAGGCTCTATCGACTACTTTGGTCCACTCAAATTCTCCCTTCCTAATGTAGTCTGTGATGGGTGCTACATTGGTACTAAATCCCCAGATAAATCTTCTATAGAATGTGGCTAGACCATGGAAACTACGTACGTCATGAATGCTAGTAGATACCGGCCACTCAACTATGGACTTGAACTTCTTAGGGTCAGCTGAAACTCCTTCGGGGTGACGATGAATCCTAGAAAGATGACTCTATGGGTTATAAAATCACACTTTTTTAAATTGGCATAGAGATTCTCCTTCCTAAGGGTTTGACAAACTTGTCTAAGGTGATTCAGGTGGTCTTCCTTAGTCCTATTATAGATCAAGATATCATCAAAGTAAACCACTATGAATTTTCCTATGAATACACGTAGGACTTGGGTCATGATCCTCAAAGGTGATAGGGGCATTGGACAAACCGAAAGACATCACTACCCATTCATAAAGACCATCCTTAGTTTTGATATAGTTTTCCACTCATCCGGGTTTGATCCGAACCTGATGATAGCCGCTCTTAAGGTCAATCTTTGAGAAGATGGTTGCGCCGCCATCATGTCTAACATATCATCCAATCGGGGGATGGGAAATCTATATTTCACCATGATTTTATTTATGTCATGACTGTCGACACACATTCTCCACGTGCCATCTTTCTTGGGATGAGTAGGGCAGGAACGGCACATGGGCTCAGGCTCTCCCTAATAAATCCTTTTCTAAGGAGTTCTCCTACTTGTTTCTATAGATCTAAATGTTTAGAAGGGTTCATCCTATAATGTGGTAGGTTTGGTAGGGTGGCTCCTGAGACTAAGTCTATGGCATGCTGGATGTCCCTTAATGGTGGTAACTGGTCAGGCAAATCTTCAGGGAATACATCTTCAAACTCACTTAAGATTTTCTCAACCTCCTGAGGGTGCTCCTTCTGGGTTTGATCTAGTACTCTTTTAGCAGTTAACATCCAAATAGTTGAACCCTTAGTAATCTCTCTTTCTAGCTCTTTAGTGGTAATCAAATTGACTCCTGATTCATTCTCTTTCAATGAGCTAGATCCCCTATTGACATTGTCCTTAGGTGGGGTGGAGTTAATCACAATTTTTTTTCCATGAAAATTAAATGAGCATGAATTTGATCGACCATGTAGGATAGCATCGTGGTCAAATAGCCAGGGTCTGCCTAGGATAATGCTACCAACTCCCATGGGAATGACATCACACCACACCTTTTCCTGATAAGATTAAAGCTGGATCAGGACTTGGCATCTAAGTCTGATGGGAATGGAGGTCAAGTCTATCCAGTAGACCTTATAGGGGCTGGGATGGGGAACCGGGGTCAAGCCTAAGGTTTTCACTACATTAGTTGAGATGGTATTCACACAGCTCCC
This sequence comes from Areca catechu, assembly GCA_021397845.1. Lineage (NCBI taxonomy): Eukaryota > Viridiplantae > Streptophyta > Magnoliopsida > Arecales > Arecaceae > Areca > Areca catechu. Next base: position 77,823,924 of record CM038042.1, on the reverse strand, counting down.
ACTATCTATGATGATTTTGCATACCTTATCCCCTAATTTCATAAAGGTCTGTAAAAAGTTGGTCCTACGCCAGTCCTCTTGTGTCTTAGTTTGGGCTAGGATGCACCTAACTATCCATAACAGGTCAGATTGATCAACAACCTCTTCATTTCCTTTATACTCATCTACTAGGTTCACCTCAGTCTCATACACTCCTCAATGGGTTCAGGATCTTCCTCCTCAAGCTCTCCTCTATGCAGGGATCGGGTTGGGCATTGGCTGGCATAGTTTCCTGCCTTATGACATTTGAAACAGATATTAGGGTGGGGACTCGGGTTTCTCTAGAATTTAGGTGCCTTACCCTTGTCATCCTTAGAGGTCATTGGGTTGCTGGAACTAGGCTGGTTTGGGTTAGGGTTTGGTTGGCTCGGGTTGGGGTTGGGTCGGCTTGGGTATGCTTGGCTAGGACTTGGTCTGGGAAGGGGGCACTATTCCTAGTAGACTCAAGTCGATGGTAGACTGGTTCCCTCTAAAATCTCTTATAGTTTCTGGCTATCTGGTAGGCTTGCTCAAGGTTAGTGACCTCCCTCAAGAACAAACTCTCTCTAGCCTTAAACGTAGATAGGACCACTGGTTCAGGCTCATCAATGCTACACCTTATGGAAAACTCATCAAACTTGGTTATATATTCTGACATAGTCCTATTTCTTTGACTTAACCTCTGCCATTGGTCTAGGAGTCTTTGATGGTAGGATGTACGAAGGTATTTTTCCTAAGTTTTAGCTTCATGGCTCTCCAGGTGCCTATGGGAAGATCTTCTCATTGTGTGATTATGCGCTCAACATTCCCCCGGTACAGCCTAGCCTGGTGGACAAACCTTAGTTTTGCAAACTTGCACTTCCTTTCCTCACCATCTCATACCATTCAAAATATTGTTCCATGTCCTTTACAATCTATGTAGACCTTAGGATCTAGGCTACCATCGAATGTAGGTGCCTCTAGCTTGATATTCCTAATGGTTCTTTCATCCTGGTCCAAGAAATCATGATTGGGCCTCCTAGGATTGGCTCTAAAAAAGGGTTAGGATGCGGGACTCTCCTAGGGTTGGGCTTCCGGAACGGGTTAGGAGGTGGGGTTCTCCTAGGGTTGGGAACCAAGAATGGGTCAGGGTGTTGGGCTCTCCTAGAGTTGGGAGGTGTGGGAAGAGGTGACTCAGGCTCGGGCTCAATGTTGGGACTCTTGGGTCTTTTCTATGTTTTCTAAATGATCTTTTATTTGGGCAAGCCTATGGTTGGGTATTCAATTGGGTCAGTTGGGCAAGCTGGTGAGTAATGGTCCTAGGATGTGCAGACAGTTTGTTCATGGTCCTTATTAAATTCTTAAGAGTGGATTCCATGGTTGAGCTGGGTTGGGGTTGTGACTGATGGTACTGGGTTCCTGATCTGGTTGTCATGCAACAAGCACACAAGACTTGGTACGTTCTAGGGTTTGCTAGACCTAGAGCCCAAGTAGAGTGGGTCAACTCAACTTACACCCAACTCAACACTTAATCATTCTCTTGGCCAGGTAAAGGTGGGGTGGTGGGAGGCTCCCCCTACTTGTCACAGGGTCCTAATTAAAAACTACTAGTCTGCGTAGGGCGTTTGCCTCTGGACCTCTAGCCTTATACACCAGCTTCTAGTAATAAGTGGAGAGTTGAGCACACTAGTTTTTCCACAAGACTTGGACCCGGCCTGTTGGTGTCCCTAAATCAATTAGGTTTCTAATTAGTTTTAGTTAGCTTGGGTTTGTATGTAGGTGGTTATTTGGACTTAGGACAGGTGATGAAATCCTGCCCTGATCTGACAGAGTAGTAGTGCGCTTAGATTAGGTTAATGCAAGATGATGCACATTCGATGAAATCCTAATGCAGTCTAAAATTCAGAAAAAATCAAAAGATTATATTTTTTTTTGTTTTATGAGGTGGCAGACTTAATTCTATGTTGATTAGGTGAGCAAATAAAATTGGCTTGGTTGGGGGGAGTTTGGATGTAAATTAATTTCAGCCTAGGTTAACATGCAAAAATTTAGCAAGCTATTTTTTTGTCAGGGTTTTTCATATATATAGATTTTTTGGTTTCTATAATCTGTAAAATCAAGAAAAAATAGCAGTAAATAAGAGGACAAATTAGAGACTAATCAATGCAAAAACCAGATAAAAAATAGCAAGGCTAAGATGGAAAACCAGACCTATTTTTGGACCCCTAGTGCAGAAACACCATGTAGATTTTTTTGTGATGTTTTTTTGTGTTTATGGAAGATGCAAAATTGCCCTGATCCTAAGCTCTGATACCAAACTGATGCCAGGCAGATGATGAATGAAATATGCAGAAAAAACAACAAACTAAAGGTTTATTTAATTTTCAATTTTTTTTTTAAGAATCATATCCCGAAAAGAGAGTCAAAGAACCGTCGGGGGATGATGTAAATATCAACTACGACTACCCGAAGTTAAGGACATGCAAAGAAATAAATAGGCTAGACCACGAGGTTTGAGAAACCACTTTATTAGTATAATTAACTTCAATAAAACAGAACTTAGAGAAGGTTTTGGTGAATACCAAGCAATGATGTTGTCTTCGACGTAGAAGGGATCACTCTGCACTCCGGATCGGTGCCTGGATGATTAGGTCTCTTCCCGCAGATTAGCCAGCTTTTTATTAGCTAGTCTTGAAGGCAAGGAGGGCCTCTTCCTTGGATGGTTTCACCAGATGGATCTTGCACATGTCCGGGGTTAGGGTCATGGATGATGTAAAAAATATAAAATAGGGAGAAGAGGGGAAAAAAAAGAGTGGAGGGTTGTTGGAGTGGTTGGCGCCCGCTTGGGGAAGAGGATGCCTAGCTTGCAGAGGGGCGGCCTGGCTATTAATGAGGATGCCTGGGGTGGAGCTCCTGGTGGCCTGGAGGCTAGGGCATGCCTGGAAGAGAAGAGGATGGGGCAGCCAAGAGTTGTAGTGGATTGGTGTTGGTGGTTTGGTGGAAGAAGGGAGAGAGGGGTGGCGGCCTAGGGCTTAGGGGATGGAGGGTGTTTTAGGGTTTAGAGAGGGGCTAGAGGGTGGCTAGGGTTTGGTGGGAGGGAGAGGGATCTAGGGCTTGTAGGAAAAAAAGAAAACTCGGGCCTCACACCTGTCGATGTTCAAAGAACGAAGGCAACAATATAACAAAGAAATCACTCAAATTTTATTTCATGAAAAATTGATGAATACAAGAGGGGGAGGGGGTGGGTATTCATAGATTCACCCAGGTCCCTGGACTCCCTAACAGACTAGGATTACATGACTTGAGGGCCAAGAAATTCTGTTGGACTTGGTCAACTGCAAACTCCTCTTGGTTTGGGGTCACTTGATGGACTTGGACTGGGGGGCACCAACCATGAAAATCTAGGGTGCCAAAGGTCTGGAATGGGGGCACCAACCTTGATTGGCTTGGGAGGCACTGATGGGCTTGAGGGGCACCTGTTAACTATAGACTTGGAAGGGGTGCTAGACTGGGGAGGGTGACAACTGGAGGGGGACGCCCATATTGGGCTTGGCGGCTTGAAAGGGCCCACTTCTAGGGTGCCAATGCTGGAGAGCCTGATGCCCTGCTTTGGTAGGGGCCTGGTGAATCTCTCAATTTGGTGACTCCCTTCTTGGGTCTTAATAGGAAAAAGGACTCACTTGACTAAGGGGACTCAACTGGACTTACTTGTCCAACTTTGTTACAGGACTCATTGGCTCACTTTAGATAGGACTCAAGTGACAAAGTACTAATGGACTACAAGACTCAAAAACCTTAATCAGGAAAACCATAATGGGCTTAGCAATCTCCATTAGATCCTGGTGCCCGTGCCACAATAAGGATATGAAATAAGTGTAAAGAGTAGTGGTTGCTTTATTCTTCATCTAATAAAAATTTTGGACATGGTTGTTTTATCAATGGTCTTTTAACTTTAGAACTCAATGATACAATATTGCTAGTTGATGACAAGAAAAGAAAGAGAGAATATAAATGTCACTTATCTCTAGCATTGTCGTTTGGGTCATATCAGTGAGTCTAGGATAAACAAGTTGTACAAAGAAAGTTTCTTTGAACCTTTTAATCATGAATCATTAGGAACTTGTGAATCCTGTCTCATGGTAAAATGACCAAGTCTCCATTCATTGGATATGGAGAAAGGGCAACTGAGTTGTTAGGACTAGTACACACAGATGTGTGTGGTCCTATGACAACCTAGACCAGTAGAGGATACTCTTATTTTCATTAGTTTTACTGATGATTTATCAATATTGGATATGTGTATCTTATGAAACACAAGTCCGAAGCCTTTGAGAAATTCAAAGAGTATCAAAGTTGTTGGCTTTGGCCTTGATTTTGATGACTAACAAAATGTTGAGTATGTGTTTTATACTAATGACTCAATTGTAGTTGTGATTTTTAGGATACAGGATATCAAATTTTCCATACAAAGTATCAAACTCACTAAATTTCAAGCTAAGTGAATTTCAGTATTTTAGAAGATTCTCACTTTGGAAAACCTTAAAATGGGTCAATCTAGGCTTTTTGAAGAAGAAGTTGAAGTTTTATTGAAGAACACTTTGAGTTTTGAAGCTTGGCATAGAGTTTTTTTATTGGCACAACCAAGTGTTGACTCATGGAACACAAAGTATCGACACTTCAGAAGAACTGGCATGCAGAAATCTGATTGGCATGCCTTGAGTCGACTCACAGATGTCAAGTGTCAACTCATTAAGAAGTCAGGTGTTGACTCACAGAAATCAAGTGTCGACTCATGGCCTGAGACAAAAGAAGATACAGAACTATGTCATTTTGAGGATTTTGTCAAGTGCTACACCAAGTGTCGGCTCAGAAGATTCAAGTGTCGACTCACAAGCTCAAGTATCGACTTAGAGGTCGACTCATAGCCTAAGAACAAAATTGCGACAGAACTCAATTTTTCCAAAGATTATAACTTGAGTCAACTCATGAACATCCAAGTGTCGACTCATGAACAACTCAAGTATCGACTCATGAGTTTTGATAACAGTAATGTCTATATTTTCTGAAGCACAGTTTTGACTCCAAAAGGTCCCCCATGGCTAGTTTTGCTCAACCAATGGTCATAAACCATATTTTGAAAGTTTTTGAAGTATTTAACTCTCACCAAACTCATTCATGAAGAACTAACTCACAAGAGACAAATCCTACCTTTGAGAATATCACTTCAAAAGTCAAAAAGAGAGCTTGAAAGAACATTCCATCTGAAATGCTTCAATCTAGCTATTGAGCCTTCAAATCAACATTCCAAAAGTGGTCTTTCAATGAATCCAAGGAAAAGACAACTCAAGCAAATCAACAAGAGTTTCATAGCCTCTACTTTCCACTCTATAGAGAGTTACTCTTGTACTTTACTCTTGTACTTATAAATTTATTTGTCGTGACTAGTTTCAAGGGTGTTTGAAACTACAGATAGGCCCTTCCAAGTCGTGAATTAGAATTCAAGCCTTGGTTAGCTTGAGGAAAGATTGTTGTGAGCCTAAGTGAGAAAACCAACTTTGGTTTGACTTGTGAGCCCTGAAAACAAGTTGGCTGTAATATAGGGTTGATTATAGTGAATTCCCAAGGGGTTGCTTGAAAGTAGATGTAGGTGCTTAGTGGCATCGAACCACTATAAATTCTTTGTGTTTGTGTGTGTGATTCTTCTTCTCTCTTGCATTTATTGCTTACTCTTACATAGCATGCATCTTATTCATATTGTGCTCATTGCCATTGCTTCACAAACACTTTAAAGTTTCAGTACATACTTGCTTTAAATTTTTTAAAGAAATCTAATTCACCCCTCCTCTTGGGTTGCTATGCTGGGCAACAAGTAGTATCAGAGCTGGTACTAAGTGTATAGGCTAACAATCTTGAGTCAAAGATTTAATGACAGCCCAAATTGTGTTGGAATTATTGAGGGTCAAGCCTCAAACCGTCCTCTACTGTTCAATGGAACAAATTATACATATTGAAAGACCACATGCACATTTACATTCAAGCCATGATTACAATATTTGGAGGACTATTTTAAAGGTTCTCATCAGCCACCATCTTGATTAATGGCATTCCCACTCCCAAATTGGAAGATGATTGGGATAAGAATGACACTAAGCAAGTTGAGCTTAATGCTAAGGCTATGATTTATTATTTTGTGCATTAGACCCAAGTGAATTCAATAGAAGTTTAAATTATTTTCCGCCAGAAAATATGGGACCATTTGAAGTTACCCATGAGGGTACACATCAAGTGAAGACTACCAAAGTTAACATGCTCATTCATACTTATGAAATATTTAGAATGAAACCATTTGAATCTATTAGCAAAATGTATACTAGATTTACTAACATTGTGAATGGCATGAGAAGCTTAGGTAAAGTCATTTCTAAGCTGAATTAGTTAACAAAATTCTTAGGTCACTTCATCATGGGATCCAAAGGTGACAGCCATTGAAGAAGCTAAGGATGTCAACACTCTACCTCTTGAGCAGCTTCTGGGATCTCTCATGACTATGAGCTGTCACTAAAATAAAATTGCAACAATGACAAAAAGAAGACACCATAGCATTTAAGTCGACAAACCAAGGATGATTCAAGTGATGATTTTGATGAGGAAGATGAAGATGAAATGGCTCTCATCTCAAGGAAGTCAAGAGGTTCATGAGAAAGAAAAAGTATAATTTCAAAAAAGAAGCCTCAAAAGGGAGAGCCTAGTAAAGAGAAAGAGAAAGAGAAGGAAAGGGAGCAACCTATTTGTTTCGAGTGCAAGAAACCCGTGCATTTCAAGATGGACTGCCCCTTGTTGAAGAAGAGCAGAAAGAAATTAAGAAGAAAGCCATGATGGCAACTGGAGCGAGAGTGAGGACTCGAGTTCAAATGAAGAGCTGAAGAGGTCACCAATTTCTGCTTGATGGCTAACGATGATGGGATAAAATCTGAACTGAAAATGAATTACTTTCAAATAATTGCAAGATGTTTTTTGATGAATTGGTAGTTGAATATCAAAAGCTTAAAATGAAAAACAAAGAACTAAGAAAGCAAAATTTGGAGTTGATTAAAACAAATGATAAGTCTTTGATTGAAAATGATTATTTGCATCAAGAAAACAAGAAGTTAATTGATACAATTACTTCTTTGGAAAATGAAAAGGAGATTTGAAAAAGGATAATTCTTTTGCAACAATTGAGAAACTTGCTAAACAAATCAAAGACCTTTTGCAAGAAAGAAGTACAAAGATGAACTTATAAAAGTAAAACCTTTTATTGAAAAATTTACTTATAGTTCTGAAAAACTCAACATGCTTTTAATAATCAAAGAGCTATTTCAATAAAGTTGGATTAGGGTTTAGACCATAAAAAAGATAAAAATATTTTAAAAAATTTCTTTGTGCTTGCTTCCTCTACTATACTTGTTATTCTTGTAGCAAAGTAGGACATAAATCATATATGTGTGACAAAAGGAAATTGAATCATGTTAGAAAAGTTTGGGTTCCAAAAGGAACCATATCTACTAACCCTAAAAGGATCCAAGATGACTTGGGTACCTAAAGTCTCCACCTAATTGTTCTTATAGGTGTGTCTTGCAACCAACAAAAGAAGATTATGGTACCTCGACAGCGGTTACTCAAGGCACATGATTGGAGATGTGGAGTAATTCTCATCTCTTGAGTATCTAAATGATGGAAATTAACCTTCGATGATAATGGAAAGGGCAAAATCATCGGTATCGATAAAATCCATATCACCCCTCCACTTATATAGATAATGTCTTCTTGTTGATGGTTTAAAGCATAACTTACTTAGTATTAGTCAATTTTGTGACAAAGATTTAAAGTTATTTTTGAATCTTCCATGTGTATTGCATTTAGTCCTGATGACAATGGCATCAGTTTATTGGTCATAGGCATTGCAACATTTACATGGTTGATCTTGATGATCTACCAATACAAAATGGTCAATGCCTAGTGGCAATGGAGCCAAGATCAATGAAACTAGTTGGCTTTGAATCATAGACTAGGACATGCAAGTATGCATTTGCTTTCAAAACTTAACAAAAAAATCTAATAAAAGATTTGCCAAAACTTAGTTTTGAAAAGGATAAGATTTGTAATGGCTTCCAACTTCAAAAATAAACTAAATCATTTTCAAACCTAAGGGAGTTGCCTCTACATCTAGACCCCTAGAATTATATTCATATGGACTTTTTGGACCTACTAGAATAACTAGTTTGGAAGTAAGAAGTATGGTCTAGTTATTGTGGATGACTTCTCATGTTTATATGGATCATGTTTTTAGCTCATAAAGATGAAACATTTTCTGCATTCAATAAACTTCACAAGAGAGTTTCAAATCAAGGTTTCAAATTGTTTCATGTTTCTTTACGAAGTGATTATGGTATGAAATTTGAAATCATGATTTTGAAAAGTTTGCAATGAAAATGGTATCATCATAACTTTTCTTTTTCTGTACCTAGGATACCTCAACAAAATGGGATGGTAGAAAGAAAAAAGAACTCTTGAAGAAATAGCAGGTACCATGCTTTGTGAAAATGATTGCCTAGATATTTATGGACGGAAGCCATAAATACTGCTTGCTATTTTAATCATGTTTTATTGGCCTTTTTAAAGAAAAATACCTTATGAGCTTCAGACATTAAGTATTTTAAAGAAAACACTTGTGGGGTGGTTGCCTATTTTAAGAAAACTGACCATTAAGTATTTTCGTGTTTTTGGATATCGTTATTTCATTTTAAATAATGGCAAAGACAATCAAAGTAAATTTGATGCCAAGTCAGATGAGGGTATCTTTTTAGGTTACGTTACATCTAGCAAGGCATACAGGATCTTCAACAGAAAACCTTCTTGTTGAAAGATCCATTCATGTTGTCTATGATGAGAATAATGAAAAATCTTCTAGAAAAGAAGATGTTGATGATGAAACAGGTGTTCATAGGATTGAAAAGCTGAGCATCAATTAAGAGCCACCTAAGAAGCAAAATGAAGATCAAGAACAAGTACATCCACACCAAGCTATTATCTAAAGAATGGAGGTATACTTATGGTCACCCTAAAGAACTTATAATTGGTGATCCATCGAAAGGAGTAAGTACTCGTTCATCCTTAAGAAATGTATGTGATAACTTAGCTTTTGTTTCTTAAATTGAACCAAAATCAATTAAAGAAGCTGAAAATGATTGTAATTGGATAAATGCTATATAAGATGAACAAACCAATCAAAAGAAAAATGTTTGGACTTTAGTTGAAAGACCTACTAATATTTTTATAATTGGAACCAATGGTTTTCAGAAACATACTTGTGAAAATGGAATTTTACTAAAAATAAAGTTAGGCTAGTTGCCAAAGGCTACAATCAGAAGGAAGGATTATTTTGATGAAACCTTGCTCCGTTGCTAGACTTGAGGCATTAGACTATTATTGGCATCTGCATATTCATAGACTTCAAACTATTTCAATGGATATCAAAAGTGCTTTTCTAAATAGATTATTGAAGAAGAAGTATGTAGATTAGATCCTTGTTTTGAAAGTCATGAATTTTCCAATCATGTTTTTAACTTCACTAAGCGTTGTATGATTTGAAACAAGCTCAAGAGCTTGGTATGATAGATTAGTAGATTTCTGCTTGAAAATGATTTTTTGAGAAATGTAGACACCACATTATTTTTGAAAAAGAAAATGATAACTTATTAGTAGTACAAGTATATGTTGATGATATCATTTTGGTGCTACTAATGAGGGTCTTTGCCAAGAGTTTCCAAGCTTATGTAGGGAGAGTTCGAGATGAGCATGATGGGAGAGCTTAATTTCTTCCTCAGACTCCAAATTAAGCAAACTAAGAAGGGATCTTCATCAACCAAGCTAAGTTACAAGAGAAATCTTAAAGAATTTGGAATGGAGACTAGAAGATCAATAGGTACACCTATGAGCCCTTCTTGTAAATTAGATAAAGATGAATCAGGTAAAAGTATAGATCAAAAATATATAGATGTATCATTGGTTCATTGCTTTATTTAACTGCAAGTATGCTAGATATAATGTTCAGTGTATGTATGTGTGCTAGATATCAGTTTACTCATAAAGAATCTCATTTAATGATTGTTAAATGCATACTTAGATATTTGTCCAACACTATTGCTATTGGACTATGGTACTCTAAAGATTCATCTATTGAATTGATTGTATATTCTGTGCTGATTTTGCTAGGTGTAAACTTGATAGAAAAGTACTAGTGGAACCTGTCAATTTCTTGGAGTTAATTTGATTTCATGGTTTAGCAAGAAATAGAATTCAGTTGCTCTGACAGAAGCTAAATATATAGTGGCTGGAAGATATTGTGCTCAAATCTTATGGATCAAACAATAACTTAAAGATTTTGGCATCAAATTAACTAAGACACCCATAAGATGTGATAATACTAGTTCAATTAATTTGACCAAAAATCCTGTTTAACATTCAAGAAGCAAATATATTAATATAAGACATCACTTCATAAGAGATCATATGCAAAATTATAATGTGATGCTTGAATTTGTATGTACTAATAATCAATTAGCTTTTAATTTACTAAACCCTTAGCGAAGATAGATTTGCATGATTAAAAGAGAGTTAGGTATCATTGATCCCTTTGTTTAGAACTCCTTCAAACCTTGTTGTTACTTGATTTCTTGAGCTCAAAACCCTCTTATTTATGTCTAAAACCCTTCATTAGAACCCCCTTGATATTTGGAAATTTATTAAATTTTTTTCTAATTTTTTTTTTCGAGTTTTCTGGCAAAGTGTCGACACTTGAGTTTTTGGCCAAGTGTCGACTCATGCAAGTGTTGACATGACCAAAATCTAAGTGTCGACTCACGAACAAAAAACTGTGTTTTTAGGGCTTCAATAGATCTTTCCAAAGCCACTTGTCTTTTGATTTTCTCTTACCCTAGTGGTCCCCCTTCATCTTCTTGGTCCCAAAATAGTGGAGTTCCATCATTGTCCCTCCATGATTCTGTAATTGCTTCTCTTTTTCCTCTCATTTTGTCGATTTCATATTATTCTTCACGATTTTCTTCTGGGATTCGACCCGAACTCTCATGTCTTTTTTTTGTCTGATCCTTTCCCTCATTTTGGTTTGTTTCTTGCTTGGTTTCTCTCTTCCTTCCTTTGGTTTGCTTTTTTTTGGTCCGATTCTCATCTCTTGGTCATCCTCATTTCCTCCCCCTTTCCTCTTTTTCTTTTGCCTTTTTTTGGTTCCTATTGTTCCCTAGTTCTTGGTTATAGTGGTTCTTGGTGACATGGTCCTCGCAAGCAAGTTGTTTCCAAGAAGAGGTTGAGCCAAGGTAGAAGGAATTCCAGTCCTACAGAGAGGAGATCGAAGGCACGGTTTGACCCAGCTAGAGATCAGCAGCATAGTGAGCAGGAGAGAGTGCCTCCTCAGCCATCCCCTACTGCATCGAGTGTCTAGGAAGATCATTGCCTGTGGATGTCGTATAGATGAGGAGTTTCTGTATCATGTGGGCTTTGGGATTTGTGAATTGCTTAGAGATGCTGGATCATCTCTTTCTACACTATAAAAAGGAAGTATTATCCTCATTTAACCAGGGAGTTTTATGGGAGCCTTACTACTGATGGACTGTTATGGAGTGCTGTGGTCAGAGGTGTGAAGATTCCCATGTCTCAGGACACATGAGTAGAGTTTGGAATATTCGTTTACTTGGGATTGCAGCTACATGTGTTGGTGATCGAGAGGTCGCATTTCAGTGCATACTGGGAGAGATGATATGCGCGGTGTATCGACAGTCACCACGAATCAGTTGTCTATGGAGATGCATCTGCTTCATCATATCATTGCACGCATCCTACTCTCAAAGACTGGTCGATTCAATTTCATTATAAAGCGGGAGCTCTTGTGATGGTCTGCCTCAGACAGAGGATTGCCGTCAACATCCTAGTACTGATGATGTGTCAGATGGGAGAGGCGGTGACTCAGCGATGACTCTGCTTGCCCTATGGGATGGGGCTGACTCGTCTATTCAGATCTTATGGTATTCCTTTTGAGGATGAGACCTCCAAGGAGATTCTTTGTATTGACATTTATGATGAGCGGTCACTACACCGGATGGGCTATCGGAGAGTAGTAGGATGGTGGGTACGTAGGTGTGTTAGCAGCCGAGGCAGGGCTTTTTGGACCAGCTAAGCACATTACCCTTCCTAGACCTGCACCTGTCATTGCTTCTGGGTCTGAGCCAGTCACTCCTCTACCAGCTCCAGCACCTCAGTCGATTGTAGAGACTATTTCAGACATGAAGCAAATGATCTTAGACAAGTTTACAGGAGTCCATAAGAAGATATCTTAACTATCTGCCAGGACTATTTAGGTTCAGATTGAGTTGCAGGGCTTGCGAGTGCATACTGATATGCAGATCAGCTCTCTTTGTAGTGTGATGTAGACTGGTTTTACACAGATTTAGGAGATACTGAGATCATTGATGCCCTCTGGAACTTCCAGTTAGTCTGCTCCTCCACCTCCTCCTATGATGGTGATGACTCCCGGTGACACTGATAGAGTCAACAACAGTTCTGATGGTGATGGGACACCCTGGCAGCACTGGCACAGTTCTTGAGGATCAGCCTCCAGCTCCTCCTACTGTTGATCCAGCTCCTCCTGTAGTTGACCCTTCCCCAACTCCAATTGATCCTTCTTCAGTTCATGATGAATCTACTCCAGCTATGACTACTATTTTCCATACTACTAGGACCCGTAGAACTATAGAGAGATCTGGGCCATCTCTTAGGACTAGGAGTCTCACCCATAAGACCCCTAGGACTTCTTTCTCTCGGATCATGGCTCCTATAGTCCTAGAGTTTCCATCTAATAAGGACTAGCTTCACAGATGTTTATCATGTTGTTATGTTTATCATGCTTGCTATTGTTATGTTTATGGTTATGTATCAGTCCTTTCAGCCATGTATCAATTACTTTTAGTTATGTATCAGACTTTTATTATCATGTTTCAAACTTTCTTGTTTGTGATGAAACTTTTATTTGAACTACATTGAAATGAATATTGCTTTTACTCATCCTTTTTGTACTATTTTTATTTTCTTTGTGTGATGAATGCATAATTGAGGGGAGAAAGATAAGAATATACTTGACTTCATTAATGATGACAAAAAGGGGGAGTAAGAATAAGAAGATATATAAGAAAATTTTCTAAATTTTGGCACATTATCTAACATAGGGGGATAGAAATGAAATTTAACTTTACTTGCATCTTTACTCCTATGAAATTATGTTGTATAAACCTTGTTATGATGAATTTGACTCAATTCTCTTGAGCTTTAGAGAATGCTCACTTAAAAGTACAATACCTTACATGAACTGAACTCTTATATATACTTAAGGTTTTGTCATCATCAAAAGGGGAGAGTTTGGCTTTGGACCTTGATTTTGATAACAACAAAATGTTGAGTATGTATTCTAATGATCAATTATAGTTTGTGAGTTTTAGGATATAGGCATATCAAATTTTTCATACAAAAGTATCAAACTCAATAATTTTCAAACTAAGTGAATTTCAGTATTTTAGAAGTCTTCTCATTTTGAAAACCTTTAAATGGGTCAATCTGGGCTTTTTGAAGAAGTTGAAGTTTTATTGAAAACACTGAGTTTTTAAGCTTGGTATAGAGTTTTTTGATTGGCACAACCAAGTGTCGACTCATGGAACATAAAGTGTCGACACTTCAAAAGAACTAGCACACAGAAATCTGTTTGGCATGCCTTGAGTTGACTCATAGAAGTCAAGTGTCGTCTCATGAAGAAGTCAGGTGTCGATTCATAGAAATCAAGTATCGACTCATGGCCTGAGACAAAAGAAGATGCAGAACTATGTCATTTTGAGGATTTTGTCAAGTGCTGCACCAAGTGTCGACTCAGAAGATTCAAGTATCGACTCACAAGCTCAAGTATCGACTCAGAGGTCGAATCATAGCCTGAGAATAAAATTGCAACAAAACTCAATTTTTTCAAAGATTATACCTCGAGTCGACTCATGAAGATCCAAGTCTCAACTCATGAAGATCCAAGTGTCAACTCATGAACAACTCAAGTGTCGACTCATGAGTTCTGACAATAATAATGGCTATACTTTCTGAAGCACAGTTTTCACTCCAAAAGGTCCCCAATGGCTAGTTTTGCTCCACCAACGGTCATAAACCATTTTTTGGAAGTTTTTGAAGTATTTAACTCTCACCAAACTCATTCATGAAGAACTAACTCACAAGAGACAAATCCTACCTTTGAGAATATCACTTCAAAAGTCAAAAAGAGAGCTTGAAAGAACATTCTATCTGAAAAGCTTCCAATCTAGCTATTGAGCCTTCAAATCACATTCCAAAAGTGGTCTTTCAAAGAATCTAAGGAGAAAGACAACTCAAGCAAATCAACAAGAGCTTCATAGCCTTTACTTTCTACTCTATAGAGAGTTTTTTTTTGCTTTTCTCTTGTACTTCTGATTTATTTGTTATGACTGTTTTAAGGATATTTGAAACTAGGTGATAGGCCCTTCCAAGCCATGAATTGGAATCCAAGCCTAGGTTGGCTTGAGGAAGGTTGTTGGTGAGCCTAAGTGAGAAACCAACTTTAGGTTTGACTTGTGAGCCCTTGAAATAAGTTGGCTGTAATCTAGTTGATTATAGTAAAAATTCCAAGGGACTGCTTGGGGAGTGGATGTAGGTGCTTGGTGTGCACCGAACCACTATAAATCCTTTGGTTTGTATTGTGATTCTTCTTCTCTTGCATTTACTACTTACTTTACATAGCATTGCATCTTATTCATATTGTGCTCATTGCTTGCTTCACAAATACTTTAAGTTTAGCACATACTTGCTTTAAATTTTTTAAGAAAACCCAATTCACCCCCCCCCTTGGGTTGCTACGTTGGGCAACAAAAGTGAAGTCGAGAAGCAAACTGGGCATAGTATAAAGTCCTTCAATCTGATTAAGGTGGTGAATACTTGTCTAGTAAATTTCTCATTATCTTAAAAACAAAGGAATTCTCTCTGAATGGACCTCTCCATATATACCACAACTAAATGGTGTAGCATAAAGGAGGAATCGTATCTTGTTAGATATGGTACAGTCCATGATGTGCTTCATAGATTTCCAATATCTTTCTAGGGTTATGCCCTAGAAACTGCTACCTACATATTGAATAGGGTACCATCAAAGGTAGTTAAGAGCACTCCATATGAATTATGGAAAGGAAAAAGGCCAAGCCTTAAGTATCTTAAGATTTGGTGTTGCCTTGCTTATGTTAGGAATATTTTTGGACATAAGTGCTAGAGCTGATAAATGTAGATTTATGGGATATTCAAATGAAGGTATAGTTTACCTTTTCTACCATTCTATTGAATAAAAGATCATTGTCAGTAGGCATGCCACATTCTTGGAAAAGGAGTTTATCCAAGAAAGGGGCAATGGGAATATATTAGAACTTGAAGACGTTTCACCTACATCAATTCCTCAACCAGATGTTCCTAAAGTCCAGGAATAACCACAACACACAGCTCCTCTCCGAAGGTCAAGAGGGTGCGGGGTGCATCTCTCAGATATGGCTTTGTCATTAAGAATGACAATGAAGCCAATATCATACAAGATGATGATCTTGTGACTTATACGGAAGCTGTCGAGAGTAAAGACTCCGCACAATGGCTAAATACCATGAAATCTGAAATGGACTCCATGTATTCTAATCAGGTTTGGACTTTAGTAGATCTACCTGAAGGAACTAACCCAATAGGGTGTAAATGGGTCTTTAAGAAGAAGATTAGAGTAGATGGTCAAGTAGAGACCTACAAGGCCAGGCTGGTGGCAAAAGATTTCAAACAAAAACATGGCATTAACGATGATGAAACTTTTTCACCAGAGCCATGCTCAAGTCCATTTGGATATTGCTTGCTATAGCACATACTATGATTATGATATCTAGTAGATGGATGTAAGACTGTATTCCTTATGGAAATCTTAAGAAAGTCTATATGACATAGCCAGAGGGTTTTGTCTCAAGTGGGACCAAACCAAGTATGCAAGCTTAGAAAATCATTTATGGTTAAAGCAAGCATCGAGAGTTGGAACATCTGCTTTGATAAACAATCAAGAGTTTGGTTTTATCAAGAATGTTGATGAACCATGTATGTACCAGAAGACAAGTGGGAGTGCACTTGCTTTCTTGGTCTTGTATGTTGATGGCATACTCATCATTGGAAATGATATTCTAATGTTGCAATCGATCAATCTTGGCTATCAAAGCAATTTTTCATGAGGATTTGGGAGAGGCATTTCCTATATACTAGAGTATAAGATCTATAGAGATAGAGTCTAATGAAGAAGATAGGCTACCCAATCCAGGTACATTGACTTAGTGTTGATAGAGATTCCACATAGATGGAAGTAGAGAGGGGTTACTTACCTATGAGTCAAGGCATACATCTCCAAAAAAATATCTCCTAAGACACTAGAGGAGAGAGAAAGGATGAGTTTGATACCTTATGCTTTGGCTGTAGGATCAATTAATGTATGCCATGTTATGTAATAGACTTGATGTTGCTCATGCCTTGGGCATAGTAAGCAGGTTCCTGAGTGATCCAAGTAAGGATCATTAGAAAGCTGTGAAAAAATTCTTAAGAAACTGAGAAGGACTAAAGATGTTTTTCTTATATATGGTGGATCAGAGTTGAAATTAGAAGGTATACAAATTCTAGTTTTCAATCAGATCCGGATGATAGCAAATCCATATTAGGATATGTCTTCACCCTATAAGGTGGCGCAGTGAGTTGGAAGAGTACCAAGCAGCCCATTGTAGCTGACTCAGTCACTGAGGTAGAATATATAGCTACAAATGAAGCCGCAAAGGAAGCTATGTGGATGAAGAAACTCATCATGAAATTGGGCATGGTTTTCGCTATACAATAATCAATACCACTTTATTGTGATAACACTAGAGCTGTTGCATAAGCTAAGAACTCATCATAAGTCCAAGCACATCCTAAGATGCTTCCATCTTGTTCGAGAGATTATAGAAAGACAAGATGTTATCATCGAACGAGTAGAAACAAAGAACAACATAGCAGACCCATTCACTAAAGCATTACCTTAGCAGCATTTTGATTTCCACTTAGATTGTATGGGTATAAGATACAAGGGTGATTGGCTTTAGTGCAAGTGGGAGATTGAAAGAAAAGTGCCCTAAAAGCCAATCTTCATAAGGGTATTATTGTAATCAACCAACTCTTGTATGACATTATTTAAAGGCAATTTTGATTCATCATATTGCTGCATCTATATTAGATTATGATGAACCCCATAGGTTAGGGCAATGAAATTAGGATTATGATGGAAATCATAATAGCGAGACCTAAGTTCCTATAAACCCTAATCTAAAACATTCTTAGTCGATGGACCATCGATTCGGGGATAGATGAATCTAGAAAGACTAGCACATCCTATGTATGCTCATTGGAGAGGGTGGTTAGTCTCACAGTCACTTGTGTAGAGACACTAATACAAGGATGTGGGTGCTATTAGGTTATGAGTCCACTGAACTGATCTGACAAGAGAACATCAAATGGAAGTCTAACTTACTTATCAAAGGAATGTTCTCTTAGTGAGAGTTATGCATGTGATACTTAGACCTGAGACTACCATGGTATCTTATGCACATGAATCCATGTTTTGGTGCATACTCATTCATGGCAATTAAGTCATGTATGAGGTATTTCTGGATATGGTGGATTGTGTATGAAGATAATGAGTAGGTCAACAAGGAATCGACGCTCCTAATAAAGGGGAGTTGTTATTCCATTGAACTTTTCGAATGATGACTCAGGAAGTCTTTAATCAAAGCAGGATGAGATTATATAGAGTTTCTAATCTATCATCGATTGAGTCTTCATTATCGAATTGAGATTTGAAATGATTAAGTGCCAGGGTTTGACATTTATTCATGCCCATCACTTAATCGGGATAAAGAGGGATCGAAGGATTGAATTACACGGTAACTTTTCACTAAAGAGTATTTTGATACTTTTCACCAAATTTCTCATCTTCTAGGTAGGCATGACATGTTTCTAGATGTCAATCATATCTTGTAGATTTTCATGGATCAATTCGATTGGATTCATAAGTCAATTCGGAAGCTAGTTCGAATTGGCAACTTAGGTCAGCTCAATTTGAACTAATTAGGTCAATCGGGTTTTATTGGACCTAGACCTACTGCTAGCTTGATGAGGAACCCAAAGGATCACACACATTAGAAAATTGACCTAGGAAGTCAATTGGAATTTTATTAGGGTCATGGGATCCTAATTGGTTAGCTAGATTACACATTAGCATGTATAGGCTAACCTAACTCCTAACCCAATTGAATTGGGTCTAAAGGTTACTTAATGGGATAACCAATTTGAGAAAATCCTAGATTTGGTTGAGTCCAAAGTGGGGCAGCAATTATCCGGTTTTATCCAGATTTAATCAGCCTTTATCCTTTTTAAATGAAGAGTCATAACATGGAGGGACTCTTGGCACCAATTCATGATATGTGCCAAATTGAATGTGCATAGAAGGACCAAGAGTCCTTTTTCCTGTTAGTTGCCAAAGCCAGATGAAGTTCAAGGTACTTCATTCTCATCTCCATGCCTTTTTTAAATGCCTATTGACCTGTCAACAAATATGAAGTTCGGTGGAAGGGAATTCGTGCAAATGAAGAGTTGCGACTCTTCATTTGGTGCAAAAACAAGAAGCAGAGTCCTTCTTCTTTAAGCCTCTTTCAATCACCAATATTTCTCATTGAAAATCCATGTCCCTTGGCCTTCTTACAATAGGTAATTTTCAAGTGGCAAGTGGAGAAGTTGGATGAAAAAATGAAGGGACTTGTATAAGGCTTTTAGCATATGAAAATTGTTGACTTTTCACTCATAAGACTCCTTCTTTGTGAAGAGTCTTATTTGATCTTTTGATGGCTTATCAAAGGTTGATGAAGAGCATTATCTAGGTTCCCCCCATCTCCTATAAAAGCCATCGGTGTTTATTCCGATGGAACACAATTCTCCTTCTTTCTTACATTCTTACACTCTATTGATGGGGACATCGCTAGCATGGATCCTGGAGCAAGCACGAATCCTGAAGCTGCACGAATCTCGGAGCATATCCAAAATAAAAGTATTTGGGATTTTATCTTTTGTTTGAAATTTAAATAAGGATTTGGTTGGTTAGGATTGAGATATGGATAGGCTTATCTTATCCTATCTTGTATTTGAATTTGAGTCATCCCTATCTTTTATCCTGTATTCAAATTCAAATGAGGGTTGGACAGGTCTATAATATCACCCTCAATCCTTTGTAAAAAATCAGTTTAGTTCATAAAAAATTTGAGTTTTTAGAGAGAGTGATTCTTCTGTCCTTCGCCTTCGGGCGTGGGCGTGATGCCCAGTTATCCCCCTACCCATTCCATCTTCTCTATCCCCTCGTGGCCTTTGAGATCCATCCTAGCGCCTCCAAGTATCGAGGAGGGTGTGATGCCCTAGAGGTGAGAGGTCTCTTCGTTAGGATGAGTCCCCAGTCCATGAGATCCAGATTCCTATCTTACATTCCCACTGTTCCTTTGCCACCCTAGAGAAAAAATACCAAAAAAAAAATAGTACCCTAATTTAGGCGACTTCTAGGCTCGCCAACGATCCTACCCCATCTGTCCCTCATCAATTTTGGTATCAGAGCCTAAAATTAGGGTACCTCCCATATCATTCCAAATTTTCTCTTACCAGCCATCGTCTCACTTCCCGGATTCAAAAAAGAAAAAAAAAAAAAAAACTCCCAATCATTGTTTGCCCTTCTTGTTATCCACTGCCTACTGCCATCGTCGCCTCTCTGCTGCCATCACCACCGCCTCCACCACACTTGCGTCAAGGTCCAGGCCCCAACTCCTCTACTGCCATCATCCTCCCACCGATCGGAATTGCCCAAGTCCATCAGATCTCGCCACCACTGAGCCAGATCCAACCGATCTTCTCTCCGTTAGCCTCCGCCCAGGCCAAGCCCCCCTCTTCTCTGCCTCCTGTGAAGTCCCATCTCCTGCCAAGCTCTGAAGATCATCTCACTGCCAGTAACCAACGACCAATGCCCATCTCTTCCATCCGCCATCACCGGAATGGAATCGCCGACTGCTACCGAATCTCCCCCGTGAAGCCTTTCGCCTCCCCCCATATGTGCAGAAAACTACATCGATCAACCAGCCCTAGATCTGCGAGGCCGCCATCGATCTTCTCCGACCACTGCATCGCTCTTCCACAACCATCTCCATCTTCCCCAACCTCAGTCAACACCCCACTGCCCTCTTCAAAGAAGAAGCTCATCCGCTAGCATTCGCCACGTCCCAAGCTTCCCATCGCCAAACAGCCTCCACCAGTTTCTCGTTGCCCCAAACAACCTCATCAGGTCTTCCCATTGCCAGATTCTTGGAGTCGATGATGCCCCGGGCGATGAGTTCCCGGCACGCCGTGAAGTCGTGCACGCTCCAGCTCCACGTCTAGAAGCCCTTCCAGCTCCAAACCCTCGGCATCGAGCCCCCCTCCTCCATGCCCTACTCCTTCCACGCTAAGAAGCGCTCAGCTCTGACCGCTCCACCGCTGCCGGTGACGCCCTCGACCTCTCCCGCCTCAGCCTCTTCCACGATCCCTCCTCCCACCGGCGAGGACCTCGTCCTCCTCCCACCCATGCCTCTGCCCGTTCTTCCTATTACTGTGACCCCGACTTCCGCCGCCCCTGATGGACTCCGCCAAGCCATCGACAATGCTGGACTTCTCCAGATCCATCCCCGACTCCACCTCCATCGGAACCAAGGAAGAATCGCCGCACCCTCCACCGTGCCACTCCTCCGCCCGATCTTCATCGACGTCCGCGCCGCCTTCCTCAATGTCCAGCAGTGCCTCAACCACTTCCTCTATATGATGGCTCCGAGAGGGATCCAAACGAACGAGAGATACCAACTTCACCTCCTTCCGATCAGATCCCCATTCCGCAGTTTCCTCACCGTCGCATCGCCTCCAAGCCGGCATCCCTGCATCGCCTCCGAGTCCAGCCGCCGTCTCCTCCGTTCATAAACGATGCCAACCTCCCAACATCCGAACACCTTCCCCCTCTCCCTGCATCTGTGCCGCAACACCCGACGCCTCAACTCCATCGCCGAACGCCGTCCCAACCTGTACCATCGCCATCGTTCTCATCGCACCGCTAAGACCAAGCGATGCCATCTCCGCCCCGTGCCGCCGTCTTCCTCCCTAGCGTCGTCACCTGTGAACGCCCGCCGACGACATCCTCCGCGAGCCCTTGTGCTGGTTCAGTCCGTGAAGATGAGGGAGGGAAGGGACGAACTGAATGCAATTTCCCCCCTGCTGCTGCGCCGACTTCACTTAAGGGATCCCTGCACCAATCTCAAAGCTTTGCAATCTAGTCCTCTCCCGGATCTTGTTTCAGGTTGGTTCATCAGGCCATGTTTCAGAGCTGCACGGATGTCAAAGCTCCACAAATCTCGAAGCAGGGCTGTCAAAAAAAAAAAAAAAAAAAAAAGAAAGAAATGTGGGTTTTGAATGAATCGAGATGGTGAAGCATCGATCACAGAACTGCACTGATTTTGACACAAGCAATGCTGCACAGATTTCAGAGTTACACAGATCTCAGAACAAAATTTCTTTCTGAATGGATTCGGTTCCATCAAAGTTCCCGTTGATCCTAACTCGACGGAGTCGAGTTCTTCCCACCTCAGGGGAATGATGGGGACATCGCTAGCATGGATCCTGGAGCAAGCACGAATCCTGAAGCTGCACGAATCTCGGAGCATATCCAAAATAAAGTAGTTTGGGATTTTATCTTTTGTTTGAAATTTAAAGATTTGGTTGGTTAGGATTGAGATATGGATAGGCTTATCTTATCCTATCTTGTATTTGAATTTGAGTCATCCCTATCTTTTATCCTGTATTCAAATTCAATGAGGGTTGGACAGGTCTATAAATATCACCCTCAATCCTTTGTAAAAAAATCAGTTTAGTTCATAAAAAAATTTGAGTTTTTAGAAGAGTGATTCTTCTGTCCTTCGCCTTCGGGCGCGGGCGTGATGCCCAGTTATCCCCCTACCCATTCCATCTTCTCTATCCCCTCGTGGCCTTTGAGATCCATCCTAGCGCCTCCAAGTATCGAGGAGGGTGTGATGCCCTAGAGGTGAGAGGTCTCTTCGTTAGGGTGAGTCCCCAAGTCCTGAGATCCAGATTCCTATCTTACATTCCCACTGTTCCTTTGCCACCCTTAGAGAAAAAAAATACCAAAAAAAAATAGTACCCTAATTTAGGCGACTTCTAGGCTCGCCAACGATCCTACCCCATCTGTCCTCATCAATTTTGGTATGGATCCTGGAGCAAGCACGAATCCTGAAGCTGCACGAATCTCGGAGCATATCCAAATAAAGTAGTTTGGGATTTTATCTTTTGTTTGAAATTTAAATAAGGATTTGGTTGGTTAGGATGAGATATGGATAGGCTTATCTTATCCTATCTTGTATTTGAATTTGAGTCATCCCTATCTTTTTATCCTGTATTCAATTCAAATGAGGGTTGGACAGGTCTATAATATCACCCTCAATCCTTTGTAAAAAAATCAGTTGAGTTCATAAAAAAATTTGAGTTTTTAGAAGAGTGATTCTTCTGTCCTTCGCCTTCGGGCGTGGGCGTGATGCCCAGTTATCCCCCTACCCATTCCATCTTCTCTATCCCCTCGTGGCCTTTGAGATCCATCCTAGCGCCTCCAAGTATCGAGGAGGGTGTGATGCCCTAGAGGTGAGAGGTCTCTTCGTTAGGGTGAGTCCCCAAGTCCATGAGATCCAGATTCCTATCTTACATTCCCACTGTTCCTTTGCCACCCTTAGAGAAAAAAAATACTAAAAAAAAAATAGTACCCTAATTTAGGCGACTTCTAGGCTCGCCAACGATCCTACCCCATCTGTCCCTCATCATCTATTCTACTTGTCTCTTCCTTCCCATGCTAGGACCTAGTCTTCCATTAAGACAAGTCTACCATTTTATGACAAGGTTTTAGGAAGAGAATTAGGAAGTGATAGAGAGAGAGAGAAGAGAAGTTTGGAGAGGGCTCAGAGTGCTCTACTGGAGGGCAAGGGTCTGAGCAAGGAAGGAGAGGCTGCTGAAGGAAGAAAAGGCCTTTAGAAGAGTCCTAGTGGTTTAAACAACCTACTAAGGAGTGGTTCCTAGATTCAATTCCTATGTGGATCACTTCTGGAGGGCATGCACTTGTGTGCCTAGTGGAAAGAAGATGGAATTAGCATTCCAGGTATTCTTCTAGTACCCTAAAGTCTTGATTTACTGATTGTTATGCATAAAGTGGTACTAGGGTTTTGGGTTTCGGCTGGTTAGGGTTTTGAAAATGAATTTTTTTGAAACCTAGGCTTCTGTTGTGCTCGGCCTAGGTAACCCAATAGAGAAAACTTAGAGTCTTCAAACAGAAGGACTTTGGCCTTTCAAATTTGCATCTCTTTATGAAATGTCGGAACCTTTCATTGTGTGCCACTTTATTCCATGCCAATTCTTCATTTTGACCGGTCAAAGCCCGTTCATTTGGGCATAGAGATTAAGGAGAAAGTCTTTAGGGTTATCTAGAATAGGTGATTAAGTGGCAGAAGGACTCTTGGTCCTTTTGCATCCCTTAATGTTGTTGCACATAATTCTTGGCACCAAGAGTCCCATGCTAGTATGACTCTTCCATAATTCCAAGATAAAGCCTAATATTTTGAAAATCTAATTAAGGCTATCCAAATTAAGACACAACCCAATTTAAGTTCCTCTTAAATTGGTTATCCCAATTAGCAAGTAAGCTCACCCAATTCAAATGGGTTAGGAGTTGGGCTAGCTAACATATGCTAGTATGTCAATTAGCTAGCCAATTAGGATCCCATGACCTTAATAAAAAATAATTGACTTCCTTGGCCAATTTTCTAATATGTGTGATCCTTTGGGTTCCACATCTAGCTAGCAGTAGGTCTAGGTTTAAGCCAATTCGATCCAATCAAAATCGATTGACCCAATTAGGTCAAATCGAGCTGACCTAAGTTGCTAATTTGAAACTAGCTTCCAAATTGACTCATGAATCCAATCAATTTTATTCATGAAAACTTACAACCATAATTAACATCTAGAAATGTATCATGCCTACCCTGAAGATGAAGAATTTGATAAAAGTTATCAAAATATCCTTTAGTGAAAAATTACCGTGCAATTCAATCCTTCGATCACACTTTATCTCGATTAAGTGATGGGCATGGATAAATGTCAAACCCTAGCACTTAATTTTTTTGAATTTCAATTCGATAATGAAGACTCGATCGATGATAGATTAGAAACCCTATCTAATCTCATGTTGGTTTGATTAAAGACTTCCTCAGTTAACAATCGAAGAGATTTCATGGGATAACACTTCCCTTACAGGAGTGATCGATTCCTTGTTGACCTACTCATTGTAGGGTTTTGTGTGGTGCTCCCGAGCCTTGGAGAGACTTGGAAGGCCATGGAAGGGATGCCGGAGGTGATCCTTGGGTGCTTGGAGGCATGCCAAGCAATTCTTGGAGGTGTTCCAGGGGACTCATGATGTATTCATGGGGTCTAGGATGTGTTACCAAGTAAGCAACCCAAGAGGGGGGGAATTGGGTTTCTAAAAATTAAATACAAGTGTACACTAATTCTAAACAATATAAGTGCAATGAGATGCAATAGTAATATGCTCTTGAAGAGTATGCAGAAAAAAATTAAAAGCAATAAATGTAAGAGCAAGAGAAAGAGAGAGAGACAGGCAATCACAAACACAATCCAAGTATAGTGGTTTGGAGCTTTCCAATGTACCTACATCCACTCTCCAAGGTCCACTTAAGAATTCACTATAATCTCCACCAATTATAGTCAATTAGTTTTTTGGGCTCACTAATCAAAACCAGACTTGTTTCATAAGGTTCACAAGTCAAAATATCCCTTAGTTTTGCGGGCAAACCAAGAACCTAATTAGTTTTAAGGCTCACCAACAACCTCCTGGTTTTTAAGGCAAACCAATAACTTTCTTGGTTTTCAAGGCTAACCAATAACCTCCTTGGTTTTCAAGGATAACTAATAACCTCTTTGATTTTCTAATAGGCTAACCAAAACCTTTACAACAAAGATAGAGTTAAAGTAAAGCAACAAGAAAAGCTTTCTTAATAAAAGCAGATATCTCTTTGAAGCTTTGAGGAATTGCTATCTTCAACTTGATGAAGCCTCAATCAATGCTCAAGAATGTTGGACTTGAATGCTCTTGAAGGCTTTGAATGCTTTGAAACTTCTCTTTGCTTGAAGGTGCTTGCTCTCAATGAATGCGAGTGAATGCACTTGCTTTTCTTTTCTTATTTTTGATCTTCTTATGTTTAAATTTGATTTGAATCACTTAAATGCTTTTCCAAGGCCTCAAAGTTGGTTTATGGCCATTAGACATGAAAAACTAGCCATTGGGAGCCAAGAGTGTTGAGTTCTGCGTTTGAAAAACTAGTCATTACTATTCCCAGAACTCCAAGTGTCGACACTTCAAGCTGTGAGTCAACACTTAAGGTCGACACTTAAGTTCCATGAGTTGACACCAAGTTCAAATATCTTCATTGAAGCTTTCTAGAATTCTCAGGTGAGTCGACACTTCTTCTGATGAGTTGACACTTGACATCCATGAAGTCGATACTTCAGGCAAGTCTTCAATTTCAGCAAGTTTTGTATCAAAATTTTCTCAGGCCTTGAGCCGATCCTTGAGTCGACACCTTGAGTCGACACTTGATTGGCATTAGTCGACACTTCAGCTATGCCATCTGACACTCTTTCTATGTACTGGCTTGAGTCGACACTTTTACTATCATGAGTCAACACTTGAGTTGTGAGTCAACACTTTGAGTCGACACTTGCTAAGATTTCTTCAAAAGCCATTGAACCTCTATTGAAACCAATTTGTGCTAGACTAACCAAGTCCTTTCAAGCAATCTTCAAGTACTTAAGTCCATTTAAAACTGATCTTTCATTCATGGAAGGGACTTCTTTATTTTGACAAACAATCAATCTTGTTGAATTGATGAGTATATTTTTCTATAAAAACATACTTTAAAGAAACAGTTAGTACACAACTTGTACTTATGTATTTTGTTTTTCATCAAAATCAATAACGGAGTCAACAATCTCCCTCTTTTTGATGATGACAAAACCTTTAAGTATAATTCACATGATAAGCTCTTAAAAAGTATTTTCAATAGACATAAAGCTTATTGCAATATGTATTCAAATAAAGAAAGATAAGAGATGAATTTTAAAAGCTCATTTGAATTGAATTTGAACTAAGAGTGTCAGAGCTAAAAAAGAAATTCATGTATCATGATACTCTAAAGAGAACATGTTTAAGAATAATAAATTTAGCAATGAAATAAGATGAAAGTAATCAAAAAGAATTTTGAACAATAGATTGAAGAGTATAAATACTCTCTCTCAAGAGGTGATTCGAAAAAAAATGATTTTCACAGATCTTTCAAAGGCAAAAAGCTAAATTAAATATCTAAAATTATGGATTTTGCAAGAAATTTTAGCAAAAAAGATTTTGCAATCCAAGGAGGGATTACTCCCCCTCACTTAATGCTCAAATATTTTTCTCAAACACAAATGATTTTTCATTTTATCTTCATTGCACAAGAAATATATATACCTTTCATCTGTCTCATCTCACCTTCATCTTTTATACTTACTTACCTTTCATCTTATCTTTCTCCTTTATCTTTTATACTTACCTCTCCCCCTTTTTGTCAACATTAAAAAGGAATAGAAAAAAATAGTGAAATTAAAATACTAAAATTAAGTAATGCAATTCATTCATTTAGAGGAGATATCATCCAAAGACATGGTATAAAGTAGAACATTTCAATCATTCATAATATTTCACACATTGATACAGGTTTGATACATAAAAGTAAATAAACATAAAATTATACAGGTAGTACAGAAATATAAGCTAGCTAATCATAGAGACTATCCTAAGCACGGTCCTCGTCATCCTTGGATCCAATTTCGATCGATCCTGTATCAGTAAAAGCACGGGATCGAGGCCACATAGATCGAAGATCATGAAGATGGGTCCTGGTCGATCTCGATGGAACACGACAGCCTCATCCTCTATGTCTAAGATAAGTCCTACCTCTAGCTAGTGTAGAAGAGGTAGAAGCTATGTTAGCAGCAGGAACAACACTGACAGGAATGGCAGTATCAAAAATAGTATGAATTGGTGCATGATCAAAGATAGGATCTGAATCAAGACGGTGGAAACTAGGGTTATAAAATCCTAGTTCCCTAATAAGAGAAGATGTATGCAATGGGGAATAATGAATAATAGGTGCATCAAAAGCTGAAGATATGATAAGAGTAGGTGCTCGAATGGAAGTGTAATCAGTAGGTCTGGAGAGAGGAGTGGGTAAAATAGGAGTCTGGAAGGATGAACTAGATGGATCATGAATGGAACTCCTGGGAAGGTCAGCTACAGTCTCTGGTACTGGCTCTGTCATCAGATCTGTCATGTTAAAGTCATCAAAGTCAGTCTCATCCAAATATGGTCCTGGAGCAGGTGGTGCTAGAGCTGAATCAGCTGGAGCCAAAGTATCATGGGCTCTGCCAGAAGAGGGTCTATCCAAAATAGACAGAATGGCAGATATCCCATCTCTTAGTCCTCGATGGCTCTCTCTCATCTCCATGTGAAACCTGTTAACTTGCTGATGAATGATCATCACCTTAATCTTAATGCGAGTGACCCTATCCTCTAAACTCTTTGAAACTCCAGGTATATCAGACTGTGCTGCTTAGGCTGAGGAGCTGGCTCTGGCTGTGCTGAAGGCTCGGGCTATACCTCAAGCATATTAGTGTGATGCAGGACAGAAAACCAAAATTAAATTATTGAAATTAATAACTAATTAACAGAGAAAAATTAGAAACTAATTTTTTTTATATTTTTATATTTTATAGAAGACTTCAAAGGAGACAGAACAGGAAACTAGTTCTAGTATTCACCTGTAAGTAAACCAACAAGTTACTAGGAAAAACAGGATTTGGTGGTTGAGAAACCACCGTAAACTAGGGTTATGTATTCAATGAGTCAGAAATTGTGAGGGAATAAGTTTAGATTTTACTAACGAAGATATGCTCCTCTAAATCAGATCTGATGGGACTCTCAAGATCATCATGGTAGGGTTTCAAGAATTCGATTCCGGGCTTCGATCTTTCAAGCGATGTTGGTTTGAAGGCAAGAAAACCTGTCTTCGATTCTTGATCACCTACACACTCAACAAAGAAAGAAACATGAATTAAAAGCAGCAATGGAAAGGAAAGAATAAAGAAAGGAGGGATTAGAAATGGTGGATTTGGATTTCTTGACGGCTGGATAAATAGCGCCTCATACCCCGTGATGTTCCGTAGAATAAAAGAAGGGCCTCACACCCCACGATGCACACAACAAAGGAATAAAACTCGATAGAACTTCATTGTATATTGATGAATAAATGATGAATTACGAGGAGGGCTAGTGGGGTATTTATATACTCCCAATCAGTGATGTAAGGGACACAAACACTAGTCTTGTGCTCCCTTGGACTACAACTCCTAGAATCCTGCTCTTGGGTATCTTGGACTCTACTTACTGGGCTGATCTAGACTCCATTCAAAGTGGGCAAAATTTTGAGGCTTCTTATCTCTTTTGGGCACCAACTATGAGGATGGGTGAAGTGGACTGATGAATGGCCAAGATTACTTCTTTGATTGGCCATGATTGGTGGTCTCTGGAATCTGGGTATTGAAAGTTCTTGCATAACAAAGGACTCTCCAGTCTCGATAAGAATACTCATGAGTTTTAGTGGAACTCATGATCCCTTGAAATTTTGATTTCCCAGTAACTTGACTGCTTCAAACACTTGAGTTAAGAAACCTTGAAACTTCCTCCACTTGGGTGACAAGATGAAACTCCTTGGAAGAGTGGTCGACTCCTTGGATTTGGCATGAACTTCTTGAAGTGAATGGCGACAAGGATGAAGACTCCTTCTACTTTACTCATCTCAAAAGGAGGGTGCCAATTTTGCTTTCAATTGGTCGACCAAAAATAATAAAACACATGGCAAGTGTGATGTTCAAACAAAAGTGACATGGCATGTGTTCTTATCCCAAAATGAAATGTCCAGATGGTGTTGTCCCAATGACATGTCCAAACATGACATGTGTTGATGTCCAAATCTTTGAAAAATGGTGCCAAGAAGAGGTTGTGACTTGGGCTAGCACATATGTTATGTTGAGTCTTCAATTGGGTGCACATGGGATATGTCTTGGGTCACCTCTTGTAATACGGGACTCAATGACTCAACTAATTACATGGACTTAATAAATAACTAACCACATGATTTAACAAACTAATAACTAATTAAACCAACCATACTTAATTAGGCTTTCAAATAAAAAACCAATTAAAGTTGGTAAAAAGGGCTAATTATATTGGACCACTAAGATCCCAATTGGGTAAATAGGGTTTGACTCAATTGGGGTTCCAACTCAACTTGGCAAAAAGGGTTTTACCCCAAAATAAATAAAACCCTAATTACAGTTGGTAAAAGGGTTTACCCTAACTAAACCAAAATAACAAATTAAAATAAAATATTTACATGGTAAATAGGGTTGGGTTCAAGGTTTTAATCACAGGTGATCCACAGGGATGTGGATTCAACCTATCGACTTCTTTTGGCCCTGGTGCCCACACCACAGTGGGTGGCTCTGAGGTCCCTGCCTTATCCGAAAAGATACGCTCCTCCTTCACTATATCCTCATCTCTGTCAGTGGCTTGACTAGATATGTGCCATCTCCACTGGCCTCTGACAAGCTGGTATCCCATCCAATGAAAAATTTTGATGTCATGGACATTAGTGTGCAGTAGCTGCTGGCAGGGCTCATCATCCAACACTACTCCATAAGCCCTAAACAGTAAAGTCAAGCCCATCCCGTAGGATAGACACAATCTCTGGCTGATAGATGCCTTCGTCAGTTGATGTACCATGAGTATTGGTAGGCATATGGAGTGTGATATACTAGAGAAACTATCACTAACAGCTCCCGCCCTGTGATGAAGTCGAAATGGCCGATCTTCGGTAGAAGAATTCGGGCTACTATATGATGCAGCAACCTCATCTCAGCAGATAATCTTGAATCTACAATAGTGGCTCCCTCAGGTAAATCATCTATCTCGAAAATACAATGGAGACTACTAAATCTATCCACTAAACTGTTCACAACAAATCCTCTCATGGGTATGTCCCATACTCTGCTCAGAATCTTTGCTATCACTAGGACATCTTTGCCACGCACCTGAGCAACCCATTCATCACTACCTCGGGAGAGTGAACCATAGAACTCTCGAATCAAACCCGGGTAAAATCTCTCTATCAAGGAGAAAAATGACACCAATCCTGCATCCCTAAGCTATTGACCTATCCTAAACTACTGCTGATCAATGAAATCCAAGTCTGCACAACATCCTCCAATGATGGTCTTTGATCCCATGCGATTCGCTGTAGGAAAGAGAGGTCGGCCGGAATCTCAGGCTCCATAGCTGCTCTAGCCTTATGTCATGCTTTGTTCTCCTTTCTTCTTCTTGATTGGATGGTCTTGGATGTCGAACAACTTGCTTCATAGGCCCCATTCCAAAGATACAAGATTGAAATACAAAAGGGAAAGAAACCTAGGGTATCTACGGTGCAAAATCAAAGAGGAAGGGAGAAAATGGTAGAAACCGAAGGAAAAACTGTCCCAAACGAATATTTGAGAGGTGTAGAGTTGAGATTTGGAGGGAAGATGTTTTTGGAACAGAATAGGGGGTGAGTCAGCTCGATTTGGAAGGAAAATTATAAAGAGAATACTTCATTTTCCTATTTTTATCTCGATCTATCGCCGTTCAAGTGTCGACTCACGATATAGAGTCAAGTGTCGACACTTCCAGGTGTCGACACTTCCAAGTGTCGACACTTTAATTCAAAATCAAAGAAAAAATAGGAAATGAAGCTTTGATCAAAATGAATAGAATTTCAATAGAATTCAAGGAAATTAAACATAGTTAATAGCAAATTTGATCATTCAAGAGTCAGTGAATATGAAGATATAGAAATTTTTAGTCAAAAGGGTTGATGACCCCAAGTTCTCTTCTAATCATACTAAACCGATCTTCTTGGAAAGGTTTAGTCAATATATCAGCTAATTGCATTTCAATACTAACAAATTCAAGTACAATATCATTGCTTTCAACATGATTTCTAATAAAATGATGCCTAATTTTATGTTTACTTCTTGAGTGCTGAACAGGATTTTTTGTTAAGCATATTGCACTAGTATTATCACATTTTATGGATATCTTAGTTAATTTGATTCCAAAATCGTCAAGTTGTTGCTTAATCCACAAGATTTGAGGACAACAACTTCTTGCTACAATATACTCAGCCTCAGTTATGGATAGTGCAACTGAAGTTTGTTTCTTACTAAACCATGAGATTAAGTTAACTCCAAGAAATTGACAAGTTTCACCGATACTTTTTTTATGAAGTTTACACCCAGCAAAATTAGCATAAAAAAATCCAATAAAATCAATAGATGAATTTCTAGAATATCACAAACCAATATTAATTGTACCAGATAAGTACCTAAATATGCGCTTAATAGCCAATAGATGAGACTCTTTAGGATCAGACTGATATCTAGCATACATACAGACACAAAACTTTATCTGGTCTACTAGCAATGAAATATAATAAAGAGCCAATCATTCCTCTATATAACTTTTGATCAATAGATTTACCATGTTCAATTTATCAAGTTTACAAGAGGGGCTCATAGGTGTACCTATTGACTTAGTAGTCTCCATCCAAAACTTCTTTGAGATTTCTCTTGTATACTTAGCTTGGTTGATGAAGATTTTATCCTTGGTTTGCTTGATTTGGAGTCTGAGAAAGAAATTGAGTTCTCCCATCATGTTCATTTTGAACTCTCCTTACATAAGCTTGGCAAACTCTTGACAAAGGATTTCATTAGTAGCACCAAATATAATATCATCAACATAAAATTGTACTACTAACAAATCATCAATTTTCTTTTTTAGAAATAAAGTTGTATCAACATGGCCTCTAGAGAAATCATTTTCAATCAAAAACTTGCTGAGTCTTTCATACCATGCTCGGGGTGCTTGCTTTAAACCATAAAGTGCTTTGTGTAGTTTAAAAACATGATCAGGATGTGCATGATTTTCAAAACCAGATGGTTGTTCAACAAATACTTCTGCTAATAACCATTCAGAAAAGCACTTTTAACATCCATTTGAAAAAGTTTGAAGTTCACAAAACTTGCAAATGTTAAATGTAATCTAATGGCTTTAAGTCTAGCAACAGGTACAAAGGTTTCACCAAAATTAGTGCCCTCC
This sequence comes from Areca catechu, assembly GCA_021397845.1. Classification (NCBI taxonomy): domain Eukaryota; kingdom Viridiplantae; phylum Streptophyta; class Magnoliopsida; order Arecales; family Arecaceae; genus Areca; species Areca catechu. The sequence goes on along the minus strand of CM038042.1, from coordinate 77,791,313 downwards.
TCATGATTATAACCTTTAGCAACTAGTCTAGCCTTGTTCCTAGTAACAATACCATTTCATCCAATTTATTCGTAAATACCCACTTTGTGCCAATAATTGAAACATTAGATGTCTTTCTATTAAAGTCCAAATATTGTTTCTTTCAAACTGATTTAATTCTTCTTGCATTGCATTAATCCAATTAGGATCTTTTTCAACATCTTCAAAACATTTTGGTTCAATTTGAGAAACAAAACAATATAATCACATTCATTTCTAATTGAAGATCTTGTTCTTACCTCTTTTGATAGATCACCTAGGATTAACTCCTTAGGATGTCCATGAGCCTACCTCCACTCCTTGGATAGATCTTGATGCTTTGGTGTGGATTGTATGGCTTCTTCTCTTTCATTTTTGTCTTGATCTTCTGCTCCTTGTTGAGAAGATTGATCTTCCAATGTTAGCTTCTTTAACTTTTCAACATCTGCACATACATCAGAAGTATCTTCTTTTCTAGAGGATTTGTTAGTAGACTCTTCAAAGACTACATGTACAGACTCCTCTACTACTAAGGTTCCCTTATTAAAACTCTATATGTCTTGCTTGATGTAGAATATCCTAGAAAGGTACCTTCATCAAACTTGGCATCAAATTTTTTAAGATTATCTTTACCATTATTCAAAATGAAACATTTACAACCAAAATCTCGAAATATTTTAAAGTTGGTTTTCTTTGATTCCAAAGCTCATATGGAGTTTTCTTTAAAAAGGATGAATTAAAATGTGATTCAAAATATAACAAGCAGAATTAACTGCTTCAGCCCAAAAATATCTTGGCAAATCATTTTCACAAAGCATAGTGCATGCCATTTCTTCTAAAGTACGAATTTTCTTTTCTACAATCCCATTCTGTTGAGGTATCCTAGGTGCAGAAAAATTGTGTTCAATTCTTTTTTTATTGCAAAAGTTTTTAAATTCAGATTTTCAAATTCAGAACCATGATCACTATGAATATAATTTTGAAGTACCTTTTTCATTTGAAACTTTTTGGTAAAACTTCATGAATGCTGAAAATGATTCGCCTTTATGAGCAAGAAATAACACATGTAAACCATGAAAATCATCCATTATAACTAATCTATATCTTTTACCTCCTAGACTAGATATTCTAGTTTGTCCAAATAGATCCATATGGAGTAGTTCTAATGGCCTAGTAGTTATAACAAAACCTTTAGGTTTAAAAGATGTTTTTACTTATTTTCCAAATTAGCGTGCTTCAAAAACTTTATCCTGTTCAAAACCAAGTTTTGGCAAATCTCTTACTAAACCTTTTAAAAGTTTTAAAAGTAAATACAAGCTAGCATGACCTAGTCTACGATGCCAAAGCCAACTAGTCTCATTTATAGTAGAATTCATTACAACTAGGCATTCTCCATTTGGCAAAGATAGATTATCCAAATCTACTAGATATATATTACCATGTCTTTTTCCAATGAATCTTACTCCATTTTTATCAAGACTAGCAATCATACAAAAACATGATTCGAAAACAACTTGAAAACCCTTATTGCAAAACTGACTAATACTTAAAAGATTATGCTTTAAACCTTCAACTAAAAGTACATTATTGATACAAGTAGAAGGGGTGATGTGAACCTTACCAATACAAATGATTTTTCCTTTACCATTATCTCCAAAGGTCACACTCCCTCCATTTATTACCTTAAAAGAGGTGAATTCTTCACATCTCCTATCATGTATTTTGAACAACCACTATCAAGATACAATAGTCTTGTTTTCCTTGGTTGCAAGACACACCTATAAAACAAATCAAGTTTTTTTTTAGGTCCCAAGCCAACTTGAGTCCTTTAAGGTTAGTACTTAAATTGGTTCCTTTTGGAATCAAAATCTTTCCAAAATTATTGATTTTTCTTAGACTGCATTGAAAGGCTTTATGACCTAACTTTTTGCATGAAAAACATGTAATGCTTAATGACGCAAGTACAAAGAAATTTTTGAATACCTTTTATTTTTGAGGGTAGTATCCTAATCCTGCTTTGTTAAAAATAGCTCTTTGATTATTTAAATAAGATTTAATTTTTTAGAACTATAAGTGAACTTTTCAACAAAGGGTTTTATTTTATCAAGTTCATCTTTATAATTTTGTTTTCTATCTCTAGATCTTTGTTTTCTTTAAAAGATTACCATTTGAAACAATAGCTTTAGGTCTTTTTAAAACTTCATTTTCTATTGTTAAATCTTTGTTTTTCTTTTCTAAAATCAAGCTTAACTTTCAATTCACTAACTTCATTAAAAAAGAATTGTTTTCATCCAAAAACTATTTGCATGCTTTTTCAATTTTCTATTTTTAGATAAAATTAATTTATAATCATGTATCAGTTCATCAAATGCATTTTTTAATTCATCAAAAGTAAAATCTACTTCAGAGTCAGAAATTACCTCTTCTTGTTCTTGTTGTGCCATAAAACATAGATTGGCAACTTCAGTTGGTTCTTCATCTGAGCTGGAGTCCTCGCTATCACTCTAGGTCACTATCATAGCTTTCTTTCTAAGCTTCTTTCTTAATTTCTTTAGGATAGGGTAGTCAAACTTGTAATGTCCTGGCTTCTTGCATTCGAAGCATATAGGTAATTCTTTATCCTTTTCTTTTTCTTTCTCCTTTTATTTTTCCTTGTCTTTAGTTGTTTGGAACCTTTTCTTGTAAGAAAATTTTTTTCTTTTCATAAATCTTCTAAACTTCCTTGCTAGAAGGGCTTCCTCACTCTCATCCTCTTCTTCTTCTTCTTCTGATTTTTCACTTGAGGATTCTTCTTGAATTGTAGACTTGAAGGCTATCCCCTTTTTCTTTTTGTCCAAGTCCATAGATTTTTCTTTAGATTTAGCTCATAAGTCATGAGCGATCCCACTAGTTGCTCTTAGGGTAATTTGTCAATATCTTTGGCTTCTGGTATGGTGGTCACCTTTGGATCCTATGAAGTTGGAAGTACTTGAGAATTTTGTTGACATGATCGGCATTAGACAAGACTTTACCTAAACTTCTCATGCCATTAACAATGTTTGTGAATCTAATGTATATGTCAGTGATAGATTCATTTGGTTCCATTCGGAACATCTTATAAGTGTGCACTAACTGTTTACTTTTGTGTTATTCACTTGATCAGTACCCTCATGGATAACTTCAAGTGTGTCCCATAGTTTCTTAGCAGATGTGCATGTAGAAATCCTACTGAATTCACTAGGATCTAATGCATAATAAAGGCAATTCATTGCTTTCACATTACTCTCGGATTTTTAATGTCATTTTCATCCCAATCCTCTTCGAGCTTTGGGATGGAAACACCATTAACCACAATCAAAGGAATATGTGGACCCTTATCAACAACTTTCCATAAATTATAATCTATTGAATGCATGTAAATTCTCATTCTAGTTTTCTAATAAGTATATTTTGTTCCATTAAAATATGGAGGTCTATTTAAGGCTTGTCCCTCAACTACACTAGTACCAAGGGAGTTTGCCATATCTTTACTCAAGGTAGTTAGCCTATATACTGAGAACGTGGCTCTGATACCACTTGTTGCCCAGTAAGCAACCCAAGAGGGGGGGAATTGGGTTTCTAAAAATTAAATGCAAGTGTGCACTAATTCAATAAACAACTTAAGTGCAATGAGATGCAATAGTAATATGCTCTGAAGAGTATGCAGCAAAAATTAAAAGCAATAAATGTAAGAGCAAGAGAAAGAGAGAGAGAGACAGGCAATCACAAACACAATCAAGTATAGTAGTTCGGTGCTTTCCAATGCACTTATATCTACTCCCAAGGTCCACTTGGAATTCACTATAATCTCCACTGATTACAGCCAATTAGTTTTCTGGGCTCACTAATCAAAACCCGACTTGTTTTCACAAGGCTCACAAGCCAAAACCTCCCTTGGTTTTGCGGGTGAACTAAGAACCTAATTGGTTTTAAGGCTCATCAACAACCTCCTTGGTTTTCAAGGCTAACCAATAACCTCCTTAGCTTTCAAGTATAACTAATAACCTCCTTGGTTTTCCAATAGGCTAACCAAAAACCTTTACAACAAAGATAGAGTTAAAGTAAAGCAACAAGAAAAGCTTTTTAATAAAAGCAGATATCTCTTTGAAGCTTTGAGAAACTGCTGTCTTCAACTTGATGAAGCCTCAATCAATGCTCAATAATGTTGGACTTAAATGCTTTTGAAGGCTTTGAATGCTTTGAGACTTCTCTTTGATTGAAGGTGCTTGCTCTCAATGAATGGAAGTGAATGCACTTATTTTTCCTTTTCTATTGTTGATCTTCTTATGTTTAGATTTGATTTGAATAACTTAAATACCTTCCCAAGGTTTCAAAGTTAGTTTATGGCTGTTAGACATGAAAAACTAGCTATTGGGAGCTAAGAAGGCCGAGTTCTGTATTTGAAAAACTAGCCGTTACTGTTCCCAGAACTCCAAGTGTCGACACTTCAAGCTGTGAGTTGACACTTAGGGTCGACACTTAAGTTCCATGAGTCGACAACAAGTTCAAATATCTTCATTGAAGCTCTCTAGAATTCTTAGGAGAGTCGATACTTCTTTTGGTGAGTCAATACTTGACATCCATGAGTCGACACTTCAAGCAAGTCTTCAATTTTAGCAAGTTCTGTATTAAAATTTTCTCAAGCCTTGAGCCGATCTTTGAGTCAATACCTTGAGTCAACACTTGACAGGTATGAGTCGACACTTCAGCTGTGCCATCTGACACTCTTTCTACGTACCAGCTTGAGTCGACACTTTCACTGTCATGAGTTGACACTTGAGTTGTGAGTCGATACTTTGAGTCGACACTTACTGAGATTTCTTCAAAAACCATTGAACCTCTATTGAAACCAATTTGTGCTGGACTAACCAAGTCCTTTCAAGCAATCTTTAAGTACTTAAGTCCATTTAAATTGATCTTTCATTCATGGAAGGGACTTCTTTTTCTTGACAAGCAATCTAATCTTGTTGAATTGATGAGTATATTTTTCTATAAAAACATACTTTAAAGAAATAGTTAGTACTCAACTTATACTTAAGTATTTTGTTTATCATCAAAATCAATAATGAAGTCAACAGATGGGTTTGGTCCTAGGGTGGAGTTCGTCACTGCACGGGCTCGAGATCCAGTTTTGGGGATCTAGAGGGTTGGAGTTGGCTCAGGTTTTGTAGGAGTTGACTCGGATGGATTGAGTCAACTCGATCATTGTAGGAGCTGACTCCTGCAGGTCAACAACAAGGAGGATGTTCTGGACGAGTCGACTCTCAGGTGTTTGACTCGACTCGGATGTCGATGAGTCAACTCATGACCTGGACGAATCGACTCGCCTAATAGGATTCAGACTTCCATGAGTTGGCCTAAGGGCAAGTTTTCAGAGTAGGTTTTTTGACCTATTCTTGTATGGGTATATATACATGTATTAGGGATTATTTGAATATAAGATATACAACACTTTTTCTCCCCAGTCGTCATTCCTCCTCTCCCACTCTTTGCTTCTCTCTCATGTGTTCAGCCCCATGGGGGCGCCCCTCCGCGACGGGAGCGGACAGCGTGCCCCACTCTTTCCTGATCGTAAGTTCCCCTTTCCACCGTGATGGCATCAAGGAGGATCCCGAGTTTTCACAGAGTGATCTTGCTCCAACAATTGGTATCAGAGCCGATCTTGATGCAGTGGCATGGATGAAGAAAGGAAGAGGATGTCGTGATGATTCAACATGCAGATCTTTGGTGATGAGATCTAAAGGTGAGGGCTTGCTGCCCTCCCTGGAAATAGAAAGATGTGATTATCGATGGCGTTGGTCTGGGTGGAGTACCAGCGGAGAGGACATGAGGGCATCGCCCTCGTTAGATTCGACGGCACCATAATGAGGATCTGGTCCTCGCTGTGGAGATGGAGAAGGTCCAGTGAAAGAGGAAGCCACCATGGGTGCTAGATGCCAAGCACGAGGAGATCATTGCACGGGTTCATCGGTTGCAGGGCTCAATGAAAGGGATCGATGAAAGGGCTCGGTGGATGGTGCGAGCTTCATGGATGGGCTCGGGTTTGGGCTCGTTGGTCACAGGGCAGCACAGGGGCTCGGGCTCGGAGGAGAAGATGACGGCAGTGTAGGCTCATCGATGCCGGGCGTAGCAGAAGCGTGGTGATCTTGTTGGTCCTGATCGGAGCAGATCGGACCAAGCATGGTGACAGGTAGTTCACCGGAGGTGAGGCTCGGTGGTGGGAAGTCGCTAGAGGTGATGCACGATCTCGATTGGGCAGATCAAGCATGGCATGATAGCGGGAAGCCACTGGTGGCATGACACGGGGTGCGGGCAGCCACCGGAGATGCGGCAAGGCAGCGCGCATAGTCATCGAAGGCATGGTGCAACTGCTGGTGGCGACGATGATGGCCGGGAGAGGCTATGTGGTCCACGGTTCTCTACTTTGGATCGATAGCAATTGTAGCCGTGGATCGCAAATGCGAGCATGAACCATTGGATTGGTTCATGGTGGACCTACATCTCAAGTGACTCTACTCTAAAGTGTGTGCTGACTGGATTTTTGGCAATTCCGGGCTTAATTGAACTTTGATTTGAGCCTCGTCTACATCATTGGATTCCATTTTTTGAGCTTTTTATGTTGAGCTAGGATGGATCCAATGATGGAGTCATATTACATGTAATGTGTATGCAGAGATCATGGTGCAGTGGCCTTGCATGCGGATAGCATAAGCAGGATTATTCCATCTTCCGCCTCCCAGGCAGATAGAGTTCATGGTATCGGGAGCTATGTGGAGGTCTACTGGAGGAGTGGATCTCGTCGAAGGTGATGGATCCAGTGGTACAGGAGCTCCAAATGGTGGTGTAGAGCTACATGTCATGCACTATGGAGCAGTGACAGGTTAGGTGATCTGTGACTTAGCATAGGTAAAGCGACACACATCGGAGACCTTCAGAGCATGAGTGGTAGCTCAATCGATAGTGGACCAGGCTCTTGGTCACTGTGGAGGAGAGCGATTGGTAGTACTCAAACTACCTTGATCATGATGGAGCTGTACTCTATACGTGGGTGCGGTATCCTATGTGGTTGGAGATGGGTCTCGAGAGATGGATATCTTAGGAAGACCGGAGCATATTAGCATAGACGATGCCAGGGTAGCTCAGAGAGATAGGTGACAATCTCAGGGAGCACCGGGGTATTGAACAATCGGGAGTGTCCCGGTATGGCGGCATTGGCCTAGAGACAGAGACTGGAGCTGATGGAGATGGCAGCTCAGGGAGACCGGGGACAAGTCTTGATGAGGAACAAATAAATAAGAATGAAAAAAATTAATATTGTTTATATTTTTATATTTAAACGAAGACTCAAAAGATAGTAAAGGAAACTAATCATGTCAATTATTTGCACAAGTAAACCTATAAAGTAATTAAAAAGCAGGACCGGTGGTTGAGAACCACCGAAACTAGGATTTATTTCAACAAATCAAAAATAAAGAGAAGGGAATAAGCTCAGTTGTACCAATGAAGATCGCTCTCTTGATGTAGATTTGGTAGGACTCTCAAGATCATAGCGACAGGGTTTCAAGATCTTGTTTCTGGGCTCCGATCTTCCGCATGATGTCAGTTCCGAGGCAAGAACACCAGATCTAGATTCTTGGTCACCTGCAAAACACTCAGCAAAGGAATCTTGGGTTAGAAAGCAGTAAGAAAGGGAAAGGAAAGAAGGGAAGGGTTAGAAGTAGTGGATGGATCTTCTTGTTAGCTGGATAAGTAGGGCCTCACACCCCGCGATGCTCCAAAGGAACAAAGGAAGGGCCTTACCCCCACGATGCACACAGCAAAGGAAGATTTTGACAGAATGTCTTTGTATTTCAATAATAATTGCTTGAATTACAATGGGGGTGATGGGGTATTTATAGACCCCCAACCAGTGGTGTAAGGGACTCAGATATAAGACTTTTGTTCTCTTTGAATTACAACTCTGGAATTAGGTCTAGATAGCCTGGACTCTTGCTTGTTAGGTGATCTGGTCCTCTCTCAAAGTGGGCGATAATATGGACTTGGCATCTTATTTGTGTGATAATATGAAGGTTTCATTCACTTTGGCACCAAGATATGGATTGATGTACTTTGATGAAGGGCCAAGATTGCTTCCTTGGTTGGTCATGATGGGTGGACTCAAGAGTCTGGATGATGTGGGTCTTTGCAGTTAAGTGGACTCTCTAGTCTGGATAGAAGAAGACTCAAAAGTTTTGATGAGACTCTTGAGTTCTTGAAGCTTGGGCAGCTTGCAACTTGTTTGATCCAATAGCTTGAAGCAAGAGTACCTTCCAGCTTTCTCCTCTTTAGATGATTGGATAACATAGAATTCTTTGAAGTTTGGATGTTGAAACTTTGCTCGGCAAAACCTTGGAATTGTTGTGAGATAACTTGAAGTGGTAGGGCACCGAGGATAAGAGGCTTTCTCATTTACTTCTCTTAAAAGGAGGTGCCTATTATTCTCACATGTGGCGATAACTTGCTTTCACATGGGTCGAGCAAAGAGATAAACATGGAGTGTGTTGTCATGTGATGATGTCCCAATTTGTTATATGCCCAAACACAAGTGACATGCCATGTGTTGATGTCCCCTGGTGATATGGCAAATGTTGTCCAGAAGACTTGCAAAGGTGGCACCTAATAGGATGACATGTGGCAAGAAACTTGTGCTACCACATGGAGTCATATGGGCTTGTCTTGAGCTAGCACATGGATCTTGATTTGAGTCACATGGTGATGGGAGACGAATTTGATAAAATGGGTGTGTGGAGATGTGATGTACTTACCTAGCAACAACATATCAGCATTAGAGCTTCAGATATGGCCAGATTCATGGATAGAAGGGATGAAGAGTTTTGAGCTAGGAACTAGGTGAGCAGAAAATCTGACACTCTTGTGCAAGCTTCCTTTCAAAAAAATAAAAGAGAAGATCTAAAGGTATAGAAACCTCAATCTAGGATAAGCTACCTTTAAGAGCCTCAGATCTAAGGATCAAGAGGGTCTTTTCCCAACAATGAAGAGAAATCAAAGCTCAAATGGAAGACAAGCACTCATTACTCAAAATTGAAGGCTAGAGACAAGATCTACATTCCCTCTTGGATTCACCATTGGAGCTTTAATCCATGGCTTGGAACCTTCATCATCATCTTCAAATCACCAAGAAGAACCGATAAAGAGTCAAGGTAAGGTCGAAATTGAAAGAAATTAATGAGAAAAGGAAGGAATCAACAAGAGAAGTGAAGAGAGTTGCTGGAATTTTTGGGCAGCACTTCCTCTTCTTCTTGGACTATTTGGATCTTGTGTAGAAGAACTTGAAAATGGAACTATGGCACTCTAAAACTCAAAGAACTCACACTCCAATCTAAGATCAAGCTCAACACTCCAAAGAAAATACTCAAAATTCTAGGAAGAACTCAAGAGAACTAGGCAAGATGGAAGAGAACTCAAACAAGGAAACTTTCATTCATTCAAATCAATCAATCAATGCTTACAAGAGGGGGGCCTTAGTCCCTATTTATAGGTCAAGGGCAGCTCCTTTGGATGGCAAGAAAGAGTATTAGGGGACCAACTAATTTGAGTTTAGTTGGTAGCTAATTACAAGATTAGTTCCTAGCAACTAATTCCTAGCAACTAATCATAATAAGAGAATTCTAGAAACTCTATGTGGCATCATTTCTTTGCAACACTTGGCTTCATCTCATCCTTTCACATGTTCTTTGAGGTTTGGTCTTCAATTAGGCTTCAAGGTAGAGGATTTCTTCATAGCTTGGTCGGCCCATGGGCTTGGAGAAGGAGTCTTCACTTTATTTTGTCTTCAAACAATTCAATCTTGCTTCTTAAAATTAGGGGTCTTCAAGAGATGCTTCATAATTTTGTGGGAACCTGAAAAAGGAAAAGAAATGGGACTACAACCAAAGATCATTAGTTTATAATTTATTCCTCTTGCCAATGTCCTCATTACATGGGTCTTCAATTAGATGCACATGGATGCACATGGGTCTTTAATTGCATCTCCTTTGTAATACAAGCTCAATAACTAATTTTTACAGGACTCAAAACAAATAACTAACGCCCAATTTACCAATTGATCAAAGGCTTAAACTTATGTAACAAAAAGAATAGATTGGTAACCAGGGTTTGGCCCAACAGGGTTTGACACAACTTATAAATTGGGTTTTAAATAATGTGGTAAAAAAGGTTTAGCCCAAAGACTAAATAACAAAACCCTAATTATAGTTCATAAAAAGGGCTAACCCTAACTAACCCAAAATAACAGAAATCAAAATAAAACATTTACATGGTAAAAAGGGTTGGGTCCAGGTTTTATTCACAGGTGATCTACAGAGATGTGGGTTCAGCCTGTCGATATTTTTTGGCCCTGTTGTCCACACCAATTCTCCCCAGGTGGGAGAAACTCGACCCTATCACGTATGGATCAACGTCACTATGATAGTGCTCTAGCAAGTATGGGTTAACTCTCAGCAAGTCCTCTCTGGTAATCCAAGAATCATCGGACTCAGGTCATCCTTGCCAACGAACCAGATACCACTGGTAATCTTTGCCCCGGGTAGCAATGACCTTGTCATCCAAGATCCGCTCAATCTTATCTCTCCGAGCTGGTGGTATGGTAGGTGGACACACTTGGGTTGATTCACTCTCAAGGATAGGATTAGGCCGAAATGGCTTACTAGGAATCAATGTTGGCTCCTTATACTCGATAAGGTCTGAAACATTGAAAGTATTGCTAATGCCTAGTTCAGGTGGCAACTCGAGCACATAGGTACTAGATCCTATTTTTCTAATCACTTTGTAAGGTCCACTACTACGGGCATGTAACTTTTTCATGGTTCCAGGTGGGAACCGTTTAGGTCATAGTCTAACCATTATAAAGTCTCCTTCAGTGTATTCTTTGAGTCTCCTTTTTGTGTTAGCCATATGTTTATATGTTTCGTTGCTTTCATTAATTTTTTGACTTATTTCTTTATGCAACTCTTTAACATATTCATCATATGACTCAGTAGATTCTGAGATGTGATCATCATGCATTGGTAAAGGAATGAGATCTAAAGGTTTTTTAGGTTTGTACCCATGAACATTTTCAAAAGGACTTTTCTATAGACCTATTCACTGAGCTATTGTATATGAATTCAACTATAGACAGTAATAGGTCCCAATTGGTAGTATGTTCTCCACTAAACTTCTTAACAAGTTTTCTAGACTACGAATCACAACATCAGTCTGGCTATCAGTTTGAGGGTGATAAGCTATAAAAACTTTAAGTTTCATCCCTAATAAATGCCAGAGTGTCTTTCAAAATAACTGGTGAACCGTACATCCCTGTCTGGTGCTATGGTCCTAGGTAAACCATGCAATCTAACTACTTCATTCAGAAATAGCTTGGCTACCTTAGAAGCATCATAGGTTTGGGAACACGGTAGGAAATGTACCATCTTAGAAAACCTATCGACCACTACAAATATAGAATCATTTTTCCTTAGGTCTTAGGTAATCCAAGAACAAAGTCCATGCTAAGATCCTACCATGGACAATCTGGTACAGGAAGAGGCGTGTATAAGCCAGTGTTCTGCTTTTGCTGTTTAACAACAGCACAAGTTCTACATCTAGCTACAACTTGAGCAACATTCCTCTTAAGACTCGGCCAATATAATTGGTCTTCTAGTGCTAAGATTGTCTTATTTCTACCAAAATATCTTGCTAAACCTCCAGCATGTGTTTCCCAAATTAAGAAGTCTCTAAGTGAAGTGTTTGGAATACATAGCTTACTCTCCCTAAAGAGGTATCCATCTTGAATTATGTACTCACTATATGAACTAGTTGGTCCTTACTTAACTGCTTTATAGATTTTACCAAAATCATCATAGTTCTCATATGCATCCTTCAATTTCTTAAACCTAACTACTCTAGTACTAACATAATTCAAGAGCATAAATCTCCTACTCAACGTGTCAACAACTTTATTATCAGTACTTGATTGATGTCTTAAAACAAAAGTGTAGGCCTGAATGTATTCAACCCATTTTCCATGCCTAGCATTCAACTTCTTTTGCGAGTTAAGGAATATAAGAGTTTCATGATTAGAATATAAAATGAACTCTTGCGATAGCAAATAGTGTCGCCAATACCTAAGTGCTTGAACCATCGCATACAATTCCTTATCATAGGTAGAATATTTCATTTGGCATCGTTTAGTTTCTCGTTAAAGAATGCAACCAGGTGATTCTCTTGACTCAAACTCCCCACCAATTCCTACCCCTGAGGCATCATAACAACCTCGAAAACTTTCAAAAAATTGGGTAGCCTCAGAATTGGGGCTCGAGTCATCTTGTTCTTAATGTCATTAAAAGCTTTATCACATCTTTTGACCATTCAAAAGCTCCTTTCTTCATATAGTCTGTAATTGGTGCAACAATCATACTAAACCCTTGAATAAATCTCCTAAAAAAATTAGCTAATCCATGAAACCTTCGAACATCATGAACATTCTTAGGAATAGGCCACTCAACTATGGATTTGATTTTCTCGGGGTCTGCTGATACTCCTTCTGCAGTTACTACAAAACCTAGGAAAATAATCCTTGGAGTCATAAACTACATTTCTTCAAATTTGCATAAAGATTATCTCCTCTAAAAACCTGACAAATATGCTGAAGATGGTCTAAGTGATCCTTCTTATTCTTACTATATATGAGGATGTTTCAAAATATACTACTATAAATTTTCAAATAAATGATTTCAAGACTTGAGTCATTATCCTCATAAAAGTACTAGGTGTGTTCCATAAGCCAAAAGGCATCACCAACCATTCAAATAAGCCATCCTTGGTCTTAAATGCAGTCTTCCATTCATCGATGGGTCTAATTCTAACCTGATGATAGCCACTCTTAAGGTCTATCTTTGAAAATATAATAGCATCGGCCATCATGTCTAGCATGTCATTGAGTCGGGGTATGGGAAACCTATACTTCACTATAATCTTATTAATGGCTCTACTGTCAACACACATTCTCCAAGTGCCATCTTTCTTGGGAGTCAAGAGAGCTGGAATGGCACATGGGCTTCAAACTTTTCCTTATAAATCCTTTCTTAAGAAGATCCTTAACTTGCCTCTGTAATTCCTTATGTTCAGTAGGATTCATCTTATAATGAGGTAAATTCAGCAAGGTAGTTCCTTGGACTAAGTCTATAGCATGTTGTATGTCCCTTAATGGAGGTAAATAGTCAGGGAGGTCTTCTGAAAATACATCCTTAAATTCTTGTAGGAAATCTAAAATTTCCTTAGGATGTTCTTTCTGGGATTCATCATGAACTTCTTTGGCAGTTAGCATTCAGATTGTTGAACCTTCAATGATTTCATGTTCTAACTCCTTAGCAGTAATTAGGTTCAATCTGGGTTCTTTCTCTTTCAAATGACTAGACCCTCGCTTAGTTTTGTCTTTGGGTGGGGTCAAGTTGATCACTATTCTCTTTTCATGGTGTTTAAATGACATGAGTTAGATCGGCCAAAGAGGGTTGCATCAAGGTCATACAACCATGGTCTTCCTAAATGATACTACTAACCCCCATTGGAATTATGTCACACCATACCTTCTCTTGGTAGGATTGAACTTGGACTAGGACCTAGCATTGTAACCTAATAAGAATGGATGTCGCGTCAATCCAGGATACCTTATATGGGCTAGGAAGTGGCACTGTGGATAAGCCTAAGGTCTTAACAGCATTAGTAGATATTGCATTCACATAACTACCACTATCTATAATAATTTTACACACTTTATCTCCTAGCTTAATAAAGGTCTGTAGGATATTCGTTCTATGCCAGTCCTCATTCTTCTTGGTTTAAGCCAGAATACACCTAACTACACCTAGTAGGTTAGATGACTCTTTGGGCTCTTCATCACCTTCGTACGCTTCTACCAAGTTTTCCTTAGCTTCATAAATTTTTTCCTCAAATTCTTCTACATTATGAACATTTTCTTCCTCACATTCACCTATATGCAATGTTTGCACAGGACAGTCATCAGCAAAATGACCCATTTTATGCACCTAAAACATATTGCATTTTGATTTCAATCTCTAGGGACCATGGGTGCTTTTCCTTTATCTCCCTATAAACTGGTTGAGAACTAGGATTTGGTCAGCTAGGTGGAAATCAATTAGGGCTAGGTCTAGTTCCAGGGGTATTGAACCTATTTGACTCAGGTCTATAGGTGACAGGTCTCCTCTGAAATCGCTCACAATCCCTAGCAATTTGATAAGCCTGTTCCAAATCATTAACTTCCCTTAAAAATAGCTCCCTCTGGATATCTTCATGCAAACCAACTCTAAACCTTGACAGGGTGATAGCTTTAAACTCGACTACACCTCATAACGAACTCATCAAATTTAGCAATATAATCAGCTACTGATTTATTTTTTTGAGTCAATTTTTGCTATTGATCTAATAATTTTTGTTCATATGAGAATGGTAGGTATTTCTCCCTAAGCTTCACCTTCATTGCTCGCCATGTGTCTATAGGTAAGTCACCTCTCTGTTGATTCAGTCCCTCCACATTTTCCCAGTACAACCTAGCTTGTCGGACTAGCCTAAGCTTGACAAATTTGAACTTTCTCTCCTCCGACATTTCGTACCATTCAAAGTACTGATCCATATCACTCTTCCAATCGATATAGACCTTCGGATCTAAACTTTTCTCAAATGAAGATGCATCTAATCGAATGCTCCTAAGAATCCTTTCTTCCTGGTCATTGACATCAGGGGTATGGTGCCTTGGAATTGGGTTAGGAGTAATGTCCCTATGTTGGACTCTAGCAGGTTCTCTATATTGACCTCTTATATCCAGGGGAGTGAGTTGGGCTAGTGGAATTTGGGGGAATGGGTTTGGGCATCTCAAAACTTTGATCTAGGGGAGTGGGTCCTGGTGTTTCAAGATTTGATCTAGTCGCATGGGATTCTTCAAGGTTACCTAGTCTCTCTTCCACATGATCAAACCTGGTAGTGAGCTGTCTAAGTTAATCAGTTATAGTCCTCATAAAATTTTCCATATTAGGGTCCATGGGTGGATTGGGTTGATTGTGGGTAGGCTGATATGGTATACCTGACCTAGTTGCCTACAATGCAATCACATAGAACTCAACTTGGACTAGGGTTTCCTAGACCTAGAGCTCAAGTAGAATGGGTCAGCTCAAATTACAGCTAATTCAATAATTATCCTGTCCACTAGCCAAGTAAGAGGTGGGGTTGTGGGAGGCTCTCCCTACTCTCACAGGGTCCTAATTAAAAACATAAAACCTCTTAGGATGTTTGCCTCTAGACCTCTAGCCTTAGATACCAGATTCAAGTAATAATCATAGGATTAGGTGCACTAGCTTACACACAATACTTGAAACCCAACCTGTTGGTGTCCCTAGCTCACTAGAGCAATTAAGTCTAATTGAATTTTAATTAGGGTTAGGCTCGGATGCAAAGAAGGTTGTTATGGGCCTAGGATAGGTGATGAGCTCTTGCCCTAATCTGAGATGATCAAATGCCCTTAAGATTAGGTTACTTGATGATACACACACAGGATGAAACCGTAGATGCAATCAAACTAAAATAAAAATAATAAAAAATAAATTAATTATTTTTTTGTATTTTGTTTTTTTTTTATCAGTAGAGATATAATTTTAGAAAAAAACCTAAGATGCATGAAATTAAAATATGCAAGATTTATGCAAAAAGAACCCTAAACTAGAATTGTTGAAATTCAGAATAAAACTATTCTTAGGTAGTATTCTGGCGAGCAGAAAATCTACAGACTGCAATAATTCTTGATAAAAATTTTAAAATACTTTTAATTACTTTGGATCCAACAAAATAAAAATCAGGCATTTTGAGTTACCTACATGTAGAAACAATTCAAACAACAGACTATGTAATGTGATGGTGTGATGCAGAAATCAAATCCTAAAAATGCCTATCTCTTTGTTTTCTTCTTCAAGGATCATTCATAGTGGCACCCCGACACACCATGGAAAATCTCATTTGAATGGGAGGTGAGGGTCTTGCAGCCCTACTTTTTTCTATGACCGGACAGCCATGGTGAAGCACCCGATCCGAGTACTTAAAAAGAAGTAAATCGGTACAAGAAAGATTAAACCCTAGTTTAACCTGCTCTGATACTAAAACTGATGCAGGACAAATAAATAAGAATGAAAAAAAATAATTATATTTTTTATATTTTTAGATTTTAAGGAAGACTCAAAGGAGACAGTAAAGGAAACTAATCAAGTCAATTACCCGTACAAGTAAACCTATAAAGCAATAAAAATTAGGACCTGGTGGTTGAGAAAACCACCAAAACTAGGATTTATTTCAACAAATCAAAAATAAAGAGAAGGAAATAAGCTCAGTTATACCAACAAAGATCACCCTCTCGATGTAGATCTGGAAGAACTCTCAAGATCATAGCGACAGGGTTTCAAGATCTCATTTTTGAGCTCTGATCTTCTGCACGATGCCAGTTCCAAGGCAAGAACACCAGATCTAGATTCTTGGTCATCTACAAAATACTCAGCAAAGAAATCTTGGGTTAGAAAGCAGTAAGAAAGGGAAAGGAAAGAAGGGAAGGGTTAGAGGTAGTGGATGGATCTTCTTGTTGGCTGGATAAGTAGGGCCTCACACCCCACGATGCTCCAAAGGAATAGAGGAAGGGCCTCACACCCCGTTATGCACATAGCAAAGAAAGATTTCGACAGAATATCTTTGTATTTCAATAATAATTTCATAAATTACAAGGGGGGGTTGATGGGGTATTTATAAACCCCAAACCAGTGGTGTAAGTGACTCAGATACAAGACACTTGTTCCCTTTGAATTACAACTCTAGAATTTTGGTCTAGATAGCCTTGACTCTTGCTTGTTAGGTGATCTGGTCCTCTCTCAAAGTGGGCGATAATATGGACTTGGCATCTTATTTGTGTGACAATATGAAGGTTTCATTCACTTTAGCACCAAGATATGGATTGATGTACTTTGATGAAGGGCCAAGATTGCTACCTTGGTTGGTCATGATGGGTGGACTCAAGAGTCTGGATGATATGGGTCCTTGTAGTTAAGTGGACTCTTTAGTCTAGATTGAAGAAGACTCAAGAGTTTTGATGAGACTCTTGAATTCTTGAAGCTTGAGCAGCTAGCAACTTGTTTGATCCAATAGCTTAAAGCAAGAGTACCTTCCAACTTTCTCCTCTTAAAATGATTAGATAACATAGAATTCTTTGAAGTTTGGAAGTTGAAACTTTGCTTGGCCGAACCTTGGAATTGGTGTGAGATAACTTGAAGTGGTAGGGCACCAAGGATAAGAGGCTTTCTCATTTACTTCTCCTAAAAAGGAGGTGCCTATTATTTCTCACATTTGGCAATAACTTGCTTTCACATGGGTCGACCAAAGTGATAAACATGGAGTGTGTTGTCATGTGATGATGTCATAATTTGTTATATGTCTAAACACAAGTGACATGCCATGTGTTGATGTCTCCTGATGATTGGCAGGCTTTGTCCAAAAGACTTGCAAAGGTGGCGCCAAATAGAATGACATGTGGTAAGAAACTTATGCTAGCACATGGAGTCACATGGGCTTGTCTTGAGCTAGCACATGGGTCTTAATTTGAGTCATATGGGTCTTCAATTAGATGCACATGGGTCTTCATTTGGATCTCTCTTGTAATACAGGACTCAATAACTAATTTTTACAGGACTCAAAATAAATAACTAAAGCCCAATTGACCAATTGATCAAAAGGCTTAACCTTATGTAACAAAAATAATAGATTGGTAACCAGGGTTTGGCCCAACAGGGTTTGACACAACTTATAAATTAGGTTTTGAACAATGTGATAAAGGGTTTTAGCCCAAAAGGCTAAATAACAAAATCCTAATTATAGTTGGTAAAAGGGCTAATACTAAC
This sequence comes from Areca catechu, assembly GCA_021397845.1. Lineage (NCBI taxonomy): Eukaryota > Viridiplantae > Streptophyta > Magnoliopsida > Arecales > Arecaceae > Areca > Areca catechu. The sequence continues at coordinate 77,773,299 of CM038042.1, read as the reverse complement.
TAATCCAAAATAATAGAAATTAAAATAAAATTTTACATGGTAAAAGGGTTGGGTCCAGGGTTTTATTTTCTGGCCCTGGTGTCCACACCAAGTCTCAAAGAGCTCCAGGGACATCATGCAACTAGGAGACAGGTTGGGACATAATGGACCAGCCAGGTAGAGATGGTTGCTGGGTTCAGTCATTGGGTTAGAGAATTTGGGATGAGCTCCTAGGTTTTGGAGGTTCCTACAGGGTTGCAGAGTATTCGAAATGATCTCGGAGGGGTCCTTGGTGATGTGCAGGGTCCGAACATGCAACGACTGGGTACGAGGTTCAAGTGCAGGCTCAGCAGGGTAGAATTGAGTTGCTGGCCTCGGGATTTCTTTTTGTGGCATCAGGGGGACTTCAATTTTAGGTGGAGCACTAGTGAGAGATGGCTTCACAGGGTGGAGCAGGTTTCGATATGAGTTCAGAGCGGGAGCTGCAGGGAGGACCATATCCTAGCATGAATGCAAGGGATGCGCTTAGCCCGGTGGAGCAGAGTGTGCAGAGTTTGGCATGGCTCTGAGGAAATTGTGTTAGGTAGAGCTCCAGTTACAATGAGTGCCAGTTCTGGTCTGCTGGGTTCTCTCTAGGGAAGTCCAAGGAGCAGATTGATGCAGCTACCAGGTAAAAGAAAAACTAAAATCGTGGTGCCAGGATACAAGCAAGGAACTTCAGCTATGGAGACGATAATCCCAATGGCCACCAAGGGCATGTAGCCGCTGAAGGGTATTGGCAGAGGCAAGTACATACACATAAGAGGCTATCAGGACATGCAGTTATAGCAAGGTTGTGCAAGAGGATATTGCCAAGTTTGCCAAGGCTTGGGGGCACCAAGGTAGAGATTGTAGGTTTTGTGTGGTGCTCCCAAGCCTTGAAGAGACTTGGGAGGCCATGGCAGGGATGCTGGAGGCGATCCCTAGGTGCTTGGAGGCATGCCAAGAAGTTCCTAGAGGTGTTCCAGAGGACTCATGATGTATTCATGGGTGTCTAGGACGGGTTTGATCCTAGGGTGGAGTTCGACACTCCATGGGCTCGAGATCTGGGTTTGGGGATCTTGAGGATTGGAGTTGGCTCGGGTTCTGTAGGAGTCAACTCGGATGGATCGAGTCGGCTCAGTCTCTGCAAGAGCCGACTCCTGTGGGTCAACAGTAAGGAGGATGTTCTGGACGAGTCGACTCAGGTGTTCGAGTCGACTCGGATGTCGATGAGTCGACTCGTGACTTAGATGAGTCAACTCGCCTAACGAGATTCGGACTTTCATGAGTTGGCTATCTTTTAAGCAAGTTTTTTGACCTATTCTTGTATGGGTATATATACATGTATAGGGATTATTTGAATATGAGAATATACAGCGCTCTTTCTCCCCAGCCGTCATTCCTCCTCTCCTCTCTTTGGTTCTCTCTCATGTGATCAGCCCCATGGGGGTGCGCCTCCATGATGGGAGCAGATGGTGTGCCCCATCTCTTTCCTGATTGTGAGTTCCCTTTCTGCCATGACGGCTTCAAGGAGGATCTCGGTTTCCACAGAGCTATCTTGCTCCACACTCATTACCTTCATATATAATCCACCATATCCAGAAGCATCCCGTACATGACTTAATTCCATGAATGAGTATGCCCCAAAACATGGGTTTATGTACACAAGATACTATGGTAGTCTCAAGTTAAGGATCACATGAACAATTCCCACTAAGAGACCTACTTTTTGACAAGTAAGACTTCCATTTGATGTTCTCTTGTCGGATCAGTTCAGTGGACTTATAACCTAACGAGCACCTACATCTTTATATTTGTGTCTCTACACAAGTTTGTTGTGAGACTAACCATCCTCTCTATCGAGCATACATAGGATGTGTTAGTCTTTTCGGATTAATCAATCCACAAACCGATGTTCCATTAACAGGAACATTTTAGATTAGGATTTATAGGGACTTAGGTATATCCATTATGATCTCCATCATAACCCTAATTCCATTGCCCTAACTTATGGGTTCATCATAATCTTATAATTAAAACATAAGACACAGCAAATGATGAATAAAAAATTGCCTTTATTTATATCAATCTTGAGTTGGGAGAATACAAAGATGCCACTGTGATTGGCTTTCAAGGCATAATTCTTTCAGAAAAGATATCCCATACCTTCTTTAGGATATCCATAAACCTGTACTTATCAACCCTAGCACTTAGCTTATGTCCAAAAACATTCTAACATAAGCAAGGCAACCCCAAATCTTAAAATACTTAAGACTTGGCTTTTTCTCTTTCCATAATTGATATGCATGCTTTTAACTACCTTTGATGGCACCCTGTCTAGTATGTAAGCAGCAATCTTTAGGGCATAATCCCAGAAGAATATTGGAAAATCTGTAAAGCACATCATGGACCGTACCATGTCCAACAAGGTACGATTCCTCCTTTCTGCTACACTATTTAACTATGGTATGTATGAAGGGGTCAATTCAAAGAGAATGCCTTTATCTTTAAGATGATCGAGAAATTCACTCGAGAAATTCACTAGACATATTCTTCTCCTTGATCAGATCAAGTACTTTAATAATGCCCATTTATTCCTCAACCTCACTTTGATACTCTTTGAATTTATTAAAGCTTCAGACTTGTTTTTCATAAGATACACATATCCGAACCTTGATAAATCATCAGTAAAACTAATGAAATAAGGGTATCCTCCTCTAGCTTGGGTTGTTAGAGGACCACACACATCTGTGTGTACTAGACCTAACAACTCAGTTGCCCTTTCTCCATGTCTAGTGAATGGAGACTTGGTTATCTTACCCATGAGTCAAGACCAACATATTGTAGGGTTCCGGTGCAACGCAGCGGAAGGGTAATTTCAAAAATTGAAATTAATATGCACCAAAAACCCTAAAACAGGAACTCCTTAATAAGACTAGAATGTATGAAGATAAACATTTCTATGCAAATTGAATTAGAATACCAACCTGTAATCGCTAATTCCAATTTATGAAGACTTAAAACTTGAAGATCAAGGGCTATTTGAATTCACCAGGCGTCCAGTGTCCGCCCTACGATGGTGATCCACACAGAGCAATGATCAAGAACACTATCTTCTTGTCCATGGTTCCTTCTATTGAGTTCTTCTTCCTAGAACTCAATTCTTCGGATTATGGCTAGAATTCTTCCACACAAGAGGTTGCCTTCCTTTCTTTTATCTCTTCTCCTCCTTCCACTAAGACCTGACCCTCTAATACACTCTTGCCTTGAAGATAAGACTTTGTCCTAAGGGGATTTAGGCTTGTCTTAAATTGGAGGAGAAATTAAGACAAGAATGTCTTAATGTAAGAAGGAAAGAACAAAATCAGAACTACTTCTTTCCTTTACCGTCGGAGACTTTCGCTCTTGTTCTTGTTCAGTAGCAGAGTTTTGACAGAGGTGTACTCTGTAAAGGAAACAGTGCAAGAACAAGAAAAGAGAGAGAGTCTTTAGGAGAGGAAGAAGAAAAAAACATTACCGAGTTCTGATTTTCCGACCCCTTAAATAGATCTCAGAGAGGCGCCCACACATCTCTTCGTGAAAAACTTCTCACACCCTTTCTCATTTTCTCACGCCCATCCTTCCTTCTCACAGCCTTCCGAATAAATCTCACGGCTTTTCTTAAATGAAAAATCATGATGTTTTTAAAAGAAAGGAGTTACGACTTTTAATCTCCGAAGAGATGTTATTTCGCACAACCGGGAGCAACGAATGCTTTCTGCCTTTCTCAAAAAAACATCAACCCTTGGCTTCCAATCAACGAGGGACAATTGAGGTGCTAAAAGAGAGAAGGAATGCCGCCCCATCTAATTCATCGGAGAATTAAGTGGGCATGCCAGAGTCCATGCGCCCATGGACTCCTTCCATATGGAGTGCCAAGAGTCCATAAGCGCATGGACTCTTGGTGTTTTTGGCGTGCAAGGGCTAAGGGGCAGGTGGTATGCTAGCCTAAGTAATTGGTTAGCCAATTGGGTTAGCCATAATCCCTAAAACCTCATTAGAGTCTAATTAGATCCAATCAAACCCAATTGATCAATTCGGACCCTAATTCGAATCCAATTCGAATAGAAGTTAGGATTTGCGACACTTGCTAGAGTGTCTTCATGCAAATGACTCTTGATCAATTCTTTTAAGTGTGTGACCCATTGGTTCCATATCTAGCCAGCAGTGGTTCGAATACAAGTTAACCTAATTGATTAGAACTCTTTCTAATCGATTTAGGTCAAATCGGGCTTACCAATTTTGATCAATTAGGACTCTTCCTAATAAATGATCATTAAATTTGATCAACCCCATAAGACAAGATTTGACGTCTAGCAACGTGTCATGTCTACCTGGAAGATATGGAAATTTTGGTGAAATACCAAAACTATCCTTCAGTAAAAGTTACCGTACAATTAAATCCTTCGATCAGCCTGCACCCAAAATATAATTATGGATATGGATATATGTCAAATCCAAAATTATATTTGTTTCTAGATCAATCTTATATTGATGATTCAATTATCTTGATATTAGAAACCATCTCTAATATCTTTACTTTGATCAAAGATTCCCTGATCATCATCCGATTGATAACTAGCTAGATGCAATCTCCTCTTACTAAGAGTGATCGATTCCTTGTTGACCTACTCATTACCTTCATATCCATTCACCATTCCCAGTATCAATCCTGTGCATGACTCGTGTCATGATTAAGATTGAACCAAAGCATGGGTTCATGTACATAAGGTACTTATGGCAGTCTCAGGTCAAAGGATTACTTGTACCACTCCCACTATGAGAACTTCTATTGACATATAGCAAGAGACCCATTAGATGTTCCAAGTTAGATCATATCAGTGAACTCATTCTCTAATGAGCACCCACATCCTAGTATTAGTGTCATACACAAGTGACTGTGAAGCAGTCACCTCTCCAGTATACATGGGTGTGCTAGTCTTACCGTAAAAACCCGATCCCCTACTCAGGGTTCCTTTGACTAGGATATTTTAGATAAGGTTTTGAGACGTTAGGTCTCCTGGTATGATCCTCATCCTATCCTAAAAGCTCATCATAATCCTAAAATCATAGCCCTAATCTATGGGTTCATCATATATAATAAACACAGCGTATGAGAAAAGTAATGCCTTTATTAGAATATAGTCAATTACAATGGTTTGGGGAGATACAACATAGATTGGCTTGTAGGGCATATCCCTTTCAATCTCCCCTTGCACTAAAGCCATCGTCTTTAAATCTTAATCCATACTCTCGAGGTGGTGATCAAACTCTCGCTGTGGTAGAGCTTAGTAATGGTCTGCTACGTTGTTCTTTGTATCAACTTTATTTATGTAGACATCTTGACTTTCTACTATTCTCGAACGATATGGAAGCGTCTCAGAATGTGCTTGGACTTATGATGAGCTCTTGGTTCCTTAGCTTGAGCAACAGCTCCAGTGTTGTCACAGTAAAGTGGCACTGGTTTTTCAATCTCAGGAACAACACCCAACTCTGTGATGAACTTCTTCATCTAGCTGCTTCCCTTGGCGCTTCACTGACAGCTATGTATTCTGCCTCTATGGTTGAGTCATCTACAGTCTGCTGCTTGGTACTCTTTCAACTCACTGCTCCACCATTTAGGGTAAAAACTATCCCGAAATAGATTTGCTATCATCAGGGTCTGATTTACAACTAGAATCAGAATAGCTTCTAGTTTAAGATCAGAACCACCATAAACCAGGAAAATATCCTTAGTCCTTCTCAGGTACTTAAGAATATTTTTACTGCTTTCCAATGATCCTCTCTTGGATCAGCCTGAAACCTACTGACAATGCCTAAAGCATATGCCATATCAGGCCTGGTACATAACATGGCATACATTATGGACCCTATTGCCGAAGCATAAGGTATAGAATTCTTTTATTTCTTTCTTCAGGTGTCTTAGGAGACATCCTTTTGGAAAGATGTATGCCTTGACTCATAGGAAGATAATATCTTTTACTTCCTCCATGCTGAATCTTTTCAGCACTAAGTTATTGTACCTAGACTGGGATAAACCTAGCATCCTCTTAGACCTATCTCTATAGATCTTAATACCTAGTATATAGGAGCTTCTTCCCAATCTTTCATGGAAAATTGGTTGATAGCCAAACCTTGACTGATTATAATATTGGGATATCATTCCAATGAGGAGTATGTCATCTACATACAGAACCAAGAAGAGTATGGCACTCCCACTAGTCTTCTTATAAACACAGGGTTCATCGACATTTTTGATAAACCAAACCTTTTAATAGTTTCATCAAAAGGAAGTTCCAACTCCTTGAATCTGCTTTAATCCATAATGGGTTTCTTTAGCTTGCATACTTTTAGGTTTATTTTTTGAAATAAAACCTTCTGGCTGTGACATGAAGACTTCTTCCTCAAGGAAACCATTGAGGATGCATCTCTACACATCCATCTACCAGATCACATATCGTGGTATCTGCTATAGCAAGTAAATTTTGAATTGGTTTGAGCATGGCAAACTGTGAGAATGTTTCATCATAATAATTCCCTGTTTTGTCTAAAACCTTTTGCCACAAATCTAGCTTTATAGGTTTTCAACTTGGCCATCAGCCCCAATCTTTTTCTTATAGACCCATTTGCACCCATAGGATTAACACCCTCTAGTGCATACCAAGTCTACTGGTTGACATACCTAGAATCTATATCGGATTCTATGGCTTCTCTTGCCATCTATCTGAATCAGTACTCAGATAGCTTCCGTATAGGTCAGAGGTTCATCATTTTGAATGACTTGGGCTCATTATTTTCATAATAACCCATACTCTCTCAGGTGCCCGTGACACTCTATCAGACCTATGGGGAGGAGTTTTGTGTTCTGGTTCTGATCTAACTATATGTTCTATTGATTGAGAATTCTATCTGTGTTTTTTTCGTACTTCTCCAAGTTCAATAGTTTCTACCATTGCCCTTTTCTAAAATAAACTCTTTTTCTAGAAAAGTGGCATGTCTACTGACAAAATCTTTTATTCAGTTGGATGGTAAACAGATATCCTCTACCCTCTCTAGGATATCCTACAAATAGACTTTTTATCCGCTCTAGGTTCCAACTTATGTCCAAAATTTCTTTTAACATAAGCTGGACATCCCCATACCTTAAAATATTTAAGATATGGTTTCTTTCCACTCCAAATTTCATATGAGTACTACAACAGATTTAGAAGGAACTTTGTTCAGAATGTAAACAGCAGTTCTAGGGCATGACCCCAGAGAAAATGGGTAAATTTGTGAAGTACATCATGGATCGTACATATCTAATAAGGTACGATTTCCTCCTTTTAGCTATACCATTAGCTATGGTGTATAGGAGGGGTCCATTCACAGAAAGAATTCCATTAACTTTAGATAGTCTAAAACTCTGTGGATAAGTATTCTACTTCTCGATCAGATCGAAGAACTTTATACTTTTCCCAGTTTGTTTTTCGACATACTTTGATACTCAAATTTATCAAAGGCTTCAGATTTGTTTCATAAGTTACCATATCCAAACCTATAGATAAATCATCTATAAAAGTGATAAAATATGAGTATCCACCTCTGGCCTGAGTTGTCATTGGACCACATACATCAGTATGTATAAGTCCTAATAACTCAGTTGACCTTTCTCCATGTCCAGTAAATGGAGTCTTGGTTATCTTACCCATGAGACATGATTCGTAAGTTCCTAATGATTCATACTCATAAGGATCAAGGAATTTTTCCTTGTATAACTTGCTTATCCTAGACTCATTAACATGACCAAGTCGATGATGCCAAAGTAAAGTATCATTAAAGTCTTCTCTTTTTCTTTTATTATTGACATGAAAAACACTATCATTGGAAGAAAGAGTTAAGAGCCCATTGCTAAATATGCCAGAACAAACAATTTTATTAGACAACATTATCGAGCAACCAGTGCTCATTACATCCATTACATATCCTTGTTTTAATAACAAAGGAACAGATACAATGTTCCTAATAATCTTAGGCATATAATAACAATTTTCTAACTCCAAGATCTCCCTGAAGGCAACTTCAGAATATAGGTCCCCACAGCTTCTGCTTGGATTTTATCACCACTAGCACCGTAGAGATTGAAGTCACCTTCCTTCAATACTTTAAGCTTGTGGAGGTCCTGCAAAGATTTGCATATATGGTAACCACAAGCGGTATCCAATACCCAAGTATTTGATATAGATGAATTTAATGTCAATATAGCATGTATCTCATACATACCTTTTGGTGCATCTGATGCACCAGGCTTCACAGTTGCAAGGTAAGCCTTGCAATTCCTTTTCCAATGTCCCGCTTTGCCGCAAAAGAAACAGGTCAACTGTTTGGAGGCCTTCTTTCCTTTCTTATTCTTATTGATGCCACTTTTAGGGTTAGCCTCCTATTAAAATCCTTTTTGCTGATTTCTTCTTATTGGTCTTATCAACAAGAAGAAGTTGAGCCTTTTCTTTCTTAATGTGGCTCTCTGCTGTCTTTAACATATTTAACAGCTCAGGCAAGGAAGTGTTCAATTTGTTCATGTGATAATTCAAGACAAACTGAGAAAATGACTCTGGGAGTGATTGCAGGATTAAATCCTGATTCAACTCCCCATCCATGATAAAACCTAATGACCCAATCTGGTGATCAAGTCAATTATCTTCAGAACATGATCCTGAAATGTTCCTCTGTCATCCATGGAATAACTGCTTAGATATTCATATTAGCATCTGCTATGCTCAATAAAGCTCTGAGCATGATCTTAGTCATTAGCATTATCTAATCTTAGTATCTTCTTATCTAGCAGTGATGTATGCTCCATATTAGGTATATTGGCATTTATGTGAGAATATGCTTCTATGTATATCTGTAACTCATTGGTCATAGAGGCTAGTATGATACATGACAGTAGGGAGTTTTCTGCCACATTTTGTATGTGGCCAATCTTCCTGTGTGCATCGCCTAGTGGATTAAGACTAGGGGTATCAAGAATATAAGAAAGTTTTTTGAACTCAGCACAATCTTTAAATTTTCAACCAGTCCACATAGTTCGGACCAGTCAGTTTGTTGGTATCTAAGATACTTCAAGTGACAATGAAGATGCCATTTATCTATATTTAACAAAGAATAATACATAAGCAAATAACCATGAAATGACTTACATAATTAAATTAGGTATTCAATTTAATATGTCTTCCACTATTTTATCAAAAATCATAGCCCTCACTATGATAATCGAGAAGAACCCTGATCGGTTTTTCTTAGTGAGATTGAGATCCTAATAACTTATAAAAGATCTTGCAGAAAACACAACAAATCTTTTATAAGCTCAAAGGTAGGAAACTCTTCCAATATATCTCATATAATTCTCAAGAAGTAACTTGGCCTCTAGAACATTATTAGTCTTGCAGAAACACAACAAACCGTAATGTTCTAGTTAAGTCAAGACCCTTTCATTTCTATACAATCAATACTCAAATATATTGCCCTTGCAGATAGCACAACAAAGCATTATACTGAATATACTGTAAGCATATCTATGCACTAGACTAGTATTATGTCAATCACCATATTAGGTCTTGCAAATAACACAACAAACCAAATGTGGTTCATATCACAATAATGATCCAGCATGAAGGAAGGCCAATATATAGTATTTTTAACACTAAGCTTTTTAGTCAAGATTTAAATTTAATCAAATCGGCCAGGCAAGTGGAAGAGATGTGGGAGTCCCCCCGTTGCTTTCCTAGACACCAATAAAAATTGGCCAGGTCAGTCAACGGAACCAATTAAAAACCACAATTCTCTTTACCTTCCCAGAACGACCTTTCTAGACACTGAATGATCAATTATACGTCATGACTAGTGATGCTTATTAGTTAAATATACTAAGACTTAATTAATTTTAAAGAGGAGGGATTATAAATTGCCAGCACATCCTTATAGAATGTATCACAATCAACATATCACTCTTATAAACAAATATGTGCTAAGTGTGTCATCATACTAGGACGACCATTTACCACATAATGGATCCACCATTATGCCAGGGCAACCTTATTTCAATATGATGACTTAAAAACTAAACATATCTCTATATAATTAGGGTTTGAGTGAAAGAGACCTAACTAGTGGCATACATCAAAACATATTTGCAATCAAAGATATGCTAAGTGTAGTAACATATTAGGATTTAAAAACCCTAAGATGTGACATACAAACTATCATAAATTATAGTCCTAATTAAGGTGGCTCTGATACCACTGTAGGGTTCCGATGCAACGCAGCGGAAGGGTAATTTCAAAAATTGAAATTAATATGCACCAAAAACCCTAAAATAGGAACTCCTTAATAAGACTAGAATGTATGAAGATAAACATTTCTATGCAAATTGAATTAGAATACCAACCTGTAATCGCTAATTCCAATTTATGAAGACTTAAAACTTGAAGATCAATGGGCTATTTGAATTCACCATGCATCCAAGTGTCCGCCCTCCGAAGGTGATCCACACAGAGCAATGATCAAGAACACTATTCTTGTCCAATGGTTCCTCCTATTGAGTTCTTCTTCCTAGAACTCAATTCTTCGGATTATGGCTGGAATTCTTCCACACAAGAGGTTGCCTTCCTTTCTTTTATCTCTTCTCCTCCTTCCACTAATACCTTGACCCTCTACGACACTCTTGTCTTGAAGATAAGACTTTGTCCTAAGGGGATTTAGGCTTGTCTAAATTGGAGGAGAAATTAAGACAAGAATGTCTTAATGTAAGAAGGAAAGAACAAAATCAGAACTCCTTCTTTCCTTTACCGTCGGAGACTTTCGCTCTTGTTCTTGTTCAATAGCAGAGTTTTGACAGAGGTGTACTCTGTAAAGGAAACAGTGCAAGAACAAGAAAAGAGAGAAAGAGTCTTTAGGAGAGGAAGAAGAAAAAAAAACATTACCGAGTTCTGATTTTCCTGACCCCTTAAATAGATCTCAGAGAGCGCGCCACACATCTCTTCGTGAAAAACTTCTCACACCCTTTCTCATTTTCTCATGCCCCATCCTTCTTTCTCACGGCCTTCGGATAAATCCCATGGCTTTTCTTAAATGAAAAATCGGATGTTTTTAAAAGAAAGGAGTCGCGACTTTTAATCTCCGAAGAGATGTTATTTCGCGCAACCGGGAAGCAACGAATGCTTTCCGCCTTTCTTAAAAAAACATCAACCCTTGGATTCCAATCCAAGGGGGGGCAATTGAGGCGCTAAAAGAGAGAAGGAATGCCGCCCCATCTTAATTCATCGGAGAATTAAGTGGGCGCGCCAAGAGTCCATGCGCAACCTTCTATTGACATGTAGCTAAGACTCCATTAGATGTTCTCAAGTTGGATCATATCAGTGAACTCATTCTCTAATAGCACCCACATCCTAGTATTAGTGTCATACACAAGTGACTGTGAGAGCAGTCACCCTCTCTAGTATACATGGGATGTGCTAGTCTTACCGGAAAAACCCTGATCCCCTACTCAGGGTTCCTTTGACTAGGAATATTTTTGATTAAGATTTGAGACTTTAGGTCTCACTAGTATGATCTCATCATAACCCTAAAATCATAGCCCTAATCTATGGGGTTCATCATATAATAATAAACACAGCGATGATGAAAATAATGCCTTTATTAGAATATAGTCAATTACAATGGTTTGTGAGATACAACATAGATTGGCTTATAGGGCTATATCCTTTCACATATCTCTAATGACTCATAATTAAAAGTTCAAAGAAATTATCATCGTACAACTTGTTTATCCTGGACTCACTGATATGGCCCAAATGACAACACTAGAGATAAGTGGCATTCATATCATCTCTCTTTCTTTTCTTGTTCTCAACAAGCATAACCTTATCATTGAGTGACAGAATCAAAAGATCATTAGAGAATGTACCACAACCAACAAATTTCTATGAAAAGAAAATCGAGCACCCATAGCTCATCAAATTTATTTCATAACCTTGTTTCAACATAAAGGTATAGAAATAATATTTCTTATAATGTTGGGTACATAATAATAGTCTTTAATTCAAGAATATTTCTCGATGGTAATAATAATAGATAGGTGCCACCAGCTTCAGCTTGAATGGGTTCACCACTCGTGTTGGATAGCTCAAAGTCACCTTCTTCAAGCTTCTAGGTCTCTGTAACCCTGTAATGACTTGTAGATATGAGACCACATGCGGTATCCAATACCCATGTATCATAAATTGAAGAACTTAATGACAGGTTTGTATATCATGTACAAACCATAGATGCTCCACCAGCATCATTCTTCAGACTGAAAAGATTCAAATTACATCTAGCTCTTTAGTGCCCTTGCTTCCTACAGTGATAGCAGGTCCTATTAGCAGAAGGCTTCCTCACCTTCTTCCTTTTCTGGAAGCTACTCTTAGGGTTCCTCTTCCTCTTTGAACCCTTCTTTATTGCCTGCTTCTTCTTTCCATCAACCAGAAGAAGCTGAGCCTTATCACCTTTGAAGTGGCTCTTTGCTATCTTAAGCATATTCAACAGCTCAAGCAATGATAAATTCAATTTGTTAATGTGGTAATTCATGACAAACTACGAGAAAGAATTCAAGAGTGACTGCAAGATCAAGTCCTGATTAAGCTCTCCATCCTTCATAAACCCTAATTGACCTAATCGAGTGATCAGGTCAATCATCTTGAGCACATGTACTTGAATGAAAGAGCCCTCACTCATGCATGCTTGGAACAACTGCTTCGATGTCTCATATCGAGTAGTTCAACTATGCTATCTATAAAGTTCTTTAAGATTAAGCAATATGGATTGAGGTTCCATTTCTTCATGTTGCCTGTACAACTTATTGCTCATAGAAGCCAACATGATGCACTTGACATTTATGCTGTCATTCTACCATATTTTATTTATGGCCCTTTCCTCCTCAGTAGCATTCTTTCCTACGGATCTGGGTCAGGAGAATGGAGGATATAGGCAACCTTTTTCTGAGCTAATACAATCCTTAAGTTCCTCAACCAGTCCACATAATTTGGACCGATCAACTTGTTGGCATCCAAGATGCCCCGTAGTGAAAGAGTAGAAGCCATAATGTAAAATCTACATTAAATAAAAATAACTATAAGTAGACCACTCATGATGATATTCATAATTAGATAACAACTTTTTTATCTAATTATGTCTTCCACCATTTTCTTTCAAATACCATAACCCTTAACTGTGGTAAGCGGGAAAACCCTCCTAGGGCTTCCTTAATGGGGTTGAGATCCCAATTCCTTATGAATGCCTTGTGTTAATCACAACAAGTACCCATGAGTTCAAGGATAGGAAAACCCCTTTCCAATTGAAACCCATTCAACTCTCAACATAATATCTAGCTCTAAGATACTTATAGCCTTGTGTCAATCATAGCAAACTAAAATGTCTTAGTTTAGTCAGACCCTTCATTTCCATATAGCCATGTTTGATAAATGTTGCCCTTGTGTCAATCACAACAAAGCAACACCACTAATCATGCCATAAAGCATAAAATGCACCAAGACAAATATCATATCAAATCCTATAGTAGGCCTTGTGTTAATCATAAACAAACCTACTATAGTTTTTTGAAAAGGATTTGGCTTAGCATGAAGGAAGGCAATTTGTAGTATGCTTAATCAATTAGCATTTCCAATTTATGGTTTAGATATAACCAAATTGCCCAGGTAAGTGGAAGAGATGAGAGGGTCCCCATTGCTTTCCTTAGATATCAAATGAATTGGCCACGTTAGATAATGGAACCAATTAAAAACCTATTCCCTTTACCTTCCCAGAACCACTTGCTTAGACACTAATTGGCTAATTAAATCCTAAATGGATTTGCATCATGATTAACTTACACTATGACTAAATATAATTTTTATGAGGGCTTTGATGGTCTCAAACACATCCAAATTAAACATGTCAACATGACACATATTTCAGCAAATAAGCATATTAACCCTAATATGCATAACCAAAGCATGATTAAAACAACAATACGTTCACCTCACTTGTTCATGGGATAAGGCCGCAGCGACATCCCAACACATTATAGGAGACCCCATTGATTGAAAAGAGAGGGCCTTTAAACCCTACTTAGCTCCTATGAGTTCACTGAATTGATCCATCATGAGAACATCTTATGGAAGTCTTACTTACTTGTCAAAAGATAATTCTCTTAGTAGAAGTTGTGCAAGTGATACTTAGATCTAAGATCACCATGGTATCTTAGATACATGAATCCAAATTTTGGTTCGTACTCATTGATGACTTAGTCATGTATGGGACATTCATGCATGTGGTAAATTGTATATGAAGGTTATGAGTAGGTCAACAAAGAATAGATCATCCTAGTAAAGGAGCATTTATCCCATGCAATCTCATCAAATGATGACTCAAGAAGTCTTTGATCAAAGCAGGATGAAATTAGAAAAAGATTTTTGATCTTTCATCATCGAGTCTTCATTAGTGATCTGAGATTTGAATGAATAAAATATGAGGGTTTGACAATCGTACGGATACCAGGGCCAGAAAATATTGATAGGTCGAATCCACATCCCTGTGGATCACCTATGAATAAAGCCTGAATCCAAATCCCTTTTACCAATTGTAAATATTTTATTTTAAATTATGTTATTTAGGCTTAGTTGAGTTTATCCCTTTTATCAACTATTATTAGGATTTTTTATTTTTAGCCTTTTGGGCCAAACCCCTTTTACCAAGTTGAACACTAGTTTACATGTCTATATCTTTTGATCAATTTGATCAAGTTGAGCTTAGAGTTGGTTTTTAGTTGGTTAAATCATGTGATTAGTTAGTTAGTTGAGTCCTGTAATATAAGGGGGACCCAAGTTCAGACCCATGTAACTCCATGTGCTAGCTCAAGACAAGCCATGTGACTCCATGTGCTAGCCCAAGTCACTGTCATATGCAACCACTTCTTGGTGCCACCTTTTTCCAAGAACTTGGACAACATCACATGACTTTTGGACATCACTTGACACTTCATCAAGACAACACCACTTGCCATCTCATTGGGACAACACAACACTTGCCATGTCACTCACTTGGTCCCTCTTTATTCATGAATCGGTGCCACTTATTTTTAAGATGAGTAAATGAGAAGGAGTCTTCAATTAGTGCCCTCCACTCATTTAATTCTTGCCAAAAGCAAGAGGAGTCGGCCAAGATTTTCTTACTCTTCTTTGTCGCCAACTTCCAAGGAGTTTCAATATTGTTGATCACCTAAAGTGAAGGAAATTCAGTATCTTTCTACCTCGATGTTTTGGTCAATCAGGTTCCAAGTTGCTCAAGATTAGAATACTCAAGAATCCTATAAGAACTCTTGAGTTTTCTTCTATCCAGACTGGAGAATGTACTATCTTGCAGGAGCCCACATCATCAAGACTCCAGAGTCCAGCAATCAGAGCCAATCCATGAAGCAATCTTGGCCCTTCATCAAGACAACTCACCAATCCTCATCTTGGTGCCCAACTTGGATGGAGATCCTTTGATGTTGCCCACCATGGAAAGAGTCCTAGATCAGCCCAAGAGCTGGAGTCCAAGATGCCCAGAGCAAGGTTTTCAGGAGTTGTTGCCTTAGGGAAACAAACACTAGTCTTTGTAACCCATACACCTCTGGTTGTTGGTCTATAAATACTCCATCAACACCCCAATATAATTAATGATTATTGATGAAATACAATGATATTCTATTTAATTCTTTTCCTTTGCTGTGTGCATCGAGGGGTATGAGGCTTTTTTTATTCTTCGGAGCATTGCGGGATGTGAGGCCCTACTTATCCAGACACCGGAAAACCCTAGCCGACCACTTCCTTCCCTCTTCTCTTTCACTTTTCCATCCTTTTCTTTCGTTGTTTCTTTCTAACTGATCAATCTTTTTTTGTTGAGTGATTGTAGGTGATCAAGGATTAAAGTCAGGTGTTCTTGCCATGGAACCAATATCGCGGAAGATCGAAGCCCGAAGATCGAGATCTTGAAGCCCTGCCGCAAGATTTTGAATAGTCCAGCCAGATCTACTTCGGAGGGAAATCTTCGTTGGTAAAAAAATTTGAAAACCATCCCTACTCTTAGTTTCTGATGTTTTGAAAGTAGACTCTAGTTTATGGTGGTTCTTAGTCACCAAATCCTGATTTTCTAGGTGCTTTGTTAGATCTACTCGTGCGGGCATAAACTAGTTGACTAGTTACCTTAGTTGCTTACTTTGAGTCTTTAAAACTGAAAATCATAAAAAAATTAATCTCTATTTTCTCTGTAATTAAGATTAAATCAGTAATTTAATTTATCATAATTTGTCCCACATCATTTTGGTATCAGAGCGAGGTTAAACTATGGTTTAACTACTAGTTCTGAAATTTCTACATACCTAGAACTAGGTGAAATAAAACTGTATAAAACCTAACTAAAAAAACTCAAAAAATTTAAGAATAAGTTTTTTTGTTAATCCTTTATTAATCCTATTAATCTAAAAAAATCAGATATTTTTTTTATTTTTTATTTTTTGGTGGAAGGAAATCATGCCTCCTTAGTGGGTATATGCAAGTATACTGTCACGACCCCATGGGAGTAATGAGCTACGGCCGGATGTGATATCTCGAGATTGGATTAGATCTGAAATTTAATTTTGAGATATATTTTTTTTAAAATTTTTCTGCTATTTTAATTATTTTATTGCTTCATTGCATATTAGGGTTTCATCTTGTGTATGCATCATCAAGTAACTGAATCTAAAGGCACTTGAGCATCTCAGATCAGGGCAGGATCTCATCATCTGTCCTGGGCCTACAATAACCTTCTTTTGCATTCGAGCCCAGCCTAATTAAAATCAATTAGACTTAATTGCTCTAGTATGCTAGGGACACCAACAGGTCAGGTTTCAAGTATTGTGTGAAAGTTAGTGCACATAATCCTTTGATTATCACTTGAATCTGGTGTCTAAGGCTAGAGATCTAAAGGCAACTCCCTAAATGATTTCTTGGTTTTTAATTAGGACCCTACGAGAGTAGGGGGAGCCTCCCATGACCCCACCTCTTACCTGGCCGGTGGACAGGGTAATTACTGAATTGGCTGTAATTTGAGCTGACCCATTCTACTTGAGCTCTAGGTCTAGGAAACCCTAGTCCGAGTCGAGTTCTGTGTGATTGCATTGTATGACCACTAAATCAGGCACATCCTATCAGCCTTCTTAAACCCAACCCAATTCATCCATGGACCCTAAATGGAAGGTTGGTTCACTGAGCAATATAGGCGACTTACTATTAGGTTTGACCAAATGGAAGAGAGAATAGGTAACATTGAGGAATCTCATGCGACTCGTTTAGACCCTGAAATACCTAGACCCACTCCCATAGTTCAAAGCTTTGAGATGCTTGGACCCATTCCCCCAATTCCAAGAGCCCATCACACTCTTCCAGATCCAAGAGGTAGAGGCCAACATAGGAAAATTACTCCTGACCTAATCCCTAGGTGCCACACCCCTGATGTGAATGACCAGGAAGAAAGGATTCTTTGGAGCATTCGATTAGATGCACCCACATTTGAGGGTAGTTTAGATCCTAAGGTCTATATTGGGAGAGTGATATGGATCAGTACTTTAAATGGTATGAAATATCGGGGAGAGAAAATTTAAATTTGCTAAGATTAGGCTAGTTTGATAAGCTAGATTATACTGGGAAAACGTAGAACGACTGAACTGATAAAGAGGTGATTTACCTATAAACACATGGCGAGTGATGAAGGTAAAGCTTAGGGAGAAATGCCTACCATTCTCATATGAACAAAAATTGTTGGATCAATGGTAAAAATTGACTCAAGGAAATAAATCTGTGGCCGACTATATAGCCAAATTTGACGAGTTCGTTATGAGATGTAGTGTAGTCAAATTAGAAGTTGTTTCCTTATCAAGGTTTAGAGCTGGCTTACATGAAGATATCCGAGGGAGCTATTCTTGAGAGAGGTTAATGACTTAGAATAGGCTTACCAGATTGCTAGGGATTGTGAATGATTTCAAAGGAGACCTGTTACCTATTGACCTGAGTCAAATAGGTTCAATACCTCTAGAAGGTAGACCTAGCCCTAGCCGATTTCCACCTAGCCAACCCAATCCTACCTCCCAACCAGGTCGTAGGGAAGATAAAGGAAAGGCACCTATAGTCCAAAAAGATAGAAACCATAACACATTATATTTTAGGTATCATAAAATAGGCCATTTTGCTCCTGAATAACCAGTACGAGCTTTACATATAAGTGATGTGAAGAAGAGAATCTGGAAAATGTTGAAGAATTTGAAGAAGAAATTTTTGAAGCTGGGGAAGATTTGGTAGAAGAGTATGAAGGTGATGAAGAGTCCATAGAGTCATCTGACCTACTAGGTATAGCTAGGTGTATTCTAGCTTAGACCAAGAAAAACGAGGACTGGCATTAAACAAATATCTTACAGACCTTTATTAAGCTAGGAGATAAAGTGTGCAAGATTATTATCGATAGTGGAAGTTGTGTGAATGCAATATCTACCAATGCTGTTAAGAGTTTAGGCTTACCCACAGTACCACTTCCTAGCCCATATAAGGTATTCGAATTGATGCGACATCCATTCCTATTAGGTTACAATGCCAGGTCCCAGTCCAAACTCAATCTTACCAGAGAAAGTATGGTGTGATGTGATTCCAATGGGAGTTAGTAGTATCATTCTAGGCAGACCATGGTTATATGATCATGATGCAACCTACTTTGGTCGATCTAACTCATGTTCTTTTAAACACCATGAAAAGAGCATTGTGATCAATTTGACCCCACCCAAAGATAATACCAAGCGAGGGTCTAGTCATTTGAGAGAGAAATAACTAGGATTGAACCTAATTAATGCCAAAGAATTAGAACACGAGATCATTGGATGATCAACAGTCTGGATTCTGACCATTAAAGAAATAGATAGAATAGACCCAGAGTTAGTTGACCTTGATCGTACCCTGACTGAAACTGTACTGGAAGGACCATTAGAAAAAGAGAACCATGAGGAACCTAACCCTATTACTGAGACTTTACCTGAAGAAAAATTAGAAGAGAACCAAATCCTAGAGCCTAGTCCTGAAATTCATGAACCTAAACTATTCAATGAGGACTTGATCTTTTCAATCCAGCACACTCAGATTTAATTCACACCTTTAGTCCCAATTGAGTATCTTTCCTAAAATTCTTGATTCATCTTTTTTCAGGCTGACCCTTTATTACCTGTGGACATAATTCAGTGTCCAAACCTTAAGGTCAACCCCATTAGTCAGGGATTGTTCTATGAGCCCTTTTCTTATGTTCCTACCCACTAGTCTACCCCAAATCCACTTCTTATTTCTTACCTTAGAATGAAGTTTTCACTCTTTCTAGAGCCACCCAATTGCATTTTGTTGAAATCAATAGGTTGCATAAGTTCTTTAAGCACATTCTATTTGCATCCTATTTTTGGAAAACACTATGGAATCTATTAGGAATTCATGCAAAATTTTCATCGACATGTCATACATTAACCAAGGGTAATTCTAAGAAAAGACTCAAAGAATTCAATAAAAAAGACTTTGTCATGGTTAGACTATGACCGGAATGGTTCCCATCTGGAACCATGAAGAAGTTACATGCCCATAGTAGTGGACCATACAAAGTAATTAGGAAAATTGGATCAAATGCCTACGTGATTGAGTTATCACCTAAACCAGGCAGTAGTTCTACTTTCAATGTTTCAGACCTTGAGTATAGGGTGCCAATGTTGTTCCCTAGTGAACATTTTGGGAATAATCCAGTCTTTAAGAGTGAGCCAACCCAAGCATGTCTACTACCATACCACTAGCTAAAGAGACAAGATCGAGCGGATCTGGATGACAAGATAATTGCAACTCGGAGCAAAGATTATTAGCGATATTTGGTTCATTGGCAAGGATGACCCGAGACTGATGATTCTTTGATCACCAGATAGGACTTGCAGAGAGTTGACCCAGACTTACTAGAGCGCTATCATAGCGAAGTTGACCCACACTCGATAGGATCAAGTTTCTCCCACCGGAGAAGAATTGGTGCGGACACCAGGGCCAGAAAAGATCGACTGGTTGAACCCACATCCTTGTGGATCACCTGTGAATAAAGCCCTTAACCCAAACCCTTTTATCAAATGTAATATTTTTATTTTAAATTCTATATTTAGGCTTAGTTGGGTTAGCTTTTTTACTAGCTGTAATTAGGGTTTTTAATTTTTTTAGCTTTTTGGGCCAAACCCCTTTTACCAAGTTGAACCAATTATTTACATGTCTATGCCTTTTGATCATTTTGATCAAGTTGGGCTTAGAGTTGGCTTTTAGTTTGTCAAATCATTTGATTAGTTAGTTAGTTGAGTCCTGTAATACAAGGGGGATCCAAGTTCTGACCCATGTGACTCCATGTGCTAGCTTAAGATAAGCCATGTGACTCCATGTGCTAGCCCAAGTCACTTATCATATGCAACCACTTCTTGGTGCAACCTATTTTCAAGAATTTGGACAACATCACATGACTTTTGGACATCACTTGACACTTCATGGGACAACACCACATGCCATCTCATCAGGACAACAAAACACTTGCCATGTCACTCCCTTAGTCCCTCTTTATTCATGATTGGCGCCACTTATTTTTAAGATGAGTAAATGAGAGGGAGTCTTCAGTTAACGCCCTCCCACTCATTTAATTTATGCCAAAAGCAAGAGGAGTCAGCCAAGCTTTTCTCCCTCTTCTTTGTCACCAACTTCCAAGGAGTTTCAAGATTGTTGATCGCCCAAAGTGAAGGAAATTCAGTGTCTTTCTACCTTGGTATTTTGGTCAATCAGGTTCCAAGTTGCTCAAGATTAGAAACTCAAGAATCCTATAAGAACTTTTGACTTTTCTTCTATCCAGACTGGAGAATCCACTATCCTGCAAGAGCCCACATAATCTAGACTCCAGAGTGCAGCAATCAGGGCAATACACGAAGCAATCTTGGCCCTTCATCATGACACCTCACCAATCTCCATCTTGGTGTTGGAATTCTCCCAGGAACAGGAAAGTATGTTGCATAAAATCAGGCATCAAAAGTCTGACCAGCAGAAGTAGATATAAAAATGATTTATATCTTATCCTGTAAATAATAAAATTTAATTTATTTATCATAAATTCCTAACAACTGCTGAATAACATGAGAGAAATATTAGATCTGAAATAAAAATTATTTTAAGTATAAAATACTTACCTAGATCACTATCTGGGTCTACTTTGAAAAGCATGCAGATCTGTTACTAAAAAGCCGGGATTCTATCAGAGCCACGTAATTGCCCAGCCTCTACTGGTATCCACATGAAGCTCTCGCAACCGAGTCGTAGAGGATACCGGACTGCTAGATCCTTGTAACCCTCTCCTCTTTCAGCAAATTCCTACTTTAAAAACTGTGCCAAACAAATCCAGACCGGCTTTCGACTTCTATCTCGCAAATCAAACTATGCAAGACCTTTGGACCCTTTCCTCTCTTCTTTCTTTAGTAGAGCATCTCTCTAGATCTCATAGAAGGAAGAAGGAATTTCATAAAGGGGAGAAGAACATTAGGAACTAGGAGAGAGACTCTCAGATAAAATGCCCAAATGGAATCATGCCAAAAAAAAAACCATGTGTTCGGCCACCTCTTTTCCTTTCTTTATTTCTTTCATGGTAAATCTCCCCAATTCTACATGCCATAAATAAAGGAGTTGGTCTAATCTGGTTAGGTTTGAGTTTTAAGAGGAGTGGAAGAGGACTCTTCCCTCTCTTAATTTCTCTATGCCTAAACTCTATTACCGCCCACCTAATTCATGCCCCATCATGTTTTGTCGCACAAAAGCATGGGCCCACTAGGTTAGCATGTGGAGGGAAGGGGAGACAAGGAGAGAGAGTCCCAATCTAATTGGACTCTAGGTCTTGGTCCAAATGTGATGATTTTATGGTCAAACTGAAGCCGATTTTAAATCCGATCGAACCATTTCGAAGCGGACATTGACTCGAATCAATTAGGATTATTTAATCGAGTCTAACTCAATTAAATTATATCTAATTAAATTAATTAACAATTAATCTATAATCAATTAATTGTAACGTTTACAATTAGGTCAAATATTAATGTAACTTATAATTAGGTCCAAATTGATTTGCTGATTAGTTACTTTGAGCCTAATGTGTGTGACCCCTCAGGTCCTATCCTGTCTGGTAATGAGACATGCTATAATCTCTATTATACATCATCGAAACTCCTTTCAATGGACCGAAACAATTTCAGCTCAACCCTAATTAGGATCATCGATCCGAGAATGATCCTAACGGGCTCTCATAATCCTCCAGTGACACCTAGCAGTATGTAGTGGCAACCCAGCAGAATAAGATTGTAACCCCTAGGTGTAGTTACCATGTGATTCGGTTCATCTATCAAAACCCTGACATGATGTTGGTTACGGATACTCGTCAAACCCATCAGTCATATGCTTAACCTAATTGACTCAAGTCCAATTGTGATACTAATGAAAACACCTTTTCATTATCACCCTGCTATGGCCATAGACTTCTAAACTTAGTCTCATTAAGCTTGCATAGGATTATACCTTACTACTAAGATTGATAGATCCCTACAAGTGAACACCCTACTCCTACAATAAAATTACTGTAGCCAACGAACATCGCAAGGTCCCGTATGGATAGGAACCATGTAATTATGCTGTCAAACATTAGCAACCTTATTGTGAGTAGCCGAGACATTCTAGGTCAAGAAACTATTCACACAACTACAGCATCAAGAAGTTATCGACGAGTAAGTAGTCATCCATATACTTCCTGTACTTGGTCAATTTAGTACCATTGATCTCTATCAACTACCTGCACTCTACTCCAGTGTCACCACACTGTAGGCCAGAGACTCATTTACCCTAAAAGGGAAGTAGATGTGCATGATTTTAACGGATCAATCATCATCTTTGTGATATTCCAATAATCGAGAGCTTTTAGGAGTTAATCTATAAAGACACATGCCTCAGATCTCAACTCTTGAGAATATATGTCATTGTCCATTAACTTCATGGATGATTCATAGACACAACAATATGAATGAAACTAATACCCTTTTAATTAATAAGAAAAAATAAGTACAAAGTTCATGCCCTAAAATTAAAATGTGTCAAGCCAACATGGCTTTCAGGGCATACATCTAACAATCTCCCACTTGCACTAAAGCCAATTGGCTACATATCTAAGTCCCATTTTCTCAAAGTGGACTTCAGCCTTTTGTTGGCTCATAGTCTTTGTCAGTGGGTCTGTCACGTTATCCGTGGAGTACTCTTCATACCTCAACATATTTCTTCTCGAGGTAGTCGTGTATGATATGACACCGTCGCTCAATATGCTTAGACTTCTAGTGGAGACTTGGGCTCTTTAGCAAGAGTTATTACACTATTATTATCACAATATATGGGGATGGCATCAGATGGCATCACTCCAAGCTTCACAATGAACCTTTTGTACCAGAAGGCTTCTTTTATAGCTTCAGAGGCAGCGATGTACTCTGCTTCCATTGTTGAATCTGCTATGATGGGTGCTCGGAACTTTTCCAATTATTGCCTACCATAGCACAAAAACATAGACCCTGATGTAGACCTTCTATCATCAGGATCAGATATAAAGTCTGAGTCTATATATCCCTTTATCCCTAATTTTGAACTCTCTCCAAAGACTAAGAACAAATCTTTAGTCCTTCTTAAGTACTTAAGAATGTTCTTCACAACTATCAAATGTTCTTCACCTGGATTTGACTGATATCTGCTCATGACACTCACAGCAAGAGCTATATCAGGTTGAGTACACAACATGACATACATAAGGCTTCCAATTACCGAGGCATAAGGAATCTTGCTCATGCATTGAATCTCTTCAGGTGTGTTAGGATATATTTCTGGAGAGATTAATGCCATGCTGAAGAGGTAACAATCCTCTTTTAGAGTTCTCCATGCTGAACCTTTCAGCACTTCCTCTATGTACAATTTTTGTGAAAGGCCAAGCATCCGATTAGATCTATCTCTATAGACCTTAATTCCCAAAATATAAGATGCTTCACCTAAGTCTTTCATAGAGAATTTCTTAGATAACCAACTTTTGACCGAAGTCAACATGGGAATATCATTCCCAATAAGGAGGATGTCATCCATGTATAATATGAGGAATGTCACTGCCGTCCCACTGGTCTTCTTGCAAATACATGGCTCATCCTTATTCTTGATAAAATTAAATGATTTGATTGCATCATCAAAATGAGTATTCCAACTTCGAAAAAGCTGCTTCAATCTGTAGATTGATCTATGCAGCTTGCAGACCTTATGATCTTCATCATTGGAAGTGAAACCCAAAGACTTCTCCATAAAGATATTTTCCTCGAGATATCCATTCAAGAATGCAATTTTCACATCCGTTTGCCATATCTCATAATCATGATATGCTACAATTGCAAGCAATGTACAGATGGATTTCAGCATAGCTACTGGTGAAAAGGTATCATGATAGTCAATGCATTCATGTTGACTATACCCTTTTGCCACCAACCTAGCTTTAAAGGTAGAGACCTTACCATCTGCACCTATTTTCTTTTTGTAGATCCATTTACAACCAATAGGAATAATACCCTTCGGTGGATCTACTAAGGACCAAACTTGGTTAGAATGCATTGAATCAATTTCTGACTTCATAGCATTCAACCATTTCTCAAAGTCGATGTCTGACATCGCCTCATCATAAGTCTTAGGATCAATTATTGATCCTTGTCCCTAACAAGAAACATTTCTTTATTTCCTTTGTAAGCATACCCAAGTATCTTTTAGGAGGTATGGAGACTCTAATAAACCTACGATGTGAAAGAGCATTTACGTGTAATGGTTGATTAGGTTCGATCTATTCTACAGCTGGCTGCTGTTCAGAGAATTTCTCATCGAGCTCAATTAACCTTTCAATATCACCTTCCTGAATAAACTATTTTTCAAAAAATATGGCATATCTGCTCACAATCACATTATGATCTTCTGGAAGGTAAAAGTAATATCCTAAAGTGTATTTAGGATATCCTATAAACCGAGCTTTCACAGATCTAGATTCCAACTTGTCCACCATTAGTCTTTTGACATAAGCTGGACATCCCCAAATCTTGAAATGAGCAAGACTTGGTTTCTTACCTATAAGGTATTCTCGTCCCCGATCTGATCAAAGAACCTTAAGATTTTTACCATTTTTTTCTACCTCATGTCTGAAATTCCTTGAACTTTTCAAAAACTTCAGATTTGTGTCTCATAAGAAACACTTAACCATACCGTGAACAATCATCAGTAAAGGTTATGAAGTAGTAAAAATCATCCCTGGACTGCACATCAAATGGACCACACACATCAGTGTAAATCAAGGCAAGTATTAGTGGCCCTCTCCCATGTCCTATAAAGGGTAACTTGGTCATTATCTTGAAGACATGACTCACAACATGGGATGATTTAGAATTTAACTGAATCTAGGATCCCATCCCTTTCCAATTTATTAATTATGTCCTCACCTATATGACCGAGCTTTAGATGCCACATAAATTTATCATTTAGGTCATCTCTAGGATGTTTATGTTCTATGGCATTCACTTTAATTTTCTCGTTGATGTTCAAAGATGCATCGGCATGCAAATGATAGACATTGTCTATTAAAATAGCTTTTGCAACCAATTTATTTTTGAAATAAATACTACAAAAATCTTTATTGAATATAAATTCAAATCCTTCCTGTGCTAGCACAGAGACAGAAATCAAATTTATACTAGCTCCAGGCACAAAATAACAGTCACTAGGAACTAATCTAATCCCTAAGGGTAACACCAGAGAATATAATCCAATGACTTGAGCAGCAACTTTTGCTCCATTTCTGACACGTTGGACCATCTCACCTTCTCTCAGCATTCTACTTCTTTCCAGACCCTGCATTGAAATGAATATATGAGCACTAGAGCCAGAGTCTAAAATCCAGCTGGAAGTAGATGAAACCGTTAGGTTAGATTCAATAATGAGTATAGGCTTACCTTCAAAAGGCACATCCTCCTTCTATTTCTTTAGGCTTTCCAGTTAGAGAGGACAATTCCTTTTCTAGTGGCTATCTGTGTTGCAGTGGAAACATTTCCTTTGCTAACCTTGGCTTTCTTGGGAGTGTCATTCTTCTTCTGCTTCTTTGTAGGTTTTTTCTTCTTCCAAGTAGACTTTCTTTTGGAGGAAGACTGCTCCATAGAGAAAACAGAGCCCCTTGAACTCTTCAGGGTCCCCTCATTACTTACCAACATGTTTAATAATTCAGGCAAAGTGTAATTTAACTTGTTCATATTATAGTTCATTACAAACTGAGCATATGAACTAGTCAAGGACTGGAGGAACAAATCCACTTGAAGCTCCTTATGAATAGGAATGCCCAGCTTCTCAAGCTATTCAATATCCTTGATCATTATCAAACAATGATCGTACATTGATTGCCCTTCATGCATCTTGTTGTTGAAAAGCCTTTTCAACACTTTGAAGCATGCAATCCGACTTTGTTCACCATATAACTCTTTTAGGTGAATCAAAATCGATTTAGCAGTTGGCATATCCTCATGTTGGCTCTGAATTTATTTGACATTGAGGCCAACATATAACACTTAACCTTATTATCATCTTCTATCCATTTCTCATATGTAGTCATTTGACGAGCATTTGGATGGTTAGGTAAGACAGGGGGTTCCTGGTCAAGCACATAGCCCAACTTCTCAGAACATAAAATAATTTTGATGTTTTTCAACAAATCTTTAAAACTGAGGCCTACTAGTCGGTTTGTCTCTAGAATACGGACTAAGGGATTTGAAGCTAACATGTTTAACTGCAAGAGTAGAAGATTCAAATTAAATGCTTTATACTTAATCATAAAATTTATTGTTGGGTCTTTAAGAAATAATTTTAGAACTCCCACTATTTTCTCAGATCTCTCACACTCCTCGTGGAGATGCGAAAACCCTACGACTCTAGGTTTCTAGGTTCTACGGTCCCATCGATGTGTGGCACCTCACCGTATCCAGTTATTGGTAACACACTACACCAATAAGTGGCCAACTCTTGTCAAATATATCAAATACAAATTGTAGCTCTTGGTCTTTAAATCATGGAACCTCAACGTGTCAATTTATTGGTCCAATCATTAGTTAAGTCAGACCCACCATTCCTACTAGACAAAGCGATCATTGAGTCCCTCAACATGCCCATTTATTGGGATTAACCCCATCAGTGCCTAGCAACATCTTATATCTAATAGGGTGGTTTTGTCTTCTGATGCAACTAGACCACTGTAACTAGCCGAGAATAATCAATACCAGTAGGACACCCGCACACCTACAATGGTGGAAGTCCTATGACTTAATATTTATTGGGAGCTTAGGTTCATGTCTCTTCTAAATTGATTAGCCAAATCATGACTAACCAATTATATTAAGTCAGAACAATCTTATGTCTGACTAATTACATTCAGTCAGCACAATCTCATGTCCGACTAAAAATAGTTAGCATGGGTGAACTCAAATCAAAAGTGACCCTTTTGAAAACTTAATCAACCAAATTAGCCAGGTCAGTTTGATCCATGGGAGGGTTTTGCCAATATACCCTCTTTCTGCCAAACTAGTTGGTTGAGAAAGAGTTAGCCCCAATTAGCAAACCATGATCGAAACCTTCCTTAGATACCAATTGACTGATAGGTTTAATTAGGTCATCTAATGATCTGGGCTCATCACAGAGCCAAATTAGGTCTTAACTTATCAATTCACTATCATGAATCGATCTGACCATACTACATCTAAAAATAATTTTGAGTACACTTGACCTAACCCAAATCATCATCCGACTAGGTTAAGTCACATGCTCGAAATCACATTAGGGTTACTAGTTGATCTAATCAAGCCCTAATCATGTAGCCCAATCACTAGACCTAATTTGTTCAACCCAAACTCTCATGCATCTAATTTGATTTTCTAGATCAAATCAATTTTAAAATTAGGTTCAAGTGCATGATTTTAATGGCTTATAATCATGAATCACATTTAAGATCTAAACCCTAAATTGGTGCATCGCATATATCAAATCAATAATCATAACCGATCAAAATCCTTTTGAAAATCGTTTTCAAAATCGGTATACATCAAAGTAGGACAACCTTTGCACTATAGGGGGTAAACCCTATAGCAGGACAACCTTATATCACTTTATGCAACCTTTGATCAATTTAATTCTACATTATTAAATTTAATTTCATATCTAAAAATTATAATTTTAATTTCAAAAATAATTTTTCAAAATATAAAATTCTATGCTAAAACAATCTCATATTCAACATAGATCTAATATAATCATAATATCTATCTGATCTGAATATTTTCAAATATGATTCTCATGCATGCATGTTGAAGAGAGAACCGTGGCTCTGATACCACTGTTGGAATTCTCCCAGGAACAGGAAAGTATGTTGCATAAAATCAAGCCTCAAAAGTCTGACCAGCGGAAGCAGATATAAAAATGATTTTATATCTAATCATGCAAATCATAAATAATCTAATTTATTTATTATAAATTCCTAACATGCTCAATGAAATGAAAAAAATATTAGATTTAAAATAAAAATATTTTAAGCATAAAATACTTACCTGGATCACTATCCAAGCCTACTATAAAAAGCGTGTAGATTTGCTACTCAAAAGCCAGGATTTTGTCGGAGCCATGCAATCGCCCGGCCTCTACTGGTATCCACATGAAGCTCTCATAACCAAGTCATAGAGGGTACCGGACTGCTAGATCCTTGCAACCCTCTCCTCTTTTAGCAAATCACCCGCTTTAAAAACTATGCTGATCCGAATTTGGACCGGCTTTCGGCTTCTGTCTTTCAAATCAAACTATGCAAGATCTTTGGACCCTTTCCTCTCTTCTTTCTCTAGGAGAGAATCTCTCTAGATCTCATAGAAGGAAGAAGGAATCTCATAAAAGGGGAGAAGAACATTATGCGCTAGGAGAGAGACTCTCAGAGAAAATGCCCAAAAGGAAATCATGCCAAAACCAAAACCATGTGTTCGGCCACCCCTTTCTCCCTTCTTTTATCTCTTTCACAGTAAATCTCCCCAATTCTACATGTCATAAATAAAGGAGTTTGGTCTAATCTGGTTTAGGTTTAAATTTTAAAAGGAGTGGAAGAGAAGGACTCTTCCCTCTCTTAATTTGGCCATGCCTAAACTCTATTATCACCCACCTAATTCACGCCCCATCATGTTTTGTCACACAAAAGCATGGCCCACAAGGTTGGTGTGTGGAGGGAAGGGAGACAAGGAGAGAGAGTCCCAGTATAACTGGACTCTAGGTCTTGGTCCAAATGTAATGATTTTACAGTCAAACTGAAGCCGATTATAAATCCGATCGAACCATTTCGAAGCGGACATTGACCCGAATCAATTAGGATTAATTAATTGAGTCTAACTCAATAAAATTAAATCTAATTTAAATTAATTAAAAATAATCCATAATTAATTATTGTAATATTTATAGTTTGGACAAATATTAATTGTAACACATACAATTAGGTCCAAATTGATTTGCTGATTGGTTACTTGAGCTCCTAATGTTGTTTGTGACCCATCAGGTCCTATCCCGTTTGGAAATGAGACATGCTATAATCTTCATTATACATCATCAAAACTCTTTTCGATGGACTAAAATAATTTCAGCTCGACCCTAATTAGGATCATCGATCCAAGAATGATCCTAACAGGCTCTCATAATCCACCAATGATACCTAGCAGTATGTAGTTCCAGTAGAATAGATTGGAACCCCTAGGTGTAGTTACCATGTGATTCGGTTCTTCTATCAAAATCCTGACAAATGTTGGTTACGAATACTCATCAAACCCATCAGTCATATGCTTAACCTAACCGACTCAAGTCCAATTGTTATACAACACCTTTTCATTTTCACCCTGTTGTGGCCATAGACTTCTGGATTTAGTCTCATTAAGCTTGCATAGGATTATTGATGGAAATTCTCCCAGGGTGCCGAAAATCATGCAGCATACGGAAGTGAATTTCAAAACAAAAATTCTAAGCATGAAATCCTAATTGGCTAGAAAACCCTAATTCCCAGGAACCCCTTATGCAATAACAATAATGAAACATAAATGGAGTTAGAAAAATATACCTGGACCACTGAAATCCAATCCTTTCCATGAGGCTCATAAGTGCAAGCCCTCCAACGGTGATCCACACAAGAATGATACCAAGGAAGAATCCCTACTGGGGTTGCTTGCTTCAACAAAACTTAGGGCAGCCTTTGGACCTTTGACCACTATAGGACACCCTATCCTACTGTAGGGCACTAAGAACACTATCCTACACCACTCTTGGTCTTAGGATAGCCCTCCTCTAGGACTCCTTAGACTTATGTCCTAAAATAAAGCCTTGTCCTAAAAGATTAGACCTTGTCTTAACAAGACAAGTCTTGTCTTAAAGAAAAGAGGAGGGAGGGAGAGACAAAGAGACACTCAGAATATCTTTACGGTGAAAAATATCTCTGAAACTCATATCACCAACCCTATTTATAGTTTTAAGAGTGGTGTGTGATATGTCCTCCAACAGGTTATTAGATATGATTTTCAAGATCAAAGAGGAAGATAATCAGGTATTGGCTTGAAAATCATATCCAATATGTCTTATCATGCATCAAAGGACATATCGGCAACCATTCACTTTCCTAGATAATCTGTGACTTGCCACATGGAAAGTATCGGTCCTTGGAAAGCCAAGAGGCACCTCGTCAATCTCCAAACATCAGAGAATATGAAGAGTTTTGATAGCGGAAGGACTTTGCTTCAGGGCACATGCCAAATGAAGAGACACGTCTTTTCATGCATGTTTTTGCTTCCACACTTTTCACACCATTTCAAATAGGCTTGACTGGTCAAATATTATCCTAAGGAGTGTGGGGATCATATAAGAGGCGTTCTAGATACGAAACTCCCATAGTTTCATCTACAGAAGGACTCTTAGTCCTTCTGCACACACTCTCCATCTCCCGTGCATGCCAAGAGGCACCAAGAGTCCTATGCACCTAAGACTCTTCATAAAATCGATTTAATGCCCAAATAAAAACCAGATAAAACCTGGTTTAAGCTACCCCACTTAGGACTCAACCTAATCTAGGCTTCCCTCAAATAGGATTAGTCCAAATACCAAGCAACCGGACCCAATCCAATTCGGTTAGGAATTGGGTTAGCCTACACATGCTAGTGTGTAATCTGGCTAACTAATTAGGATACCATGACCCTAATTAAATCATGAATGACTTCCTTGGCCAACTCTCTAATGTGTGTGACCCTCTGGGTTCCACATTTAGCTAGCAGTAGGTTTAGGTTTGAGCTGATTCAAACCAATCGAACCCGATTGACCTAATTAGGTCAAATTGGCTCACCTAATTGTCCAATTCGAATCATATATCGAATTGACTCATTAAACCAAATCAATTGGTTCATGAAAACCTGAAAGACAAGATTGACATCTAGCAACATGTCATGCCTACCCAGAAAATATGGAATTTGGTAGAAAGTATCAAAATATCCTTTAGTAGTAAGTTACCGTACAATTCAATCTTTTGATCTCCCATTATCTCGATTAAGTGATATGTATGGATATATGTCAAACCCTAATACTTAATCATATGAATCTTATCTTGATCATGAGGACTCAGCTGATGACTGATTAGAAACCACTTCTATCTCATCCTGCTTGATCAAAGGCTCCTTGAGTCACTCATCGAAGAGATTACATGGGATAATAATTGCTCTTACTATGAAAGATCGATTCCTTGTTGGTCCACTCATATCCTTCGTGCACCTTCCACCATACCTAGAACATCCCATACATGACTCAATGCCATGAATGAGTATGAACCAAAGTATGGCTTAGTGTGCACAAGGAACCATGGTGACCTCAGGTCTAAAGACCACTGCACTACTACTCTGGGATCTATCTTTTGACAAGCAGTAAGACTTCCATAAGATAATCCCGGTGGGATCAGTCCAGTGTACTCATATCCTGATGAGCACCTTATCCTTGTGTTAGTGTCTCTTATACAAATAGTTGTGAGATCAACCACCCTCATCAACTGAGCATACATAGGATAAGCTAGTCTTTCCGGATTCATCGATCCATGAATCAATGGTCTAATGACTAGGAACATTCTAGATTAGGGTTTATAGAAATTAGGTCTCACTATTATTTATCATAACCCTAATTCCATTGCCCTACTTTATGGTGTTCATCAAAATCAACAAAAACATGACATAGTAGTATCTGATGAATCAAATGCCTTTATTAATATGAATAATATGTCATACATGAGTTGGAAGTTTACAAAAGGCCCTCATAATGATTGGCTCTTAGGGCACTTTTCTATCAAACTCCCACTTGCACTAAAGCCAATCGCCCTTATATTTTATGCACATACAATCTAAGTGACGATCTAACTGCTGCTTGGCTAATGCTTTAGTGAATGGTTCTGCTATATTGTTCTTTGTGTCAACTCATTCAATGGCAACATCTTATCTTTCAATGATCTCTCGAACGAGGTGGAACCATCTTAGAATGTGCTTGATGAGACCTTGGTTCCTTAGCTTGTGCAACAGCCCCCAGTGTTATGACAATATAATGGTACTGGCTGATGTACATCAGGAACCACACCCAATTTCATGATAAATTTCTTCATCTAGATAGCTTCTTTTTAGGCTTCACTAGTAGCAATGTTCTCTGTCTTAGTGACTGAGTCTGCTACTGTTGGCTGCTTTGTACTCTTCTAACTCACTGCACCACCATTCAGGGTGAAGACATATCCCGATGTTGATTTGCTATCATCTGGATCTAATTGAAAATTAGAATCTATATAGCCTTCTAGTTTCAATTTAGATCCTCCATATACTAGAAAAATATCTTTAGTCGTTCTTAGGTACTTAAGAATATTTTTCACAGCTTTCTAATGATCCTCTCCTGGATCCGCCTGAACCTGCTCACCATGCCCAAGGCATAAGCAACGTTAAGTCTGGTATATAACATAGCATACATAATTGATCCTACAGCCAAAGCATAAGAAATCATAGCCATTCTCTCTCTTTCTTCAGATATCTTAGGAGATATTTTTTTAGAGAGATGTATGCCTTGACTTATAGGCAAGTAACCTTTCTTACTTGCATCCATGTTGAATCTCTTCAACACTAAGTCTATGTACCTAGAATGGGATAAGCCTAGCATCCTTTTAGGTCTATCTCTATAGATCCTTATACCTAGTATATAGGATGCTTCTCCCAAATCTTCATTGAAAACTTTGATGATAGCCAAGTTTTAACCGACTGCAACATTGGGATATCATTCCCAATGATCAGTATGTCGTCCACATACAAAACCAAGAAAACAAGTGCACTCCCACTTGTCTTCTTATACACACATGGTACATCCACATTTTTGACAAAACCAAATCCTTTGATTGTTTCAACAAAATGGATATTCCAACTCCTCGATGCTTGCTTAAGTCCATAAATGGAATTCTTTAATTTGCATACCTAATTTGGTCTCCCACTTGAGACAAAATCCTCTGGCTGTGACATATAGACTTCTTCCTCAAGGTTTCCATTAAGGAAAGCAGTCTTTACATCCATCTGCCATATCTCATAATCATGGTATGTTGCTATGGTAAGCAATATCCGAATGGACTTGAGCATGGCTACTGGAGAAAAGGTTTCATCAAAGTCTACACCATGTCTTTGTCTGAAACCTTTTGCTACCAGTCTAGCCTTGTAGGTCTCAACCTGATCATCTGCTCCAATCTTCTTCTTGAAGATCAATTTACACCCTATTAGGTTAATTCCTTCAGGTGGATCTACCAAAGTCCAAACCTGATTGGAATACATGGAGTCCATGTTAGATTTCATGGTGCCAAGCGACTTGTCGGAGTCCCTACTCTTGATAGCTTCCGAATAGGTCATAGGATCATCATCCTGTATGATACTAGCTTTATTGTTATCCCTGATGATAAAACCATATCTGAGAGGTGCTCCCCGCACCCTCTCTAACCTTCAGAGAGGAAGTGTGTATTGTGGTTGTTCTTGATCCACAAGATCCTCTGGTTGAGGAACTTTACTTGAAGGCTTACTGGTTTGTTTGTTCTGTTCTTCACATAACTCAAGTGAAGAATCACTACATCCTTCTTGGATAAACTCTTATTCCAAGAATGTAGCATGTCTACTGATAATTATCTTTTGCTCAGCAGCATTATAAAAGAGGTATCCAACACCCTCTTTTGAATAACCAACAAACCTGCATTTATTAGCCCTTACACTTAGCTTATGCCCAAAGGTATTCTTGACATAAGCATGGCAACTCCAAATCTTCAAATACTTAAGATTTGGTCGTTTGCCATTCCATAATTCATATGGAGTACTATTCACTGATTTAGATGGAACCCTATTTAATATATATGCAGCAGTATCTAGGGCATGTCCCCAGAAGGAAGTAGGAAGATCTGTGAAGCTCATCATTGACCTCACCATATCTAACAAGGTGCGATTTCTCCTTTCTGCCACTCCATTTATTGGGGTGTATAAGGAGGGGTCCATTTAGATATAATTCCTTTATCCTTGAGATGGTTCAGAACTCACCAGATAAGTATTCACCTTCTTGATCGGATCGAAAGCTTTAATACTAAGTCCAGTTTGTTTTTCAACCATACCTTGATATTCTTTAAACTTATCAAAGGCTTCGGACTTGTATTTTAAAAGATACACATGACCAAACCTTGATAAATCATCAATAAAGTGATGAAATAAGAACATCTTCCTCTAGCCTGAGTTGACATAGGTCCACATACATCAGATATATTAGACCTAACAATTCAGTTGCCCTCTCTCCATGTCCAGTGAATGGAGACTTGGTCATTTTTCATTTGAGATAAGATTCACAAGTTCCTAATGATTGAAAATCATCAGTATTGCCGCCAAGATCGTCGTGGCCCATAGCTGTTGTCGATGTCGGATCGTCCCTTTGGGTTTGGTTGGGATGTCCTGCACCTTCAAACTTGCAAAAATGAGGCTAGTGACCCGGGCCAGGGATTCTGGCGGGGGCACTCCGATAGTCAAGTCAGTGACGATCCAGGGGAACAGGTCCTCTTGGTCGAGCCCCTCTTGATGGACTCCATGCTAGGAGGAGTGAGTGGTGTGAGAGTAGGATGCAAGTGTGTCGGGAGGATGGTGGCCGAGCTAGAGGATTCTCTGTGTGGCCTTTCTCCCTTGACTTGCTTGGATTTTTTTTGTGGTGTGTCGCTTTGTGGCTGAGCTTGTACTTATGTTTGTGCTTGCATTTGCCTACCTCCCCCTCTGGGTTTGTCAAATATCCTTTATAGTCTGGGTGACCGTTGAATGCCTATCTCGGGACCTTCGCTAGCCTGCCAGGCATGTGGACGGTGTCCCGTGCTGTGGATGGGACATCTTTCCCGATTCATGATAGGGAAAGCTATCATGAGTTCTGACATTCCTTTTGGTCGCCCAATTCTGGGAAGCTTGGTAGTGCCTTGATTGGGGGGTTGCTGGCCCCGGGATTCGAATCTCCTGGTTGACTTCCTCTTCTAGGTGGTTTAGGTGGATGGTGAAGAGCGTGGCACCTCGATCGGAGGACTTCTCCCTTTTCTGGTGTTAGCAGCGACTGCGGGCAGTTATTGCGACCTGGTGGGGTGTCTTACCGTGACCCTCGGGTAGCTCGCCGGTGTACTGGTTTGATGGTGGTATCTCCCTGCTCACCAGTACCTTCGCCCGAGCTGGAGAGGCAGGGCTCGACTCCGTGGGGCTCGGCTTTGATATGGCCCCACTGGGTGGAGGAGGGCTGAGCTCGACTCTGTTATAGTGGAGCTCTATTTGGGTGAGGTTAACTTGATGGAGAAGGGCAGAACATAGCCCTGGTCTAGAGCACTCGACCTCGGAAAGGTCCACGTGGTGGAGGAGGGCTGAGCTCGACTCCAGACCATGGGGCTCGATCTGAGGGGGGTCGCCCGACTCTAGTCTAAGCAACCCGGGCACACGGGCTCGACTTGGCGAGGGGCGGAGTTTGGCTTCGGTGAGCGATCCCATTGCTCTGAGGGATGAGGGAGCTCACCCGGCGAAGGAGCTGGAGTAGAGCATCTGACATGGTGTCTTTCTCTAACACGGCATCTGACAGCTACTCCATGTCAGTGATCGTGCCACATCATTTGCACCCCACTCTCGAGGCTCGTTAGTGCACGGCTCTCGGGTCGCAGGGGATAATTGCATTGCTAACATGGAAAGGTGAAGATCCAGCATAATTATGGCCAAGATCACCGGCGCTTCACGAGACGGTTTCCCAGGCCATTACGGGGGTGCCACGTGGCCACGTCCGAGGGATAGTTATTACCGGCATAGAATTCAGAGCGACTAGGATGTCTTACTCATCGATGACCAGCACATGGCGTGAATTCGTTGGTGGAGGGGCTGTAACGGTACGGATGAGATGGGTAATTTCGAAATG
Source organism: Areca catechu (assembly GCA_021397845.1). Taxonomy (NCBI): domain Eukaryota; kingdom Viridiplantae; phylum Streptophyta; class Magnoliopsida; order Arecales; family Arecaceae; genus Areca; species Areca catechu. The sequence continues at coordinate 77,736,544 of CM038042.1, read as the reverse complement.
AAAAGAAGTTTTTATCCAAAACATCCATTCTTTTGAATTCTTCGCGCTTGCTACCTTAGCCAAGCTTCCTCTCCTCCCTGATTGTCTCAGACCCACTAAGGAACCAGGTTAGTATTTTTCTCCTCTTCTTCCCATCAAAGCAGGGTTCTTCTTCCGAGTCTAGGGCCATCCCCAAACCGAGTTCGTCCCTCCTTCTTCTTGAGTCTCCTGCTTCTTTCTTCCCTGGGGATGTCTCGTTTCAGTCTAAGTTTCCATCCTTCTACCAATCAGGACGAAGCCGATTTCTGTACCGAGACTGCCATCTTCTTCCTCCATGAGGAGGGGGATAGGGCACATTTTGAGTTCAGTAAGAGGCATCCCCTCGTCCCATAGCTATTAGGGAACCGGGGGTTGGTCCTTCTCGCCCTTCTCGTCCTTCATCTGATCCCATCCCCGAGTCGTCCGGCCAGCAGGTCCGGTAGGATCACCTCGTCGATCACTGTTGAGCAACTGGGGACCATCCGGGATGTCTATGGCATCCCGCATTCTGTCCGGCTTTTAATCCCCCACCCGGGGGACCGGGTTACTTCCAGTGGCCTGGGCTAAATAGCTTTTTATGAGGAGACCTTCTCTAGAGGGCTCCGCTTCTCCTTTCACCCATTCTTCTTGTCGGCGCTGGATAACTACCGACTTGCTCCTGCTCAGTTGGTCTAGAATGCTATTCGGACCATTTTCTCCTTCAATGTACTCTGCCATGTCCACGGGTTTGTTGCCCAGTTTTCTTTGTTCAGGGCGTTCTTCACCCTAAAGCACCACCCCACCGAGGACGAGTGGTAGTCACTGTCTTCTCGCCCGAAGGGCATCAGGTTTGAGCTTCCCTCTTCCATCAAAGGATGGAAGAGCAAATTTTTCTTTGCCACATTTGAGGGAGTTGACTGGGTCTGGAGCGACCCGGACCAGTCCCCCAAATAGAGTTTTATGGTTGACACGGCTGACCGGGATGACTACGAGCAGCTCTGCACTGCACAGATCCCTTCCATGGAGGTTCTGCTATCAGAGCAGAAACTTTCTGAAGCCAGGATTGACCTAACGTGGGGGTTGGATGAGTTCGGCTCAAACTTTCTTTTCTTCTACGCACTTCATACCATTCCTTCTGAGCTCTGATCATTGCATGGCTTGTGTACAGGTATGATTTTAATGGAGAGTGACCTGCTGGCGATCACCAGGAAGAGGGTCGCCAGCTGGGCTGGTCGATGAACCTCCACTGAGACAGGCTCAGGGTGAGAGCGAATCGGTGGCCACTCTCGTCGTGCCAGTCGAGCCAAGCAGGGGGAACTGAAGCCGCTCCTGCTCAAGTGGAGAGGACGATGCCCGCGGTGCTAGGGCCAAATCAACGGGCAATCCGAAAAGTTCTAGAGTGGTCGAGGCAGCAAGAGACGGCCCCTTCTCCAGAGTCTGAGGTGGTCGTCCAGGCCAGGGCCGCTGCTGCCGCCACCGTCGTGTCTCCCCGTTCTCCAGGGCCTGCCATTATTGAGGTCGAGAAGGAGGAGGCTCGAGGGGGAGCCGAACTATGGCCAAGGCACCGCCTGAGAGGAGGTCGAGCTCTCGACCTGCACCGAAGGGAGCTTCCACCGAAAGGGCAAGTGATCCGGCTCCCGAAGTGGGCAGGGGTGAAATGGTTTAACGCCAGATCCCTTTCAAGCTGGGCCGGAGAGCTCCTTGCTCCAGAACCAAGCACTAGCGGAGCACATTATGGACTTCTCCATCCAAGCATGCGACCACTAGGAGATAGCTGGACAGTGTCTGCGGGATGCGATCAGCAGCATCTTCCCTCAGCTCTTCTTGGTAAGCGACTTTGTCCTTTCTATTTCCTTCTCTTTCTTTTCCTCTCTTTTCTCTTCTTTTTTTTTTTGCTAACTTTTTGTATGATGTAGATCAGCGCCGAGGTCCTCCTGATTAGAGACTGCTGTAGGAACTGGCTGAAGAATGATCAGTAGCGAGCAGCAGAGGTCGAGTCTCTGAAGGCTGACCTGAAGGAGAGGACCGATGCCAACGGGGTGCTTGGTCAGAAGATCAAGGATCTCGAGAAGCAGCTTGTTAAATCTGAGGGATGAGCGAAGAGCTCCAGGAGAGCCTCGACCTGGAGCAGGGCTGGTCAAAGAGGAAGGTCAAGGAGCTCATGGCCACAGAGAAGAGATTGATTTCATTCAACATCGAGGCAGTTCGGTAGAAGGAGAGAGCACAGTCCTTTCAGACCGAACTGGTAGCGGTGAAGGAGAAGCTAGCTGTAGCTAAGAAGGTGGCAGCAGAGGTAGCTAAGTTAGAAGAGACGGCGGTGGAGCAGGCTTCCGAGGTGAGGAGGGAGGCTGAAGGGGCCATGGCTAGGTATAGTGCTTCAGAGGAGTTCACCACCGAGATTCAACTAAGGGCATCGGACTCCTTCTTCAAAGGCTTTATGTACCTATGCGGCTGGGTCGAGGGGTTTGTTCCCGACGAGTGTCGTAGCCGCCTTAGCTATCCTCGAGCTTCGGATGCGGAGCCGAGCTAAGAGGCAGATATTGAAGAAGGCATTGCCCCCTAGCCTTCCCCACGAGTCGAGGTCGGAGCTGCATAGTTGGAGGCCCCTGGGGATGGAATCTCACAGCCTCGCACCTTGCTGGGGGTTAGCCCGAGTAGAGTACGGTCTTGCCTTCTTATTTTTTGTACTTGGTTTGGGTCGCCCGGCATGTCGGGGGCCCAAGGATGCTTTGTAAACATATCTTGTTAATGAAGCAAATCTTTCTAACTACCTTGTCCTGAGCAATCCTTGCCTCTCCCATCTTTCTTCTTCTCTTTCCTTTTCTTCTTCTTCTTCCCTTTTTTTTTTTTTTTGAAGTGTGTGGTGAGATCAGAGAGGAGGGTTCCACCTTGTCAGGGATTTGGCCGTCAGGTTTCAATGTTGGTGAGTTGGGTTTAGGACTTTGATAGTTTGAGAGCAGCCGGGCTCAGAGACTTGTTGGCCGGAGAGTTGGGCCCTGGTCCAAGGTTGCCTGAGAGCTGGGCTCAGGTCTTAGTGTCTTGGAGCTAGGCTTGAAGACTTCTTGGCCGGAGAGCTGGGCCCCGGTCCAAGGGTGCTTAAGAGCTGGGCTCAGGTCTTGGTGTCTTGGAGCTAGGATCTAAGACTTCTTGGCTGGAGAGCTGGGCCCCGGTCCAAGGATGCCTAGAGCTAGGCTCAGGTCTTGTCTTGGAGCTAGGCTCGAAGACTTGTCATCCGGAGAGCTAGGCCCCAGGTTTTGTTTGCTTAAGAGCTGGGCTCAAGAGTTGTCATCTTGGAGCTGGGCTCGAAGACTTGTCTTCCAGAGAGTTGGGCCCCATGTCTTGTTTTCCTAAGAGTTGGGCTCAGGAGTTATTATCTTGGAGCTGGGCTCGAAGACTTGTCTTCTGGGGAGCTGGGTCCCGGGTCTTATTTGCCTGAGATCTAGGCTCAAGAGTTGTTATCTTGGAGCTAGGCTCGAAGACTTGTCTTCTAAGGAGCTAGGCCCCGGGTCTTGTTTGTATGAGAGCTGAGCTCAGGAGTTGTTGCCTTGGAGCTGGGCTCGAAGACTTGTCTTCCGGGGAGTTAGGCCCCAGGTCTTGTTTGCCTGAGAGCTGGGCTCAGGTCTTGTCTTGGAGCTAGGCTTGAAGACTTGTCTTCCGAACAGCTGGGCCCGGGTCTTGTTTGCCTAGAGTTGGGCTCAGGAGTTGTTGTCTTGGAGCTGGGCTCGAAGACTTGTCTTCTGGGGAGCTGGGCCCTAGGTCTTATTTTCCTGAGAGCTAGGCTCAGGAGCTGTCATCTTGGAGCTGGGCTCGAAGACTTGTCTTCTAGAGAGCTGGGCCCCGGGTCTTGTTTGCCTGAGAGCTGGGCTCAAGAGTTGTTGTCTTGGAGCTAGGCTCAAAGACTTGTCTTCTGGGGAGCTGGGCCCTAGGTCTTGTTTGCCTGAGAGTTGGGCTCAGGAGTCGTTGTCTTGGAGCTGGACTCAAAGACTTTTCTTCCAAGGAGCTGGGCTCGAAGACTTGTCTTCCGGGGAACCGAAAGCTCTCAGGTGCTTAAGGGAACACCCTCTAAAGGGGGGACACACCTAGGCTTCCTCTGATTCGGCTTCTCGCGCGATGCTAGTCTTCGAAAGCTCTTGAAATGGTGAGAGGGAAGAAGAAGAACAGAACACTCTATTCTATTTTTGTTTTCTTCAAAACAGTGCTTCTTCCATGGATTGAAACACCAAGAAAAATAAGGAATTTAGAAGTCTTTTTCTCTCCCAATTTCTCACAAGAACTCTGCTCCAAAATCATCGATGGAAGCACACAAAACTTCAGCCCAAAATCACCGGTCGAAAGGGTGGTAGAAGCTCTCAAAGGAAGAAGATACACACACTATTTCACTGCCCAGAAAATATAATAACTAGAACCATGAAACGGTGATATGGGAGCCGAGAGGACTAGCTGGGAAAATGAAGTGGTCGGAGGTTTTAGGATGAATCATATTTGTCTTCAACATAGCAGTTAAGAACCATTAAACAATGGTTTAATTCTGGCCAAAACCAATGAAACGGGAGAGAAAGAGATGCTTAAAAAATCCCTGTTCGCCTAGCCTTAATCACCATGCTGATTGGTCAAAATCGGTTCACAACCGGTTCAAAAAATCCCAAACCGATTCTAGACCGGTTCACTATCCAATTAGATCAAAATCTAATTGATAAAAGGCTTGGTCAAGTCCTGGTTACCTAGGAACAATTCCCAATGGACCTCAACAATTTCTGATTGACTCAAAACTGGGTCAATCCAAAGTGTGCTCAATCAAACCGTTACTGAAATGATTCTTAATCATAAATCGATACCTGGATCAGGGATAAATCCTCTATGGCATGTGACCTCATAGGTTCGAACCAAGCGGTGCACTGGAATAATTCTAATACCAGTACAAGATACCATCTAGCAATGGATCCCGGCGTCCGGATAGGTCAAGATGCAAGATCAATCAATCGAACCTCTGGCATATGGTTATCGTATAATTCATCCCTTTGACCTCCAATGCTTAGGATGACCTAGGGTTAGACTACCAACCCTAGCTGAGTCAATCCACAACATCTCTCAACCTCGCAAGTCCAGTGACTCCTCACTAGGACTACTCCAGTCAAGGATTTGCTAAATTGAGACACTGCGAGACATTCAATCCAAATTATTCGGACAGGTCAATTCCATCTTGGTCCACCACTGCTCCACAAGTACTTACCTGTACCCAGAAACCTTTCGTCACCGGATTAAAAAATTGGGTAGTCCGGCACCAAAGCATAGGGAGTTGCTTGCAAGCTACCTTGATGACCTCAGGTCGGAGGGACACATATACCCATATCCAATCGTGAGTATCCCTTTGGCAGAAAGGGGATACATGGAGTCACGTTAAATGAGATATTATATATCTCACTTGCAGATCACATCAGTGTCACCACGCTCCTTTGGTCAAGAGGACAACCAAACGATGTGAACCACAATAACCTATACTTGATACATTGCCATCCAGTACAATGTATCTTTTGGTCGTGAACCTGGTTTAAGGACCGCTCGATATATCCTCTCTATATCGAAGTCAGTGTAGTCCTAAGGACTTCATCACATGAAAAAGAGTTCATTTCAGGAAAAAATAAGAATGTGATGAGCTGCCAAAATAATTTTTATTAATTCATACAAAGAGTACAATATTCAGCTCAACCGCCTATAGCCTAGGCGATTGGCTTTGGGACATAATTCCCAACATAAATTCTACTCCATTTTCCCCTTGTAGAAATTTTAATGATGAATGAACATTATTTTTTCCAACTTTACTATGAGAGCATTGTGACTAAATGTGAAGTCCATGGGGCGTAAAGTCCTCTCTATCTTCCTTGGGTGAGAAGTCCAAGCTACCATCCAACCATCAACCACCAATCCATCAAGATCCAAGATGTCATCAATCTTCTCTCTTTCCTTCCAGTCTTCCATTATTTTCATTCCTTTCTCATCCCTTCAAGTCCTAATTGGTTGTTCTTTTGTAGGATCCCTGGTGTTCCCGATTTGAAGTAAAGGTTGTCTTGCTTTGGAACTGCCAACGTTGGAGATCAACAACTCAAGAGTGATAGTCTTTGACTTCAACTATGAATCCTAGTGTGCAGAAATCACATCTACAAAGAAGAGGGTTCGAAATCATTGTTGGTAAGTAAATCCTATCCTAAACTCTCAGATCTGATTCTTTGAAGTAGATTGTCCTAGTTTAGGTGGTTCCTTAACCATCGGATCCAGGTTTCTTCATCTGATTGCATGTGATTTCATTGCGGGTAGCTTAGTAGTATTCTGGTAGTCTTTCTTTATTAGATATATCGATACCTTTACATGAGTTTGCTGCCATCTATTGTGATGGAAATTCTCCCAGGGTGCCGGGAATCATGCATCATGCAGAATTGACTTTCAAAATAAAATTTCATAGCATGATACCCTAACATGTATAACATGTATAGAAAATCCTAATTTCTAGGAACCCTTGGGCAATTACAACTAATGAATCATCAAATAAAGTCAAGAAAAATTACTAGATCACTAAAATCCAATTTTTTCCATAAGGCTCACAAGCGCAAGACCTCCAACGGTGATCCACATGAAACTCGGACCAAGGAAAAACTCCTTCAAGTTGCTTGGAGAAGTGAAACTCTTTCGACAGCCTTTGGTCTATTGACCACTGTAGGACATCCTGTCCTACTGAAGGGCACTCAAGACACTGTCCTAAACCACTATAGGATCTAGAACTACCCTCCTCTAGGACCCTATAGGCTTATATCGTAAAACCAAGCCTTGTCTTAGTATAGAAGAACTTGTCTTAACAACACAAGTCTTGTCCTAAAACAAGGAGGGAGGGAGAAAGTGGAAGAACACTCTAACTCTCGGGAAAATAAAACACTCAGACTTTCAGAGGACCAAAGTCCATCAAAAAATTCTCATTTCACCATACCCCTATTTATAATCTCAGATGGGGCATGAAATGCATCCCGACAACACTTATCAGATATGAAACATCATATCTGATAAGACTCTTCGGGAATGGAGAGTCATATCTATGTTCTTTCACTTACCAGATCAATCCCCATCATGCCATGTGTCAAATACCGGTTTCTGAGATAGGGAGACACCTCTTCCAATCTGAAGTAATGTAAGGCTTGAAGAGTTTCAAAGGCAGAAGGACTCTGCCCTCTATTGTGCACGTGCATATGAAGAGGTACGACTCTTCATGTGTGCGCCACCTTTCACACCTCTTCAAGACATCCATTTAAAGTTTAAACTGGCTATTAGACTTCTTAAGACCATGGGGATAAAATGAAAAGGCACCTTCTTAATGAAACTCTTAGAGTCTCATCTGCAGAAGGACTCTTAGTCCTTCTGCGCACCACTTATTCTCCCGGGTGCGCCAAAGGGCGTCAATAGTCTTTCCCTTTCCAATTAGTCCACCCAAAGCATCAAATTGACTTAGTCAAACATAAGCAATATGGGTGTCATTGGAAAGGGCATCAAATAAGCTTTCTGACCATATCTTTGATTTTTAGATCAGAGGTCTGTAGGCCCTTCTGTGCCCTTTTGAAGTTAAGGTATCATTTAGGTACCAAGAGTCCCATGCCATTAGGACTCTTCGTATATGGTGCCTAAAATGCCCTTAAGTCCAAATTAAAATCAGATTAAGCTCCGATTTGGCTAGCCCCACTTAGGAATCAACCTAATTTAGGTTTTTCATAATTAGGTTAGCCCAATTAGCAAGCAACCGGACCCAATCCAATTGGGTTAGGAATTAGGTTAGCCTACATATGCTAGTATGCAATCTGGCTAACCAATTATAATCCTATAACCCTAATTAAATCATGAATAACTTTCTTGGCCAAGTCTCTATTGTGTGTGACCCATTGGGTTCCACATCTAGCCAATAGTAGGTTTAGGTTTGAGCCGATTCGATCCGATCGAACTCGATTAACCTAATTAGGTCAAATTGGCTCACCTAATTGTCCAATTCGAATCACACGTCGAATTGATTCATGAAACCAAATAAATTGGTTCATGAAAACCTACAAGACAAGATTGACATCTAGCAATGTGTCATGCCTACCCGAAGATGAGAAATTTGATGGAAAATACCAAAATACCCTTCAGTAGTAAGTTACCGTGCAATTCAATTTTTTGATCTCCTATTATCCCGATTAAGTGATAAGTATGGATAGATGTCAAACCCTAACACTTCATCATATCGAATCTCAGCTCGATCATGAGGACTCAGCTGATGATTGATTATATTCCACTAATCTCATCCTGCTTTGATCAAAGGTTCCTTGAGTCACTCATCGAAGATATTGCATGGGATAACAATTCCTCTTACTAAGAATGATTGATTCCTTGTTAGTCCACTCACATCCTTCGTACACCTTCCACCATATCCAGAACACCTCGTACATGTTGCAATGGCATGAATGGGTATGAACCAAAGTATGGCTTAGTGTGCACAAGGAACCATGGTGACCTCAGGTCTAAAGATCACATGCACAACTTCTACTATGGGATCTATCTTTTGACAAGTAGTAAGACTTCCATAAGATAATCCCGGTGTGGATCAGTCCAGTGTACTCATACCCTGAGAGCACCCTTATCATAGTATTAGTGTCTCTACATAAGTGGTTGTGAGATCAACCATCCTCATCAACTGAGCATATATAGGATAAGCTAGTCTTTCCGGATTCATCGATCCCCGAATCGATGGTCCAATGACTAGGAACATTCTAGATTAGGATTTATAGAAAATTAGGTCTCACTATTATGAACTCCATCATAACCCTAATTCTATTGCCCTACTCTATGGGGTTCATCAAAATTAATAAAAACATGACACAATAGTATATGATGAATCAAATACCTTTATTAATATGAAAGTATGTCATACATGAGCTGGAAGTTTATAAAAAAGGCCCTCATAATGATTGGCTCTTATGGCACTTTTCTATCAAACTCTCACTTGCACTAAAACCAATCACCCTTATATTTTATGCCCATACAATCTAAGTGATGATCTAACTACTACTTAGCTAAAGCTTTAGTGAATGGGTCTGCTATATTGTTCTTTGTGTCAACTCGTTCAATGATGACATCTTGTCTTTCAATAATCTCTCGAACGATGTGGAACCATCTTAGAATGTGCTTGGACTTATGATGAGACCTCGGTTCCTTAGATTGTGCAACAGTCCCAGTGTTATCACAGTATAATGGCACTGACTGTTGTATATCTGGAACCATGCCCAATTCCATGATGAATTTCTTCATCCAGATAGCTTCCTTCATGGCTTCACTAGCAGCTATGTACTCTACCTCAGTGACTGAGTCAGCTACTGTTGGTTGCTTTGTACTCTTCCAACTCACTGTACCACCATTAAGGGTGAAGACATACCCTGATGTGGATTTGCTATCATCTGGATCTGATTGAAAACTAGAATCTGTATATCCTTCTACTTTCAACTAAGATCCTCCATATAATAGAAAAATATCTTTAGTCCTTCTCAGGTACTTAAGAATATTTTTTACAGCTCTCCAATGATCCTCTCCTGGATCTGCCTGAAACTTGCTCACCATGCCCAAGGTATATGCAACATCAGGTCTGGTACATAACATGGCATACATTATCGATCCTACAGCCGAAGCATAAGGAATCATAGCCATCCTCTCTCTTTCTTCTGATATCTTAGGAGACATTTTCTTAGAGAGATGTATGCCTTGACTTATAGGTAAGTAACCTTTCTTTCTTCCATCCATGTAGAATCTCTTCAACACTAAGTCAATGTACCTGGATTGGGATAAGCCTAGCATCCTTTTGGATCTATCTCTATAGATCCTTATACCCAGTATATAGGATGCTTCTCCCAAATCCTTCATGGAAAATTTTGATGATAGCCAAGTCTTAACCTACTGTAACATTGGAATATCATTCCCAAAGATCAGTATATCATCCACATATAAAACCAGGAAAACAAGTGCACTCCCACTTGTCTTCTTGTACACACATGGTTTGTCTATATTTTTTGATAAAACAAGATTCTTTGATTGTTTCATCAAAATGGATGTTCCAACTCCTCAATGCTTGCTTAAGTCCATAAATGGACTTCTTTAATTTACATACATGATTTGGTCTCCCACTTGAGACAAAACCTTCTGGCTGTGACATGTAGACTTCTTCCTCAAGGTTTTCATTGAGGAAAGCAGTCTTTACATCCATTTGCCAGATCTCATAGTCATGGTATGATGCTATTGCAAGCAATATCCTAATGGACTTGAGCATGGCTACTGGAGAAAAAGTCTCATCATAGTCTATACCATGTTTTGTCTGAAACCTTTTGGTACCAGTCTAGCCTTTTAGGTTTCAACTTGACCATTTGCTCCAATCTTCTTCTTGAAGACCCATTTACACCCAATTGGGTTAATTCCTTCAGGTGGATCTACCAGAGTCCAAACCTGATTGGAATACATGGAGTCCATTTCAGATTTCATGGCATCAAGCTATTTGTCTAGGTCTTTTCTCTTGACAGCTTCCGAATAGGTCATAGGATCATCATCCTGTATGATACTGGCTTCATTGTCATCCCCGATGACAAAGCCATATCTGAGAGGTGCTCCCCGCACCCTCTCTAACCTTTAGAGAGGAGGTGTGTATTGTGGTTGTTCTTGATCTATAAGAACCTCTGGTTGAGGAACTTCACTTGAAGGATCATTGGTTTGTTGGTTCTGTTCTTCACATAACTCAAGTGAAGAATCACTACATTCTTCTTGGATGAACTCTTGTTCCAAGAATGTAGCATGCCTACTGACAATTATCTTTTGTTCAGTAGCATTATAAAAGAGGTATCCCATACCTACTTTTGGGCAACCAACAAATCTACACTTATCAGCTCTAGCACTTACTTATATCCAAAGTTATTCTTGACATAAGCATGACAACCCCAAATCTTCAAATACTTAAGACTTGGTGTATTTGTCATTCCATAACTCATATGAAGTGCTACTTACTAACTTAGATAGAATCTTGTTTAATATATGTGCTGCAGTCTCCAGGGTGTCCCAAAAAGAAATGGGAAGATCTGTGAAGCTCATCATGGACCTCACCATATCCAATAAGGTGCGATTTCTCTTTTCTGCCACTCCATTTAACTGGGGTGTATAAGGAGGGGTCTATTCAGAAATAATGCCTTTATCTTTTAGATGGTTTAGAAACTCACTAGATAAGTATTCTCCTCCTTGATTAGATCGAAGAGCTTTAATACTAAGTCCAGTTTGCTTTTCAACCATACTCTGATATTCTTTAATCAAAGGCTTCAGACTTGTGGTTCATAAGATACACATGACCGTACCTTGATAAATCATCAATAAAAGTGATGAATTAAGAATATCCTCCTCCGGCCTAAGTTGACATAGGTCCACATACATTGGTATGTATTAGACCTAACAATTTAGTTGCCCTCTCTCCATGACTAAGTGAATGGAGACTTGGTCATTTTTTCTTTGAGACAAGATTCACAAGTTCCTAATGATTGGAAATCATTAGAGTCAAAGTAATTATCTTTGACTTACTTGTTTATCCTTGACTCATTGATATGATCCAATCGGCAGTGCTAGAGATATGTGACATTATTATTATCTTTGTATCATGACAAACCTTTAGATGCACCACTTGCATCTTGCTTCATATTTGTAAGGTAAACCTTGCAGTTCTTCTTCCAATGCCCAATCTTGCCGCAATGGAAACTGGCTCCATCAGCCTTCTTAACTTTCTTGTTCTTTTTCTGGATGCTCTTCTTAGGGTTGAGTTTTCTCTTCATACCCTTCTTCATTGCCTGCTTCTTTCTATCAACAAGAAGCACGTAAGCCTTATCTCCTTTAGAGTGGCTCTCAGCTATCTTAAGCATGTTAAGCAGCTCTGGCAATGAAATGTTCAGTTTGTTCATATGATAGTTGAGAACAAACTGAGAGAAGGAATCTGGAGTGATTGCAGGATCAAGTCTTGATTGAGTTCACCATCCATGACAAACCCTAATTAACCCAATCAAGCGATCAAGTTAATCATTTTCAGCACATGGGTTTGCACAGGTGAACCCTCACCCATCCGAGCAGGGAACAACTGCTTCGATATCTCATATCGAGCAGCCCTACTTTGCTCTCCATATAACTCCTTTAAATTGAGCAATATGGACTGAGGTTCCATACCTTCATGTTGCCTCTGGAGCTCGTTGCTCATCATGGCCAACATGATGCATCTGATAGTTGTACTGTCATTTTGCCACATCCTGTATGTGGCAATATCCTCCTCTGATGCATCCTCTCCGATCAACACTGGATCCGGAGAATCAAGTATATATGAAACTTCTCCTGAGTTAATACAATTCTCAGGTTCCTCAACCAGTCCACATAATTTGGACTGGTTAACTTGTTGGCATCTAAGATGCCTCTCAGTGATAAGTTTGAAGCCATTATTTAAATGTCCTACATTTAGTTAAAGAACAATATTAGCAGACCACTCAATTATGACATTCATAATTAAATAAGGACTTTATATCTAATTATGTCTCCCACTATTTTCTTCAAATACCATAACCCTCAACTATGGTAAGCGAGAAACCTTCCTAGTTTCCTTAGTGGGGTTAAGATCCTTATTCCTCACGAGTGCCTTATGTGTACATAACAAACATACATGAGTTCAAAGGTAGGACAACCTTTCCAATTGCAACCCATGCAATTCTCAACAATTATCTTTGCCTCTAAGACACTTATGGCCTTGTATGTACACAACAAACCATTATGTCTTAGTTTAGTCAGACCCATCATTTCCATATAGCCATGATTAAATAATGTTGTCCTTCTATGTACACAACAAAGCAGCATATCCAAACATGCTATAAAGCACTAAGTGCACCAAGACAAATCTTATATCAATTCCTAGAGCAGACCTTGTGTGTACACAACAAACCTACTATAGTTTTGACATAAATTTGGCTTAGCATGAAGGAAGGCAAATTATAGTAAACTTAACCAATTAGCATTACCAAATTAAGATTTAGATATGACCAAATTGTCCAGGTAAGTGGGAGGGGTGAGGGGGTCCCCCCGTTGCTTTCCTTAGACACCAATTAGATTGGCCAAGCAGACAACAGAACTAATTAAAAACCTCATTCCCTTTATGTTTCCCAGGTGGCTACCTAAGAGGGGGGTGGATTAGGAATTTAAAAAATTAAAAGCAAGTAATGTGCAATTACAAATCCCTTAGAAGGTGTTAGGTGCTGTGACAGAGTTATAAATTGTAGAAGCTAAAAAGAAGTAAAGAACCATAACACAAACACACCAAATTTATAGTGGTTCGAAGCAACCCAGCTCCTACGTCCACTACCCAAGATACCACTTGAAATTTTCACTATATTCACACCTGAATACAGTAGGATTGTTTTACAAGATCACAATCCAAAATCTCTACACTTTGGTATTACAGGATCACCAAAGAAATCTAGCACCCTTTGGTTTAACAGGCTCACCAAAGTAACCTAACTTTGTTTTACCAGGATCACCAAGAACCCAATACTTGGTTTTTATCAAGGCTCACCAAGAACCTATTTGGATTTTCAATCAGGCTCACCAATGACCCAACAATTCAAAAATGAATTAAAAGAAATGCAACAAAAATGACAAACTCAATTTGTTGGATAGTTGCTGGTGCAGCTTTATGGAAGTCCACTTGAATGCACTTGAATAAGCTTTAATTGCTTCAGTGGCTTCTTTTCAAAGTTGCTTCAAACTTCAAATCAGAGTTGGTAAAGTCTTGAAGTCTAGCTTGAATGGTTTTGTGCTCTTTTGTTGTTGGTTGGTAGGATATTCAATGAAGCTCTCTTTTTTTTTAAGAATTCTCTAATTCATTGCTTCAAGGAAACTCAAATCCTTCAAATATAAAGTCTTCCATCACTCCAAGGCAGTTAGAAACATTTTTGATCGTTGGTATGTGACTTGTGACCGTTGGAGCACTTTTTGGCATTCAAAAATAATTCTGTAACTAGCCGATAGATACCTGGAAACGATGTTCGAGTCGGCTCAGATTCCTTCGAGTCGGCTTGGATCCTTCGAGTTGCCAAATCTTCAGTGCAGTCGGCTCTTTGTCTCAGGGCACAAAACATCACTCTAGATGAGTCAGCTCTTGATAGCTCAGGTCGGCTCGAACTTCTTTCTTTGAAAAACTTGATCTCGAGGAGTCGACTCTTTTCAGTTTGGATCGGCTCTTCTTCTCAGTTTAGAAAACATTACTCTGGAAGAGTCGGGGTGATGCAGATTGAGTCAGCTCACTTTCTTAGGCTTTCAAAATTAGGTCTGGCAAAGTCGGCTCTTTCTAGTTTGGGTCGGCTCTTCTGGCTGTTCTCAGAAATCTTCAGAAATTGGACCTTGAAAGAGTTGGCTCGGACTGATTCCAGTCAACTCGGATTCATTGGAGTCGACTTGGTTACCTTCAAGTTGGCTCGGATTGCTGTGTTCCAGAATCCTTGCTGCGTGCCAGTAAGCGGAGTCGGCTCTTCAACAAGTTGGGTCGGCTCGAGTATCTTCTTCAGGATTTTTACACTTGAACTTAACGAAAAAATCTTACCAACTCTTTACATTTTCAAGCATTCCAACTCAAAACTAATTTCAAGGCACACATACACATAGAAGTAACCCTTTTCACATGATTTTTTCATAGCTTTTTCATTGGGTTCTTCTTTACAAAAACACATTACAACACAACTCAAACAAGAAAACAGAGGTGTAGGAGTTGAAGTTTGAACATTTAATCCATCCTACAAAAACTTGTAAAATAGTTGAAGAGTTGTCAAAAATAAATATACATGCTCCAATGTTTGGTTATCATCAAAATCACTTATGGGGTCAACAATCTCCCCCTTTTTGATGATGACAAAACACTGGGCATGAAAAATTCTTTACACTTTACATGTATGATAGTATTTAAAGTTAAATATTCAAATGTATCAGAGCTAATTAGATTTGAAAAGAAAAATAGAGCTCAAGAGATGATATCACTATATATCATCAAAGTATTAAACTTTTCATGTATCATAATATTATAATTAGTGCAAAACATGGAGTATCAGAGAATTAAAAATTGACAATAGCAATTAGAGCATTAAGATTAATTTGAATATCAATCAGAGCAAAATTATTCAAGAGAATCTCTCCCTTTCTCTAGTTTTTAAAGTAATTTAAGCAATACTATCATTTTTGTGCTCCCCCTTTTTCATTCTTTTTATGCACTTTAAGAATAGTTGGTAGGAAGCTCAACATATATACTAATTTCCCATTTCTTATATTCTTTTCATATTTCTCCCATTTTTCTTCTCCCATTTTTCATATTTCTCACATTTTTCATATTTCTCCCCCTTTTGTCAATCAATCAAAAAGGTGGTTTCGAATAAAGCTCAGATTTTAAAATAGATTGAGAAAGTCTTTAATATTTATTTGAGATAATTTCACATTCTCAAATTGAAATTCTAATTAAAATTTCATCATAGTTTTACCATATCATATAACAACAAATGAAATTGCTAAAGAAACTTTCATTTCATTGATAAATTTGGCATACAAAGTAAGAAAGAAAGTACATTGAAACTGCAAAAGATAACATGTAGAACATTAACAAAATCAGAACTACACCCAAAAGACTAACCAACTAAACTATTCTTCTTCTTTCTCAATTGAAGAAGAAGAGCCTACCTCTATAACCTTATCAGAGGTCTTAGTTTTCAAGGGTTTAAACCTCAAATCCCTGAATCTAGTTCTAACAAGGGCTCTAAAAGTCTTAGTCTTTTTGGTTTTGGTTTCTTTCTTGGTCTTAATAGGTTTGGGTGAATCAAATGAAGGCATAGGAGCAGGGGATGTCAAGTGACTCTTTGATGATCTATTTAGGAGCATCTTCAGTGGGAATAGTTTCCTTTTGCAATAGGATGCTTCTGATTTCTTTCTTGAAGTCCTTCATTTCTTTTTCAATTTTCTGCTGGTAAAACTTTTGTTCAGACCTCAAATCCTGCAAGCTGATGTCAACTGATTTTCTTATTTCCTCAATTGCAGAATTCATGTGATCTGTTAATGAATTTGAAATTGTTTCCATCTTTTGAAATATTAACTTCTTGAGGTCTGATGGAGTAATCATAGTGCCTTCAATCCTTTCTTCAGCAGCAGCTTCATCATCATCTGAAAAGGTAGCGGCAACCTGACTAGGTATCTTTTTATCCATGTTCCTTCTTGTTGTTTGTTGCCCATTCTTTTCAGTGAATTGAAGGAGTATATATCAAAGTGAAGTAATAGCTTGCCTATTTCATTATTCAAGTCAACTCCTTCTTCTTCAAACAATAGAGTGAAAACCATACTGTAGGGTAGACAGGCTTTGACTTTTCTTACTGCTTCAGTCATTTGGATCATCATTATATAAGGAAGGTTGAGAGGCCTTTCTTCAATCAAGTGTCCCATAAAGATCATGTCTTTCTCACTAACCCAATCAAAGCGTCCAGTTCTGGGAATAAATATCTTGCTGATCATACTGTGCAGAAGCCTCATTTCCTTTGACAGTAAATTGGCTTGTGCATGTTGGATTGTGCTCACATCTTCTTTTTCCAAAATTAGTTTTAAAATATGTTCCTTGTCCGATAGAAGAAGCTCAGTGGCACCGTTCGTAGGCATTTGCAGCAATTTGCATAATTTCTCTTCATCCACTATTACTACCTTTCCCTTGACAATAGATTCCAAGTGAAATTCTTTGATAACAATATTTTCATAAAAAACCCATACCAGTGAAGGGTATGTCAAGATGTCCAAAGAACAAGAGTGCTTCCAGCCTTGACTCTCTATCTAATTTCTAATTTTCATTCCATTTCTTCTAGGAATGGAAAGTCGATCCTTCTTTCGCAAGTGATAGGTCGGTTGACCATTGAGACACGCTTTTTGGGAGGAGGAGTTTCTTCATCTTGATGCACTGGAGCAGATCTTTTCCTCTTTTCCCCTTTTTCTTTTGCATCTTCACTACGAGCACTTGATTCATCGATCTGAAGAACCTTCTTCGCAGATCTTCGAGAAACCATTGCAGAGGGATTAAGGAATTTTAGGCTCTATGGAATGATTTTTGGGAGTTTGGTAAAGTTTCCAAGAGAAGTAGAGTGAGTTTGAAGTAAAGTAACAAGAGTGAAGTATTTAGAAAAGATAGTTCAGAACTACATAAATAGTAATTTCTTGACTTTCGAGTCGGCTTGCCCAACCCTAGAAATGTCCGAGTCGACTCGCCCAGAGCGAACTCAGAATAATTAGAACACTGAGTCGCCTAGGCAAAGACTTAGTCGGCTCGACCAGAGTGATAGGTAGAGAACTCAGACATTCAAGTCGGCTCGACCAGAGAAAGATTGCTCAAGTCGACTCGAACAGAAACTTTCCACATAAAATCAAATGATTCAGAAATTGAATTTGATACAATTGAAAATTCAAGGAAAGTTGTTTAAGAAATCAAGAATAATTGTAGGAGGTTTTCTCGATAATTTTTCCTTAATTTTTGAAGAAAATAGGTTAACTAAATCTAGATAGGATCACAAAGCCCTAATTCTCCTTTAAGCAATTCAAATCTATCCTGATTCAGTGGCTTAGTAAAGATGTCAGCTAATTGCTTTTCAGTTGGAATAAATTATAGTTTGATGTCACCATTCAAAACATGGTCTCTAATAAAATGGTGTCTAATCTCTATGTGCTTAGTTCTAGAATGCTGAATAGAATTTTTTGTTAGATTTATAGCACTTGTGTTATCACATCTAATAGGAATTTTTCATTGTGTAACACCAAAATCTTCTAGTTGTTGTTTAATCCACAACACTTGTGCATAACAACTCTCTGCAGCAACATACTCTGCCTCAGTAGAAGATAGTGCTACCGAGTTTTGTTTCTTGCAGTGCCATGAGATTAAATTCAATCATAGAAATTGACAAGTACACTAGTACTTTTTCTATCAACTTTACAACTAGCAAGGTCAGCATCAAAGAATCCAATTAAATTTAAAGATGATTCTTTTGAAAATCATAGACCTAAATTACTTGTACCTTTTAAATATCTCAATATTCTTTTAACAGCAAGCATATGTGTTTCTTTAGGATTACATTGAAATCTAGCACATACACATACACTATACAAGATATCTGGTCTACTTACAATTAAATATAATAAAGATCCATCATACCTCTATATAACTTTTGATCATCATTGGATCCACTTTCATCTTTATCCAATTTTCAAGATGGGCTCATGGGTGTGCTCATTTATTTGCTTGTCTCTATACCAAACTTCTTGATTATTTCCTTGGTGTATTTGGCTTGGTTGATGAAGATTCCTTCCTTTGTTTGCTTTACTTAAAGTCTAAGGAAGTAATTAAGTTTACCCATTAAGCTCATTTCAAATTCTCCCTGCATTAGCTTAGCAAATTCTTCATAAAAACTTTCATTAGTTGCACCAAAGATAATATCATCAACATAAATTTGTACAACTAATATATCATTATCTTTCTTTTTAATAAAAAGAGTTTTATCAACATTTTCTCTTGAAAAATTATTTTCAATCAAGAAAGTGCTAAGTTTATCATACTAAGCTCTAGGGGCTTGTTTCAAACCATACAAAGTTTTATTGAGTTTAAATACGTGGTTTAGAAAAGCATGAGTTTTAAAACCTGGTGGTTGTTCTACAAAAACTTGTTCAGCGATAAAACCATTTCAAAATACACTTTTCACATCTATTTGAAAAAGTTTGAAATTCATGTAGCAAGCAAATGTAGGAAGTACTCTAATGGCTTCTAGTCTTGCTACGGGTGCATAGGTTTCATCAAAATCAATACCTTCTTCTTGACTATATCCCTTAGCCACTAATCTAGCTTTATTTCTAATAACATTTCCTTGTTCATCTAGTTTGTTCCTATAGACCCATTTGGTTCCTATAATTGGGTGGTCTTTAGGTCTATCAACTAGTGTCCAAACCTTATTTCTTTCAAACTGGTTTAGTTATTCATGCATGGCAAACATCCAGTTAGGGTCATTTTCTTCTTCTTCTAAAGTGTGAGGCTCAATTTGAGATACAAAGTCTAGGTAATCATGTGCAGCCCTATGTACAGACCTAGTCCTAATTCCTTGAGAAGGATCACCAATAATTAATTCTTTAGGATGGGAAGTAGCGTACCTCCATTAAGTTGGTAGATCGGGATGATCCTTACTTACCGTTTCTTCTCCTTCTTCAATTGGTCTTTCTTGAATACTCATGTCTTCCATCTCCTTTTGAATGGTACCTGCATCATTGTCAATATACTCATCTTTTCTAGATGGTGATGGGTTAGTTTCATCAAATATAACATGCATTGACTCTTCAACAGTAAGAGTCCTTTTATTAAAAACCCTATATGCTTTTCTATGTAGTGAATAACCAAGGAAAATAGCTTCATCAAATTTAGAAGATGAAGATGAAGATGAAGAAGATGAAGATAAGACCATACTTGTGGATCGTAAATTTCAAAGATTCTTGAGGAAGAAGAAGCAAAGATTTAAAAAAAAGAAACAGGTAAAAGGAGAGCCAAGCAAGGAAAAGGAGAAGGAGAAGGAGAAAGAAGGCCCGATTTGCTTTGAACACAAGAAGCCAGGTCACTACAAGATAGACTGCCCTTGTCTTAAAAAGGGCAAGAGAAAATTCAAGAAGAAGGCCATGATGGCCGCTTAGAGAAAGCGAAGACTCTAGTTCAGAGGAAGAGCAGCAAGAAATTGCCAACATTTGCCTTACGGCAAATAAAGAAGAGGTAAGTTCTGAAACTGAAAGTAAATTTACTTTTGATGAGTTACAAGATGCTTTTGATGAATTGATGAATGATTATTTGAAACTAAAGTCAAAGCATAAGGATTTAAGGAAATAATTTTTTGAATTATCTTCCAAAAATGAAGAAGTTTTTAAAGAAAAAGAAAGTTTGGTAAAAGAAAATGTTGATTGGAAAGATAAATTCGATAAGCTTTCATATGAGAAAAATGCATTGATTGAAGAAATACAAAGTTTGAAAAAGCTTAAATTAAGTTTTGAAAAAGAATGCAAGACCTTATCCCAAGAAAACAAGAAGCTGAAAGATGAGCTTGATAAGGTAAAACTATTTGTTGAAAAGTTTACTTTTAATTATGAAAAACTAAGTTTACTTTTAACAATTAAAGAGCTATTTTTGATAAGGCTTGACTTGGTTATAAACAACAAAGGATGCAAAAATTATTAAATAATTTCTTTGTTCTAGATTCATCCAGTATTACTTGTTTTAGTTGTGGTAAACTTAGTCATAAGGAATATCAATGTGATTTAAGAAAGATAAATAAATCAAGAAAAGTTTGGGTTCCAAAAGGAACCTTCACTTCTAACCCTAAAGGATCCAAGATGGCTTGGGTACCTACTTGATCTTTTTTGTAGGTGTGTCTTACAACCAAGGAGAAAAAGAATATGGTACCTTGATAGTGGTTGCTCAAGATACATGATGGGAGATGTGAAGCAATTCACCTCTCTTGAAGCTTTAAATAAGAGAAATATGACCTTTGGAGATAATGGAAAAGGTAAAATCATTAGTGTTGGTAATGTTCACATTTTTCCATCTAAATAAGAGAAATATGACCTTTGGAGATAATGGAAAAGGTAAAATCATTAGTGTTGGTAATGTTCACATTTTTCCATCTACTTTCATTGATAATGTGTTACTAGTAGAAGGTTTAAAGCATAATTTCTAAGCATCAACCAATTTTATGATAGAGGTTTTAAAGTTATTTTTGAATCATCACTTTGCATGATATCTAGTCTTAATGATGGATAGGCTAAAATTCATTGGACATAGGCATGGTAACATCTATCTAGTTGATCTAACAATATTCCTATACAAGATGGTGAATGCCCAGTTGCAATGGATGCCAAAATCAATGAGACTAGCTGGTTATGGCATCATAGATTAGGACATGCTAGCATGCATTTACTTTTCAAATTATGCAAAAGGATTTAGTCAAAGATTTTCCAAAACTTAGATTTGAAAAAGATAAGGTTTGTGATGCTTGCCAATATGGTAAACAAACAAGAACTTCTTTCAAATCTAAGGAAATTGTTTCAACTACTGGGCCACTTGAACTACTCCATATGGATCTCTTTGGGCCAACTAGGATCACAAGCCTAGGAGGCAAGAGATATGGTTTAGTTATAGTTGATGATTTCTCACGTTTTACTTGGATTTTGTTCTTAAGCTCATAAAGATGAATCTTTCTCTACTTTTATAAAGTTTTATAGAAAAGATTCAAATAAAAAATGTATGTCTATTGTTTGCATTCAAAGTGATCATGGAATCGAATTTAAAAATCAAGATTTTGAAGAATTTTGCAATGAAAAAGGTATTGACACAATTTTTCTTTACTTAGGTCTCCTTAATAAAATGGGATAGTGGAAAGGAAAAAAAGAACTTTAGAAGAAATGGCATACATTATGCTTTATGAACATGACCTCCCTAGATATTTTTGGACTGAAATAATCAATACTGTATGTTACATTTTAAACCGAGTTTTAATCCAACCGATTTTAAAGAAACTCTCTATGAACTTTGGAAAGGAAGAAAACCTACCATCAAATATTTTTATGTGTTTCGATGCCGGTGTTCATATTAAATAATGGAAAAGATAAATTAAGCAAATTTGATGCCAAGTCAGATGAAGGTATCTTCTTAGGATACTCAACATCTAGCCAGGCATACAAGGTATTCAATAAAAGAACACTTGTTATGGAAGAATCCATGCATGTTGTATTTGGAGAGTCCACTAAAAAGTCCTCTAGAAAAGAAGATATTTCAGATGATGATGCAGGTATTCAAAGATATGAGAAGCTAACTTTGAATGATTCCCCTTCCAAAGAGAACGAGGAAGATCAAAGCAAGGAGGATGAAGAAGAAATCTCAAGATCTTCACCGAAACACAATGACCTGCCTAAGGAGTGGAGGCATGCTCATGGACACCCTAAGAAACTAATCATAGGTGATCCATCAAAAGGGTAAGAACTTGATCTTCTCTTAGAAATGAATATGATTATCTTACTTTTGTATTTCAAATAGAACCTAAATGTATAGAAGAAGTTGAAAAAGATTTTAATTAGATGAATGCTATGCAAGAAGAACTAAACCAATTTGAAAGAAATAAGGTTTGGATATTAGTAGAAAGACCATCCAATACTTGCATAATAGGCACTAAGTGGGTATATAAAAATATGCTGGATGAAAATGGAATTGTAACTAGAAATAAGGTAGACTAGTTGCTAAAGGTTACAATCAGAAGGCATTGATTTTGATAAAACTTTTGCTCCTTTTGCTAGACTTGAAGCAATTAGTCTTTTACTAGCATTTGTATGTTTCATAGATTTTAAATTATTTCAAATGGTTGTTAAAAGTGCATTTTTAAATAGATACATAGTAAAAGAGGTATATGTAAAGCAACCTCCTGATTTTGAAGATCATGCATATTCTGACCATGTTTTCAAATTGCATAAAGCTCTTTTTGGCTTAAAATAGGCCCCACATGCTTGGTATGAAAGATTAAACAAATTTTTGATTGATAATGGCTTTACTAGGGGACATGTACATACTACTTTTTTTCTAAGGAGAAACGCTAATGACCTCTTAGTGGTACAAATTTATGTTGATGATATTATATTTGGTGTCACTAATGAAGCTCTTTGTCAAGAGTTTGCAAGCTTATAGGAGAATTAAGCTACTTTCTTGGACTCCAAATCAAACAAACCAAAGAAGGGATCTTCATCAACCAAGCTAAGTACACCAAGGAAATTTTGAAAAAGTTTGGGATTGAGAAGATAAAATCTCTTGGCACACCAATGAGCCCATCGTGCAAGCTTGACAAAGATGAATCTGGTAAGAGTATAAATCAAAAATTTTATAAAGGTATCATTGGCTCATTATTGTATTTAACTACATGTAGGCCAATTATCATGTTTAGTGTATGTATATGTATAAGATATCAATCCGAACCTATAGAATCTCATTTATTGGTTGTCAAACGCATACTTAGATATCTATCTGGCACTATTGACATTGGTTTATGGTACTCTAAGGACTCAGAAATAGAATTAATTGCTTTTTCTGATGCTGATTTTGTTGGTTGTAAACTAGATAGAAAAGCACATTAGAAACCTGTCAATTTCTTGGAGTCAATTTAATTTTCTGGTTTAGCAAGAAATAGAATTTTGTTGTACTATCTATAGCTGAAGCTGATATATCGTAGCTGAAAGTTGTTGTGCTCAAATCTTATGAAAATTTAAAGATTTTGGCATTAAATTATTAAAACACCTATTGGATGTGACAACACTAGTGCAATCAACTTAACTAAAAATCCTGTGCAACATTTAAGAAGTAAACTGAAATAAGGCATCATTTCATAAGAGATCATGTACAAAATGAAGATGTGGTGCTTGAATTTGTGTGTACTAATAATCAACTAGCTGAAATCTTTACAAAACCTCTTAGTGAAGATAAATTTTCCATGATTAGGAGAGAATTAGGAGTTATAGATCCTTTTGAGTAGCTTTTTCTCAATTTTTCCTCATAGACTCCTCTTGGCTAAAAACTATCAAAATTTATTATTTTGAAGGATTTAGAGCTTATTTAATTGTTTCCCATTTATTTCCATTGATTTCCATTTTTTCCTGATTTTTCTTGAAATTTTTGAATATTTTCGGCACTGAAGTGTCAACACTTGGATTTTACCCAAGTGTCAACTCGCCAAAGTGTTGACACTTGGAAAAATCACAAGTGTCAACTCATGACCAGAAATCAAGTATTTTTAAGGCTTCCATAGGTACTTTTTTTACTTTGATTTTCTAACCCTAGTCACCCCTATTCTTCACCTGGTCCCCCCAAACTTAGAATCTCATTCCAAACTTTCTAGATTGAGAGATTTTGACTCGCATACACCCTCCAATTCTCATCTTGCACCAAAACCCTTCATCCACCATAATGGGTCCAAGGAAATAGCTTGCTCACAAGGGAAAGCAGCTTGCTACAGTGTCTGGTCCAAGTGAAAGAAGATCTAAAGCGAGGCATGAGTAAAGTGAGGAGGCCCCATGACCTCCACCATATCTGGTTGTAGAAAGAATGTCTGGAAAGGTGATAGCCAGTGGGAGAAGGATAGATTTCTAGTGGATGGACTGAGAGGGTTTCTAGCTTACTTAGTGAGTATGCTCAGTTGGTTGCAAAAGTTTCTACTCGATGAAGGAATGCTTTTATCCCCATTTGATTCATGAGTTTTATGGATCTCTAGCTCGAGGCGCAGACAGCTGGAGAGCTAAAGTAAGAGGGAAGCAAACCCCTCTCAACAAAGGTTCTGAGCAGAGTATGGGAGCTGCCACTCAGAGGAGTGACAACGGATATAGTGTCTAATAGAGTAGAGGCACACCGGTGCATACTAGAGAGGGATGATGTCAAGGTTCACCATAGTAGTGGCGAACCAGTTGTCCATTCAAATGAGATTGCTTCACGTCATCGCCTGCATTATTCTACCAAAGACAGGATGATTCGATTTTATTACTGAGAGAGCTCATGGTAATGGTGAGTATGGTCAGAGGGATGAGACTGAACTTGCCCAGGATTATGTGCAGAAGATGCAGGAGGCAGCGTCTAGTTAGCAACTTTGTCTATGTGCAGGATGGCCCTCACCAGACTCTTCCGAGCCTTCAAGATCTCACTAGAGGGCGAGGTCCTGAAGGAGATCCTTCATATTGATACTTATGATGAGTGGTCACTCCATCGGATGGGGTATCGCAAGATTCAAGATCGGTGGGTCAGACATGACGAGACTGAGGAGGATGCAGAGGCTATAAAGGAGGAGCATCGAGATGAGGAGGCAGGACCTTCTAGAGCCATAGAGGAGGTCGGACCATCAGAGGCCAAGAGTGATGACGAGCCTACAGTAGTAGAGGATTTCACTACCACTCCTCCACTGGCTGCAAGGACTTCTAGAGGATCAAAAAGAGCTTTTGGGAGAGAGGACTTTCTTCAAATTTCATTCAGGCTATAGAGGTTGGAGATGGAGTTCAGGGATTATAGAGCATAGACAGATTTCCAGCTCGGCCTTCTGAGATCAGAGATGGAGTAGGCTTCTCCTAGGTGCTGGTGACCATAGTGCATATCGGCATAGTTCAGATGACGGCCCTAGCTGCACCAAACTCTCCACCTCTGCCACAAGATCCACCCAAAGGCCAGGATCCTCCACAGCCTTAGACTGAGGATCTCGTACCACCACAGGATCCCCCTCCATCTCAGCACCAGGATCTATATCCATAGTAGGTCTTACAGACTGGAGACAAGCAGGATGACACACCGTATTAGACACTGGTCATTGAGGATTCAGACTCAGAGTCAGAGTCAGATTCACCCTCAAATGGACCAGTAGACATTCCACAGCATCCTATATCACTGAACAAGCCCTTGGCATTAGGAGAATTCCTGGTTCCCTTCATTCTGGTAGGACCAGGACCCATTCAGTCAGACCTAGAGCACCCAGAACTAGAGTCACAACTCCATTAGTTATAGAGTTTCCCTTTGATGAGGAGTGATGTTAGGCCATAGATCTCTAGGAATCTAATTTTTTGCTAATGTACTTGACTTTTATGTTGTTTGACTCTTGATGATGTATCTTTTGATGACTTATGCATTTTGGGATATTGTACTTTGTGATGACATGTTTTCTGATGTTGTATCAGATACAGTTTGACTTATGATATGCAGTTTATACTTTGTCTATCTTGTATCCATTTGATCTATGGAATGATATCTATATCTTTCATGCTTCTCTCACTTGTCTATCTTGTTCCTCACTGTATGCATGTACTCAGGGGGAATAACATTCAGGGGGAGCATCCACAAAGATAAGATTTATTTCTTTAATGATGACAAAAAAGAAGAGAAATTTAGAAAGATAGTATATACGCAATGCATATGTAGAGAGTAAAGAGTAATCTAAGAAGAAATTGAGAGCTAGGGCAAGCAATGCATATGTAGAGAGTAAAGAGTAATCCAAGAAGAAATTGAGAGCTAGGGCAACAATCAACAATTTTTCAAAGTTTCAAAAGAAACTTAATTTGTCCTGATAAAATGCAAAGTAAATCCATCATCCTTAAAATGGATCTTGCTCTGTTAAATGTATTACCTAAGTATCTCATTTTTTTTTGTTCTGATACATCCTTTCAACATCATATGCAATAATCCACAATATTTTTTGCTTTGATACACCTTTTAAACATCTTATGCAATTTGCTTTGATACATTGTACCTTGATACATTGTTTTCTTGCTATGATACGTTCTTTTTTCAAACATTATTCTGATACATTCTTTCAAACATCATATACAATTTTGGCTTGATTGCATTCAGGCACATTCACAACACTTCCTAAGGCAATATTATCGAAATAACAATTATGGCATAGTGTTTTTGAAATTTTCTATCATTGTCAAAGCATTTTGATATAAATGTTATAAACAAATGCTCTAATATATTGTAAATCTTATATACTCAAAGTTTATTCCATGATATATTATAAATCTTATTCTTTTTTGCTTATATACTCAAAGTTTTGTCATCATCAAAAAGGAAAGTTTGTTGGCCCCAGGCTTGATTTTGATGATAAGCAAAATGTTTGAGTATGTGAGGGATACTAATGATTTGTTTAAGTATGTTTTTAAGCAACTCAAGTAACAAGTTGAATGGATCAAAGAGCATGTTAAGACCATCAAAAAGAGAAGTAAAGTTTTAATAGTCTTGGTTATCTTCAAGAAGCAAAAGAACCATAAAGATTGATGAACAAGTAAAAAATTAAGAGATAAAGTGGAAGAAATTCATTCTAAGTCAATATAAGATCAAGTTTGGAACATATTTCTTGAGTGGAACACCTCAAGTATCGACTCATGGAACTCAAGTGTTGATACCCAGCTGATTATCAGACGTTTCAGAAGCTTGGCATGTAGAATTTTTTAGCTGGCATGCCAGGTGTCGACCTAAGGTCGACTCAAGACTGTCAAGTATCGGCTCAAGGAGATCAAGTGTTGACTTAGAGATCAGCTAATGGCTTGAGAACAAAAAGTATAGAACATTGATTTCAAGGCTCAATTAAAGTATCGACTCACACATCTCAAGTGTTGACCTAAGTGTCGACTCAAGAAAGTCAAGTGTCGACTTATAGATCAACTCAAGGCCTGAGATAGTAGAGATCATAACAATGGTATATTAGGCCACTTCAAGCGTTGACTCACCAGAAGTAGGTGTCGACCTAAGTGTCGACTCACCACCTCAAGTGTCGACTCAAGTAGCCCTGACAGCACAGTAATAGTTATATTTTCAAAGTTGCAAAATTTGTTTTTTAAGTTCCAAATGGCTAGTTTCTCATCTTCAATGGCCATAAATGATTTTTTCAAAAGTTTTGGAGTATTTATTCCTAAGAGAACAAGCATATTGACTAAGTACTCAAGAGAGGGAAAAGGAACAAGTATATTGACTTTGTACTCAAGAGAATCTCAAAAAAGGGGTTAGCATACAAAAATAAAAAGTAAGTATTGAGTGATAGCTTTCAATTCTCAACAGCCATCAATCCTTCAAGGCTTTTCACCAAGAAGACAACTTAAGAAGAATCTTCCAAGAGCTTCAACAACCACTTTTTAGCTCTTTGAGAGAGCATTTTGTTTTCACTTACTCTTGTTCTTTTGTACTTGAGTTGAAACTAGTTTCAAGGGTGTTGAAACTAGTGAGATGCCATTCTAAGCCTGAAATTGGAAGTGTTTAGCCAAGAGTGACTTATGTAAAGGTTGTTGGTGAGCCTAAGTGACAAAACCAATAAGGGTTTGACTTGCGAGCCTGGTTAAAACAAGTTGGCTGTAATCTTTGAGGATTATAGTGAAATTTTCAAGGGGTACTTGGAGAGTGGACGTAGGTGCTTGGAGTGCACCGAATCACTATAAAACCTTATATTTTTGTGCTTGCTCTTCTTTATTATTTACTCTTATTCATTCACTACATTTGCTTGACATAGCACATTGCACAAAGCACCTTCACTGCTTTTGAATTGGCACATTCTTGTAAAAAAAATTTAAAATGCAATTCACCCCCCCTCTTGGGTTGCTTCATTGGGCAACACATAGAGAGAGAGAGGAAGGGAAGATCATGTACGGCTAAGAAACTTTCATCTTTGGATAGTAGATAAGATTTTTGCTATTTATATTTTACACTTTTTCTTATATAATTAGTGCTTGATTATAATGTATGCTTTTCATGAATAAAATTATTTTTCATTACTTCAAGTAGTGTTCTTCATGTTTAGACTATAATTAGATTTTAGAATAGCTTATGATTACGTAGAGATGAGTAGTGATCCCAAGATATGATTCATACTCAACGAGATAGGAATCTGATTATAGAAAACTTTATTTTTATAATTGGAGACTTTAAATAGCCTATGGCTATGTAGGAATAGATCTAGGTCCATGTCCAGCAAGATAGGCTATGCTCTAGGATCAATCATAATTTAACAATTATATATTGAATAAATATTTAATATAATACTAAATATTGAATCAAAACCTAAGATATATTTTGTATTCTTGTTAATCTCTTGCTTATTAGTTTAATTCTTGTTCCTAGTTAAAAACATATTTCCACTCTTTTATCTTTCTAACCTAATTAAAACTCTAACAAAATAATCTTGAAAATAAACATAACCCTAACTAATCCCTGATGATACGATCTTGACTCACCCTAACTATAGTTTGAGTTAGTGAAATTATTTTTGACTGCCTATGGCAGTGATCAATCCGCACTAAGACATGCATGGGAATGAGCATCGATGGATCTTTTCTCAATTATGTTATAGAATGCTACCATAACACTATATTTTGGTACAAGGTTTGAGGGCCGGCTGGAACTAGTATTAGAGCCAAAGGTTCATTATGTCAAGGTATTTTAAGATGTGTTATGGTCCTTATTAAGAGCCATACTACTGGAAGGAGTTTTAGTTTCCCTTGCCTTGGACTTACATCAGGGACAAAAGCTTTCTTGACTGAGGGATTCTTGGGCATACTTTTGCCTATCTTATAGATTGCACAAATAAGGGGGATCTCGATCTCTAATGGCCTAGTGAATAAGGGTCTTCCTTAGCACCTGAGAGTTTTTGATGGAATCATCGATGAACCATAGCTTCATTAGATTGAGGGTCCTCAAGAGCCAACAAAGGGAGAGATTGACTAGGTCGATAGTCCTCTAGTCCATGGGTTAGTTTGGCTGGGGATGGTTGACTAGACCAATGCCGAGGGGTCGAGGGTCATCGGATGAAATATCAATCGGGCAAGGGGTCTAGGCCAAGGCTCTGCCATTATTCTTACATAGCCTAATGATATTCTGCCTTGGGATTTTATTGGTTTTCAGTCAAGGGACCAAGTGAAGTTTTTGATTTGCCAAAACTTAAGTAGGCCAAAGGTCTTTTAGACCAAGGGTCTTGAGATATTGCCCTTGTCCATTTGGAAGGAAATCCTTGAATGTGGAAAAGGTGAAGGTCCCTTATCAGGATTGAAGGGATCCAATGGTATATTCATATTTTCAAATGCTAAGGATGAATGTTGGATGAGGCATCTCACAAAGATGGCATGTAATTGGTGTTGTTCCATTAGGAAATTCAAGAGGTTGCTTTGATAATATCAATTCACTCCTATTATAGATGTTCGGTTGATCTATTTAAGCAAATGCTTTGCACATAAACACCTCGAAGGCTGAGGGCATGATGCTAAGGGTTGACGATGCCAAGGGAACTGGAGTGTCATTTTGCTTCATCATAAGGGTGGTCGATGTCCTCCTACACTTTTGTCTGGCATAAAGGTTCTTAGGATACCAAGGGTGGAGGGTTCCCCCCATATCATTTGGCCCTCTCTCCTTAGTTTGAATTCGAAGTATTCGGGCTGAGTAGATATAGCACCATTCTCGAGGGATCTCGAGCTTAGATTGACATGGACTATTTTTGAAAGAAGAACCAAACAAGGGAACGAAAGGTCACCACATATCACATTCACGACCCTTTCTAGGGAAATGTGAAAAATTAATGCCACACATCCTTTTATAAAGGATTTTTAGGAGACCCCTTTGACCACTAGTGTCTCCATTCGATAGAGAGAGAGGGGTTTTGACCTGTTAGGGAGGTGATTTTTGGCAAAGGGGTGATTTTTAGTAGTTTCTAGGCCAAGCCTCAATGGATCCAAGTGACATTCAACAATTATGAAGGACTATTTTAAGGTGACAGAAGTTTGCTGTCTCAGTCATTGGGGAACCTAAGCAGTCTACCAAGATTTCGAAGATAGGGTCAGCCACGGGGAGTCCAGGGTTTGAAATATTGCCGAAACATGGGTTTAGTCCATCCTTCACCCTACTAATGCTCATCAAATTTGTGGGGTGGAACTTGAGGAGTATAGGTGTATGGCTTTTGAATTAGTTTTTTAGGAACAGGGAGTGTTTATTTTTTTCAAGTACCCCACTTCTATCTTTTTAATGTATGCTTGTGGTGCAGCTGGCTTGCCACATTAATTTTTTTATGGAATCTATCAAGGCTACTGAGGCAAGGATTGTGATAATAAATGAGTGAGCTACCGAGGTTGAAAATGAGTTTTGTGAGATAGAGGCTCGAGCCTTTAAAGTGGAAAAAGCATTCTGATTGTAGAAGTAGCATGCGGATACCCTTTCAAGTAATGCTATGCATTCAGTAATATAAATTGGTGAAGCAGGTGAATGGATGGCTATCATTCACCGAAAGATGAATGAAGCCTGCAAAGGGGAAGCCTAAGCCATCTTGAGTGCTAAGGATAAAATTATGGACTTCGAGAAAATACTAGGCCAAGATCAAAGACTTGAAGGAGGAAGTTGACAACAGGATCTAGTGGTTCTAGGATGAACTTTGTTTAGCTAGAAGTCCAAATGAATAGCTATGGGAGGAGCTTGATTAGACTTGTAGCTGATTGCAGGGTGAAGGGTCTTCAAATCAAGAGGAGAGGATTCAGCAACTCGAGCAAGCTTGGAGTGAGGCTTTTGTCAAAGACTAGTTCTTTTGAGAGGCATTGGAGGAGGAGAAAAGAAGGAATTCTATGGCATTCCAATGGGTTCAGAATCATCATGCCATAGAGATAGGGAAAAAATTTGGCTCCATAGACCTAGTTAGAAGTGGTGGAGATCATTATTAAGGAGTTGAACAAAAGTAGAGATGATTATGGTGATGAAATTATGAGGTTACAGAATAAATTATCATTGGCTGAGGCATATGTAGGAGCTATTGACACTCGGCTCCGCCATGCAGAGAAGAAGGCCTATGAAGATGGATTTAATGACTACATAACCTTGGTAGTGAAAATTCTCCCTGAGATAAAGGCTCAGTTGCTCCAAATCCCTTTTATAGATTGTGCTTTAGCATCCCTCCATGTGAGTCAAGCCAGCCAAGGCCTAGGATGAGGAAGTTGATGCTTATGCATCGGTTGTAACTTGTATTTCTTTTTTATTTTCTCACTGTAATCCATTCACAAAATGAATAAAGTTCAGATTTTCTCCAAGTGTTATGCCTCGGGGTTATTCCTAGAATTTGAATGTTTAGCACTAACTAGTAGATTTCATTTTGCTTGAAGTCTTATGCAATGGTTTTCTGGGGATTTTCCCTTAGCAAATTCTTTTTTGGTTTCCCTATCAAAATAGCCAAGGGTATTTTTTCATGGTTGAATCATATTAGTCCAAAAATAATGTAGCCAATTAGATATAGAATTCAAGGAGATGTCCCATCATAGGTTTCAAGAGAGATGAGAAGCAATAAATACACCATAATGGTTTGGGGAGATACGATACTCGAGGCAGATAGGTAATCATATTGTACAAAAAACAAAGATTGAGTGGAAGTCGTTTCAAGCACTTGTGACTGGCAATCCATGGGGATAGGATTCAGCCCATCCCAGACTACCACATGTCAATGATTCGATGGTGGTTAACCAACTTTTGTGTATTTGGGCTATTAATGAATTTATATAAGTGGTAAGAAGTTTTGTCACCTAAGCCATTTTTACATCCAACTTTCTCTCTCTTGTTCATCTTCTTCCAAATTGGTGATTTTCTCTGATGGGTTTTGCCTATGGCTCCAATTATTTTCCTATTCCTTTCCTATTTAGGTTCCTTCACAGGCTTTTTAGTTTTCCATTGGTTTCATTTTTCATCGCTTTCTCATTTTTTGCTTCTCTGTTCTTTTTTGTAGTGCTCTTAGTGTTCTTTGCATCCAATTTAGGGATGATTTTTTTTTCTAGTTTTTAGGTGATTTTGTTTTGTCCATAATGTTAGATTGGTCCTCTAAATCGGTTTGCTTTTGGTCTTCAGGTCAGGAGTAAATCGAGTTGGAAGTTTTGGCTGAGGTTCTAGAGGTTTCATTGGATCATGAAGTAACTATGGCACTAGAGGCCCTTTTAAAACTGGAGAGTTCTAATGTGGAGAACTTGTTGGGAAATGTGTCCCAAAGCAATTTCTACTGTACACAGTTGTACTTGTATATGAATTATGTTATTGAATAAAATATTTATTCTGGCAGTTCATCACTATTTTATCTTTCTGTAAAGAGTTCTTGAGTGATGAAGTCCTTAGGACTATTTGTATGTGATATAGAGAGGATATATCATATAGTCCTAAAATTGTTAGCGACCAAAGATACACTTATTTCAGGATAATAGTATATCAAGTGTAGGTCGTTATGTGCCATAGTCGTTGGTTGTCCTCTTAACCAAGGAGTGTGCAGACATTGG
Organism: Areca catechu; assembly: GCA_021397845.1. Lineage (NCBI taxonomy): Eukaryota > Viridiplantae > Streptophyta > Magnoliopsida > Arecales > Arecaceae > Areca > Areca catechu. The sequence continues at coordinate 77,703,616 of CM038042.1, read as the reverse complement.
TATGGCATGCAGATGTTGTGTTTGACATTTTATCGAACATGACTCGTCTGTACTTTTTTCTGCCTAGAGTTTTTTGATATGGACGTAGTTATCCCTCAGACATGAGATCATCATGGTAGCTTGCGAGCAACTCACTGTACTTTGGTACTGGACTATCTAGATTTTTAATCCATGGATGGAAGGTTTCTGGGTATAGTTAAGTAGTCGTGTAGTAGTGATCGAATCAAGATGGGATTGACCCCTCCAAAGTATTTGGAGCAGATATCTTACTGTGTTTCAATTTAGCAAAACCTTGGCAAGGGTAGTCTCTGTAATGTGTTACAGGACTTGTGAGATTGAGACACATTGTTGATAGACTTTATGGGTTAGGCAGTTTAACCCTAAGTCTTTCTGAGCATTGAGGTCAAAGGGATTAATTACTAGGTTTCCATATCTCCTGGTTCTTGATTGTTGCTCTGCAACTTCGACCTATCCGAATGTCGGGTGTCATTGCTAGATGGCGACTTTGACTGGTATTGGAAATGTTCCAGTGCTACCGGCTTAGTGTTCGAACCTATGGGGTCATACACATAGGGTTTTCTACTTGATCTAGTGATCGGAGAATGATTGGGAAACGTTCATGGACTCATAAAGGAAAAGTATTTTTCTTTACCCAAGTGTCGACACTTGATATTCTTGAAAGTGTCGACACTTGTGTAAGTGTAGACACTTGCTGATTTTGCAAGTGTAGACACTTGATGTCACAAAAGGTTGTGACATAAAATTTTCACTAATAGTTGGTGATGCATGGAGGTGAATTAAGTAATGTGATTACTTGATAGCCCAATTTGATTGAGCTATAAAAATCTGGAATGAATCAAATAGGATTTGGTTCAAAATAGGTTGGGTTCAATTGGATTGAACCCAATGTATGCACACTTGACCCAATTGATTTCAGTTATGAACTAAAATAATTAACACATTAATCTGAATTTAAATAAGTTTAAATTCAGTTTTGGGGAGTTATGTAACTTTCCATGACCATTATCACCCATAACCACCCATTACCACTCCATAACTCCCCACTTTCCCTCTCCCTCACTATCTACTTAATGGGCTGAAATGGGAGGACGAAAATCAAAGTGAATTCAGCAAAGAAATGCTGGAAAAATCAAAAGGGAAGAAAGGAAGAAACTAGGAAAAATTCTAGTTTTTGTATGGGTGTGAAGTTTTAAGAAAAGTGCGCATATTTGTACCTAGTGATTTAGGTCTTGGGATTGAGGGTTTGGGAGGGTTTCAACCACTCATTCTCCACCTCTTGAGTTTCTTCTTTCATTCGGAGAGTCCGGCATCAAAGAAAAAAGGAGTTCAGATCAAATCGTTCCACAACAAGCTAGCACTTGGAGTAGAAGCAGATTTTGAAAGAGCCCTGGTGTGAACCACCTGTAGAGGCCAGACACGTGTGCGGCTAAGCAGAGTTCTTCTTCCTCCTCCTGGATCTTTCGTAGCGGAGAACGTCTCCACTTCATACGAGGTATGATTTTACATATATAGATATGTTGCTTTGAAATGTTCATAGCAAGAGTTCATGATTTCATAGTTTATAGTAATCATTCATGCAAGATCTTGTGCTAAGTAGCATAGAATAATTCTAAAAGCATGCTTAGATTAAATATTAATCTTCTCGACAATGCTTCCACTGCATGTTATTTTGAAAAAGTTTTAAAATAGAAAGCATGCTCGCTACTAGTTTTCCTTTCAGAACTTACCTCCTAGTAATGTCTGGTCAAAATCCATGAGTTGGACTTAGAGTACCAAGTTTCTTTGAAATTTGAGCTGGAGGTTCAAATCAAGATTGATTGAGTGTGTAATTTTTCCCCCGACCGGATGGCTCTATAAGTAGAGTGTTATTTGTGAGGGCACCAACATCGGACAAAGATTGCAGGGCTCCATTTGGATCATTGATTAATGTATTGAGAGTTTGTCACCTTTTTCTTCATTTGAGTCCAGTTAGCTCAGTCTTTTTAGTTTGAGTCATGTTCTCAGTCCTGTTAGTGTGAGTCATGTAATTCAATTGAGTTAAGTTCGAATCTGTAGTTCAATTGAGTTAAGTCAGAGTTTTTAAACAAGAAGTTGAAGACCTGGACCATTGGCCCCCACTCAAGATTTCATGCACCACCCATAGTGGTCCCCACTCAAGCAAGATGGTGCCCCACATCCACCCCAGATGGAAAGTTGAAGCTGCCCAGCAGGAATGAAGATGGCTCCCCACTTTCATGCAAGCTAGGAAGAAAAGTAATGGGCACCCAAGCAAATAAGGAAAGAAGAGTGGTCCCTTCCCTCCTTGTTTCATGCAACCTCCTTAAGCAAAATTGGAAGTATTTGGGTGTCTAGACCAAGAAGGAATGGAGTGGTCCCCTCTCTCCCTTGTTTCATGCAAGCTGCCCAAGCCAATATAGAAGATATATGGTGCTTAATCAAAGTAGGAAACCAAGTGTGGCACCTCCTTATTTTATTCCTTATTTCATGTATGAACTCCTAATGAAATTCTAAGAGCATGGGTGAGCTATAAAAAAATCATCCTTTTTCTTATAAAATCATGAAAGTTTGATGAATGAAAATTTTGAAAGCCATCTTCTTCAATTCCTGTGCTTTATGCATTGACACTCGATGAGGGAGAGGGTGAGAGGCCCAACCAACCAACCATCCTCCATCTTGAAGCCCTAGCCACCCATCCTTCTTCCAAACCTAAGCCATCCCATCCATCCTCCAACTTGGCCTCCCACACCCCCTCCTCCAAACCCTAGGCTGCCAGGCCCTCCTCCAAAACCTTAGGCCGCCAGGTCTTCCTCCAAAACCCTAGGCCACCAGGGGTCCTCCTTAAGTCCAAGGAAACCCAAGCATCTTCCTTCCAGCCATGAATCCAGGCATCCTCAAGCACTCCAGGATCTACATCGAGCCATGGCCTACTCTATAAGCCTTCTCCATCTTTCCTCCTATCTTCCAACATTTTGTTGCGCACCATTGCTTTTCTAATCGAAGTGTCATTTCTTCCCTTGGTGTTTGTGAGATCCCTTAGGTACCATGCCTTGTAGAGGAGGTCTTCTTTGACAACTGAACCACCAGCCAGGAGCTAAGGGTTCAGGGAAACCTAGCCTCTTCATCTAGGCACATCCTTCGAGAGATAGTGTGATTCCGCTGCTTTAAGAGAAAGGATATTCATTGTCAGGTATTCCAAACCCTTCCCTTCTCCTAGATCTATTTTATTGAAGAGTAGATCGAGCATGTTCTAGTTAGGGTTTCTTAATCCTTGCGATCCTACTTTTCTTTTCTTGAGGGTTAAACTTTGTGGGGATTGTAACTTTGATCATCATAGATTAACTTTGCATGTTCCTTAATTCATTTTTAGGAATAGAAGCATCATAAACTCTGAAATCTTAATTATATTAATCTAAAATTACTCTCTTCTTTATGATGATTGCTTACATGCCCTATGTTCCCCATCATCTTTGATATTAGAGCAAGTTAGAAAATGTTCATTAATAAAACCCTAGAAATCTGCATTGCTGAAATTTCTACATAACTATATTAGGGCTGAGTTTTGTTTGCAGTGAAACCTTCAAAACTTAGTTCTTCCTTGCATTTAATTAACTTGTTATTAGTTTTTATTAAATCTGCCATTTGCATAAAAAAAATTTTTTTTTTGCATATCTTTTGGTTTTAGTTTCATGTTGCATATGTCTTGGTGTTCATGCATACTTGGAAAGTACTTAAGGGAAACACTCTCTAAGATAAGGGAAGAATCTCATCACCTTTTCTTGACCCAGAAACACCACCCTACAATGAACCCAAGCCTAATTAAAATTGAGGAGCAACCTAATCGAACTAGGGACAACAACAGGTCCAGCTCATGGTATTGTGAGAAAGCTAGTGCACTCAATTCATCACTTCTCTTGAAATTGGTGTCTAGGCTTCGGGTCCAGAGGCAAATGCATCCATAAGCAAAGCTATGGTTACTTAATTAGGACCCTGTAAGAGCAGGGGGAGCCTCCCACACTCCCACCTCTTACCTAGCTAGTGGAAAGGATAACTGTTGACTTGGTTGTAAGTTGAGCTGACTCATTCTACTTAAGTTGCTAGGTCTAGCAAAATCCTAGAATGATTTGTGTGCTTGCTGCATGACCACTAGATCAGGAGTCCAATACCAGTAGTCTCAACCCAACCCAGTCTTACCATGGAGCCTAACTTTGAAACCTTACTGAGGACCATGACTGAATAGTTTGCCCAATTGGAAACCTAGAGAAGACCCGAGAGACCCATGCTGAACTTGAACCTGATACTTCTCTACCGCACCCGTCAATCCTAGAAGAGTCCAATGCCACGAACCTACCTTGGAGCATGACCAAAGGCGACCATACCATGACTTTGTGGACCAGGAAGAGAGCACCATTACGAACATTAGGTTAGAGGCACCCACATTTGATAACAATCTTGATCCTAAGGTTTACATTGACTAGGAGGGAGATGGGCCAATACTTCGAGTGGTATGAGATGACTAAAGAAAGAAAGTGTAAGTTTGCCAAACTCAGGTTAGTCCACCAGGCTAGGCTATATTGGGGGAATGTTGAACGCATAACTAGATAAAGAAGAGACATACCCATAGCCATCTGGAGAGCTATGAAGCATAAGCTTAGAGAGAAGTACCTTTTTGTATCCTATCATCAGACTTCTAGACCAATGGCAGAGGCTAAGTCAAGAAAATAGGACTATATCTAAGTACATAGCCAAATTTGATGAATTTGTCATGAGGTGCAGTATAGATCAATCTGAAGCTATGACCCTATCTAGGTTTAGGGCTGGACTATGTGAGGACATTTAGAGAGATTATTTTTGAAAGAGGTCCATGATCTTGAGAAGGCTTATTAGATAGCTAGAGACTATGAGAGATTCTAAAGTGGACACATAATCCATCGATTTGAGTCCACTAGGATTAATACTCCTAATTAAAAACCCAGACCTAGCCAAGTACACCCAAGCCAGCCCAATCCTAGCATCCCATTGACCCGTAAGGATGATAAGGGTAAGGCCCCTGAAGTTCAAAGAAATCTTAATCCAATCCTAATACTGCCTATTTTAGATGTCATAAATTGGGACACTATGCTAGTCAATGCCCAACCCGATCCTACACATAGGAGAGCTAGAGGAAGAAGATCCTGAACCCACTGATGAGTTTGAAGAGGAAGTGTATGAAGCTGGAGTACACTAGGTGGATGAGTATGAAGGAGATGAGGAAATCTTTGAGTCATATAAGCTATTGGGAGTTGTTAGGTGTATCTTAGCCCAAACAAAGGAACAATAGGATTGGCGTAGGACCAATATCCTACATACCTTTGTTAAATTAGGAGAAAAGGTATGTAAGATCATTATAGATAGTGGGAGCTGCGTGAATGCCATCTCAACCAGTGCTGTCAAAACCCTACGTTTATCCCCTGTTCCCCATCCCAATCCCTATAAGGTCGACTGGATAGACTCAACTTCCATCCCCATCAAACTTAGATACAAAGTCATGATCCAACCTCAATCCTATCAAGAAAAGGTGTCATGTGATGTCCTTCTTATGAGAGTTAGTAGTATTATCTTAGGCAAACCTTGGCTATATGACCATCATGCTACCCTATATCGCCAATCCAATTCCTGTTGTTTTAATCACCATGGGAAGAAGATTGTGATAAACCCAACCCCACAGAAAGGATAATATCAAGAGGAAATCTAGCAACCTGAAAGAGAAGAAACCAGGGTTAAATCTGATCAATGCTAAAGAACTAGAGCATGAGATCACTGAGGGTTCACTAGTTTGGATTTTGACCACTAAGGGAGTTTGTGACCACCCCCAAGAGGAGAACCCTCAGGAAGTTGTGAAATTTTTGAAGGAATTCCAAGATATGTTTCCCGAAGATCTTCATGATCACCTACCACCTTTAAGGAACATATAACATGCCATAGATCTAGTCCCAGGAGCCACTTTGCCAAACCTCCCACATTATAGGATGAATCCCACTGAGCACCTAGGTTACAAAGATAAGTTGGAGAACTCCTCAACAAGAGATTATTAGGAAAAGCCTGAGTCCATGTGCAGTACCTATCCTTTTATCCCCTAAGAAAGATGGCACTTGGAGAATGTGTGTTGATAGTCATGCCATAGAAAAGATAATGGTTAAGTATAGATTCCCCATTCCCCGTTTGGATGACATGCTAGACATGATGTTGGAGCAACCATTTTTTCTCAGATTGACCTTAAGAGTGGCTATCACAGGATAGGATCAGACCGGTGAAAAATAGAAAATAGCCTTTAAGACTAAGGATGGTCTTTATGAGTGGGTAGTGATACCTTTTGGGTTGTCCAATGCACCTAGTACCATCATGAGGAACATGACACAAGTCCTAAGAGTGTTCATTAGAAAATTCATTATGGTTTATTTTAATGATTTTGATCAACAGTAGGACTGAGGAAGACCACCTAAGCCATATCCGACAAGTCTGTCAAGCCCTTAGGAAAGATAGCCTCTATGCTAATTTGAAGAAATCCAAGTTCTTGACCCATAGAGTTATCTTCTTAGGATTTGTAGTTGTTGGGTTTGTTGACCAAGGCGAAAACATAGATTTCAAAATTTTTATCTTATGAAATCTATACCAAACCCTTTAGCCCTAGATCTTCTTAAAAAAAAATTAAAAATATATTCATTCATATACATGATTTAAATATATATATGTAAGTACTAACCTGTACCGCAATATCCAAATGCAAATCTCCACTAGGTGCCCAAATGTTCACCCTCCAATGGTGATCCACACGGAGAAGAGATGAAGACAACAACTTCTTGATCTTGGATCCTCTTCTTGAATTCTTTTTCAAGAATTCAATTCTTGGACTTATAGGCTGGAATTTTATTTCTTGAAAATTCCCTTTCTCCCTCTTTCCTCTTCTTGATCCTTCCTCAACTTCAATCCTTGTAGAAAATTCTTATTTGAAGTGGAAGAAAATTAAGACAAGTAATGTCTTAATTCAAGAAATAAAAAGAGACCCTTCTTATTTCTTTCCTTTACCGTTCAAGACCTTCCTCTTATTCTTGTTTAGGGTCAGAGTTTCGACAGAGGATACCTCTGTAAGGGAATCAATACCCAACAAGAACAAGGGGAAGGAGTATTCTGGAGAGGAAGAAAGGGAATTGATCTCTGAATTATCTTACATGAAAACCCACGAGAAACCAACCCTATTTATAGATATCAGAGGGGTATCTTTTCAAAAACAACGCAACCCTCTGCTACCCAAGAATCACATTCTTTCCATCCTCACGCGTCCCCTCAGATTTTTCATGCCTTTCCTGATTTATTTCAAGATTTTTCGATGAAGAAAAACCTCGGAAGAAACCTCAGAAATGTCGCGATGTTCTGAGACGGAGTTGCGACCGAAAAGCAACAAATTTCTTCTGGCCATCTGATCTTGATCCAAGGGACTCCAGATGAGACACCTAAAGAAAAGATTTCCGCCCCCTCCCATCAGGTTTCATGGTAAAAGAAGTCCCCACACGCTTGAAGAGGAGTCCACGTGCGTGGACTCTTCCTTTGGTGCGCGCGCGTGTGAAAGATGGCTTGGGCGATCTTGGGGAAAGGGTTTAAATTGATTTTTAATCAATGGGTTCAGCCACGGGTTAGTCCAAAGTCCCAAAATTTAAATTAGACTCTAATTAGGTTCAATAGAACCTAATTAAGCCCAATTCAGAACCAAATTCGAATCCAATTCGAATAGAAGTTGGGTATGCAACACATGCTAGTGTGTTTATCCGGCAAACATGATTTAATTCTAAATTAAATCCCTCATTGACTTCTTTTGTGTGTGACCCATTGGTTCCACATCTAGCCAGCAGTAGGTCCGAGTGCTATTTGACTTAATTCGGTTAGATCTCAACTAAGCCGATTTAGGTCAACTCAAGCTAGCTCGACTTGGTCAATTAGAATCTAATTCTAATTAAATGATTTAAATTATCATAATTTAATTATTTCTCTACAAGACAAGATTGACGTCTAGCAACGTATCATGTCTACCCGGAAGATGTGGATTTTGGTGGAATTACCAAATACCCTTCAGTGGTGAGTTACCGGGCAATTCAGTCCTTTGATCAACTTGCATCCTGAATATGATTATGGATATGGATACCTTGTCAAATCCAATTTCATATTCATCCCTAGCTCAATCTATTTAATGATGATTCATTAATGAACTATTAGAAACTACTTCTAATATTCATACTTTGATCAAAGATTTCCGAATCATCATTTGATCGAAATTGGCTGGATGCAATATCCTCTTTCTAGGGCTGATCAATTCCTTGTTGACCTACTCACAACCTTCATATACAATCCACCATATCCAGTATCACCTCATGCATAACTCAGTGTTATGATTGAGTGTAACCAAAATGTGGATTCATGTATATAAGGTACCATGGCAGTCTCAGGTCAAAGGACCACATGCACTACTTCCACTATGAAAATATCTATTGACAAACAGATAAGGTTCCATTAGATATTCTCAATCTAGATCTATTCAGTAAACTCATTCTCTAATGAGCACCCACATCCTAGTATTAGTGTCAAACACAAGTGACTGTGAGATCAGTCACCCTCACACATAGGAAGTGCTGATCTTTACCAGAAACATTGATCCCCTACTATGTCCCATTGACCAGGAATATTTTAGATTAGGGTTTTAAGGCTTTAGGTCTCACTGGTATGATCTCATCATAACCCTAGAACCATAGCCCTAATCTATGGAGTTCATCATATAATAATTAAGACACAGCGTATGATGAAAATAATTCTTTATTGAATGATAATATCAATACATTGATTTTTGGGATGGATAAGGAAAAATCCTAATGAAATATAATATTTCGATTGGCCTTTAGGGCATAATCCTTTCAGTAGTGACCCCAAAGGGAGTATCAGCTGATCCAAAAAAGATTAAGTCCATAGTTGAGTGGCCAGTACCTACTAGTGTACATGACGCGCATAGTTTCCATGGCCTTACTACCTTCTATAGATGATTTATTCTAGGATTTAGCTCTCTAGTTGCACCCATCACTGATGCATTAGGAAGGGAAACTTTGAGTGGACCAAAGCTACAGATAAAGCCTTCCGAGATATTAAAGAAAAGATGATCCAAGCATCGATTTTGAGGTTACCTAATTTTTCTAAAGTTTTTGAGGTTGCTTATGATGCTTCTAGAGTTGATATAGAAGGAGTACTAAGTCAAGAGAGTTACCCTATAGCCTTCTTTAGTGAGAAATTAAATGAGGCTAAACTTAGGTACTCAACTATGATAAGGAGTTTTATCCGGTAATGCAAGCCCTAAGATATTGGAGACATTATCGCTGCCACAAGAATTTATTTTATACTCGGATCATGAGGCACTCTGATTTCTTGGTTCCTAGAAGAGTTTAAACCCTAGGCATGCTAAGTGAGTAGAGTACATTCAAGCCTATAGTATTGAAACATCATGCTGGTACTAAAAATAAGGTTGTTGATGCCCTTAGCCGTCGATCCATGCTCCTAAACTCTGTTAATACTGAAGTTGTAGGATCTGACAAACTGCAGGATGAATATGAAACTTGTCTCGACTTTAGTGAGACCTATCAGTATGTCAAACAAGGACCATCTAAATTGCATAGTGAGTATACCCTGCAAGATGGCTACCTCTTCAAGAATAATAGGTTGTGTATTCCCAAGACCTCCCTTAGAGAATTTCTAGTTTGGGAGAACCATGCAAGAGGTCTAGCTAGTCACTTTAGTAGAAACAAAACCATTCTAGCTATTGAAGACCAGTTCTATTGGCCTAGTCTAAAAAGGGATGTTGCCTAAATTATGGCTAGGTGTCGGACTTGTGTTGTTGCCAAATAGCAAAAGCAAAACACTGGCTTGTATAACCCTTTACATGTACCCGACTATCCTTGGCAATACCTTAGTATGATTTTATGTTAAGATTGCCTAAGACCTTAAGGAGACACGATTCTATCTATGATGTGGTCAATAGGTTTTCTAAGATGGCACATGTTGACTCTGATCTTGATTTGATAATTGATAAAACACTTAAGTATACATGAGTACTAATTATGTATTTTAGTATGTTTATCAGATTAAGTACTCATATCAGTTGAAAGAACAAAATACTTATTTTGGTTGAAGAAGTCCTTCAAATTCATGAATTTCAAGTTATAAGGACTTTGAAACATAAGGAAGACTTGGAATGACTTAAAGTTTGATTTTAAAGAAGTTTCAGTAAGTTTCAGCATTGGTACACTCAAGTGTCGTTCATTAAGATGTCAAAGTATCGACTCAAGGCTTGAGAAAAAGAAAAATACAAAACTGTGTCAATCCAGAATTTTTGCTTTGAGATAACCTATCAAGTATCGACTCACTAGTCAAGTGTTGACTCATGAAAAATTCAAGTGTCGACTCATGAAGAATTTAAGTGTCATCTCGCCAGATTCAAGTGTCGATACTTGGTGTAATTGCTAGTTTTTTCTGAAGAACAGAACTTTCCAAACTTGCTTCAAACGATTAGCTTTTCATCTCCAACGATCATAAATGGTTATCTATGATTTAGAGAGCTATATAAACACCAAAAATCAAATAGAAAAGCAATCCTTTGGTGAGATCATTGAATATCTTTTAATGATTCAAGAGTTGAGTGGTTCAAGCCTTCAAGCTTTCAAAGATAAGAGAGTTGATCCAAGTCCACAACATTAAGCTTCATTCAAAGGCTTCAACAAATTAAAGACAAACTTCTTCAACATCATCCAAGGGCTTCATAGAGATACTTGCTTTATTGCATTCTTTACTTTCATTCTTACATTGTTGTATCAAGTTTTTTGGTGAGCCTTAGAAAATCAAAGAGGTTATTGGTTAACCTTTGTGTAAAACAACATAGGTTGTTGGTGATCTTGTAAAACCAACATAGGTTGTGATGAGCCCGTAAAACCATCAGAGGTTGTTGTTTAGCCTAAGTTATAAAAACAATAAGGGATTTTGACTTGTGAGCCCCAAAAATCAAGTTGGGTTTTGATTAGTGAGCCCAAAAAACTAATCGACTGTAATCTTAGTGATTATAGTGAAATATCCAAAGGAAACTTGGGGAGTGGATGTAGGTGCCTTGGAGTGCACAAAACTACTATATATTCTTGTGTTTGTGATTGCTCTTATTTATTGCTTATTTACTCTTGCATTTATTTTATTAATTCCATTGCATATTTTCATTAAGCACACAAACACTTGGTAAAACTTAAGTACTTGATTTGAATTGGCACATACTTGTTATATCTATTAAATAGTTCAAATAATTTTAAAATCCAATTATTTCCCCTCTTGGGTTGTATCATCATAGGGCAACATTGGTATCAGGGCCCGGAATCCAAAATCGTTGGTATCTAAACTTATGCATTGCAAAGAATCCAACGGTTTTTAGTTAAAAGATCATGGCTGCCCTAGAAGGTACTTGTTTCGCTATAGGATATACAATTAATAGACCACCATTTTTCAATGGCACTAATTACACTTTTGGAAAACTCGCATGTGCATCTACATTCAATCTATTAGTTTTATCTTTGGAAAGTTATAGTTAATGGTCCTCATATTCCTTCCATTTGGTTAATGGTATTCCATTCCAAAGCTTGAAGAGGATTGGAATGAATATGATATTAAGCAATCTAAAATTATGCTAAAGCAATGAACTTGCATTATTATGCATTGGACATTAATGAATTCAATAGGATCTCCACATGCACATCGACGAAGGAGATATGGGACACACTTGAAATTACTCATGAGGGTACTCTTCAAGTAAAAAGTACTAAAATTAATATGCTTGTTCATTCTTTTGAAATGTTTTAATGCTACATTTTGAATCTATATCTGATATGTATACTAGATTATAACTATTGTTAATGAATTGAAAAGTCTTGGCAAAGTCTATACTAATGCTGATTTGGTTAAAAAATTCTTAAATCTTTGCCAATATCATGAGATCCAAAGGTAACAGTGATCTAAGAAGCCAAAGATACGATACCCTACCTTTGGAATTGCTTATTGGTTCACTCATGATCCATGAGTTGAATTATGGCACAAAGAAGTGGTTGCTGATCAAGAGAGAAGAAGATAATAGCCCTCAAGGCCAAAATAAAATTCAAGGCAATGATGGCAACTTGGAGCAATAGTAAAGATTCTAGTTCAGATGAAGAACAAGAAATTACCAATCTTTGCTTCATGAAAAATGAGGAAGATGTATGTGCTGAAAATGAATATGATTTTATCTTTGATGTGAATTACATGATGCATTTAATGATCTTGTGCATGAATACACTGTATTAAAAATTGAGCACAAAAAATTAAAAAGACATGTAGATTCTTTTTCTCTTGAGAACACCAATCTTGCCAATAAAAATCATGATTTAAATATAAAATTGATGTTTTAGAAAATGATAAGAATAATCTTTCTAAAGAAAAAGAATTTTAGGAAAAAAATTTGATTTGAAAGATTTATGTAATAAGTTTTCAAATAAGAAAATGTTTTATTGAATGAAATAAAAATTCTAACAAGGCCAAGATTTTTGTATCAAATGATGAGCTTTTAAAGAAAAACAAAAATCTTGAGTGGAAAAATAAGAATTTCTATGTTGATGCATCCTCCGAACTGACTTATTTTAAATGTTGTAAAATTGGGCATAATGCATATCCTTGTAAAATAAGAAAAAATTAGGTTCCAAAATGAACCATATTACTAACCCTAAAGAATCTAAGAAAGTCTGGGTACCAAAATTGTCCACCTACTTTATTTTGCAGGAGTGTCTTGCAGTCCAACATAAAGAAATGATGTTTTTAAAAGGTGGCTATACAAGACAATACAAAGAGTGGAAGCTACATTTTGGACTAAATGTTAAAGGAAGGATTATATATATTGGTAAATTCTAAACATTTCCTTTCATAATTGAAAATGTAGTTGAATATTAGTTATAAATGTTGCATCAATTACTCTAAAAAATTATTTTAAATATTTAATTAGAATCAAGTTTAGACTTATAGTGATTAGTTATAATCATGAACTTTTGATGTTGATGGATTTTATGCTCTCATGATTAAACTCATGATTATTAAACTTTCACTTGATTTTGATTAATATAGTTTTAAACTATTTTCGAGTAAAATATGGTAATGAAATGTATACATTTTGGAATCTATGCTTAAATTAGAAATGATTTGGATCAAGATTAGAACTGGTAGTTAAGGATTACATTTAAGAAGAAGGTATGCATATTGATAAATCTTTGCTCCAGTAGCTAAACTTAGTACTAGATTACTTCTAACTTTATATGGATAATCAAAATCATTTCAAATCATATGGTTTTCATGAAATGTATTCCATTTTATATCAATGCTTAGACTAGAAATGATTTGAAACAAGTATAGAACAGGTAGTTAAGGGTTACATTTAAAAAGAAGAATGCATATTGAAAACCCTTAATCCATAGCTAGACTTGATATCATATTACTTCTAGCATTTGTATGGATATCAAATCATTTCAAATGGATTTTAAATAATGCTAAAAGTTTTTAAATGATCAATCTCTTATTTTTTAAAGATAATGTATATCTTGAAAATTCAAATCTTTGATTTCAGACTTAGTATGTATGTTTATTTTTCAAAATGTCTATAATTATGTTGCATGTGCATTCCTGTTTTATTCCCCAAATTAACACATATTTTAAGGGAGAATATATTTAGGAGGAGCATCCAAAGATTTGTTGTCATATATGATGCTTTTAATGTTTTCTTGATATCATGCTTTATTTATATTGCTCTATTACTCCTTGCATTCAAATCTATTTTCTTTAAGGGGAGTTACAGTCAAATGCTAATGCTATCAAGATTTATGTTTTGCATGTGCATGTCATTTTATGGTATCATATTTAATTAGTATCATGTATTGATTTTGATGATTTACTCGCTATTCTTCCTACCTTCATTCTCATTTTATATTGCCTTTCACCCTTTTTCATGATGACAAAAAGGAGAGAAAAATATTAAGTATGAAAGGATAAAAGGGGGAGAAGAAAGCAAAATATTATAATCTTAAGGGAAAAATTAGAAGGGAGAGATTTTGAAAAATATTTTGAAATCATATTTGAGGAGAGCTTGATACTTATTGATTTTGAGCTTACATGTTTATCTTATTGTTAATCTTTTTAAGTTTACCCTATTTATATACTTAAAGTTTTGTCATCATCCAAAAGGGGAAGATTGTTGACTCTGGTCTTGATTTTGATGATTGACAAAATACTTAAGAATATATGAGTACTAATTATGTTTATCAGATTTAGTACTCATATTGGTTGAAAGAACAAAATGCTTGTATTTCAGTTGAAGAAGTCTTTCAAATTCATTAAATTTTAAGTTATAAAGACTTTGGAATATAAGAAAGACTTGGAAGGACTTAAAGTTTGATTTTGGAGAAGTTTCAACAAGTTTCAGCACTGGCACACTCAAGTGTCGACTCATGAAGATGTCAAAGTGTCGACTTAAGGCCCGAGAACAAGAAAAATACATAACTATATCAATCCAAAACTTTTGCCTTGAGCTGACCTGTCAAGTATCGACTCACCATTCAAGTATCGACTGATGAAGAAATCAAGTGTCGACTCATGAAGAACTCAAGTATCGACTCACCAGATTCAAGTATCGATACTTGGTATAATGGCTAGTTTTTTCTGAAGTGTAGAACTTTCCAAACTTGCTTCAAATGGTTCGTTTTTCATCTCCAACGATCATTAACGATCACCTATGGTTTGGAGAGCTATATAAACACTAAAAATCAAATGGGGAAGCAATCCTTTGATGAGATCATTGAATATCTTTCAAGGATTCAAGAGTTGAGTGGTTCCAGCCTTCGAGTTTTCAAAGATAAGAGAGTTGATCAAGTCTACAACATCAAGCTTCATTTAAAGGCTTCAACAAATTGAAGACAAGCTTCTTCAACATCATCCAAGGGCTTCATAGAGATACTTGCTTTATTTTAGAAAACTTTATTGTATTCTTTACTTTTATTCTTACATGTTGTATCAAGATTTTTTGTGAGCTTTGGAAAATCAAAGAGGTTGTTGGTTAGCCTTTGTGTAAAACCAACATAGATTGTTGGTGATCCCATAAAATCAACATAGATTGTTGGTGAGCTCGTAAAACCATCGGAGGTTGTTGGTTAGCCTAAGTTATAAAACCAATAAGGGGTTTTGACTTGTGAGCTCGGGAAATCAAGTTGGGTTTTGATTAGTGAGCCTGGAAAACTAATTGATTGTAATCTTGGTGATTATAGTGAAATACCCAAAGAGAACTTGGGGAGTGGATGTAGGTACCTTGGAGTGCACCAAACCACTATATATTCTTGTGTTTGTGATTGCTCTTATTTATTGCTTATTTACTCTTGCATTTACTTTGTTAATTTTGTTGCATATTTTTATTAAGCACACAAATACTTTGGCAAAACATAAGTACTTGATTGAATTGGCACATTTATTTTATATCTATTGAAATAGTTCAAATAACTTTTAAAACCCAATCCACTCCCCTATTGGGTTGCATCATCACTGGGCAACAGCACATTTTGTACCTTGTTCACAAACTTTTGATGCCTCTAAGGTAGCCAAACTTTTTCTTGATGACATGGTTAGATTACATGGCCTTCCTAAAACCATTATGTCTGATAGGGATGTCCAACTCACGAGTTAATTTTGGAAGACCCTCTAGCACATGTAGGGGACCAAGCTAAAATTTTTTACCTCCTACCACCACAAACTGATGATCAGACTGAAATAGTGAACCAAAGCCTTGAAAACTTGTTGAGATGTCTTGTAGGTGAAAATACTAGAAATTGGGACCTTTTGTTACCTAGAGTTGAATTCACTCGCAACAACAGTTCAGTTAATAGGTCCACAAGCAAGAGTCCATTTGAGATTGTCCATGGTTATAAGCCTAACAGACCCATAGACCTAATCCCTTTGCCCATACATGCACGAGTCTCCGAGTCAACTGAATCATTTGCATAGCATGTTGATCTGCATAAAAAAATTAGTAGTAAGATTAAATTGAGCAATGATACTTATAAACAAATGGCTAATTCCTGAAACTGAACTAAAGAATTTGCTGAGGAGAATTTTAGGATGATCGTTAGACCTGAGTGGTTTTCCCTAGGGACCGTGAAAAAGTTACATGCCCGTGGAGCTGGACTCTTTAAGGTGATTAAGAAAGTCGGATCCAATGCCTATGTGCTTGAGTTACCACTCGAGTTATGCACTAGCTTAACCTTCAACATCTCAGACCTAGTTGAGTATAGGGAGTCGGCAATGATACCAATTGAGCCATTGGACCTGACCCCATTCTTGAGAGTGAACCCATCCCAGAGTTTCCACCAACAAATTGGCTTGAGATAGGAGAAAGGATCGAGTGTATTCTGGATGACCAGGCTATTACTACCCAAACAAAGGTTACCAGTGATACCTGGTTCGTTGGCAAGGTTGATTGGAATCTGAGGATTCATGGATGATCCAAGAGGATCTACAATGTATTGATATGGACCTATTAGAGAAGTACCAAAGCTAGATTGATTTTTACTTGACAGGATCGAGTTCTTCCCACCCTAGGAGAA
The DNA here is from genome assembly GCA_021397845.1 of Areca catechu. NCBI lineage: Eukaryota > Viridiplantae > Streptophyta > Magnoliopsida > Arecales > Arecaceae > Areca > Areca catechu. The sequence goes on along the minus strand of CM038042.1, from coordinate 77,686,889 downwards.
TTGGTGAAGGCACCAAGCTTAGATAAAGATTGCAGGGCTCCATTTGCATATCTGATTAATATATTGGGAGTCTATCACCTTTCTCTTCATTTGAGTCCAGTTAGCTCAGTCCTGTTAGTTTGAGTCATGTTCTCAGTCCTGTTAGTGTGAGTCATGTATTAATTAAGTTAAGTCAGAATCTATAGTTTAATAAAGTTAAGCCAAAGTCTATAATCAAGTAGTTGAAGACTTAGACCACTGGCCCCCACTGAAGATTTCATGGGCCACCCATAGTGGTCTCCACTCAAGTAAGATGGCACCCCACATCCTCCCTAGATGGAAAGTTAAAGTTGCCCAGCAAGAATGAAGATGACGCCCTGATTTCATGCAAGCCAGGAAGGAAAGCAATGGGCACCCAAGCAAATAAAAAAAAAGAGTGGTCCTTCCTTCTTGTTTCATGCAACCTCCTCAAGAAAAATTGGTAGTATTTGGATGCCTAGACCAAGAAGGAATGGAGTGGTCCCCATCTCCCTTGTTTCATGCAAGCCGCCCAAGCCAATATGGAAGATATATGGTGCCTAATCAAAGAAGGAGACCAAGTGTGGCACCTCCTTATTTTATTCCTTATTTCATGTATGAACTCCTAATGAAATTCTAAGAGCATGTGATGTGGGAGGGCAAGGGGGTTAGGGCTAGGGATGCTAGGATGGATGCTTATGATGCAAGGATTTTTTTTTTTTTTTTTTTTTTTTTAGGGTTGATGATTTTTTTTTTTGTTATGTTTCTTGTTGTTCTTCTTTGTTGTTTAGGGTTTTGATTCCCGATCACAAGCAAAGATAAGAAATATGAAGAGCAGTAAGGGAAGCTTACTCTAGTAGTTCAAAGCCCTAAAAGTAAGAACGAGAACAGGCCCCGGGATTAAGAAACCCTGGTAGGACTAGCTCGACCTACAAATATCTGCTTAGGAGATATAGAGAAAGCAAACCTCAAACTTCTGAAGTGCCCGGTGCAGAGATCGCTCAACTCAGCGGATGCGGCCTGGATGCCCGAGTAGTCGAACCCGTGGGAGCTTTGGCTTTGGATCTGGAGGTCGCGATGGCAAAGCTAAACTGTCTCCAATGCTCGAGATGCTAGGGAGGACCTGTAGGCAAACAAAAGAAAGGTTAGTGGAATGTGGAGATGTATGGAAAGGAATTGAACTGGAGTTGGGAAGGGCTTCGAGCCCGACGTCCGACTGGATTCCGAAGTCGAAGTTGGAGATAACTTGGGGCCTCGCACCCCGCGACGTCCCGGAGGACGAAGGAATGTGGCCTCACACCACACGACGTCCTAGAGGACGAAGGATTCACGCCGCCCTGGGGCGACGGACAGGTGACCTCGCACCACTCGACGTCCTTGGGGATGAAGGCAATTCCACTCGAACCTAGCCTAAGAGATAATGGTTGGAGGGTGGAAGAAACTCAAACTCAATCACTCAATTTTTCATTCATCCATTCATTCATTCATTCATTAGTTCTACAAAGGGAGGGATTGAGTCCTTTAAATAGGCACCCAAGGCCCTTTTGAAATTCAAAATACAAATCTCATGGTGGCGCCAAAAATTTTCCACATCCCTATTTCTTTGGCCGACCAAATATTTGGAGTTGGGCGTGGCATGAGCAGAGGCTTGGAGAGGGGGATTGGTCCCTTGACTTCCTTCCTAGCATGCTTAATTTGGGAAGAGGAGTGGGGCATGGCTTGCTTGGAGGGATGTGTTCCCTTGGGCTCTTCACGCCATCTTCTAGGAATGATTCTTGGCTGACCAAGGGAGAACTCCATGGGGTGTTGCATGGTTGAGGGCTTGAAGAGGGGAGTGTGTCTTTTGACCTTCCTTCCTTGCAAGATCACTTTGGGAAGAAAACTTGGAGGAGGCTTGCTTTGAGGCTTGGTTCCCTCAAGGATCTTCAACGCCCTCATTAGATGGAACAAGGCATGATGTGGGGGAGGGAAAGGGGGATGTTGTCCAAGGCATGTGGAAAGCAAGAGGAGGCCACTTTGTTTCCCTTCTTCGATGCCTAAGTGGCAGCTGATGTGGTGCCACGTAGGTAGCTGAGGTGGCACCTGAGTTGGCATTATCCCAAGTAGAAGAGGTGGGTTGGCCCACCAGAACTTGAGTCGGTGAAGAAACCAGAGTGACTTCAATTGGGCTTGGGCCCAGACCAAACTCAGACTCGAACAAATACAGGACTCAAGACCTAACTTGACCCAAATTGGCCAAGGTACAGGACTAAACAACTTTGACAAGAAATTATAACAATGTTTTTGGCTCAAGGCCTTATTACAGGACTCATAGAAAGGGGAACCCTAATCTGAGATCCACAGAGGTTGAGGAGCCTCTGTCAGATCCTGGTGCCCACACCAGCATGGGTGAGCTATAAAAAAACCATCCTTTTTCTTTAAAATCATGAAAGTTTGATGAATGAAAAATTTTGAAGGTCTTCTTCTAATTCCTGTGCTTTGTGTATTGACACTCTGTGAGGGAGAGGGTGAGAGGCCCAACAACCAACCATCCTCCATCTTCATGCCCTAGCCACCCATCCTTTCCCAACCTAAGCCATCCCTTCCATCCTCCAACTTGGCCTCCAACACCCCCTCCTCCAAACCCTAGGCCGCCAGGCCCTCCTCCAAAACACTAGGCTACCAGGTCTTCCTCCAAAACCCTAGGCTGCCAGGGGTCCTCCTCATGTCCAAGGCAACCCAAGCATCTTCCTTCCAGCCAGAAATCCAGGCATCCTTAGGCACTCCAGGATCTACATCGAGCCATGGCCTACTCTACAAGCCTTCTCCATCTTCCCTCCTATCTTCCAGTGTTTTGTTGTGCACCGTTGCTTTTCTAATCAAAGGTTCCTTTCTTCCCTTGGTGTTTGTAGGATCCCTCAGGTACCATGCCCTGTAGAGAAGGTCTTCTTTGACAACTGAACCTTCAGCAAGAGCCAGGGTTTAAAGAAACCTAGGCTCTTCATCCAGGCACATCCTTCGAGAGATAGTGTGATCCCACCGCTTTAAGAGAAAGGATATTCATTTCCAGGTATTCCAAACCCTTACCTTCTCCTAGATCTATTTTGTTGAAAAGTAGATCGAGCATGTTCTAGTTAGGGTTTCCTAAACCTTGCGATGTTACTTTCTTTTTTCTTGAGGGTTAAACTTTGTGGGGATTGTAACTTTCATCACATAGATTAACTTTGCAAGTTCCTTAATTGTTTTCAAGAATAGAAGCATCATAAACTCTAAAATCTTACTCATATTAATATGAAATTGTTCTCTTCTTTATGATGATCACTTGCATGCCCTATGTTCCCCATCAATTTCTGGGCTGGGTTAAGAATGCCACTATTTCCCTTTTTTATTGAATTTCATCAAGCCATATGACTTCCTCCATGCATGGTTACACCAAATGTATGGCTGTTCATCTACAGTTTTTCCATGGTCTACATCTTGGCTGAGGTGCAGCCCACCATTCCCCTTTTTAGGCCTTTCTTTTCCTTCAAAAGAGATCCCCATCTTTGAGGGTGGGGGTATGTCTATCCTCATAAAATATGAGGATGCCCATTAATTCGAGGCACTCCTTCCACTATCCATCACTGGAAGGAGTATTTTCTTTTTGTAAGACATCCCACTGATGGTGATGGGGATTTGAGAGGTGGGCTGTCCAATTACATAAGTCGACTCATCCCCTCTCTAAGTGAGGAAGAAGAAGAATGGTACATGGTTCTTTGGTGCTTCCAAGTCCTTTCACTGAAGGTTTTGTTGTATGAGGTGACCCTCTTTAATGTAGCAATCAACCAGACTTAGCTAAGAGGTGGGAAGAATCCCAAACTATTTCTTCCTTCCTCCTTTTTACTTTGATTTTTGTTTACTCAAGTCTTTTCTTTTCTTACAGCCATGGATCCTTAGGATAAATGAAGCTTAGGGAAGGTGATTTTGAAGAAGAGGGCTAGTGCTACTTAAGGGCCTTCTGACAAGCCAACGGAGGCTCAAGTGGTGGAGCCTATTTCTACTTCTATTGCTCCCAAATCTGAGGGAGTCATCCTTGCCATTTCCTCAAAGGTGTTGTCTTTGCCTACTCCAAAGCATCATCAGGCACCAAAGACTAGAGCTTCTTCTTCTACCCCATGGCCCATGACCATTAAGGGGGCTTCAGGTAATCTGATGCGGGACAAATATTAAAAGCCTAACTAACAACGATTATCAGAGAATAGGTTTTTTTTATGTTTTAGATTTTTAAAAGAAGACCAAGGAGACAGTGAAGGAAACTAACTTAATTACTACCCGCACAAGTAAACCTATAAAGCAATTAAAAAAAATAAGAACCTGGGTTGAGAAACCACAAAACTAGGATTTATTTCAATAAATCAATAAATAACGAGAAGGGAATAAGCTCAATTGTACCAACGAAGATCGCTCTCTCAATGTAGGTTAGGCAGAACTCTCAAGATCGTAGTGACAGGATTTCAAGATCTCATTTCAAGGCTCCAATCTTCTGCACGATGCTGGTTCTGAGGCAAGAACACCAGATCTAGATTTTTGGTCACCTGCAAAACACTCGCAAAGGAATCTTGGATTAGAAAGCAGTAAGAAAGGGAAAGGCAAGAAGGGAAGGATTAGAGGTAGTGGATGGATCTTCTTGTCGGTTGGATAAGTAGGATAACTAGGGCCTCGCACCCCGCGATGTTTCGTGAACAAAGAAAAATGGGCCTCACACCCCACGATGCACACAGCAAAGGAAGAAAAATCAACATATTTCTTTATTAATGATACAAAGTGGGTTGATGGGATATTTATAGACCCATAACCAGTGTTGTAAGGGACACAAGACTAGACTTGTGCTCCCTTCAAATACAACTCCCAGAGTCCTACTTCTGGGCATCTTGGACTCTTGCTTGTTGGGCTGATCTGGACTTCTGTATGTGAGTGGACTCTTTAGTTTGATTGAAGAAGACTCAAGTGTTTTGGTTAGACTCTTGAGTCCTAGGAACTTAAGCAGCTTCCAACATGTTTTATCAAAACTCTTGAAGTAAGAAAACCTTCCAACCTTCTCCACTTGGATGAGCAAATATTTTGAAACTCCTTTGAAATTGCTTGGTCGACTTCTATGCTTTGGCATGAAATATTTGAGATGGAAGGCACCAATTAAGAGGAGTTCCTTCACACTTACTCATTTTAAAAAGAGGTGCCAAATATTTTTCATGTTGGCACTAAATCCTTCTCACATGGGATGGCCAAAGAAGTGTGATATGGAGTGTGTTCTTGTCCCAAATAAAGTGGCATGCCATGTCCAAACATGACATGTACTGATGTCCCCTGGTGATGTGGCAATGATGTTCAAAATCTAGCAAAGATGGTGCCAAAAATAAATTGACTTGGCCTAGCACATGGTTGGTCTTAGATTAGCACATGGGTTGTCTTGGGGTAGCACATGGCTTATCTTGGGGTAGTACATAGGTCTTCAATTGGATGCACATGGGTCTTCAATTGGATGGCCCTTGTTATATAAGACTCAATAACTAATTTTTACTGGACTCAAACCAAATAACTAAACCAATTGATCAATTGATCAAAAGGCTTAACCTTATGTAACAAAAAGAATAGATTGGTAACCAGGGTTTGGCCCAACAGGATTTGACACAACTTATAATTTGGATTTGAACAATGTAGTAAAATGGGTTTAGCCCAAAAGGCTAAATAACAAAACCCTAATTACAGTTGGTAAAAAGGGCTAACCCTAACTATAACAAAATATTTACATGGAAAAAGGGGTTGGGTCCAAGACTTTATTCACAGGTGATCCACAGAGATGTGGGTTCAACCTGTCGATATTTCTGGTCCTAGTATCCACACCAATTCTCCCCGGATGGGAGAAACTTGACCTTGTCGAGTATAGATCAATGTCACTATGATAGCACTCTAGCAAGTCCGGGTCAACTCTCAACAAGTCCTCTCTGGTGATCCAAGAATCATCAGTTTCAGGTCACCCTTGCCATCAAACCAGATACCACTGGTAATCTTTGCTCCGGGTAGCAATGATCTTGTCATCCAAGATCTACTCAATCTTGTCTCTCTAAGCTGGTGGTATGGCAGGTGGACACACTTGAGTTGGTTCACTCTCAAGGACTGCATTAGGCCCAAATAGCTCACTAGGAATCAAAGTTGGCTTTCTATACTCGATAAGGTCTGAAATGTGTGAAAGTAGGGCTAATACCTAGTTCAGGTGGCCAATTCAAGCACGTAGGCATTAGGTCCAATTTTTTAATTACTTCGTATGGTCCACTACTATGGGCATGATTTTTCATGGTTCTAGGTCGAACCGTTCAGGTCATAATCGAACCATAACAAAGTCTCCTTCTGTGTACTCTTTGAGTCTTCTTTTAAAATTACTCTTGGTTAATGTATGGACATGTGATGAAAATTGGCATGAATCCTAATAAATGCCATAGTGTTTTACAAAAATAAGATGCAAATTGAATATGCTAAAAGAACGATAGAGTCAGCAGCAAAATGACCCATTTTACGGCACCTAAAATATATTGCATTTTGATTTCGATCTTTAGGGACCATGGGTGCTTTTCATTTATCCTCCCTACGAATTGGTTGAGAACTAGGATTTGGTCGGCTAGGTGGAAATCGATTAGAGCTAGGTCTAGTTCCAGGGGTATTAAACCTATTGGACTCAGGTTTATAGGTGACAAATCTCCTCTGGAATCGCTCACAATCCCTAGCAATTTGATAAGCCTGTTCCAAATCATTAACTTCCCTTAAAATAGCTCCCTCTAGATATCTTCATGCAAACCAGCTCTAAACCTTGACAGGGTGATAGCTTCGGACTTGACACATTATACTTCATAACGAACTCATCAAATTTGGCAATATAATTAGCTACTGATTTATTTCCTTGAGTCAATTTTGCCATTGATCTAATAGTTTTTGTTCATATGAAAATGGTAGGTATTTCTCTCTAAGCTTTACCTTCATTGCTCGCCATGTACCTATAGGTACGTCACCTCTCTGTAAGTTCAGTCGCTCCACATTTTTTCAGTACAACCTAGCTTGTAGGACTAGCCTGAGCTTGGCAAATTTGAACTTTCTCTCCTCCGACATTTTATACCATTCAAAGTACTGGTCCATATCACTCTCCCAATCGGTGTAGACCTTAGGATCTAAACTACCCTCAAATATGGGTGTGTCTAATCAAATGCTCCTAAGAATCCTTTCTTCCTGGTCATCACCATCAGGGTTATGGCGCATAGGAATTGGGTCAGGATAATTTCTTTATGTTGGGCTCTTGGACCTAGGTAAGCAAGTTTTCTGTATTGACCTCTTAGATCTAGGAGAGTGAGTTGGGCTTGAGGAATTTGGGGAATGGGTCTTGGCATCTCAGAGCTTTGACCTAAAGGAGTGGGTCTAGGCATTTCAGGGTTTGGTTGAGTCACACGAGACTCCTCAATGTTACCTATTCTCTCATCCATCTAGTCAAGCCTAGTAGTAAGTCGGCTAAATTGCTCAGTGAACCAAGCCTCCATGTTAGGGTCCATGGATGTACTAAGTTGGGTTTCAGTAGGCTGATAGGGTGTACCCGATCTAGTGGTCATGCACACACACAAGACTCGGACTAGGGTTTTCTAGACCTAGAGCTCAAATAAAATAAGCCAACTGATCACAGCCAATACGACAATTATGCTGTCTACTGACTAGGTAAGAGGTGGGGTCGTGGGAGGCTCCCCCTTCTCTCATAGGGTCCTAATTCAAAATCATGAAACTGCTTAGGGCATTTGCATCGGAGCTCTAGCCTAGACACCAGCTTTAAGACATAAATGCCGAATTGAGTGTAACTAGTTTTCCTAGAAAGGTTGACCTGACCAGTTGGTGTCCCTAGCTCACTAGAGCAAATTATGTCTAATCAATTTTAATTAAGGTTAGGATCAGATGCAATAGGTAGTTGTTGTGGGCTCAGGACAGGTGATGAAATCTTGCCCCAATCTAGATGTTTAATTGCCCTTAAGATTAGGTTACTTGATGATGCACACACAAGATGAAACCCTAATATGCAAATAGCAAAAATAGAAGAAAATAAAATTAATTAATTTCTTTCTTTTTTTATGAAACAGGATATATTCTATAGATAAGTACCTAATATGTAGGAAATAATAAATATGCATAATTTTTTTACCAAAAGAATCCTAAACTTGATAGCTTTGCTTAAGAATAGGGTAGAACTATTCTCATATAGTATTTTGGCAGGGAGAAAATCTATAAGCCAAATAATTCATGAAAAAAATTTAAAAAATACTTTCAATTATAAGAAATCTAGCAAAATACAATCAATTTTTATGAGTTATCTACAGATAAAATAATTAAAAGAATAGACTATATATATTAAGATGGCCGAGATGTAGAAATTAAAACCTAAAGATGCTTATCTCTTTGTTTTCTTCTTCAAGGGTCAATTCATAGTGGCACCCCTATGCACCATAGGAAATCCTATTTGAATGGTAGGTGAGGGTCATGCAACCCTACTTTTTCTAATGACTGGATGGCCATGGTGAAGCACCCGATACGAGTACTTAAAGAGAACTAAGTCGGCAGAAGAGCGATTAAATCAAAATTGATACGGGACAAATATTAAAAACCTAATTAACAATAATTATCAGAGAATAATTTTTTTATGTTTTAGATTTTTAAAAGAAGACTTGAAGGAGACAGTAAAGGAAACTAATCAAGTCAATTACCTGCAAAAGTAAACCTAAAAGCAATTAAAAAAATAGGACCTAGTGGTTGAGAAACCACCGAAACTAGGATTTGTTTTAATAAATCAGAAAATAACGAAAAGGAATAAGCTCAGTTGTACCAACGAAGATCCCTCTCTCAATGTAGATTTGGCAGGCTCTTAAGATCATAGTGACAGGGTGTCAAGATCTCATTTTCGGGCTTCAATCTTTCGCGCGATGCTAGTTCTGAGGCAAGAATACTAGATCTAGATTTTTGGACACCTGCAAAATACAGCAAAGGAATCTTGGGTTAGAAAGCAGTAAGAAAGGGAAAGGAAAGAAGGGAAGGGTTAGAGGTAGTGGATGGATCTTTTTGTTGGTTGGATAAGTAGGATAACTAGGGCATTGCACCCTGCGATGTTTTGTAGAGCAAAGGAAAAGGACCTCACACCCCGCAAAAAATTTGGCAAAATTTCTTTATTGATGAATGAATAATTGATTACAAAGGGGAGGGGGTGTTGATGGGGTATTTATAGACCCATAACCAGTGTTATAAGGGACACAAAGATTAGACTTGTGCTCCCTTGGAATACAACTCCGAGAGTCCTACATCTGGGCATCTTTGACTCTTGCTTGTTGGGCTGATCTGGACTTCTGTATGTGAGTGGACTCTTCAATTTGGATTGAAGAAGACTCAAGAGTTTTGGTTAGACTCTTGAGTCCTAGGAACTTAAGCAGCTTCTAACCTGTTTTATCAAAACTCTTAAGTAAGAAAACCTTCCAACCTTCTCCATTTAGATGAGCAAATATTTTGAAACTCCTTTGAAATACTTGGTCGACTTCTATGCTTTTGGCATGAAATATTTGAGATGGAAGGCGCCATTATGAGGAGTCCTTCACACTTACTCATCTTAAAAAGGAGGCGCCAAATATTTCTCATGTTGGCGCTAAATCCTTCTCATATGGGCCGGCCAAAGAAGTGTGATATGGAGTGTATTCTTGTCCCAAAATAAAGTGGCATGCCATGTCCAAACATGACATATGCTGATGTCCCCTGGTGATGTGGCAGTGATGTCCAAAAATCTAGGAAAGATGGTGCCAAAAATAAATTGACTTGGCCTAGCACATAGCTTGTCTTGGATTAGCACATGGATTGTCTTGGGCTAGCACATGGCTTATCTTGGGATAGCATATGGGTCTTCAATTGGATGCACATGGGTCTTCAATTGGATGCCCCTTATAATACAGGACTTAATAACTAATTTTTATAGGACTAAAGCCAAATAACTAAAGCCCAATTGATCAATTAATCAAAAGGCTTAACCTTATATAACAAAAAGAATAGATTGGTAACCAGGGTTTGGCCCAACAGGGTTTGACACAACTTATAAATTGCATTTGAACAATGTGGTAAAAAGGGTTTAGCCCAAAAGGCAAAATAACAAAATCCTAATTACAGTTGGTAAAAGGACTAACCTTAACTATAACAAAATATTTACATGAAAAAGGGTTGGGTCCAGGGCTTTATTCATAGGTGATCCACAGATATGTGGGTTCAACCTGTCGATATTTTCTGGCCCTGGTGTCCACACCACAATCTCAAGTTCAAGGTTTCTACTTTCAATGATCGGGACCTCACCAAACATATCTTCAAGGATTTCATTTATCCTATCGATGTAGAGCGAATCATTCGAGAGGGCAACACTCAGCATCGAAAAGATAGTTTTCAGTGCCATTTAGGTAAGTTTTTTTCTTTTCTTTGCAATTTGGATCTATTAAAGGTTATATGATTGTTGCTTCTTTGATTTGATAGATATGATACTAAATTATTGATTACTCTAAGCGAGGGGTGTTGGGCCTCTAAGGAGAAAAAAAGTGATAGAGAACCTCTTGAAGGAGTCAAAGACCAACCTTGGTCATTTTAAAGCCAAGGTTGACCGCCTCAACTAGGTAGTCCGAAGTCTTGAAGAGGAGCTTTATTCAAATAGGAAGGCATATGCCGAGGCACGTGGAAGATAGAGGACTTTGAGGTCCAAAAAGGGAGGGTGGCTCAAGAGGTGGTGGAGGCCTACAAACTCCCCATGAATTTCCACAAGGCGAAATTAGCATTTTCAAAGTTCACCTTCACTGAAGGGATGGATGATATTAGAAAGAGGGTCACCGATCACTATCCAAAACTTGATTTGAAATTCCTTGATGAGGTAGAGGAGGACTAGGCCAAGGATAAGCTAGCCCTGGAGCCGAGGGAACAATGGGCCCTTTGACTACTAAGATTGTTCCATTTCTTTGTTTTGTTAATGTATAGACCATCGGTTGGCCCTTAAGGTAGGCTTTTTTTGTAAGACCCTCGAGTCTTTTTCTAAAATGTTGATGAAATACTCCTTATTTGTTTCTCAATTTTGTTTATGTGTTGTGGCTCATATGTAGGAATGCGAGTTTCTTTTTATGAAACTTTCTTTGGTGGTAATGAAAGATCTTAGGACTTTATCAATGTTTAATAGAGTTTCAAAGCGATTATTGTTATTATCCCAAAAGTCCTGTAGGCTAGTTTTTATCATCTAACAATATCATGAAATTTGTTTGATGTTGCAATAGGGAGGAAGCCAAGACTCTCCATCATCAAATTGAACTAAGTCAAAGATCTTTCAATGTCGTGTCAACTGGAGGCTTTCAACACTGAGCCAAGATGAAGAGTTTTTGACTTGTAATTTTGATCAGCTAGAAGCCTACTAGTGCTATATCAAGCTAAAGACTTTTTAATACTTAGCCATGCCAAAGGCTTTCTAGCACTTAGCATTAATTGGGCCAAAGGCTTACAGATGCTGCATCAGGCTAAAGGCTTTTTGATGCTTGGCCAGGCCAAAGGCTTTCTAGAACTTAGTGTTAACCAGGCTAAAGGCTTACAAGTACTGCATCAGGCTGAAGGATTTTTTATGCTTGACCAGGTTGAAGGCTTAATGGCACTTAGCATTAACTAGGCCAAAGGTTTACCAATGCTGTATTAGGCTAAAGGCTTACCGATGCTTGGCCTAGCTAAAGGCTTTCTAGCACTTTGCATTAAGTGGGCCAAAGGCTTACTAGTGCTGCATTAGATCAAAGACTTTTCGATGCTTGGCCAGGCTGATATTTTTCTGGCACATAGCATTAATTGGGCCAAAGGCTTACCAGTACTACATTAGGTCAAAGGCTTTCTGATGCCTGGTGATGCTAGATGATATGATCTAAAGATGCAATATAGATTATTATTATTTTTAATTTTTTTTTTCAAATTATCAGCAAACCAAAACTATAAATCAAAACTAGCTAATTATTATTTTATTAATACGGAAGGGATTAAGCTATAATCAAAAAAATTTTAAAAATACAAGAAATAATAAAAAAACCCTAGATCTAAAAGAATCAGGATCGTGGATAATTGAGAAACTACCCATAAGTTTAGGCTAAGCAAAATCAATTAATATATTAATCTAATAAACTAAAGAAATAAACTCACTACCAATATCAATTAATTATTTTAAGTAGAAAGGGTGCTCACAAACTAGATCGTGGTCAAAATTAGAAAAGGAGGCATTGACCAAGTCGGGCTAAGATTCTGGTTACATGGTGAGTCCGATAAAGTCCTTGGACCTGGAATACCATGAGAATCAATATGTAATCATGATTTTCCAAATAAAATAATTTAGATCAGGTCCGATAAATCCAAATTTATGGTTGGTGTAGGTCTTCGGTATTGCTATGAATTGTGTGCAGGCTTGTTAGTCGGAACAGGATATTTAGGAATAAATAGTTTGAGATGTAATGGTCCTTGATATTAGTTTTTAAACCCAAGCCTTAATTTTTTCTCTATTTCTTTTATTTGGCTTGAAATCGGTAGAGAAAGTTGGCTAGGCTTTCACGTTCATGCATTGGTGCTTCTCCTTCACTGGAACGAACCAAGATGGATGGGGATGATCCGGTGGAGCTTTCATCGATGATCCTGTAGGAAGACGTCATCGAAGAAGGAAGATCTGGCAGGAGGCAGAATGGCTCGATTCCATAGCCTGGTCAAGATCTCGCATGGCTAGAAGAAGGATGGCATGGGAGAGGGTGGCACGACTTCATTCCGGCAACTAGCAATGGCATGAAATTTCATCGGTGGCCGGCGACCTGGGAGATGGGGGTGGTCGAGCGGAGGATGATAGTGGGGTGGACCATTTTTGGGATGGGGACCCTGCTTTAGAGGTCGATGGCATGGCTAGGAGAAGGGCAGCATGGACGAGGGAAGGCTAGCATGATGATCATCGATAGTGGATGCTATCTAGAGGAGGTTGTTCGGTGGCTATGGTGGCCGATGATCGGTGGTGAGGACACCAGAGCTAGGAAGAGACGTCTGAACCCTCCAAGCTCGTTGTGGATCACCAATGAGTAGCCACTTTATTTTAATTTCAGCTTGAGTCATGTAAATAACATTAGTTTGCTTTGTTTTGTGAATTGGTCAAGTGGAGTCTTGTAAATAGTAATTGAATAAGTCAAGGGGTTTCATAAGTAGCCAAGTTTTAATTCATCATCACCTTGGAGAATCAATTCCATGGCAAAAGAAGGTTGTCCAAAATTTCATCAAAACATCAGTACATCCAGACATCAAGACATACGGACATCCAGACATCAAGACAACGGGACATCCAGACATCAAGACAACGGGACATCCAGACATCAAACATCAGACAATGTTTGAATTTATCCAAAAGTGGCGCCATTCAATTTCTTTTCATCGCTCTTTTTAGAATCTAAGAAGATATTTAAGAGAAGTAAAGCAGAAGGACTCTGCTTTTCATCTAGCGCCCCTCTCATCCTCCAGATGGTCGCCCACTCCAAATAGCCGGCCAACTCAAGCATGAGTTCAAAATTCAAATGGAGAATCCAAGATTAGATGAAGGTTCATTCAAATTCAAAGGAGTCTTAATCCTTCCAAGGTTTATCCAGCATTCAAATAAATTTTTCTTATCAAGGATACTTATCCTAGTGCCAAGATGGAGTTCACGCCAAGGGGAGAAAAGGCTTAGCGCTATTTGAAAAGGAGTAGGGGCGTTTCACTTCTCATTTGTCGCCCACCTCCTCTTGGTGTTTGGATTTCAATTTTAAGAGAGTAGACACCAACTTGGGGAAAGGATTTATCACCAATTTTGAAAAGACCGACACCTCTTCTCATCCACTTTGTCACACAAATAAGATGCCAAGTCCATATTATCGCCCACTTTGAGAGAGGACAAGATCACCTAACAAGCAAGAGTCCAGGCTATCTATACCTAAATTCTAGAGTTGTATTCTAAGGGAACAAGAGTCTTGTATCTGAGTCCCTTACACCATTGGTGGGGGTCTATAAATATCCCATCAACCCCCCTTGTAATTTATGCAATTATTATTGAAATACAAAGACATTCTCTCAAAATCTTTCTTTGATGTGTGCATCGTGGGGTGTGAGGCCCTTCCTTTCTTCCTTTGGAGCATCGCGAGGTGTGAGACCCAACTTATTGATGGGGACATCCATAATAAGAATATATACTTTGATTAACTCACTTTGTTTTTGCAGCTATAGTCAATAAAGTTTTCAAAGCAAGTTAAAATTTTCTTGAAACATGTTCATAAGCCAAATTTTCTTGAAGCATGATTTGGCTTATAAGCTAACACATGAAAGAAGCCCATTAATTTTCTTGAAGCATGTTTATAAGCCAAATTTTCTTTAAGCATGATTTAGCTCATAAACCAACACATGGAAGAAGCCCATTCGGCTCAAGCCCAAAGCATGATGGAGGGCATCCTCTTCAAGTCCAAGACCAACCATTCAAGCCACTTCAAGACCAAGCCCAAGCCCAATTCATGCCAAGATTTGAAGCACATGGGGGAACAAGTCATCAAACAACTTTGGGGGAGAAGGAATTACAAGACATCAAGAATTTTATGGGAAATAAAGATTCCTTCCACTACCCCATCCATATTTAACATGTGGGATGCCATAACTTATGACACCTAAGCCTCCACATCAGCATTTGGAAGCCATATTAGGATCTTCTAGATGCCACATGTCAAAGTGGTTGTAACTTTCTATCTATAATTTGTTTCTAGTTAGAAGCACTTACCTAAGAGTTGTTGGAGCCAACTAAGCCAACCTTATCCCCTCTGAAAGGGATATGCCCTACAAGCCAATCTATGTTGTATCTCCCAAACCATTGTAATTGACAATATTCTAATAAAGGCATTATTTTTCATCATACGCTGTGTTTATATATGATGAACCCCATAGATTAGGGCTATGATTTTAGGGTTATGATGAGATCATACCTATGAGACCTAAAGTCTTAAAACCTTAACCTAAAATATTCCTAGTCAAAGGAACCCTGAGTAGGGGATCAGGGTTTTCCGGTAAGACTAGCACATCCCATGTATACTGGAAAGGGTGACTGCTCTCACAGTCACTTGTGTATGACACTAATACTGGGATGTGGGTGCTCATTGGAGAATGAGTTCACTCATATGATCCAACTTGAGAACATCTAATGGAGTCTTAGCTACATGTCAATAGAAGGTTCTCATAGTGGGAGTGGTACAAGTAATCCTTTGACCTGAGACTGCCATAAGTACCTTATGTACATGAACCCATGCTTTGGTTCAATCCTAATCATGACACTGAGTCATGCACAGGATTGATACTGGGAATGGTGAATTGGATATGAAGGTAATGAGTAGGTCAACAAGGAATCGATCACTCTTAGTAAGAGGAGATTGCATCCAGCTAGTTAACAATCGGATGATGATTCAGGGAATCTTTGATCAAAGTAAAGATTTAGAGATGGTTTCTAATATCAAGATAATTGAATCATCAATATAAGATTGAGCTAGAATAAATATAATATTGGATTTGACATATATCCATATCCATAGTTATTTTTGGGTGCAGGCTGATCGAAAGATTTAATTATACGGAACTCTCTACTGAAGGGTCATTTTGGTATTTCTCCAGAATTTCCATATCTTCCGGGTAGACATGACACGTTGCTAGACGTCAATCTTGTCTTGTGGGTTGATCAAATTTAAAGATCACTTATTAAGAAGAGTCCTAATTGATCAAATCGGGTAAGCCCGGTTTGACCTAAATCGATTAGAAAGAGTTCTAATCAAATTAGGTCAACTTGTATTCGAACCCATTGCTGGCTAGATGTGGACCCAATGGTCACACACTAAGAGGATTGATCAAGAGTTTAATTTGTAATTAAATCATCTTTGCAGGATAACACTCTAGCAGGTGTTGCAAATCCTAGCTTCTATTCGAATCGGAATCGAATTAGGGTTCCGAATTGATTCAATTTGGGTTCTAATTGGATCTAATTAGACCCTAATTATGAAAATAGGATTATGGCTAACCCTATTGGCTAGCCATGCACCTAGGCTAGGCCCCCACCCGCCCCTTAGCATTTTTCATGCCAAAATGCCAGGAGTCCATGCGCTAATGGGCTCTTGGCATGCCATTTGGAAGAGTCCATGGCGCATGGACTCTTGGCACACCCCACTTAATTCTCCGATGTTTTTATTTGGGGTGGCCTCCTTTCTTAGAGTTAGCGCCTCAGATATGCCCCCTTGGATGGAATCCAATGGCTGATGATTTTTAAGAAAGGAAGAAAGCGCCTGTTGCTTCCCGGTCGTGCAAAATAACATCTCTTCGGAGATGAAAAGTCGCGACTACTCCTTTCTTTTAAAACACCGCGACTTTTTCTAAGAGAAGGCCGTGGGATTTAATCTGGAAGGCCGTGAGAAAGTGGGAAGGGGCGTGAGAAAATGAGAAGGGCATGAGATGGATGTTTACGGAGAGGTGTGGGCGCCTATCTGAGATCTATTTAAAGGGTCGGGAAAATCAGAACAAGGTAATGTTTTCTTTTATTCCTTCTCCTCTCCTAAAGACTCTTTCATTCTTTTCTTGCTCTTGCACTGTTTCCTTTACAGAGTACACCTCTGTCGAAACTCTGCTACTGAACAAGAATAAGAGTGAAAGTCTCCGATGGTAAAGGAAAGAAAGTAGTTCTGATTTATTCCTTCTTTCTTACACTAAGACATTATTGTCTTAATTTCTCCTCCAACTTAAGACAAGCCAATATCCTCTTAGGACAAGGTCTTTTCTTCAAGACAAGGGTGTCTAAAGGGCCAAGGTCTTAGTGGAAGGAGAGAAGAGATCAAGGAAAGGGAGGCTACCTCTTGTGTGGAAGAATTCAAGCCATAGTCCAAGCAATTAAGTTCTAGGAAGAAGAACTCAATAGGAGGAACCATTGAAAAGAAGATAGTGTTTCTTGATCATTGCTCTGTGTGGATCACCATCGGAGGGCGGACACCTGGATGCCTGGTGAATTCAGTTAGCCCCTTCAACTTCAAGTTTTTGTTGAATTAGCGATTACAGGTTGGTACCCTAATCCTAATTTGCATAGATATGCTTGTCATATGTTCTAGTCTTATTTAAGGAGTTCCTGGTTTAAGGTTTTTTTGGTGAATTTAGTTTCAATTTTGAAATTACACTTCCGCTGCATTGCATCGGAACCCAACAGTGGTATCATAGCCACCTTAATTAGGACTATAATCTATCATATTTTGTGTTACATATTAGGTTTTTAAGTCCTAATATGCTATTACACTTAGCATATTTTCTGGTTGCATATATGTTTTGGTGTATGCCACTAGTTTGGGTTTTTCACTCAAAACCTAATAATTATAGAGATATGATTAGTTTTGAAGTCATCATACTGAAATAAGGTTGCCCTGGCATAATGGTGGATCCATTATGTGGTAAATGGTTGTCCTAGTATGATGACACACTTAGCACATATTTGTTTATCAGAATGATATGATTGTGATGTTCTATAAGAATGTGCTGGCAATTTATAAAACCCTCCTCTTAAAATTATATTAAGTCATAGTATATTTAACTAATAAGCATCACTAGTCATGATGAAATTGATCATTCGGTGTCTAGAAAGGTGGTTCTGGAAGGTAAAGAGAATTGTGGCTTTTAATTGGTTCCGTTGACTGACCTGGCCAATTTTATTGGTGTCTAGGAAAGCAACGGGGGGACTCCCACATCTTTTTCACTTGCCTGGCCAATTTGATTATATTTAAATCTTGACTAAAATGCTTAGTGTTAAAATACTATATATTGGCCTTCCTTCATGCTGGATCATTATTGTGTTATGAACCACATTAGGTTTGTTATGTTATCTGCAAGACCTATATGGTGATTGATATAATACTAGTCTAGTGCACAGATATGTCTTACAGTATATTCAGTATAATGCCTTGTTGTGTTATCTGCAAGGGCATTATATTTGAGTACTGACTGTATAGAAATGAAAGGGTCTTGACTTAACTAGAACATTATGGTTTGTTGTGTTTTTCTGCAAGACTAATAATGTTCTAGAGGCCAAGTTATTTTTGAGAATTATATGAGATATAATTGGAAGAGTTTCCTACCTTTGAGCTTATAAAGAGTTGTTGTATTTTCTGCAAGATCTTTTATAAGTTATTAGGATCTCAATCTCACTAAGAAAAACCGATCAGGGTTCTTCTCGATTATCATAGTGAGGGCTATGATTTTTGATAAAATAGTGGAGACATAATTAAATTGAAGACCTAATTTAATTATGTAAGTCATTTCATGGTTGTTTGCTTATGTATTGTTCTTTATTAAATGTAGATAAATGGCATCATCATTATCACTGTGAAGTATCTTAGATACCAACAAACTGACTGGTCCAAACTATGTGGACTGGTTGAGAAATTTAAAGATTGTGCTAAGTTCAGAAAACTTTCTTATATTCTTGATACCCCTAGTCTTAATCCACTAGGGGATGATGCCACACAGGAAGATATGGCCCATACAGAATGTGGCAGAATGACTCCCTCACTATCAAGTGTATCATACTGGCCTCTATGACCAATGAGTTATAGAGACAGCATGAAAGCATGGATACTCAATCCATAATGCTCAATTTAAAAGAGCTTTATGGAGAACAAAGCAGAACTGCTAGATACGAAATATCTAAGCAGTTATTCCATGCTAGGATGACAAGGGAACATCCATTCAGGATCATGTCTGAAGGTAATTGACTTAATCACCAGATTAGGTCAATTAGGTTTTATTATGGATGGGGAGCTGAATCAGGATTTAATCCTGCAATCACTCCCGGAGTCATTTTCTCAGTTTGTCTTAAATTATCACATGAACAAACGAACACTTCCTTGCCTGAGCTGTTAAATATGTTAAAAATAGCAGAGAGCCATGTTAAGAAAGAAAAGGCTCCACTTCTTCTTGTTGATAAGACCAATAAGAAGAAATCAGGCAAAAAGGTTTTTAATAGGAGGCTAAACCCTAAGGGTGGCATCAATAAGATAAGAAAGGAAAGAAGGCCTCAAAACATCAACCTGTTTCTTTTGCGATAAAGTGGGACATTGCAAAAGAATTGCAAGCTTACCTTGCAACTGTGAAGCCTAGTGCGTCATGCACCAAAAGGTATGTATGAGATACATGCTATATTGACATTAAATTCGTCTATATCAAATACTTGGGTATTGGATACCGCTTGTGGTTACCATATATCCAAATCTTTGCAGGACCTCCACATGCTAAAGTATTGAAGGAAGGTGACTTCAATCTCTATGGTGCTAGTGGTGATATCATCCAGCAAAAGCTGTAGGGACCTATATTCTGAAGTTGCCTTCAAGGAAGATCTTGGAGTTAGAAAATTGTTACTATATGCCTAAGATTATTAGGAACATTATATCTATTCCTTGTTATTAAAACAAGGATATGTAATGGATGTAATGAGCACTGGTTGCTTGATAATGTTATCTAATAAAATTATTTGTTCTGGCATATTTAGCAATGGGCTCTTACTCTTTCTTCCAATGATAGTGTTTTTCATGTCAATAATAAAAGAACAAGAAAAGACTTTAATGATACTTTACTTTGGCATCATCGACTTGGTCATGTTAATGAGTCTAGGATAAGCAAGTTATACAAGGAAAAATTTCTTGATCCTTATGAGTATGAATCATTAGGAACTTGCGAATCATGTCTCATGTGTAAGATGACCAAGACTCCATTTACTGGACATGGAGAAAGGTCAACTGAGTTATTAGGACTTATACATACTGATGTATGTGGTCCATACAACTCAGGCCAGAGGTGGATACTCATATTTTTTCACATTTACAGATATTTATCTAGGTTCGGATGTGTGTATCTTATGAAACATAAATCTGAAACCTTTGATAAATTTAAGGAGTATCAAAGTATGGTCAAAAACACAACCAGGAAAAGTATTAAAGTTCTACGTTCTGATCGAGGAGGAGAATACTTATCCACAGAGTTTTTAGACTATCTTAAAGTTAATGGAATTCTTTATGAATGGACCCCTCCTTATACACCACAGCTAAATGGTATAGCTGAAAGGAGGAATCGTACCTTATTAGATATGGTACGATCCATGATGTGTTTCATAAATTTATCCATTTCCTCTGGGGTCCTGCCTAGAAACTGCTGTTTACTTCTGAACAAGGTACCTTCTAAATCCGTGTTAGTACTCCATATGAAATTTGGAGTGGAAAGAAACCGTATCTTAATATTTTAAGGTATGGGGATGTCCAGCTTATGTTAAAAGAAATTTTGGACATAAGTTGGAACCTAGAGCGGATAAATATCTATTTGTAGGATATCCTAAAGAGGGTAGAGGATATCTGTTATACCATCCTGTGAATAAAAGATTTTTGTCAGCAGGCATGCCACTTTTCTAGAAAAAGAATTCATTTTAGAAAAGGGCAATGGTAGAACTGTTAAATTGGGAAGTACAAGAAACACAGATAGACAGTTCTCAACCATTAGAACATTTAGTTAGGACAGAACCAGAACACAAAACTCCTCACCGTAGGTCTGATAGAGTGCCACGGGCACCTGAGAGGTATGGGTTATTATTGAAATAATGAAGCCCAAGTCATCAAAATGATGAACCTCTGACCTATACGGAAGCTATCTTGAGTACTGATTCAGATAGATGGCAAGAAGCAGGAATCCGAGATAGACTCTATGTATGTAACCAAGTAGGGTCTTTGGTCGTGTGCCAGAGGGTGGTAATCCTATTGGTGCAAATGGGTCATAAGAAGCTATAAGAAAAAGATTGGGGCTGATGGCCAAGTTGAAACCTATAAAGCCAGATTAGTGGCAAAAGGTTTTAGACAAAAACAGGAATTGATTATGATGAAACATTCTCACCTATTGCCATGCTCAAATCAATTCGGATTTTACTTGCTATAGCATGTACCACGATTATGAGATCTGGCAGATGGATGTGAAGACTGCATTCCTCAATGTTTTCTTGAGGAAGAAGTCTACATGTCACAGCCAGAAGGTTTTATTTCAAAGAATAAACCTAATCAAGTATGCAAGCTAAAGAAATCCATTTATGGATTAAAGCAAGCTTCCAGGAGTTGGAACATCCGCTTTGATGAAACTATTAAAAGGTTTGGTTTTATCAAAAATGTGGATGAACCCTGTGTTTATAAGAAGACTAGTGGGAGTGCCATAGTCTTCTTGGTTCTGTATGTAGATGACATACTCCTTATTGGGAATGATGTCCCAATGTTGCAATCAGTCAAGGTTTGGCTATCAAACCAGTTTTCCATGAAAGATTTTGGAGAAGCATCCTATATACTAGGTATTAAGATCTATAGAGATAGATCTAAGAGGATGCTAGGTTTATCCCAATCTAGGTACATTGACTTAGTGCTGAAAAGATTCAGCATGGATGGAAGTAAAAGAGGTTATCTTCCTATGAGTCAAGGCATACATCTTTCTAAAAGGATGTCTCTAAGACACCTGAAGAAAGAATAGAATGAATTCTATACCTTATGCTTCGACAATAGGGTCCATAATGTATGCCATGTTATGTACCAAGCCTGATGTGGCATATGCTTTAGGCATTGTCAGTAGGTTTCAGGCTGATCCAGGAGAGGATCATTGGAAAGCAGTTAAAAATATTCTTAAGTACCTGAGAAGGACTAAGGATATTTTTCTGGTTTATGGTGGTTCTGATCTTAAACTAGAAGCTTATTCTGATTCTAGTTTTCAATCAGACCCTGATGATAGCAAATCCATTTCGGGATATGTTTTTTACCCTAAATGGTGGAGCAGTGAGTTGGAAGAGTACCAAACAGCAGACTGTAGCTGACTCAGCCACAGAGGCAGAATACATAGCTGTCAGTGAAGCCACCAAGGAAGCAGTCTGGATGAAGAAGTTCATCACAGAGTTGGGTGTTGTTCCTGAGATTGAAAACCCAGTGCCACTTTACTGTGACAACACTGGGGCTGTTGCTCAAGCTAAGGAACCAAGAGCTCATCATAAGTCCAAGCACATTCTGAGACGCTTCCATCTCGTCTGAGAAATAGTAAAAAGACAAGATGTCTACATAAATAGAGTTGATACAAAGAACAATATAGCAGACCCGTTCACTAAGGCTCTACCACAGCGAGAGTTTGATCGCCATCTCGAGTGTTTGGGATTAAGATTTAATGGCGATTGGCTTTAGTGCAAGTGAGAGATTGAAAGGGATATGCCCTACAAGCCAATCTATGTTGTATCTCCCAAACCATTGTAATTGACAATATTCTAATAAAGGCATTATTTTCATCATACGCTGTGTTTTATATGATGAACCCCATAGATTAGGGCTATGATTTTAGGGTTATGATGAGATCATACCTGTAGACCTAAAGTCTTAAAACCTTAACCTAAAATATTCCTAGTCAAAGGAACCCTGAGTAGGGGATCAGGTTTTCCGGTAAGACTAGCACATCCCATGTATACTGGAAAGGGTGACTGCTCTCACAGTCACTTGTGTATGACACTAATACTGGGATGTGGGTGCTCATTAGAGAATGAGTTCACTCATATGATCCAACTTGAGAACATCTAATGGAGTCTTAGCTACATTCAATAGAAGGTTCTCATAGTGGGAGTGGTACAAGTAATCCTTTGACCTGAGACTGCCATAAGTACCTTATGTACATGAACCCATGCTTTGGTTCAATCCTAATCATGACACTGAGTCATGCACAGGATTGATACTGGGAATGGTGAATTGGATATGAAGGTAATGAGTAGGTCAACAAGGAATCGATCACTCTTAGTAAGAGGAGATTGCATCCAGCTAGTTAACAATCGGATGATGATTCAGGGAATCTTTGATCAAAGTAAAGATATTAGAGATGGTTTCAATATCAAGATAATTGAATCATCAATATAAGATTGAGCTAGAAATAAATATAATTTGGATTTGACATATATCCATATCCATAGTTATATTTTGGGTGCAGGCTGATCGAAAGATTTAATTGTACGGTAACTCTCTACTGAAGGATAATTTTGGTATTTCACCAGAATTTCCATATCTTCCGGGTAGACATGACACGTTGCTAGACATCAATCTTGTCTTGTGGGTTGATCAAATTCAAAGATCACTTATTAGGAAGAGTCCTAATTGATCAAATCGGGTAAGCCCGGTTTGACCTAAATTGATTAGAAAGAGTTCTAATCAAATTAGGTCAACTTGTATTCGAACCCATTGCTGGCTAGATGTGGAACCCAATGGGTCACACACTTAAGTGGATTGATCAAGAGTTTAATTTGTAATTAAATCATCTTTGCAGGATAACACTCTAGCAGGTGTTGCAAACCCTAGATTCTATTCGAATCGGATTCGAATTAGGATTCCGAATTGGTTCAATTTAGGTTCTAATTGGATCTAATTAGACCCTAATTATGAAAATAGGGATTATGGCTAACCCTATTGGCTAGCCATGTACCTAGGCTAGCCCCCCCCCCGCCCCTTAGCATTTTTCATGCCAAAATGCCAAGAGTCCATGCGCTAATGGACTCTTGGCGCGCCATTTGGAAGAGTCCATGGCGCTTGGACCCTTGGCGCGCCCCACTTAATTCTCCGATGTTTTTATTTGGGGCAGCCTCTTTTCTTAGAGTTAGCACCTTAGATATGCACCCTTGGATGGGAATCCAATGGCTGATGATTTTTAAGAACGGAAGAAAGCACCTGTTGCTTCCCGGTCGTGCGAAATAACATCTCTTCGGATATGAAAAGTCGCGACTCCTTTCTTTTTAAAACACCACGACTTTTTCTTTAAGAAAGGCCGTGGGTTTTAATCTGGAAGGCCGTGAGAAAGTGGGAAGGGGCGTGAGAAAATGAGAAGGGCGTGAGATGGATGTTTACGGAGAGGTGTGTGGGCGCCTATCTGAGATCTATTTAAAGGGTCAGGAAAATCAGAACAAGGTAATGTTTTCTTTTATTCATTCTTCCTCTCCTAAAGACTCTTTCATTCTTTTCTTGCTCTTGCACTATTTCCTTTACAAAGTACACCTCTGTCGAAACTCTACTACTGAACAAGAATAAGAGTGAAAGTCTCCGACGGTGAAGGAAAGAAGGGAGTTCTGATTTATTCCTTCTTTCTTACATTAAGACATTATTGTCTTAATTTCTCCTCCAACTTAAGACAAGCCTATATCCTCTTAGGACAAGGTCTTTTCTTCAAGACAAGGGTGTCTAAAGGGCCAAGGTCTTAGTGGAAGGAGGAGAAGAGATCAAGGAAAGGGAGGCTATCTCTTGTGTGGAAGAATTCAAGCCATAGTCCAAGCAATTGAGTTCTAGGAAGAAGAACTCAATAGGAGGAACCATTGAAAAGAGATAGTGTTTCTTGATCATTTTTCTGTGTGGATCACCATCAAAGGGCGGACACTTGGACGCCTGGTGAATTCAGTTAGCCCCTTCAACTTTAAGTTTGTTGGAATTAGCGATTACAGGTTGGTACCCTAATCCTAATTTGCATAGATATGCTTGTCATATGTTCTAGTCTTATTTAAGGAGTTCCTGGTTTAGGGTTTTTTGTGTGAATTTAGTTTCAATTTTGAAATTACACTTCCGCTGTGTTGCACCAGACCCAACACCCTCCCCTCCACCCTTGGATGAATTCCTAGCATTGGAGCCTATAAATAGGGCCCTTAGGCTCTTATTATATTCATTCTATGCTATGATTTGAATTAATGAAAGGATTGTTCCTTGTGTTCTAGTTTCTTGAGTTCTTATTTGGAGTGAAAGTTCTTGAGTTTGAGAGTTAGAAGATAGGTTTTAGAAGAGAGTGTGAGGTCTTGAATGAGTGTTTGAAGAGTAGAATACCCTTGAGTATTTGAAAGGTGGAGTGCTCATTGCTTGATCCAAGATCCAAGTATCATTCCTTGAAGGCACCGGCTTCTACTTCTTTGTTTCCCTTTCTTCTTCTTCTTGTTTCAATTCCAATTTTAGAATTCTCCTTCCACGCCTACTCTTTGATTTGATGCAGGTCTTCTTTGATTTTCCAAGTCCAAGATGAAGGTCTCCAAGCCAAGAATCATGGCCAAGGTGAGTCTTAAAGGTAGGGAGTGCTAGTCTTATGGTTTAGACTTCAATCCTTGAGTGATGAGAGCTCCTTCTTCCACCAAATAATTAGCCATCATTGTTGATAGGAAAACTCTTCCCAAGCTTCATTAGATTTGATCATTTGAAGATTAACTTATCCTAGTAGTGATGGTTTCCTTGCCATGAAGATCCTAATCTCTATTTTGAACTAGTATTACATTTCAGGTATTGTAATTTAGATCAACTATTCTCCTTATGAAGATTCTTTTCTTGAATTAATTTAGACCATTTATTTGATAATTAATTACTTAAGTTTGCTTTCTGGTTAGCTTGCTAAAACTCTCCATTCATCATTTCATGTTCATCCCTCATCAAATTTTTGGTATCATAGCTTATGGTTCTACTATGTCAAGTGATTGATTGCTGAAATTCTATTCTAGTATTCACCCAAATTTTTCATAAATTTTAGTGATTTTTTGTACATTGAAAAAAAACTTGGAAAAATACTTTTCAAGTTCCTTTGTGTTTAGGACTCAAAATATAAAATATTAAAAAAATAATTTTCATTTATTCCTGGATTTAAGAATACGAGATTTTAGATCATTTCTGAAATTCTGTCTAGAATTCTGTTTCTGCCTTCCTTTTCATTTAATTTTTAAAAAACACAAAAATCTTTTCTATAATTTTTAATTTTAGATATAAGATCCAGACCTTGATTTTTTTTATTTTCCACCAGAATTTTCAATTTTAGAAGGATCTAGAGTTAGGAATTTGAAATTTGAATTCAGGTTGTTAAGAGTTAGCTAAACTGCTGGAATCTTCTAGCAAGTGTTTTCAAACTACCTTCTCAACCAAAATTCGAGTTAATCTGAAGTAAAAAATTTAAAATCTGAGATTTCAGATCTGTTATTTAACTAAATCAATTTTATTTTGAATTTTTGTATTTTTAAAAATATTAATTTTTAATTTTTAGAACTAGCTAGTTGAAAGTTGTTCCCTGCTGAAATTTTCTTTTGCAACAAGTTTTCAAACAAATTTCTTAACGAAATTCTAGGAATTAAATTTCAAAATTTATAATCTAGAATCTTCATTGAGGGATATAACAATTCAAATTTCAATTTTATTTTTTTTTAAATTTTTAAACTTTAATTTCATTTTTTTTAAAAAACTAGTTGACTAGAAGTTATTAGGGCTGAAACTATCTTGCTTGCAATAACTCTAACTTCTAGAATGAATTTTTAATCCTAATTCGAGATTTAAATTTTATAATTTGATTTTTTAAATTTGGACTTCAAAATATAAATTTTCTAATTTAGGTTTTTGAATTTTAATTTTTTAAAATTCGGGTTTGAATCACATGTTTGTGCTAATACTAGTTATTGTGTTAACTAGTTGTGAATTGTTTGTGCATCCATTCCTAAAACTAATTAAGGGCATTCAATCATAACATAAGGAAAGGATGTCATTACCTTTCCTTGGCCCAAAACAATCACCCACATTTGCATTGACCTAAACCACAATTGAAATAGAGTAGGAACCTAAAACTAGGGACACCCACAAGTCGGGTTCAAGCACAAGGTAAGACAAAGTATTATTTGAGTTTGTACTTATTCCTTGAAATTGGTGTCTAAGGAAAGAGGTCAAATGGCAAACGCCTTAAGTGAACTTGCAGTTTTTAATTAGGACCTCGTGAAAGTGAGGGGAGCCTCTCGCAACCCCACCTCTTACCTGGCCAGTGGACAGGGTAATTACATACTTAAGTAGTATCTAGTTAAGTCTTTTTAAAACTTTTAGATCTAAGATCCCTAGAAGTTAGGTTTGTACTGCTTGAAGCTCCATACCAATAGTCCCACACTCAGTCTATTTTTACCCATGGATCCTAATCTTGAATTCTTTTTAAAAACCCTGACTAAAAAAGTTTGATACCATAAATGGACAATTATGGCAAATGAGAAAGGAATTAGGTCAAGTGAAGGACCATGTTGGGACACTTAAAGAGACCCCAATGACCCCCACCGAACCTGAGTCACTTAGGTCAATTTCTCGAGGTCCAAGAGTCGATTATCATGAATTCACTACTGAATACAATTCAAGACGACTTCACCATGACTTCATAGAAAAAGCCCATAGGATTCATGCTGAGCCTGAATCACCTAGTCCACCTTCCCTTGGTCCAAGAGCCCAATGTCATGATCTCACCCTTGAGTACAATCCTAGATACCCCTACCAAGATTTTGTAGATCATGAGGAGAGAGTCTTTAGGATCAATCGACCCTATGCACCCACTTTTGATGGAAACCCTAAGGTGTATGTCGATTGGGAAGAGAAAATGGATCAATACTTTGAATTTGATGAAATGTCGGAAGTAACAAAGTGTCAATTTGCCAAATCAAAGTTAATCCAACATGCTAAAGCATATTGAGGAGAAGTTGAGCGAAAAAGTTATTATAGTGGGGATAAAATAAGTACTTGGAAAGAAATGAAGAATAAACTGAGGGAAAAGTACCTAGATAAATATTATGAGCAAAAACTTTTAGACCAATGGTACAAATTGAGATAAGATGATACACCTGTATTTGATTATATTACCAAATTTAATAAGTATGAGGGAGATGAAGAAGACACTAAACCCATGAAAAAATTAGAGAAAAAATCTCCTGAACCTATTGAAGAATTTAAGGATAAAATAGAATCAAAGTCTTGTCCAAATGAAGGGCTAGAAAGAGAAAATCCTAAACGTGTTGAAGAACTTAAGAAAGAAGTTTATGAAGCTGGATCTAACCTTATGGATGAATATGATCAAGAACAATTACTTGAAGATAAAATAATTATCCAGCCTAAAGAAATCAACAACGGGGATAATCAAAATGAAGTCCAAGAACAAAGCGATGAAGAACAATTCGAGGAGATAATAGAGGACCTGGAATTAATCACGATTGAAGATTTACATCTAGAGATTAATGAAGGATCACGTAATAGGGAATTGACCATCAAAGAAAATCTAGAACCAATTCCAAAGGATCAACCCCAAGAAATTGTAGAACTTGCAAAAGAATTTAACATGAGGATTAGAAGTGAAGAGATGGTAGGAATTGAAAGATAGAAGTGCAAGAAAAGGAAGATGGAAATTGTATTCCTTGATAATGGCCCTATGCTTGATTCACCCTTCTGGAACATTTCCAATCCTAATCACCCAGCTGGGACATCCACCATACCATTGATCAGGTCCTAGTAATATTCAACAGTTACTTTTGGAAGACATTATGGCATTTATTGGGCACCAAATTAAGATTCACTGCCACCTACCTAAAGTTGTGTGCAGAGTTTTCAAAGCCATTTAGGGGATTATTGGAAATTAAGAACTTTTTTTCCTAGTAATAAATTTTAGTTCAAAGATAATAAAGTCCATTAGAGCTTGTTTTGTTTTGGTGTCATTTATGTTTTATCATTTGATGTCATTTAACCTTCCCATGCATAAGTGTCCATGACTGCGAGAGTCATATGCATAGCATGATTAGTAAGAAAATTTGAGCAATGAAATTAACAAGCATATGATTAACTAACGTAAAAGAACCAAAGAATTTTAGGAAGGAGACTATGTCATGGTAAGGCCAAACTTGAGCGATTATATACCCGTGGTGTAGGTTATTTTCAAAATAGTGAGAAAAATTTAGACCTAATATGTGCTAGATTTACCATCTGACTTTGGTATCAGTTCTACTTTCAATAATTCAGATCTAGGAGGGTAAAGGAACCAACAATGATATCTAGTAAGCCTTTCAAGCCTGATTCTATCTTTGAAAGTGAGCCAACCCATAAGTGTCCACTAGCCAAGTTACCCAAGCAGCAAGATAGGATTGAGCGAATCTTAGACAATAAGACTATCACTACCCAAAAATAGGGACTATCAACGCTACCTGGTTCATTGGCAAGGATGCCGATTCTGAAGACTCATGGATTACTTGAGAAGACTTAGAAAGAATCGATCCTGACCTCCTAGAGTATTACCAAAGCTAGATGAATTCCTACTTAACAGAGTCGAGCTCTTTCTATCCCGGGAGAGCTGATGGGGACATCCATAATAAGAATATATACTTTGATTAACTCACTTTATTTTTACAACTATAGTCAATAAAGTTTGCGAAGCAAGTTAAAAATTTTCTTGAAACATATTCATAAGCCAAATTTTCTTGAAGCATGATTTGGCTCATAAGCCAACACATGGAAGAAGCCCATTTTTTCTTGAAGCATGTTCATAAACCAAATTTTCTTGAAGCATGATTTTGCTCATAAACCAACACATGGAAGAAGCCCATTCGGCCAAGCCCAAAGCATGATGGAGGGCATCCTCTTCATGTCCAAGACCAACCATTCGAGCCACTTCAAGACCAAGCCCAAGCCCAATTCATGCCAAGATTTGAAGCACATGGGGGAACAACTCATCAAATAACCTTGGGGGAGAAGGAATTACACTACTTTAAGAATTTTATGAGGAACATAAAGATTCCTTCCACTATCCCAATAATATTTGACATGTGGGATGCCATAACTTATGACACCTAGCCTCCACATCAGCATTTGGAGCCATATTAGGATCTTCTAGATGCCACAAATCAAAGTGGTTGTAACTTTCTACCTACAATTTGTTTCTAGTTAGAACCACTTACCTAAGAGTTGTTGGAGCCAACCAAGCCAACCTTATCCCCTCCCCTCCACTCTTGGATGAAATTCCTATCATTGGAGCCTATAAATAGGGCCCCTAGGCTCTCATTGTATTCATTCTATGCTATAATTTGAATTAATGAAAGGATTATTTTTTTGTGTTCTAGTTTTCTTGAGTTTTTGTTTGGAGTGAAAAGTTATTGAGTTTGAGAGTTAGAAGATAGGTTTTGAAAAGAGAGTGTGAGGTTCTTGAAAGAGTGTTTGAAGGATAGATACCCTTGAGTGTTTGAAAGGTTGAGTGCTCCTTGCTTGATCCTAGATCCAAGCATCATTCCTTGAAAGCGTCGGCTTCTACTTCCTTGTTTCCCTTTCTTCTTCGTTTTGTTTCAATCCAATTTGAATTCTCTTTCCATGCCTAATCTTGATTTGATGCAGGTTTTTCTCTTATTTTCTAAAGTCCAAGATGAAGGTCTCCACCAAGAATCAAGGGCCAAGGTGAGTCCTAAAGGTAGGGAGTGCTAGTCTTATGGTTTAGATATCAATCCTTGAGTGATGAGAGCTCATTCTTCCACCAATAATTAGCCATCATTGTTGGTAGAAAAAACTCTTCCTAAGCTTTATTAGACTTGATCATTTGAAGGCTAACTTGTCCTAGTAGTGATGGTTTCCTTGCCATGAAGATCCTAATCTCTATTTTGAACTAAATCTACATTTCGGGTATTGTAATTTAGATTAACTAGTCTCCTTATGAAGATTCTTTTCTTGAATTAGTTTAGACCATTTATTTGATAATTATTGCTCAAGTTTGCTTGCTAGTTAGCCTGTTAAAACTCTCCATTCATCATTTCATTTTCGTCTCCCATCACTTATCCCCGACAAGAAGATCCATCCACTACCTCTAACCCTTCCCTTCTTTCCTTTCCCTTTCTTTCTACTTTCTAACCCAAGATTCCTTTGCTGAGTATTTTGCAGGTGACCAAGAATCTAGATCTGGTATTCTTGCCTCGGAACTAGTATCGTGTGGAAGATCAAAGCCCAAAACAAGATCTCAAAACCTTGTTGCCACGATCTTGAGAGTCCTGCCAGATCTATATCGAGAGAGCGATCTTCATTGGTACAACTAATCTTATTTCCTTCTCTGTTGATCCCATAAGTGATTTTGATGATAACCAAACATTGGAGCATGTATATTTATTTCTGACAACTCTTCAAGTGTTTGACAAGTTTTTGTAAGATGAATTAAATGTTCAATCTTCAACTCCTACACTTCTATTTTCTTGTTTGAGTTGTATTGTAATGTGTTTTTGTAAAGAAGAACCCAATGAAAAAGCTAAAAAAAAAACATGTAAAAAGGGTTACTTCTGTGTGTGTGTGCCATGAAATTTATTTTGAGTTGGTTTGTTTGAGAATGTAAAGTGTTGGTAAGAGTTTTTCTTTAAGTTCAAATGTAAAATCCTGAAGAAGACACTCGAGCCGATCATACATGATGAAGAGCCGACTTTGCTTACTAGCACGCAGCAAGGATTCTGGAATGCAGCAATTGAGTCGACTTGGTGGAAAGTGAGCCAACTCCAGTGAATCTGAGTTGACTAAAATCAGTCCAAGCTGACTCCTCCAGAGTCTAATTTCAAAAGATTTCTGAGAATAGCTAGGCCAGCCGACCCAAAGAAGAAAGAGCTGACTCTGCCAGACCTAATGTTGAAAGCCGAAGAAAGCGAACCGACTCGAACTGCACCAAGCAAACTGCACCAAGCCGACTCTTCTTACTAGCATGCAGCAAGGTTTCTGGAATGCAGTAATCCGAGTTGACTCAATGGAAAGTGAGCCGACTCCAATGAATCCGAGTCGACTGGAATTAGTCCGAGCTGACTCCTCAAAAGTCCAATTTCTAATGATTTCTGAGAACAGCCAGGCGAGCCGACCCAAACAAGAAAGAGCCAACTCTGCCAGACCTAATGTTGAAAGCCTGAGAAAGCGAAACGACCCGATCTGCACCGAGCCGACTCTTCCAGAGTGAGGTTTATCGAACCTGAGAAGAAGAGCCGACCCAAGCTGAAAAGAGCCGACTCCTCAAGTTCAAGTTTTTCAAAGAAAGAAGTTCGAGCCAACCCGAGCTATCAAGAGCCGACTCGTCCCGAGTGACGTTTTGCACCCTGAGACAAGAGCTGACTGCATTGAAGATTTGGAAACTCGACCCATCGACTCGAAGGATCCAAGCTGACTCGAAAGAATCGAGCCAACTCGAATGTCATTTCTAGGTATCTAACGGCTAGATCCTGAAATTACTTTTGAATGCTAAAAGGTGCTCCAACAGTCACAAATCATTTCCCAATGGTCTACAATGGCTAGAACTACCTTGGGATAATAGAAGACTTTAAATTTGAAGGATTTGAACTTCCTTGAAGCAATGAATTAGAGAGTTCTTCAAAGAAAAGAGAGCTTCATTGAATATCCTACCGACCAACTGCAAAAGAGCACAAGAGCATTCAAGTCAAGCTTTCAAGTCTTCACCAATTCCAATCTGAAGTTTGAAGCAACTTTGGAAAAAAGTCACTGAAGTAATTAAAGTCTATTCAAGTGCATTCAAGTGGACTTCCAACAAGCTGCACTGGCAACTATCCGACAAATTGAGTTTGTCATTATTGTTACATTTCTTTCAATTCAGTTTTTGAATTGTTGGGTTATTGGTGAGCCCGGTTGAAAAACCAAATAGGTTCTTGGTGAGCCTTGATAAAAACCAAGTGTTGGGTTCTTGGTGATCCCAGTAAAACCAAGTTAGGTTTCTTTGGTGAGCCTGTTAAAACCAAAGGGTGTTGGGTTTTCTTTGGTGATCCCATAAAATCAAAGTGTAGAGTTTTGGATTGTGATCCTGTAAAACAATCCTACTATATTCGGGTGTGAATATAGTGGAAATCCCAAGTGGTATATTGGGTAGTGGACGTAGGAGCTGGGTTGCTCCGAACCACTATAAATTGGTGTGTTTGTGTTATGCATACTTGACTCTTTTTAGCTTCTGCATCTTATAACTCTAACACAGCACCTCCACTAGGAAAGGATTTTGAATTGCACATTATTTGCTTTAAATTTTAAAAAGTCCCAATTCACCCCCCTCTTGGGTAGCCACCTGGGCAACATTCTCTTTATTTTCTGATTTATTGAAATAAACCCTAGTTTCGGTGGTTTCTCAACCACCATGTCCTATTTTTTAATTATTTTATAGGTTTACTTGTGTGGGTAATTGACTTGATTAGTTTTCTTTACCGTCTCTTTTACACACATAAGAAGTTTCTGACTGATCATGATGGTTGATTAATGATTAAGAATCATTCAGTAGCAAAATTATAAATATAATTAACAATTAACCCTATATAAATATTATAAATTAATAATTAATTAATTATTAATTAATTATAGAAGGATTAATTAGTAACTAGATTTCTACTTGGCTTAATTTAATTGAGTAAAATGGTTTAGGTCAAGTCTAATTAAATTTGGTTTAATTAGATTTTACCCAATTAGGTTATATGATAAACTAATAACTAAGGAATTTTTAATTTTGGTTTGACCTTGACTTGGATTTAATTAATTCTAATTTCATTAGAATTTAATTAAGTTATTTTAGATCTAATTGGATTGGGTTTGGTTAATTAGTTGGGTTTATCTAAATTTAGTTTAATCATAACTACTTTTGACCAAGTCAAAATCAAGAAATCCCTACACCTAGCACCCCTAGAGTTTTCTTCATGCCAATCTGAACACAAAATATATTTCATTTCCTCCCTTAATCCCTCCTTGATTAGGATTAGTTAGGATGATTTTTGGATTAGTTTGAGTTAAAAAAAAATGGAGTTCAAATGGGATTCGAGCTCTTATCCTTGTCCTTATCTAGTCTCCTCTTAATCTTAAACTCCTTACCAACTCCACACCAATTTAATAAGAATTTTTGGTGCTGTGCGACCACTTAAGGTGGCCCTATTAGCATGGAAATCAAAAAAGAATTACCATGAAAAAAAGAGAGAGAGGTCACAAAAAAAATGTCATGAAGGGTTCCTTGGGTTCTAGCGCTAGATCTTTTAAGAAGAAAAGAAAATAAAAGGAGAATCTTTTAAATTTTGTTTTTCCTCTATCCTTGATCCTCTTAATCCTCCTCTTGACCTTCTTAAAGGGTTTAAGGGTATCCAAGAAATTTTTTTATTTTAGCCATCTGGTAGCCTTCATGCGGATCTAGCAACCGAGGAGGTTGATTGTATCGAGGCTTCATGTGGACGATTCGTAGAGGTTGGACATCCTGTGTGGCTACAAAGCAACGTAGAGAGCCCTTACCATGTGCTATCGATAGCAGCGATCATTGACTTGCAATTAGGCATGAAATTATATTTTATATTATATGTAGATTTGATCTACAGTGTTCATCAGTTAGATTGATGCATGTTGATTTTATCTTCTATATTGCATATCATATTATGATCCTTGTAGAGTTTATTAGATTTGATCTATATATATAATTTTTTATTTAAAATAGTTTTAATTAGATTTTTTTTTTTGTAAATTATAAGAAAAAATCATGCATGAAATCCTAGAGAATTTTCCATGGTGGTATCAGAGTGATCAGTTTTTATAACATGATATGTAGATGTAGAATCATACATGTTAGATGTAATCTTAATCTAAGTAACTGCTTTGAATTGGGTTGACCACCATGGCCATCCGGTCATAAGAGAAAAGTAGGGTTTAAAGGCCCTCTCTTTCCATTCCATGGGATCTCCTATGGTATGTAAGGGTGCCACTTGTGATTATATCCCATGAACAAGTAAAGTGAAAATATTTTTATTAAAATTATTCTGATAATTAGATCTGATTTTAATGATTTAATATTGATTAATTTACTATTTTTGTTCTAAAATTAATTTATTATAGCATGATTTTATGTTTAAAAATATAAACATAATATTAATTTTAGTACATAACTATATTGTATAGTTTAGATCTAAAAATATTTAATGTATATGAGATGCATATAAATTATTTAGATCTAAATTTTAGCAAAATTAATCTCAGTTAATTGCTGAAATTAAAAGGTCTAAGATTAGATCTAGAATTATGAATTAAAGATCTAATCACATTTCATAAATCATGGTCTTTGGATTAGCTTGAATCGGGTCAATTAACTAGGTTAGACATAGAGTTAGAATTTTGAATAACATCGACCTAATAGAGAATTGAATTTAATCTTACTCAAAGTTGCTTAGCATTAGATCAAGGTTTTTCTAGATCAATCTATAGTAATAGTTTGATCAAGTCCAGATTATATCAAATTGACCTGATTATAATATGATGAGTAGTTGGTATCTAAGGTAAGTTTGGTATTTAATCATGGTTATTAATTGGGGCTATCTCTTACTTGGCTAACTTGGTTGGTGTCTAAGGAAAGAGATTAATGGTGGAACCCCTCCATTGATCTCACTAACCTAGCCAATGTGGTCAATCAGAATTTGATTAGACAACTTATTGGTTCGAGTTAACCCATGCTAGTAAGGATGATTAGCTTGACTAATCTAGGTGTCCTTGGACCAATTATGTCTTTGACCCTCATTATAGACTTGGTGAAGTTAGTGGAAGGATTGGCCCATGTCTTTTCTCTCTTCTAAATCATTATAAAAATTTCTAAATTATGAAGTCTCTAAAAATGACAAAGTTATAGAGATAACTGAGTCATAACCTCTCATTAAGAGGATGATAATGGGTTCAATAGTTTAGATGATCATTGGAGGTCCAAAGACCTGGTGCTCATCTAACTATTAAAATTATCATTCACATTATGATGATTTAGATGTGACTCTCTTAACGATGATCAGGTGGACCGAGCCACACTCAAGCTTGGCAATCATTGGTTAAAAATATTAAATTCAGTCATGTTAATGATTGGACCTAACCAGACTTTCAGTGAAGGTGCCACACGCCTATTGAAGAGTACTTAGGGCAAAATTAAATACTAGAAGTTGTTTAGAGAAACAATTGGTTGAAACCTACCTTTAGATCCACATGGATGGGCCGAGCCACACTCGGGCTCATGTGTAGTTTATAGGATTCTAGTACCCACCAAAAAATTAATGTAATTCCTTGGATTAGAGGTAGAGGCTACCAAATCAAAAAAATAGGAGGACCTTTACACTAAAGTCTATCTTTAGGATTAAATGATTTATGTACTAATAGATCTTGTTCTCTTTTTTTTTTAGTTAAAAATGACTAATACATTGAAGCTCCATCCATTATTAGACAATGAAAAGTTCATAGGATCCAATTTCGATAATTGGTATCAAAAGCTGAAAATTATCTTGGAGCATGAAGTATACATGCTGATAGATCCAGCACCTAAGAAGCCCACTCCTAATATTGAGGTCTAGTCAAAGATACTTACCAGAAGTGGCTCAAACTGAACCACAGTTTGATGAATTATGTGTGTATCCATGAATGATGAACTCAATAACAAACTTAAAGATGCTCAGCCATAGGATATGCTTCAAGTATTGAAAGAATCCTTCGACATTCCTGATGATGTTGAAAGGTACAAAATATCTTGTATCATCTTTAATGCCTAGATGAGGGAAGGGGTGTCGATCACTGATCATATATTGTGTTGGGAATTGTGTCCCAAAGGCAATCGCTTGGGTTGTAGGCGGTTGAGCTAAGTATTGTACTCTTTCTTTGAATTAATAAAATACTATTTTTGGTAGCTCATCACATATTGTATTTCCCTGAAATGAACTCTTTCCATGTGATGAAGTCCTTAGGACTACACTGACTTCGATACAGAGAGGATGTATCGAGTGGTCCTTAACCCTGTTCACAACCAAGGATATATTATACTAGACGGCAATATATCAAGTATAGGTTGTTGTAGTTCACATCGTTTGGTTGTCCTCTTGACCAAATGAGTGTGGTGACACTGATGTGATCTACAAGTGGAATATGTGATATCTCATTGAACGTGACTCCGTGCAACCCCTTTCTGCCAAAGGGATACTCACAATTGGATATGGGTATATGTGTCCCTCTGACCTGAGGTCATCACGGTAGCTTGCAAGCAACTCCCTGTGCTTTGGTACCGGACTACCCGGATTTTTATCCGGTGATGGAAGGTTTTTGGGTACAGGCAAGTACTTGTGGAGCAGTGATGGACCAAGATGGAATTGACCTGTCCAAATAGTTTGGATTGAATGTCTCGCAGTATCTCAATTTAGCAAATCCTCGGCCGAGGTAGTCCTAGTGAAGAGTCACTGGGCTTGCGAGGTTGAGACACGTAGTGGACTGACTCTGTCTGGGTTGGCAGCCCAATCTCAGTCGTCCTGAGCATTAGAGGTCAAAGGATGAATTATATGGTAACCATATGCCAGAGGTTCGATAGTTTGCTCCCGCATCTTCGACCTATCTGGATGCTGGGATCCATTGCTAGATGGTTTCCTGTGCTGGTACTAGAATTGTTCTAGTGCTACCATTTAGGTTCGAACCTATGAGGTCACACACCACAAAGGATTATTCTCTGATCTGGATACCGATTACGATTGGAAATCGTCTCGGTTTTATGGTCACAGTATTTTTGAGCACTCTTTTCCCCATCTTGCCCTTGTCTGTGTCAACCGAAAATTATTTCGGGCTGACCAAGACTGGGCCAGGTTTTTTCTGAATCAGTTTTGAACTGATTCGGAGATCGTTTCGGCCTTCAATTGGTTGTGAACCAATTTTAATCCATTGAACCAATTTAATTGATCTTGAACCGGTTCAATTAGATTGAACCAAGAGGTTTAAATGGATTGGACCATTTTTTGCTTGGACCGGTTTTGAACCGTGTTCTTTTTTCACCGTGTAAATGTTTTACACGTTGCTGGAAGAAACCCAAGCGCTGGAAGCCTAAACGACCCAAATGATCGTGAGCTGGGCATCTTTTCTCCTCCCACCGGCTATGTTTTAACCCTTGTTAATGGCTGATTAATTTGGAGAAATGCAGCCGCTGCCTCGTCCTCTCCCAGTCTCTCCATCTTCCTCCATTGCTGCCTTTAAATACCACAGCTATCCCCTGTTTCAAGAAGTGGTTTTCACCGACATACAAACAAAAGTATTTTGGGCATTGTTTCCTTTGATAGTTTTCTCCCATTTTTGAGAGCTTAGTCTTTGTTCTTATAGGCTGGGTTTTGGAGGGTGAGAGGGAGACAGGCCCCATTTCCTTGTCCATTTGAGTGCTCAAACCCTGGACTGCAGCAAGGCCAGTTGCTGCAATTCACTATGGCCGAATCATCTTCCAGCGGCTAGCACCGCATGTGGAGAGGGATCGGAGTGCCCCGGCAAGTCTCCCCTCTAGAGGGAGTACTCTTCTACTCCTAGGAGCAAGCTACGCGAGCCGGGTTCGCCGCTACAGCTCCAAACGCGAAGATCAACTTGCTGTCCTGTTCTGCTGCAGTTTTCTGGCAGCAGACTTTTGGGGATTTTATACACCTATTTTAGATTATTTGATTGCAGATATCGGTGGCAAATCGAAGTAGATTCGTCCTCCTTGTTGCTGCTGAAGTTTGGGAGCAAACGGAGGTCCGGAAGGTGGTGTTTGGACGACGTTTTCAAACCTCAAAACAGGACATCCCACAGTTCCAAGGAAGAAGGCTGGAATAGTTTTATTCCAGCTATTCCAGCCTATTCCAGGTTTATTCCAGAGTTATTCCAGGTGGAATAAGGTGCGGAAAATTATTTTTTTTAATCATGCATAAATAGATTTATTTGTTTAATTTTTGCAAATATTTTTATATCATGATACATGCCTACATGCAACATGAATAGATTAGGCTCTGGGCAGAGTAGTTTTCCTTGCGCGGATTTTTAAAAAAAGTTTTAAAATCCATTCTGCTCCCACAACTGTTTGCATGCCTAGTGTAGGATCATGTCAAACCACCTGCATCAATTTTCTTTCAGTGGTATCAGAGCCAGGTTGCATGTGTAATCTAATCTAGTATGCATGTTTAATAGGTTAAAATTAGTTTAATCTAAAAATGTATCCTGATTTCTTTTTGGAACCTAGTTGAGACCTTCACCATGACCGTGTGTCTTTGACACGATGCGGATCGTCTGTGTTGGCCTCTTCAGAAGGATCCTTAAAGAATTTTTTAAATTAAAATGTTTTATTTGATGATACATGTTATTGGCATGTTTTATATGGATATGAAATATTTGTAAAATTTGAATCTTGATGCATGATTTGTTATGTAAAAATGTTTTACATTGGACTTAATTAAAAAACTATTTTAATTAAGTGCTTGGCTTATTAAAAATTTTAGGTTTATGAAATCTAAAACATTGCATAAGCCATTTTGGGTTAATTGGGTTAGCTGACTAGTTGGGTCCATAACTGGGTTAGACCTAAGTTTAGTTGAACCGGATTACAAGAAGATTAAACAAAAGTTGTTTAAGGCCCTTCTTTAGAACTATCTAATAGTTAGATTAGTTGATCCATTCATCTAAAATGGATCCATTAGTGGCTCAGTGGATGCCCGAGTCTTTAGGCTAGTCTGATCGAGTCTGGTAAACCGACTGGTGTTGAGGTAGGTTTGGCATTGTGAACATGGTTGTATGAGGCTACCTCTTTCCTGGCCAACTTGGTTGGTGTCTAGGAAAGATGGTTAATGGCGGATACTCACCCATGATCTCACCTACCTGGCTAGTCGAGTCGACCAGAACTGATTGGAAAAGCTCAATGACTCGAGTTAACCCATGTCACCCAGGTTGATCGGTCTGACTGATCTATAGGTGCCCATGGATCAATTTATTGATTTATTTCAACCCTCCTGGAATCTGATTGATTCAGTGGGAGGATGATCCATGTCCTTGCCTTTTTCTTCTGTCATAAATAAAAAAATCCTCTAAAATTATGAGGTCCTTAAAAAGACTAAGTCAAGAGTTGACAGTGTCTTAGCCTCCCATTAAGTTGGATAGAAATGTGTCCACTAGCTTGGTGTGCATCGGCAGTTCCATAGAACGGGTGTACATCCGGCGACTGGAATTTCTATCTGATCGATGATGGTTCAGTGCAACCTCCTTAACGGGACTAGGTGGGCCGGCCAAAGTCGGGCTTGGTCTTTAGTTAGCTGGAAGCATTGGATTTGTCATTTTAATGGTTGGACCTAACCAAGACCCGCAATAGGAGGCCCCAAGGCCGATTGGGGTGTTCTCTGGGGCAAAATGAAATACTGAAAATTGTTTATGGAAACAATTGGTTTACGAACCTACCTTTAGGCTCGTATGGTGAGCTGGCCAAAGTCGGGCTCATGCGTGGCCTATTGGATTTCAGTACCCACTTGAAAAAGTGTTTTCATGGATTGGAGTTAGAGGCTACCAATCTGAAAAATTAGTGGAAAAACCTTTAGACTAAAGTCCAAGTCTTTTGGTTAAATTATTAATTCATACACTAATTTGGTCTTATTTTCTTTTCAGATGTCTTCCAATTTATCGCTCCGGTCACTTCTCGATAACAGAAGTTAAAGGGTCACAACTTCGATAGTTGGTATCGAAGATTGAGAATCGTTCTGGAGCATGAACGGATCCTCTATGTGATAACGGATCCGGCACCTGAAATCCCTCCTGCTAATGCACGGAGTGCAGTCAGAGATGCTTATCTGAAGTGGGTCTCTGATCGGACTACTGTCCGATGCATTATGTTAGCGGCGATGAATGACGAGTTCAGTCACAAATTCGAGGAGGCCTAACCTGATGAAATCCTACAAAAGTTGAAGGAATCCTCGGCACCCCGGATGATGTAGAACGGTACAAAGTGTCTTGTGCCATCTACAATTCCAAGATGCCGAATGGCGGTTCAGTCACTGATCATGTATTGTACATGATCGAGCTGATTGAAAAGTTGGGCAAACTCGGATGCCCCTTGCACGAGCAGCTCGGCAAGGATGCGATCTTGAATTCTCTTCCCTCCTCCTATCTTGATTTTCTCGATCATTATAGAATGAACAAGCCTGCAGTCAACTACCATGGTCTTTTGGGTTGCTGCAGACTTTCGAGAAAGACCATCAACTGAATAAGGGGGTGGTGAATTTAGTGGGAGGAGTAGAGGTCATCGTCCCTTTAAGAATGGGAAGAAGAAAACAAATAAAAAGGGAAAGAAGGTGCAGTATGCTCCTGGCCCTAGTCAGACCAGGAAGTATAAGGCTGATCAATCTT
Organism: Areca catechu; assembly: GCA_021397845.1. NCBI lineage: Eukaryota > Viridiplantae > Streptophyta > Magnoliopsida > Arecales > Arecaceae > Areca > Areca catechu. The sequence goes on along the minus strand of CM038042.1, from coordinate 77,645,826 downwards.
CTGCAGAATGTTTCTACTGCAAGAAGAAGGGACACTGGAAGAGGAACTGTCCTCTTTATATTATGTCCCTTGATCCAAACAGGCCGAGAAAGCAGAAGTCTGCTGAACAAGGTATTTATATGATAAATCTTGTAATTACTCAATTGTTGATACTGCTAACTGGGTATTGGATACTGGTAGTCCAATTCACGTTTGTAATTCGTTACAGGGACTTCAAGTTTGCAGAAGATTTGAAGATGGAAACAGTTTCTGAGCGTCGGGAATGGAAATCATGTTCTAGTACTGGCAGATCGGAGTTCTGCGTCTTGTCTTTGAGTCTTGTATTGTCGAACTAGTCGACTGTCACTATTGTCCTAGTTTCATTATGAGCATAATCTCTGTAGGCCTTTTGGCCATTGTGGTTTTGAAATATCAATAAAGGAGATTTTTGCAATGTTATTTTGAATAACTCTGTTATAATGAAAGCTAGATTAAATAATGGCATATATGTACTATCAAGGCCTGTTAGTGTAATGTACACTTCTAGCAAACGCCCAAGGTTAGATAATGTCAACGATTTGTATCTTTGGCACTGTAGGCTGGGTCATATTAGCCAAAATAGGATAAACAAGATGCGAGGAGATGGACTCCTCGAGGTCAGTGATTCTGAATCACTGCCCACTTATGAATCCTGTTTACTTGGTAAAATGACCAAGTCACCTTTTACTGGAAAAGGTGAACGAGCTACAGAACTTCTAAGTCTCATACATACTAATGTATGTGGACCGATGATAGTTAGTGCTAGAGGAGGATACAAATATTTCATTACTTTTACAGATGACTTTTCAAGGTTCGGTTATGTCTTCTTAATGAGACATATGTCTGAGTCGTTAGAAATGTTCAAACGATACCGTAATGAAGTAGAAAGCAAATTGAAAAAGTATTAAACCCTTCGATCTGATCGAGGTGGTGAATACTTATCTGGTGAATTTTTGACATATCTTGAGGAGAATGGAATTCTCTCTCAGTGGACTCCTCCAGGAACACCACAGTTGAATGGTGTGTCCGAAAGGAGGAATCGAACCTTGTTGGACATGGTTCATCCATGATGGGCTTTGCAACTCTGCCGCTATCCTTTTGGGGATATGCGCTTCAGACAGCCTGTTACTTATTAAATGATGTTCCAAGTAAGTCTGTTGTCTCCACTCCGTATGAGATATGGACTGGACGTAAACCCTCAATCTCACACCGGGTCTGGGGTTGTCCGCTTACGTAAAGCGTTTAGACTCAGACAAACTTGGTCCTAGGTTTGATCAGTGTTTATTCATTGGTCATCCTAAGGAAACCAAAGGTTATTTCTTCTATTTGGAGAATGAACAAAAGGTGTTCGTTGCTCTTAGAGCTATCTTTTTGGAAAAGGAGTTCCTTGGAGAAGGAACTATAGCCTCTAAGATTGAACTTGATGAAGTTCAGCCAATAGAAGAACCTGCACACTCTAAGGACATCGTAGAACTGGCTATGATTGAATTACACCCAGAACCCATTAGGAGATCCAGTAGAATACCGCGTCAGCCGGACAGATACTACGGTTTCTTGGTCCGGGACGGCGATCCCATTGAGCTCGATAAGAACAATGAGGATCCGATCACCTATATGGATGCACTTCAGATATCTGACTCTGAGGCATAGCTTAGAGCCATGCGATCTGAAATGGAGTCCATGGAAATCAACAATGTATGGATATTGGTTGATCCACCTGAAGGAATAAAACCCATCGGGTGTAAATGGATCTTTAAGAGGAAAAGGGGTGCAGATGGGAAGGTAGAGACCTATAAAGCCCGTCTGGTTGCCAAGGGGTATCGTCAGTGATATGGTATCGATTATGACAAGACTTTCTCCCTGTGGCAATGCTCAAGTCCATTCGGATCATGCTTGCTTTGGTAGCATATTTTGATTATAAGATCTGGCAGATGGATGTCCAAACCGCTTTCCTGAATGGAGAGCTGTAAGAGGAGGTGTATATATACAGCCTGAAGGGTTCACATCCACAGATGAATCAAAAGTATGGAAGTTGCAGAGGTCCATCTATGGACTCAAGCAAGCATCTCGAAGTTGGAACTTACGGTTTGATAGGTGTATCAAATCGTATGGCTTCGTTAGGAACGGAGAAGAACCGTGCATCTATAAATGGGTTAATGGTTCTGTAATTGTATTCCTAGTACTGTATGTTGACGACATTCTCTTAATCAGGAATGATGTCGCAGCATTATAAGGAATAAAGGTTTGGTTATCATCTCAGTTCTCCATGAAGGACTTGGGTGAAGCTTCTTACATACTAGGTATGAAGATCAATAGAGATAGATCTAAGAATCTTTTGGGACTGTCCCAGTCTACGTACATTGATACCGTGCTGAAACGGTTCAGCATGGAAAATTCCAAGAAAGGCTATCTCCCGATAGGTTCTGGAATTACTCTTTCCAGGAAGGATTGTGCGAAGCTCCTGAGGAAAGAGAGCGCATGAGTAGAGTACCTTATGCTTCTGCAGTAGGCTCTATCATGTATGCTATGACTTGTACTAGACCAGACGTGGCATACTCACTAGGAGTAGTGAGCAGATACCAGTCTGACCCAGGTGAGGCGCATTGGAAGGTGGTTAAGTCCATCCTTAAGTATTTGAGAAATACTAAAGATCAATGGCTGATTTATGGAGAACCTGACTTGAAACTTGTGGGGTACTCTGACTCCAGTTTCCAGTCGGATAGAGATGATAGAAAGAGTGTGTTAGGGTTTGTATTTACCCTGAATGGAGGAGCGATCTGCTGGAAAAGTTCCAAGCAGGCAACTGTTGCAGACTCGGTATGCGAAGCAGAATACCTTCAGCATCAGATGCAGCAAAGAAGCTGTGTGGTTGCGGAAGTTCCTTGGAGAGCTAGGGGTGGCACCTTCCCTAGATGGTCCTGTTCCGATGTATTGTGACAGCACTAGAGCCATTGCTCAAGCTAAAGAGCCTAAAGCTCATCACCGCACCAAGCACATACTGCGGTGATACCACCTCGTACGAGAGATCATGGAACGAGGTGACATCAATCTTCTGAAGATCGATGGAAAAGAAATCTGGCCGACCCCTTCACTAAAGCCCTCAGAATAAAAGAGTTCGACTATTGTAAATGGAAATGGGTATTAGATACTCTTCTGATTGGCTTTAGTACAAGTGGGAGTTGTTGGGAATTGTGTCCCAAAGCCAATCGCCTGGGTTGTAGGCGATCGAGCTAAGTATTGTACTCTTTCTTTGAATTAAAAATATATTTTTTGGCAGCTCATCACATATTGTATTTCCCTGAAATGAACTCTTTCCATGTGATGAAGTCCTTAGGACTACACTGACTTTGATACAGAGAGGATGTATCGAGTGGTCCTTAAACCTTGTTCACAACCAAAGGATATATTGTACTGGACGGCAATATATCAAGTATAGGTTGTTGTAGTTCACATCGTTTGGTTGTCCTCTTGACCAAATGAGTGTGGTGACACTATGTGATCTACAAGTGGGATATGTGATATCTCATTGAACGTGACTCCGTGTAGCCCCTTCTGCCAAAGGGATACTCACGATTGGATATAGGTATATGTGTCCCTCTGACCTGAGGTCATCACGGTAGCTTGCAAGCAACTCCCTGTGCTTTGGTGCTGGACTACCCAGATTTTTAATCCAGTGACGGATGTTTTCTGGGTACAGGCAAGTACTTGTGGAGCAGTGATGGACCAAGATGGAATTGACCTGTCCAAACAGTTTGGATTGAATGTCTTGCAGTATCTCAATTTAGCAAATCCTTGGCCGGGGTAGTCCTAGTGAAGAGTCACTGGGCTTGCGAGGTTGAGACACGTAGTGGACTGACTCTGTCTGGGTTGGCAGCCCAATCTCAGTCGTCCTGGGCATTAGAGGTCAAAGGGATGAATTATACGGTAACCATATGCCAGAGGTTCGATAGTTTGCTCCCGCATCTTCGACCTATCCGGATGCCGGGACCAATTGCTAGAAGGTTTCCTGTGCTGGTACTAGAATTGTTCTAGTGCTACCGTTTAGGTTCGAACCTTTGAGGTCACACGCCACAGAGGATTACTCTCTGATCCGGATATCGATTACGATTGGGAATCATCTCGATTTTATGGTCACAGTATTTTGAGCACTCTTTTCCCCATCTTGCCCTTGTCTGTGTCAACCGGAAATTGTTCCGGGCTGACCAGGACTGTGCCAGGTTTTTTCTGAATCAGTTTTGAACTGATTCGGAGATCGTTTCGACCTTCAATTGGTTGTGAACCAATTTTAATCCATTGAACCAATTTAATTGGACTTGAACCGGTTCAATTAGATTGAACCAAGAGGTTTAAATTGATTGGACCATTTTTTTGCTTGGACCGGTTTTGAACCGATGTTCTTTTTTCACCGTGTAAATGTTTTACACGTTGCTGGAAGAAACCCAAGCGCTGGAAGCCTAAACAACCCAAATGATCGTGAGCTGGGCGTCTTTTCTCCTCCTCTGGCTATGTTTTAACCCTTGTTAATGGCTGATTAATTTGGGAAATGCAGCCGACTGCCTCGTCCTCTCCCAGTCTCTCCGTCTTCCTCCATTGCTGCCTTTAAATACCACTATTGTCCCCTGTTTCAAGGAATGTTTTCACCGTACAACAGCAAACAAAAGTATTTTTTGCAATGTTTCCTTTGAGAGTTTTCTCCCATTTTGAGAGCTTAGTCTTTGCTCTTATAGGCTGGTTTTGGAGGGTGAGAGGGAGAGTCACAGGCCCCATTTCCTTGTCCATTTGAGTGCTCAAACCCTTGACTGCAGCAAGGCCAGTGCTGCCATTCCTGTGGCCGAATCATCTTCCAGCGGCTAGCCCGCGTGTGGAGAGGGATCAGAGTGCCCGGGCGTGTCTCCCCTTAGAGGGAGTACTCTTCTACTCCTAGGAGTAAGCTACGCGAGCCGGGTTCGCCGCTGCAGCTCCAAACATGAAGATCAACTTGCTGTCCTGTTCTGCTGCAGTTTTCTGGCAGCAGACTTTTGGGGATTTTATACATCTGTTTTAGATTATTTCGATTACAGATATCGTGGCAAATCGAAGTAGATTCGTCCACCTTGCCGCTGCTGAAGTTTGAGAGCAAATGGAGGTCCGGAAGGTGGTGTTTGGACAACGTTTTCAAACCTCAAAACAAGACATCCCACGGTTCCAAGAAGAAGAAGTCTGGAATAGTTTTATTCCAGCTATTCCAGCCTATTCCAGGTTTATTCCAGAGTTATTCCATGTAGAATTAAGGTGCGGAAAATTATTTTTTTAATCATGCATAAATAGATTTATTTGTTTAATTTTTGCAAATATTTTTATATCATGATACATGCCTACATGCAACATGAATAGATTAGGTTCTGGGCGGAGCAGTTTTCCATTGCACGGATTTTTAAAAAAAGTTTAAAACCCATTCTGCTTCTGCAGCTGTTTGCATGCCTAGTGTAGGATCATGTCAAACCACCTGCATCAATTTTCTTTCATATTGTACATAATTGAACTGATCGAGCACCTTAGTAAACTTGGATTTCTCTTGTATGAGTAGCTTGGAAAGGATGCGATCTTGAATTCCTTGTCAAAGTCCTACCTTAACTTTCTTTGTCATTATAGATGACTAAAGCCTGCAGTAAACTACCATAGTCTATTGGGGTTATTGTAGACTTATAAGAAGGATCATCAACTTAACAAGGGGCCGATGAATGTAGTGGGAGGATCTACTTCGACAAGTCATTATCCCTTTAAGAACGGGATGAGAAAAAATAAGAAGAAGGTGCAACATACTCAACCAAGTTAGACCAAGATGATAATGTCTAACAAAGTTAGGTAGAGTGCTTCTTCTATAAGAAGCAAGGATTCTAGAAGAGGAATTATCCTCTTCATGTTGCCTTGCCAACCGAAAAAGAAGAAGAACCAACAACCAGTTCCTGGACAAGGTACTTATATGATAACACCTTGTAATTTTTTTGTGATACTACTACCTAGGTATTAGATATTGGAAGCCTTACTCATATTTACAATTCATTGTAGGGACTTCAGTTAGTAAAAGATTTGAAGATGATGAGATTCCTGAATGTTAGAGATGGAAGAGTAGTTCCAATTCTAGCTTTATGAATTGTCATGCTTGTATTCAATGAAAATATAGTTATTTTAAAATATTATCATTATGATCTTAGTTTTATGATGAATGTTATTTTTGTCAACCTTTAGCCAGGAATATTTTTATTTATTAATAAAAGGTGATATTATGATATCATTTTAAATGGTATTACTATAATGTATGGATAATTGAAAACAAAATTTATATTTTATCATTTCCTGTTAGTGTAGTGTATATGTCTAGCAAACATCCTTATTAGATAATGTGTCTGACGTCTACCTTTGGCATTATAGACTAGGTCATATTAACAAGAATAGGTCTTGTTGATCATTATTGTAGGCGGTCAAAAATAATTTACCAACTCAATTCTATAGCTAGGGTGAGTCGGGATCTATCCTCAGGGATCTTAGGACTAAGTTATGATTTTAAAAAGAAAAGAAGAGTAGTTATTGTGGTGCAATAATAAAAGTAAGAAATAAACTACTTTTAAGGTGAAGTAAGTAAAAGAGATCACGAGTTGAAGAGTAAATTTGCACTGCCTAATTATTTTTTTTTATAATTTAGATGTAATTGAATTTAGAGATTTACCTGTCTTTCCTTGGCATATCCCGTACTCGTAATAGACCACGGCATGTCTTCAGGAGGTATTAGGTATCCAACTCTTTTTTTCTCGGTATATCTCATATCTGTAACAGATCATGGCACATCCCTAGAAAGCAAGAGTTGTCCATAACCTTAATCTAATAATAAAGCATAATAAGGAGCGAATAAAGAGAATAAACAAACTCATATAAAACATACTCTTTTATTGTAGACCAAAAAAAATATAACAGATTAGAGAACAAGAAAACTTCGCTCTGCCACGTACAAAATTTTTTCTTCCCTCATGCACTTCTGCACTCTCTTGCTTCTAAGTTGATCCCCTCCTGTCCCCTATGAAAAGCTCTAGAGGGACTCCAGGGAGTTGATTGCCATAGGTAGAGGTATAAGAGGCTTTTTATAGGGTTTAACAAGGGAGAGGTTTTCATGGGTTCCTAATGTAGGACTAAACTAAAGAATCAAAGGAGTGGCTAGGATTCAATTTTATAATAGATCAGTGGTTAGATAGTAAACCCACATTATAGTTAAATTAGATTGCAGAATCCTGCTCCAATTGGTGCTTAACTGGTTGAGCATTGGTTGTCATTGGATCTTGATCGGAGGTCCGCAAATCAATCACAGCAAGAAAATCAACTTGAGCAATTGAGTGCTCTAAGATTCATGCAACATTGTCTAGCACTACCAAGACTCCTTAGACCATGGCTGCCACCACCAGAACCACACCAAGCCTTTACCAGACTTGCTTGCATGCCTCTAGAACTCGTCATTGGGAGGAGGGTTGGTGATGCTCGATGGAATGGCCTACTACAGAGGAGGAGATGGCACGATCATGATAGCAGGCTATGGGGAGGAGGATCGAGCAAGGGTTGGCCAGATCCGAGTTGGAGTTGAGATGGATGGCGGCGATCTATGCATCTTTTGGCGGTTCTCTGGTGTAAATAGCAACATGCCATGTGGAGGGGTTTGTTTCATGGTAGAGAGAAAGAGAGGTGGTGGAAACCATGGGGGATGTGGCAGGTGGTGTCTTTTGGTGCTTCTCCGAGCAGAGGAGGTGGCATTGATGACTCCGGTGGACGACAGGGTGGCTCCTCCGGTGAGCTTGGCTCAAAAATTACATCATAGTCCATGGCTCTGAGCTGTGGACCATTGGCCATGGTTGCCCTAGATCGAGTGGCATCTTGTGAACTAGGCAGTCGGTCCACCATGGACCGGCTGCTTTAAACTCCATGTAATTCCTTTATTATTTTTCAAAAATTGATTCTAGGCTTATTTCATATCCGATTTGCTTCAACTAATTTTGTTTGAACCCATAAATCTAGCTATTCACATTGAAACTCTCTTTTCCTACAAATAATGTATAAAACTATCAATTTTGATAATAAATAAATTTAATTATTAATTAATACTTATATATATGTATAATGTAGTTATCACACCTCCTAACTTGAACATTGCTCGTCCTCGAGTAAATAGATAAATAAGCTATGTATAGAAACTCATTGTTGAATTGAAAGTTGACTTAGGTAGTCTATAGGCAACTGATACCTGACTAGACCGTTATAGAGGTACTTCATTGGATCACTGAGTTAACCCAATTAACGTTGAGTGTTGACCATAGAAATCTTTAGAGGTCTTCCTTACCATCTTCTCACTTACTCTTTAAATCCTCTAACTTGATTTGAGTCAGATTTGTTGTCTTTTTAGTCCTTCCATTCTCTCTCTTTTTTTCTTCTTTCTTCATTTTTTTTCTTTTTTTTGGAATCTAGTGCAATGTCCTAGCCTCTTAAGTATTAGCATCCTCACCTTTTGACATGAATCACAATGCTTACTTAGGTGAAGGAGCTCAGTTTTCTGTGGGTTCCATTGCTTAATGATCTCTTGATCTTTTTACTTTTGATGCAAACCATAATGCTTACTTAGATGAAGGGGCCCGATTACTCAATAAGAGTTCAAGAATAGCTGTGAGATTAGATTGACTCTCTTATAATTTTTTTTGTATACAGGACTTTTTGAATATCTTAACCTTTCCACCCATACTCTCAACAAGCAAATTCTTTATTAGATAAGAAGGAAAGAGTTCTGGAATCACTCCTAAAACTTAATTTAATCAACATCCCATAATTTGTTAGGTTTTCTTAGTGATTCACCCTTAGTATCTCTAAAATTATCTAGGCCATTAATCATCATTGATTAGGGTGCCTAGTTAACTCTAATTTGAGACAACAATTAGGTATACATAACATAATCCATTTCTAACCGTACTCGAAGATCTAAGCAAGTTAATTTTTCTCCCCCCCAACTTATTCGACATTGTCCTCAATGGAGTAGGAAAAAAATAAACACATTAAAAAAAAGAGAGAATGGACTTGGGATGAGTGTGCTTTGGGAGTTGAAGAGGGCTTTCCTAAAGTAGCAGGCTCTTATTCTTCCATCTAAGTTCTTATAATTATACTAAAAAGAAGATAAGATTGTTAAGTTACCTCCCAACCAGCGTTAAGTTTAACATCTTTTAGCCAACTTAGTGATTCTTTTAAATTATACCAGTTGATACATCACTAAATTATTAGATATACCTATCCATGGTGGATGGTTGGATGAAGCCCTGTTAGTAAGGTTCCACACAAGATCTACAAGATATAGCTTCTAATAGTAGGTACTAGGAGGTGGCTTTATGTGTATAGTAGATGTTGGTTTTAGTGCCAGTGCTAGGTAATGATTGGAGGGTGTAATAAATTGCTCAAACTTTTGTATCCAAGGTGGATCTAATAATTTGCTCAGCTTCTCCATGCTATCTATTCCAGTGAAGTTCAAATGTTTATAGGATAGGTCTTCGTAAAGTTATCAAGACTATTGTACTCAAAGACTGCATTACTTAGTTCTGGATGTGACAATTGGGGCAGTCTACTAGCGGATTAGAGATTATCTCTTCAATAGCTTCTTTGGATTTGCTTGGTAAACCTACAAGTTGGGTTTCCTAGTCAGGGGTTGCATCATGTTCGAAGAATGGATCATTTACCTTGACTAGGAGTGGCTCTTGTTCTAATATAGGTGAGGTCTTTAATGGAGAAGCTATTGGTGTATTAGGGAGATGGGCCATCTGCTCATATTTCATGGTCAATGGAGGAGTGGAACTAGGTGGTTCTTATAGTGCATTCACTTCATCCATGTATCCCTTTATGTTAAAGCTATCCATATCAAAATGGGCTAAATAGGCTTGTAAAAGGTCTTGTGTGGGTGTGTTAGGGGTGGTTTTTTCTATAAATTCTTTTAGCACATTTACTTCATCAAACCCATCACTTTGTGGTCTAGTGATTGCACTGAATACATTTAACATCAGCTTTTTATTCCCAAATGACATTCCATGGCTTTTATCATACAATTAATGCATGCATTTGCTGTAGCTAGGAGGGTCCGTCTAAGATAATGGGAATGTGTCTTGGGTTGCTACTCAATTCCATGTCGAGGACTAAGAACTCAACTAGAAAATAAAACTCATCTATCTTGACTAAGACATCCTTAAGCATCCCACATGGTACCTTAATTGATCTGTCAGCTAACTGCAAGGTGATTGAAGTAGGTTTCAATTCTCCTAGTCCAAGAGTTTATACACCAAACTAGGTAGAAGGTTTACATTGGCCCCTAAGTCCAATAGAGCTTTTTTAACATGAAAGTTTCCTATGACATAAGAAATTATAGGAGCTCTGGATCCTTATGTTTTGGGGGAGTCGTGTGCTGGAAAATAGAACTAGCATGTTCCATAAGGCATACTTTTTTTGGGATTTATGATCTAGATTTATGTTTCTGGGTGCACAAATCTTTCAAAAATTTAGCATACATCAGAACCTGTTTGATTGCATCCAAGAGGGGGAGATTAATCCAACTTTCTTAATAATTCTAGTATCTCTTCAAGTCCTCCTCCCTTCTTCTTAGCAAGAATAGGGCTTTTAGGACATCTGGGTATGGTACTTTTGGCAAATAGCGTGGTTTGGTCCAATCAGTTCATCTTCTTTTCTCAGATCCTCCTTGTCCTTAGATGGTTCTGATTCAGGTTGGGTTAGAGGTGTGGGGCATATCTCATTGGTTTTACTAGGTTGCTCTATGACCATTCCATTCTTGAGGGTCATTACCGATTTGGCATGCTCAGAAAAGGTTTCTGGGATAATAGAGCTTTCAGCCATGAATTGTCCTCTCGGGTTACTCTTAAGTTAAGATGGCAATTTACCTCCTTCCCTCCTACCCAGACTTGCCACTAATTGACCGATTTGCATTTCTAACCTAGCGATGGATTGTGTATGAGAATTGATTATTTGGGAGTGGGAGTTGAGGGTCGAGTGTTGACTTCTATCCGGTATAAAGCCTTCAAAACTCTCTTCTCAAAAGTTGAACTATAGTTAGTGGAGGACGGTTGAGGAGGGTTTTGGTATTGCGAGTAAGGTATGCTCATATAGCTAGTTTCTTGGTAGTTTAGGCTTGATGGAATTGGGATAGTAGGTGGTTGTGATTTCTAGGAGAAATTAGGGTAATTGCACCATCCTAGGTTATAGGTGTTTGAATAAAGATCGTTTCTTGGTCTATGAGCTTGTTAGGCTTGAACTTGTTAGACTTGTTCATGGACAAATTCAGGAAACTGGGTAGCCACTGGATAGTCTATGATGTAGTGGGTGGGGCTAGAATAGATTGCGCAAACTTCTTGTTGTGCACTAGGTATAGATTGGGGTAGGAGAGTGTCCCTTACTAAACATGCAATCCATCCTTTGGGACAACTCATCTACTATCTTTTGTGGCATCTCATTCATTTTATTGTGGATATCTACGTAGTAACCAACTTCATAGTTTCCATCCCTTTTTTGAGGAGCAATGAGTCTGTCACTACCTAAGGCAGACATATGGTGTAAAGAATTTTCACTTAATGTTTCAAATAATTACCATGCCTCATCTTCACTTTTAAGCATGAAAGTTCCTTCGCATGAGGCATCGACCATCTACTGGTGTTTCTTTAATAGATCATCATAGAAACACTAGACCAATTGCCACTTTGGAACTGCATGATGTGGGCACTTTTGGATTAGGTCCTTTAGCCTCTCCCATGTTTCATGGAACATTTCCCCTTCCATCAAGGAAAAACTAGTTGTGGCTTTTTAATCTGGTTGTTTTCCTATGAAAAAGTATTTCTTGAGAAAATATCTTTGGAGTTGGTCCCAGGTTGATATAGTTATTGAATCTAAGGTTCTCAACCAATATTTGGCTTTGTCCTTAAGTGAAAATGAAAAATGTTTCAACCTAAGGGCATTGTTAGATAAATTTTGAATTTTAACTGTACAGCAGATCTTAAGAAATTCACCTAGGTGCTTATAAGGGTCCTTATTACTAAGTCCGTGAAAAGATGGTAACATCTGAATAATACTAGACTTGATCTCATATTGGGTGGCCTCCATAGGAGTGCTTGGATGCATGGTGAGTATGAGTATGAGGATGAGGGTAAAATATTCCTTAATGGGTGCAGAGAGTTGGCATCACCAGGGTTGGCCATATTTGTAGCCTGACTGATTTAAGGGTCTTCTCTAACTCTTTGTCAAGTGGTTGCAAATCGAGTTGTAGTGATCGTCGACCTAGCATGCAACCAAATGGTCCAGCTAAGGCAATCATAGACTATTAACTTTTTTTATATATTTTATAACCTAACTCTTTGTCAAGTGGTTGCAAATCGAGTTGTAGTGATCGTCGACCTAGCATGCAACCAAATGGTCCAGCTAAGGCAATCCTAGACTATAAGTTTTTTATATATATTTTATTAAAGAGGAGAATGGGAGAGAAGAGAGAAGAAAGATAGAGAAAAAGACTAAAGATGAGAGCCTAAGAAGTCATAAAGCTAAGAGGGATAGAAAAGAAGTATTAATTAAAGTTCTAGGTTAATTGCAAACAAGTAGTAATCAATGGACTCTCTATCCTAGGGTCCCTAATTCTAGACAGCTCCTAACTGTTCCAAGGTTGCCTTTGAGTCTTCGAAGTCAGATACCAACTATCCACTAGCCAGGTAAGTGTAAGGTTAGTAGGGGTCCCCTTGTTGCTTTTCTTAGACACCAAATCAATTAGCCAGGTCAGACAATAGAACCAATTAAAGAATCACCTTCCTTCAAGGCTACATCATCCTTGAACCCCTTTCCTAGATACTAGTGAACTAGTTAATCTGAGCTAGTCCAACTCTTAGGATCCCTTATCCTAGTGAGCTCGATAATCCTTAGGGGAACATCTAATTGATTTTAAATTAAGGCTTAGGTTAATGCAATATGTAGGGTGATGGTTTGTGGGCCAAGGAAGGGTAATGACATCCCCACCTTATTGTTTAGGGGTATCGTGCCCTTAAGATGTCTTATGAGTTATGCAATGCAAAGAAAATAGATGTCCAGTACAAGTAGTTAGTTTTTAAGGCGTAATTAGTTTCTTTATTTTAATTACATATTATGAGATGTTTTGTTTTCTTTTTAGGTTAGTTTTTTTAGGTAAGTTTTAATTTAGGTAATTAAATATTGAAAAAAGAAGACTAAACTAGATTAGGTTTATAGGTAGTTAAGTGGTTAACTAGGCACGAAATAACTCGAAAGCAATAAATTAGTCAAGAAAGCAGTAAAAGGAAATAAATATTAACTAATTTTTAATATCTTTTTAATTTTTTGGATTTTTAAATCACAGCCATGCCTATGGTCCTTGACAATAGTGCCAAAATTTGGTCGCTATCATAGGCGATCAAAAATAATTAAAATTGCATGACTATTACCTACATAACGTTTCCTTATAGTGGTGTCAGAGCCAAGTTCATTTGTACGATTATCTTACATGTAGATATGAAATCTTAGTTTCCTTTCACATAGGAAGTACTTGGTTTAAGGTGAATTCACCATGGCCATCCGTTCTTAGGAGAGAAGTAGGGTTTAAAGGCTCTCTCTTCCCATTTAATGGGATCTCTTATTGCATGTAGGGTGCCGCTTGCATCATGATCTTATGAAGAAAAAAGTGAAAGGTTTAGTAGATTAAAATAGTTTTAATTTTGTATGTTAGATCTTTAATTTGTTTAGATATGATCTAATACAATGATATGAAATAAATCCACTGAAAAGTTCAGTGAAAATCTTTGATTTTTATAAAATTGTTTCACATATTTGAAATTATTTCAAGTAATAAGTGATTAATTGAAAATATTTCAATTAGAATTGATAAACTTAATAATGAATTAAGTTGTGTAATAACCTTTTAAGATTTAGGAATGTGATTAAAAATCTTAAGACATGATCATAACCTTGGGTTAATTGGGCTAGCTATGATTAAGTCCTTAATTGGGTTAGACTAAGTTTAGATAAATGGATTAAAAGAGAATAAGTCTAATCAAATATTATAAAGTCTCTTCTTTATAGATCACTCTAATTGGTTAGTTTGATTGATCCATACATCTAAGTGGACTTGATTCTAGCTTCGTGGTGAGCCCGAGTCTTTAGGTTAGTCCAATTGAGTCTGGTAAACCAATTGGTGTCTATGTAAGTCTGGCATCTTGATCAAGGTTCTTTAGGGCTAACTCTTACCTGGCTAACTCAAGGTTGGTGTCAAAGGCAAGAGGCTTACTTGGCGCAACCCATCCCTTGATTTCACTTACCTAGCCAATGTGGTGAACCAGAATTGATTGGATAACTTGTTGATTCAAGTTAACCCATGTCAACTAAGGTTAATCAGTCATGACTGGTTATTAGGTGCCTAAGGACCAATTGATCATGAACACCTTTATAAGATAATGGGAGGTTTCTTGATTAGGTCTTTGTCTTCTCTTAATGTGTCACAATGAATTAATCTTCTAAATTATTAAGTCCTTTAAAAGACAAAGTTATAGGATAACCTTGTCTTAGCCTCCCATTGAGTGGATGGTAATGAGTCCATTAGTAGGTGATCATCGGTAGATCCAAAGATTGGGTGGTTATCAGGCTGGTGGAATTGCATTCATAATATGATGGCTCAGTTCAACTATCTTAATAAGTGGTCAAGTTAGCCAGCCAAAGTTGGGCTTGATCATTCATTAGTTGGAAGCATTGAAGTCGGTCATGTTATTGGTTGGACCTAACCAAGACCTTCAATTGGAGGCAAAAGCCGATTGATTGGCACCCTAGGGCAAAAAAACTGTTTACTAGAAATTGCTTCGAGAAGTAGTTGGTTTGAACCTACCTTAGATGCACATGGGTTGGCCGGCCAAAGTCAGGCTCGTGTAATCTATTGGATTCTATACCGATTAAGGAGTAAGTGTTAATCTTCGGATTGGAGTGTAGAGGCTACTAGTCTTTACAAAATAGTGGTAGAAACCTTTAGACTAAAGTTCATGTCTTTAGGATGTTAATAATTCATATACACCAATATTTTTTTTGTGATTTTTCCTTTCAAATTATGTCTACCAGTCTGTCGCTCTGATCACTTCTCGACAATGACAAACTTATGGGTCCCAGCTTTGACTACTAGTATCGAAGACTCATAATAGTTCTGGAGCATGAAAGGATCCTATATGTGATAGCGGATCTGCACCTGAGGAACCTACTACCAATGCCCGTACTGTAGTCAGAGATGCTTATCAGAAGTGGCTCTTGACTACACTACGATGTGATGTATTATGTTGGTGGCAATGAACGACGAGTTTAGTCGTAGGTTCGAGGAAGCCTCGCTAGAGGAGATCCTTTAAAAGTTAATCTTTTGGCACACCTGATGATGTTGAGCAGTACAGGATTTCCTCTACCATTTTTAGCACTCAGATGCATGATCAAGCATTGGTCACTGATCATGTACCATACATGATTGAGTTGATTAAGCATTTAGGCAAGCTCGGATTTCCCTTGCATGAGTAGCTAAAGAAAAATGCGATTTTGAATTCCTTGCCTCCCTCCTACTTGGACTTTCTCAATCACTACAGATTGAATAGGTCTGTAGTAAACTACCACAATCTATGGGGTTATTGCAGACCTATGAGAAAGATTATCAGCTCAATAAAGGGTTGGTGAACCTAGTGGGAGGCAGTGCGATAGGACATCATCCCTTTAAGAAATGGAAAAAGAAAAAGAATAAATCCAAGAAGGTGCAAAGTGCTGGGCCTAGTTAGACGAGGAAGAAGGCTTATCAAAGTAAGGTAGAGGCTTCTATTGCAAGAAGCAGGGTCATTGGAGGAGGAACTGCCCTGCCTACCTTGCTACTCTTGACCCGAATAGGTCGAAGAAGAGAAAGCAACAAGCTATTGTTGCACAAGGTAATTATATGATAACACCTATAATTTTCTATATGTGATACTACTAATTGGGTATTGGATACCGGAAGTCCTATTCATATTTGCAATTCTTTGCAGGGGCTTCAAGTTAGTAGGAGATTCGAGGATGGTGAGAAATTCTTGAATGCGGGAAATGGAAGCCAAGTTCCAGTCCTGGCATTAGGAGTTATCAAGCTAGTTTTCAAGTCTTGTAATATCATTTTGAATGACTATCATTATTGTCCATCTTTTATTATGAATGTCATTCTGTAAGCTAGTTGGCCAATAAAAATTATGAATTTTCAATAAAAAATGATGTTTTTTCTATCATTGTGAATGGTGTGAAACTTATGGATGGACGTTTAAGTAATAGCATATACTTACTATCACCACCTATTACAGTAATGACTACTTCTTGCAAATATTCTAGGATAGATAATGTCGGCGATACTTATCTCTGGCACTGTAGACTAAGTTATATTAACAAAAACAAAATCAACAAGTTAGTTAGAGAAGGTCTCCTCAATATCAGTGATTGTGAATCACTGCCAACTTGTGAATCTTGCCTTCTTGGTAAAATGACCAAGTCACATTTTTCTAGAAAAGGTAAGCGAGCCAATAATATTCATAGTCTGGTACATACTGATATATGTGGGCCAATGAATATCAGTTCCAGGGATGGGTATAACTATTTCATTGTTTATAGATGACCTATCCAGGTATGGTTATGTCTTCTTAATGAGACATAAATCTGAGTCATTTGAAATATTCAAACAATATATAATAAAGTAGAAAAATAAACTGGGAAGTTTATTAAAATCCTTCGATCAGATCGAGATGGTGAGTATCTTTCTAGTGAGTTTTGACTTATCATGAGGAGAATGGGATTCTTTCTCAATGGATTCCTCCAGGGACACCTCAGTTAAATGGAGTGTCTGAAAGGAGGAATCAGACTCTATTAGATATGGTTCGATCCATGATGGGCTTAGCCATTCTACCTATATCCTTTTGGGATATATTCTTGAGTCAACATGTTATCTTCTAAATAGGGTTCCTAGTAAATCCGTTGACAAAAACTCCATATGAGATATGGACTGGGCGTAAGCCAACACTTTCACATCTTTAGGTTTGGGGGCTTATGTCAAATATTTGCAGACAGATAAACTTTGACCTAGGTCTGACAGGTGCCTCTTTGTTGGGTATCCAAAGGAGTCTAAATGGTGTTTCTTCTATTTTCCTGAGGAACATAGAGTGTTCATCAGTCTTAGGGCTACCTTTTTGGAAAGGGAGTACCTTATTGAAGGCACTCGAGCTGCTGAGGTTGAACTTGGAAAAGTTCAACAGGTAGAGGAAACAACACATTCTTGGACCACTATAAAACCAGATTTGATAAGATCTAAGCCTATTATGCAACCATTAAGGAGATCCATAGAGTACCGTGTCAACCGGATAGATACTATGATTTTTTGGTCCGGGATGGTGATCCTGTTAAGCTCGATGAGAATAACAAGGATCCGATTATCTATATGGATGCAATGCATAGGTCTCACTCTGAAAAATGGCTTGAGGCCATGAAATTCGAAATGGAGTCCATGAAAATCAATAATATATGGACATTGGTTGATCCACTTGAAGGGATAAAATCCATTGGGTGCAAATGGATCTTTTAGAGGAAGAGGGGTGCAGATGGGCAGGTGGAGACCTATAAAGCCCATCTGGTTGCCAAGGGATATCCGCCACGTTATGTATTGACTTTGATGAGATGTTTTTCTCTGTGGCAATGCTCAAGTCTATTCAGAATATGATTGCTCTGGCAGCATATCTGGACTATAAAATCTGGCACATGGATGTCCGAACAGCTTTCCTAAATGGTGAACTGGAAGAGAAGGTGTATATGATGCAACTTGAACAGATGAGTCTAATGTGTGCAAGCTGCAGAGGTCCATTTTTGGACTGAAACAGCCATCTCGAAGTTGGAACATGCATTTTGATAAATGTATCAAAATGTATGGCTTCGTTAGGAACGGAGAAGAACTCTGCATATATAAATGGGCTAAGGTTTTGTAGTTGTATTTCTTGTTCTGTATGTGGATGACATTCTCTTAATCGGGAATGACATTCTTGCATTACAGGGAATAAAGGTCTCATTGTCATCTCAGTTTTGTATGAAGGACTTGGGTGAAGCTTCCTATATACTTGGTATGAAAATCTATAGAGATAGATCTATGAAGCTTTTGGGATTGTCTCAATCTACGTACATAGACATTATGATGGGGGACTAATATGCATGCAATTTTTTTTGCATGTTTTATATGTGGGGTTGAGTGATTAATTCCCGAATTTCAGATTAAAATAAGTTGTAGGGAATTTTATATGAATTTTAGAAGATCAGCATGCAGATTAGGACCTAGAAAAGTAGAAAAGAAGGATCGCTGGGGCTGAGAAGCCTCGGTTAGGGCAAGTTCTCCTACAATAAAACTACTGGAGGTAGAAGGGGTATACCTGACAATGTCTGTGAAGATCACAGCAAAAGGGTCTCTCGTTCCTCGACGGATGCGGCCTGAAAAACTGAGCCAAAGACCCGCGGATACCCGACTTTCTGCTCGGTGATCCGATTGAGGCTTGGCTGGAGTCGTTGGATTCGTAGAAACTCGGGGACCTGTAAATGACATGTCAGGGGTTAGAAAACTCACAAAGGAACAAGAAAACAAAGAAAAAACAGCAAGGGAAGGCTTCTTTTGGAGTGGGCATCCAGGGATCTGAGATGCTTGTTGGCAGCAGGAAGATGATTGCAGCACTGGGAGAAAAACTCTCGCAAACCCCTTTATGCACACAGCAAGGTATCACACAACTCAATAGAAGAACTTAAGTTTTCATTCATCAAAAATTCTAACTTCATACAAGAGGCTAGGGTCCCTTAAATAGACCCTTAACCTTGGGCCCCAAGTAAGGGTACTTTAGACTTTACATAGGACTCCTTTTCCCTTACAAACTCTAACTAGGAATACATGGCACCTAGGTAGAAAAATTTTAAATGGAATGGGACTCCCTCTCCTTGTCTTGGTCAGCCAAGGGGGTGACCATAAGTGGCTGACCAAGGGGAAGGTGATTCTAAGGAGGGGCGCCCTAATTTCTCCCTGGGCCTGGGCTGGCCCAGTTTCCTTCTAGCTGGTCTCCAGGCTTCAGGTTTGCCCTTGTTTATTCTCCTCTGGGGATCTTCATGTCTTCTAGTTAGGTTGGACTCGGGCTCAACATCCATGTCTTCAATCAGGTTGGACTTGGTCTTCACTTGTATGATGTGGTCTTGAGTCTTCAATATGGTTGAACAGGACTCAACAAAATAAAATTAGCTCGACATGAGCTGACTAACATTGGACTGGACTAGCTCAACATGAGCTAAATAATTATAGGACTTAAATGAAAACAACTCAGCTGGACTAAGCTTTATTATAGTGGACTCGAATGTCATTTAAGTGATCCACAGAGGGTTGAGAAGCCTCTGCCTTATTCTGGTGCCTTTGGTGTCCGCACCAATTCTCCCGGGATGGGAGGAACTCGACCCTGTCGAGTGAAGATCAGATTGGCTCACATATCTCTCAAGAAGGTCTGGGTTGAGGCATTGCAAATCCTCTTGAGAAATCCATGAATCGTCTGACTCTGGCCAGCCTTGCCATCGGACTAGGAAGCGTTGATAACCGCGGCCCCGGGTCGTAATGGCTTGATCGTCCAGGATACGCTCGATCCGTTCTCCTTTCTTAGGCCAATTAATTGGTGGACACTCTGGGTAAGGATCACTCTCAACAGAAGGGATAGGTCCAAAAGCCTCACTGGGTATCGTTGCCGGTTCCCTGTACTCAACCAGGTCTGTAATATTGAAGGTAGAACTAATGCCCATATCCGAAGGCAAGTCTAGCACATAGGAATTTGATCCAACCTTCTTTAATACTTTAAAAGGTCCGGCTCCCCGAGCATGAAGCTTCTTAACGGTCCCAGTGGGAACTGTTCAGGCCTAAGCCTAATCATGACAGAATCCCCTACATCAAATTCTTTGATCCTTCTTCGGGAATTAACCAAATTTTTATAAGTTTCATTGCTTAAGTTTATCTTTTGGTTAATGTCTTATGCAAGTCTCTAATATGCTGTGCAAATGACTCTACGGGCTCTGAGACTCGTGCATGAATAGGTAAAGGAATCAAATCAATGGGGCGATTAGGCTTGTACCCATGGCTATCTCAAAAGGGCTCTTACCCATTGTCCTATTTACTGAACTGTTGTAGGCAAACTCTGCTCTAGGTAATAACAAATCCCATGTTCCAACATGTTCACTACCAGGCATCTAAGGAGGTTTCCTAAACTTCGGTTCACTACTTCAGTTTGGCCATCTATTTGAGGGTGGTAGGCTGTAGAAAACTTAAGCTTGGTCCCTAATAGGTGCCATAAGGTTTTCCAGAAATAACTAGTGAACCTAACATCCCTATCAGATATAATGGTCTTGGGTAGGCCATGGAGTTTGACCACATGATCTAGGAAGAGTTTGGCTACCCTAGACGCGTCAAAGATCTGGGAACAGGGAATGAAGTGAGCCATCTTAGAGAACCTATCGACCACTACAAAGATTGAGTCATGTTTCTTTAGGTCTTAGGTAATCCTAGCACGAAATCCATACTTAGGTCCTACCAAGGGCGATCAGGCACTGGTAAAGGTGTGTAAAGACCAGTGTTTTGCTTTTGCTATTTGGCAACAGCACAAGTTCGACATCTGGCTACAATCTGTGCAACGTGCCTTTCAATCCTGGCCAAAAGAACTGGTCCTCTTGCTAAGATCGTCTTATTTCTACTGAAATGACCAGCTAAACCTCTAGCATGGGTTTCCCAAGTTAGGAATTCTCTAAGGGAAGTTTTGGGTATACAGAGTCGATTATTCTGGAAAAGGTAACCATCTTGAAGGGTATACTCACTATGGATATTGGATGGTCCTAGCCTGAGGGTCTGGTAAATGCCTCCAAAGTCTGCGCAGGTTTCATATTCATCCTTTAACCTATCAAACCCTATGACTTGGGTGCTAACTGATCCCAATAGTAAAGACCTACGGCTCAGGGCATCTGCTACCTTATTTCAGTGCCGGCACGATGCTTCAGGATGAAAGTGTAGGCCTGAATGTACTCAATCCATTTACCATGCCGTGGGTTCAGTTTCTTTTGGGAGTTCAGGAATCGGAGTGCCTCATGGTCAGAAAATAAAACAAACTCCTGCGGTAGTAAATAATGTCTCCAATATCTAAGGGCCTGGACTACCGCATAAAATTCCTTGTCATAGGTAGAGTACTTAAGTTTAGCCTCATTCAGCTTTTCACTGAAGAAGGCTACAGGGTGGTTCTCTTGACTTAGTACCCCACCTATTCCTACTCCCGAGGCGTCGCAAGCGACCTCAAACACCTTAGTAAAGTCAGGTAATCTAAGGATGGGTGCATGGGTCATCTTATCCTTAAGCTCTAGGAAGGCCTTATCAGCTGCTTTGGTCCACTCAAATGTACCCTTCTTAATGCAATCAGTGATAGGTGCGACGATTGTGCTAAAACCCCTAATGAATATCCTGTAAAAGGTTGCTAGGCCATGGAAACTATGTACATCATGGACATTAAAGGGTGTAGGCCACTCATAATCGCCCTAACCTTTTCAGGATCTGCAGAAAACTCTCTCAGGGTGACAAAAAAACCTAGGAAGATGACCCTATATGTCATGAAATAACACTTCTTAAAGTTGGCATAGAGGTTATTCTCCCTAAGGGTTGGCATACCAGTCTTAGATGACTAAGGTGGTCCTTCTTGGTCCTGCTATAAATCAGAATATCATCAAAGTAGACCACAACGGATTTTCCAGTAAACTCTCTCAGGACCTGGGTCATAATCCTCATAAAGGTACTTGGTGCATTGGAAAGTCCAAAGGGCATTACAAACCACTCAAACAGGCCTCCTTAGTCTTGAAAGCAATTTTCCACTCATCCCCAGGTCTAATTCTCACCTGATGATAGCCACTCTTAAGGTCTATCTTGGAGAAAACTCTGGCTCCGGCCATCATATCTAACATATCATCCAATCGGGGGATGGGAAACTATATTTCATAGTTATTTTGTTGATAGCTCTACTATCTACACACATCCTCCAGGTACCATCCTTCTTAGGGGTCAGTAGAGCAAGGACTGCACATGGACTCAGGCTCTCCCTAATGAAACCCTTCCTAAGTAATTCTCCCACTTGTCTCTGTAATTCTTGATGCTCACTGGGATTCAGTCTATAGTGAGGAAGGTTTGGTAAAGTGGCTCCTGGAACTAAGTCTTATTGCATGCTGGATGTTCCTAAGGGGTGGCAATTGATCAGGTAAATCCCCAGGGAAGACATCCTCGAATTCTTTCAGAGCTTCAACAATTTCTTTAGGGTGTTCCTTTTGGGTTGGCTCTAATATTTCTTTGGAGGTCAAGATCCAAACAGGGTTACCCTCAACAATCTCCTGTTCTAACTCCCTAGCCTAATCAGGTTAACTCCAGGTTTCTTGTCCTTAAGGCTACTAGAACTCCTCTTAATTGGGTCCCTAGGAGGAGTTGGGTGATAACAAACTTATTCCCATGGTAGTTGAAGCTACAAACATTGGTTCGACCATACAAGGTTGCATCATGATCAAATAGCCAAGGTCGACCTAAAATAATACTACTTACTTCCATGGGGATAACATCACACCAAATCTTTTCCTCATAGGTCTGCAATCTAAGTAAGATTTGGCACCTAACTTGAATTTGGATGGAGGTGGAATCTTCCCAAGAAACTTTGTACGGGCTAGGATGAGGAACTGTGGTCAATCCTAAAGATTTAACTGTCTTGGCAGAGATGGCATTTACACAACTCCTACTATCTATGATGATCTTAAGAACCTTATCCCCTATCTTAACAAAAGTCTGTAGGATGCTAGTTCTACGCCAATCTTCCTTAACTGGGGTTTGGTCTAGGATGCACCTAACCACACCTAATTGGTTCTCAAACTCAGGTTCTTCCTCCTCACCTTCGTACTCCTCTATTAATTGATCATCAGCCTCATAAACTTCTCCCTCAGGTTCGACTACAGACTCAGGCTCTTCTTCTTGTAATTCACCTAGATGTAAAGCACTAACTGGACATTGATTCATAAAGTGGCCTGGCTTATGACATCTAAAACAGGTCTTCTGGGGAGTGTAACCCTTATTAGCTTCTACGATTTTCCTCGATCATCCTTGCGGGCCAAAGAATTACTAGGCTGGGGTCGACTCGGACCTGGCTGACTAGGACTGGGTCGGTTTGGGGCCTGGTAGACTAGGACTGGGTCGACTGGGTATGGGTCGACTGAAGGGGCTGGCTAGCTCCCGGATACTGACTAGGGTATCTAGTGGGCTCAGGTCGACGGCAAACGGGCCCTCTATGGAAACGTTCATGATCCCTAGCAATCTGGTAAGCATGGTCTAGGTCTCTAAAACCTCTCATGTAGAGCTCTTTTTTAATGTCATCTCTTAATCCAGCCCTAAACCTAGATAAGACAACATCCTCAGACTCCCTCAAATCACATCGCATGGAATACTCATCAAATTTTGCAATGTACTCATCTATGCTCTTGTTACCCTAATTAAATCATTGCCATTGATCTAGTAACCCACTACGATATGAAGCTGGAATGTATCTTGTCCTAAGCTTACCCTTCATGGCCCACCAGGTGGTTATAGGATCATGCCCTCCTAGATAAGGGTTCTCTCAACACTAGCCCAATGTAACCTGGCTTCCCGAATCAACTTAAGCTTAGTAAACCTAAATTTACGCTCCTCTGTCATATCATACCATTTAAAATATTGATCCATCTCTCCCCCCCAATCTATATAGACCTAGGATCTAGACACCATCAAAAGTGGAGCATCAAGCTTGACATGTCTATAGGATCGGTCCTCCTGGTCTATAAAATCTTGATTAGGCCTTCTATGACGAACTCAGGGATTGGGTCAGGACGATAGCCTCTTCTAGTTTCAACCTCAAGATATGGATCAGGTTTGGGGCCTCCTGGGCTCAGGATTGTAGTATGGGTCAGGTTGAGGGGCTCTCCTAGGTTCGACCTCTTGGTATGGTCAGGGTTAGGGTCCTCCTAGGCTGAGGGTTATAGTATGGGTCAAGATAGGGGCTTTCCTAGGTTCGACCTCAAGGTATGGATAAGGGTTTGGGGTCCTCCTAGGTTTGAGGGAATTAGGATCTGGCTCAGACTATGACCCATGGGTTTTCGGGGGTCCCTACCCGGACTCTAATTGATCAAACCTGCTGGCAAGATGGTCAATTCTATCATGGTGTTTGAATACCAGACTGAGTTAACTGGGTCATTTGGGGTAGTCATCTGGGTAGTATCGGGGTAGCCATCTGGGCTATTTGATCAGCTAGGGCTTTTATTTGGGCTTGTAAATTTTCCATGGGTTCAGACATTTGTGAAGGAGGTGGGTGATATGAAATCCCTGATCTAGTGCTCATGCAAGACTTGATCAGACCGACTATAGCTGACTAGACCTAGAGTCCAAACTAAGGGCTCAATCAGGGTGGCAAACTAGCCTATAGTAACCCTGTACTCAGCCAGGCAGGTGTAAGGGGAGTGTTAGGTCCCTGATTGCCAATCCTAGACACCAATCAGAGATTGGCCAGGTAGGCGGACCAGCACACAAGCCCTTAGGATTGAATCCCTGAACCACTGTTCTAGACACTGAGCACAGGCACACACAGGTTAACTTAACACAGTGATCTAACACTTGCCCGGACCCGACCAGTTGGTGTCCCTAGCCCACTAGGGCAAATTAAGTATAGTTAATTTTAGGTTAAGGCTTGGGACCGAATGCAAGGGATGTGGTTTGGGCTAAGGAGTGGTTATCAACTTCTCCCCTTATCTGATATTGCAAGAGTGCCCTTAAAAGTAAATTATGCAATGATGGCAGGCAGATGAGGATGCAAATTAGGATTTAGATGTTTTTTGGTATTTTTGAAGAATATGTAATTTTTTTTTTTTGGTTTTTCTTAAAAGAAGAAAAACTTACAAATTATGGCCTAATATGCTGGAAAATACTAAAATTAAAAGAAATACAAAATTGCTAAACAAAATCCTAAACTTCCAAACTTGTCTTGCTGAAAAAAAAACAGAGCCAAAATTTACAGGCTGTATTTCGGCTTGCAGAAAATTCACAGTCCGAAATAAAATTTGAAAAAATTCTGAAAATTACTGTGAATTATTTAAATCTAGAAAATAAATTTCAAAATTTTTGAGTTTTTAACATATAGAAATAATTAAAAAAACAGAGTATATATGGACTGAAAAATGCAGAAAACAAACCTAATCTAAGCTCTGATACCAAATGATGGGGTACTAATATGCATGCAATTTTTTTGTATGTTTTTATATGGGGGTGAGTGATTAACTCCCAAATTTTAGATTAAAATAAGTTGTAGGGAATTTTATATGAATTTTAAAAGATCAGCATGCAGATTAGGACTAGAAAAGTAGAAAAGAAGGATCGCCGGGGCTGAGAAGCCTCGGTTAGGGCAAGTTCTCCTACAATAAAACTACTAGAGATAGAGGGGGTGTACCTGACAATGTCTGTGAAGATCGCAGCAAAAGGGTCTCTCATTCCTCGACGGATGTGGCCTGGAAAATCGAGCCAAAGACCCGCAGATACCCGACTTTCTGCTCGGTGATCCGATTGAGGCTTGGCTGGAGTCGTTGGATTCGTAGGAAATCGTGGACCTGTAACGACCTGTCAGGGTTAGAAAACTCACAAAGGAACAAGAAAACAAAGGAAAATAGTAAGGAAAGGCTTCTTTTGGAGTGGACGTCCAGGGATCTGAGATGCTTGTTGGCAGCAGGAGATGATTGCAGCACTGGAAGAAAAACTCTCGCAAACCCCTTTATGACACAGCAGGGTATCACACAACTCAATAGAAGAACTCAAGGTTTTCATTCATCAAATATTCTAACTTCATACAAGAGGCTAGGGTCCCTTAAATAGACCCTTAACCTTGGGCCCCAAGTAAGGGTACTTTAGACTTTACATAGGACTCCTTTTCCTTACAAACTCTAACTAGGAATACATGGAAACCTAGGTAGAAAATTTTAAATGGAATGGGACTCCTCTCCTTGTCTTGGTCGGCCAAGGGGGTGACCATAAGGGCCGATCAAGGGGAAGGTAATTCTAAGGAGGGGACCCTAATTCTCCTGGGCCTGGGCTGGCCCAGTTTCCTTCTGTCTGGTCTCCAGGCTTCAGGTTTGCACTTGTTTTAATTCTCCTCCAGGGATCTTCATGTCTTCTAGTTAGGTTGGACTCGGGCTCAACATCCATGTCTTCAATCAGGTTGGACTTGGTCTTCACTTGTATGATGTGGTCTTGAGTCTTCAATATGGTTGAATAGGACTCAAAAAAATAAAATTAGCTCGACATGAGCAGACTACATTGGACTGGACTAGCTCAACATGAGCTAAATAATTACAGGACTTAATGAAAAAACTCAAGCTAGACTAAGCTTTATTACAGTGGACTCGAATGTCATTTAAGTGATCCACAGAGGGTTGAGAAGCCTCTGCATTATTCTGGTGCCTTGGTGTCGCACCACATTATGCTAAAATGGTTCAGCATGAAAAATTCCAATAAAGGGTATCTTCCGATAGGCCATGGAATAACTCTTTCCAAGAAGGATTGTGCGATAACTCCTGAGGAGAGAGAGCATATGCGTAAGATTCCATATGCTTCGGGGTGGGTTCTATTATATACTCCATGACATGTACTAGACTAGATGTGGCATACTCGCTAGGGTTAGTGACTAGATACAGTCTGACCCGAGTGAGGTACATTAGAAGGTAGTAAAGACTATCCTTAGTTTTGTGAAATACTAAAGACCAATGGCTAATTTATGGAGAACCTAATTTAAAACATGTGGGGTATACTGATTCCAGTTTTCAATCAGATAGAGATGATAACAAGAGTGTATTTAGATTTTTGTTTACCTTGAAGGAAGGAGCCATATGCCAGAAAAAGTTCCAAGCAGCATACAATGGCAGACTCTATATGTGAAGTAGAGTACATTGCAGCATTGATACCGTAAAAAAGGCTATGTAATTATGGAAGTTCCTAGGCGAGCTAGGAGTGGCACCTTTCCTGGATGGTCCTTCTGTGATTATGACAGCACTGGAGCCATTGCTCAAGCCAAAGGATCAAAGTCCCATTAGTGTACCAGACACATTTTGCATCGCTACCACCTTGTATGAGAGATCGTGGAATAAGGTCACATCGAATATGAAGATCGATGGAAAGGAGAGTCTGGCCAACTCTTCACTAAAGCCATTGGAGTTCAAGAGTTCAATGATATAAATGGAAGATGGGAATATGATTATATTCTAATGGCTTTGGTCAAGTGGGAGTTGTTGGAAAATATATCCCAAAACCAATCGTCTAGCTTATAAAGATTGAGCTATTGTTGTAATTGTATATGAATATATGAATAAAATATTATTATGGCTTTTCATATTTTACATCTTCCTGTAATGAACTCTTATGTGATGAAGTCCTTAGGACTATGTTGATGTGATACAGAGGATAAGCTAGTTCTTAAATTGGCTCGCGACCAAATGATACATTGTCACAGGAAGATAGTGTTTCAAGTGTAGGTCATTGTATGTCATAGTCATTGGTTATCCTCTTAACCAAGGAGTGTGGAGATACTGGTATAGCATGCAGGTGTTGTGTATGATACTTCACTGGATGGACCCATCTATAGAACATTCTTTCTGCTAAAGAGTAGTTGGCATTAGGATATGGATATAAGTGTTCCTCTGACTTGACATCACCATGGAAGCTTGCAAGCAACTCACCGTGCTTAGGTGCTGGACTACCCGGATTTCTAATCCGATAATAAAAGGTTGCTGGGTACAGTCAAGTACTTGTGTAGCAGTGGTTGGATCAAGATTGGATTAACTCCTCCAAAAGAGTTTGGAGTGAATGACTCATTATGTCTCAATTGAGTAAAACCTTGGCCAGAGTAGTCCATGTAAGTAGTTACAAAGATTTTGAGTATTGAGACATATTGTGATAGACTATTCTAGGGTTGGGCGGATAAACCCTAAGTCTTCCGGAGCATTGAGGGTTAAAGGAATGTGTTATATGATTATCATATTCATTTGGTTCTTGATAGTTGCTCTGCAACCTTCGACCTCTCCAGATGCCGGGTGTCATTGCTAGATGGCTATTGCCTACATAACGTTTCCTCACAGCATGATCCTAATGGACTTGAGCATCGAAACTAGCAAGAAGGTTTCATCATAATCTATACCATACTTTTGCTTGAAACCTTTTGCCACCAACCTAGCCTTGTAGGTTTCTATTTGACCATCTGCTCCAATCTTCCTTTTGAAGACCCATTTTCATCCTATTGGAACAATTCCCTTAGGTGGGTTAACCAAGGTCTAAACCTGGTTGTCATACATGAAGTCCATTTCGGATTTCATGGAACTTAAATATTTATCAGAGTCCTTAATCATGATAGCTTTCATATAAGTCAGTGGATCATCTCCTTCAATGATGCTGGTTTCATAATTATTTCCAATCATAAAACCATATTTTAGAGGTGCTGCCCGCACTCTCTCTGACCTATGGAGAGGAGGTGTGTGTTGTGGTTGTACCTGATCAACTGGTACTTATTAATGGAGACATTGCCAGCATGGATCCCGAAGCAGCATAAATCCCAAAGTAGCATGAAACCTGGAGTAGCATGAGTTTCGATGCATATAAATTTAAATTTGAAGATTAGATATTTAGGATTTATCTTTATTTTGAAATTTGTTAGTTGGTTAGGATTTTGATATCTAGTTGTTAGGATTGGGATAGATCTCATCTTATCTTGTATTTGAATTTGAACCATCCTTCTCTTCTTATCTTGTATTCAAATTCAAATAAGGGTTGGAAAGGTCTATAAATACCACCCTCAGTCCTTTGTAAAAAAATTGGTTAATGAAGATGAGTTTTTAGGAAAGAGTGATTCTTCATTCTGCCTCCGTAAAGGAGTGGGCGTGAGGCCCATCTTGCCTTCTCCTTTGGGCATCGAGGGATATGAGACCCTATGCGTTCACTTTCGAGCATCGAGGGGCATGAGCCCCTAGTTATCCCCTTCCCCGTCGAGTCCCCTCTATGATCTTAGAGATTTTCCTTCACGGCCCTAGGTAGCGATTTGGATAGGATGCCCTAGGCTACGCATGTAGTGAGATGGATGGGATGCCCTAGGCTACATCTAGTGGGGTGGGTGAGATGTCCTAGAGGTGAGAGGTCTCTCTGTGAATGTAAGTCCCAAGTCCATAGAGTGTCCAATTTTCCTACCCTCCATCTCTATTGTTCCTTTGCCAGCCCCTAGAAAAATAAAATAAAAAAATATTAGTACCCTAATCATCGATGACTTCTAAGCTCGTTGACGATCCTCTCCTGATCCCATCCCCCATCAATTTGGTATCAGAGTTAGAAAATTAGGGTACAGTTCTTATCATCCCAACTTCCCCCCACTAGCCCCTCCAATCTCTCTCCTATTCTTGCTCCATTGCCCCCCTCTTTGGCCCACCACCGAGCCAGATCCAACCAGATATAGATCTCAGAGTACCATTGCTACCCTTCCCAACCAGGGAGCCCCACCAGAAGATCTTCCTCTCTGTCAACCTCCACCCAGGCCGAGCCCCCCTTCTCATCGGCAATGGCTACAAGGACTAGAAGTACATCTCCCTAGCCCTACTCGCATGGACTCTGGATCTAAACATTGTGATTGTTCTTGAGTAGGAGGAGAAGCGGTGGTGGAGACTAGCTAGAGGCTCAGAGTCTGGCCGGTTATCGGTCTCCAGGTGAAGCTACGGATGCAGCACTCTGGCCACTTCGGGTCAACCTCCGGGTGAGAAGGGCAAGTTCGGTATGATGATGGCCCACATCCTTTACATGTCCCAGAAGCTCCAGCGGCTCAAGATGCTCGACTGTGTCTAGCTCATCAATTTCCACACCGGCTGGAGATCACATCTCTGCCTGATGCCACTGTTTGCCAGATCCACTGCCAAGCCCTGTCTCCACCCGATCTCATGTCGTCAACTCCACTTCCAGTCACCTGTCTATTCTTCTCATGCTTGTGAGAAGGACCACCATTCGAAACCCACATCACCCTCCTCTCCGTGCAACCGAAGCCTCCACCGGATCCCCACCCATCTAAAAGACCCATAGCCATCTCCTCTGGTACGCCCGATCTCCATCAACCGTCCCTACCAGAAGCCGACGACCTTCACCATCAATAGCCAACAATGAGGCTAGATTCCTCTGCTACCAGCCACTAGAACCCCTTTCGTCACTGCCTTCCTCTCGATCGAAGTAACCCACGATTGGCCAAGACAATCTCCATGCTAGCATCTTCCCATCCGTGCAGGCCATTTGATGGGAAGAAGAAATGAAAAAAAATGCTTTATGAGATGAAGGAATGAGACTAAATATTCTAAAGGAGATTAGTTAAAGATCAATCTAATTAATTTCTTAAGCATATGGCTAATCGAACTATAATGACTAGGAATTTAATGAACACAACTCAATATGATTAAACGCAAATCTAGAGTGGACTAAACAGAATAATAATGATCTACCATAGTAAATTAACCATCTAAATTAAGCTAGTCCTACTTTTTTAATAATCCAAACCCTAAGAAGTTAGGGATTACCTGACCTTGATCAATCCAAAGGATTTCTCTCAAGGTAAGTTTTAGGATGACCAAAATACACCACTTGGTGGCTCACTCAGCATTCTGGGTTCTGGCAAGAAGTTCCTTCTTCTAAAGTCTGGATTCCGGAGGCCCTGTCACAAAGAAACCTGGGATTAGAAACAAGCTAAAGAACTCAAGTTAAAGAAGGGAAGAATGATGGGTTGAAGGATGGATGAAGGCTTCTTCTTCTTGAGGGAATCGACTCCTTTCTGATTCCTAGGGTTGGAGAACCGGCTCCTTGCTTGATCACTTGATTCTTGGCTTGATTTCTTCTTGAACTTTGATGCGAACTTGATCTTCTTTGAGAGATGCAATGGAAAGAAAGTGTTTGAAGTGGAGAAAAGAGGAGGAAGAGGAAGAGAGAAACAAGGTCACATAGACCTAAAAGAAACCTAGGCACAAAGCCAAAGAGGGGCACATAGCCAAGACCTTCACATAGAAGAAAGAGCTTTTTTTTCATTCATTTATCAATCTCCCACATTTCTCATGCCCAAGGCTTTTTAAAGACTTACATTTGAATTCAAACTAACCTAATTTGGTGGAGGATATCATGGGGAAGTTACATGGAATAAGGAGAGAATTGTGGGAATAGGTTTGATATGATTTGGAGGAGTGGTCCCCCCTCACTTTGGCCGACCACCCTTGCTTTGGAGAGCTTTGGTCGGCCAAGCATGAATTTAAATTCAAATGACATGCTAAGGCTTGACTTGGTTGACCATCTTCAAAAGCTTGGACTTGGTGATTTGACCTCCTTCTTGATTTTGACAATTTGACCATCTCCATGACTTTGGACTTTGACTAATTGACTTTCTTCAAGAATTGGCTCCTTGGGACTTGATTAAGAGTCAGCTCCTTTAGTGGTGAGGTGTCTGATGAGGTGGCAAGAGTCGGCTCCAAGGTGGTGGTGATGTGCCTTCAAGAGTCGGCTCCAGGGTGGTGATGTGTTGAAGTGGTACTTTGAAGCCCGAGTTGCTTCTTGATAAGTCTTCAAAAGTGAGTTGACTGGATTGACTGACCCAACAGCGGACTAACCTGTCCTTGATTACATTTATTTTGAAATAAAATATTGACATGATTTGTTACTCCAACCATAAGGACTTTTGGATGGGTTGAAGTCTTTTTGTTAACCTGGTGCCCACACCAATTCTCCCAGGGTGGGAGGAACTCGACCCTGTCGAGTGATATGTTTCTATTATATCCGGGTCGATTTGTTGCAGGTCCTCTCGGGTGATCCAGGAGTCTTCAGATTCAGGACGTCCTTGCCATCGAATCAGATAGCGTTGGTAGCCCTTATTTCTAGTGGTGATAATCTGGTCATCCAAGATTCTTTCAACACTCTCTCTTTGCTCAGGAATATTTGGTGGTGGACACTCATTTGGGACATCACTCTCAAAGGATACACTAGGTCCAAAAAGCTCATCAGGTATTGGTACAGGTTCCTTGTATTCTTTGAGGTCAGAAATATTAAAAGTAGAACTAATGCCATAACTAGATGGTAAATCTACTACATAAGCATTAGATCCAATTCTCTTTATTATTCTGAAGGGTCCGGCTCCCCGGGCATGGAGTTTCTTCATTGTTCCGGGTGGAAACCTCTCTGGTTTGAGTTTAATCATTACTAAATCCCCTTCATTAAATTCTTTAAGCCGTTTATGTAGATTAGCCGTATGCTTATAAAATTCATTGCTTGTTTGAATCTTTTGGCTAATCTCCTTATACAAGTCCTTAAGATGCTGTGCATATGATTCGGCGGATTCCGACACCCGTGCATGTGCTGGTAATGGGACTAGATCTAAAGGTCTCTTAGGTTTATATCCATGGACCACTTCAAATGGACTCTTCCCAATAGATCTATTGACTGAGCTATTATAAGCAAACTCAGCACGAGGAAGTAAAAGATCCCAGTTCCCTAAGTTTTCTCCAACTAAACACCTCAATAGATTACCTAAGCTTCGGTTTACAACCTCGGTTTGGCCATCAGTTTGAGGGTGATAGGCTGTAGAGAATTTCAGTTTGGTACCTAACATGTGCCAGAGGGTTTTCCAGAAGTAACTGGTGAACTTGACATCTCTATCTGACACAATGGTTCTAGGTAAACCATGAAGCTTAACGATATGATCCAAGAAAAGTTTGGCCACTTTTGACGCATCTAAAGTCTGAGAACACGGAATAAAGTGCGCCATCTTAGAAAATCGATCGACAACCACAAAGATAGAATCATGTTTCTTGGGAGTTCTAGGGAGACCTGTCACGAAATCCATACTAATGTCTTGCCACGGACCCTCAGGGACAGGTAAAGGTGTGTACAAACCAGTGTTTTGTTTTTGGTGCTTTGCTACCGCACAGGTTCGACACTGGGCTACTATCTGGGCAACATTCTTCTTAAGACTAGGCCAGAAAAATTGATCCTCCATAGCCAAGATGGTTTTGTTTCTACCAAAATGTCCAGCTAATCCTCCAGCATGGGCTTCCCAGATCAGAAATTCCCTAACAGAAGTTTTGGGAATGCACAGCCTATTTTCCTTGAAAAGGTATCCATCTAATAGAATGTAATCGCTATGTTCACTAGACGGACCTTGTTGGAGGGAGTGATAGATATGACCAAAGTCAGGGCATGTAGAATACTCACTCTTCAACCTATCAAATCCTACTATCTCAGTCCTCACAGTATTCATCAACATAGATCGACGGCTTAATGCATCAGCAACTCGATTCTCAGTACCGGCACGATGTTTCAGAACGAACGTGTACCCTTGTATGAACTCTACCCATTTCCCGTGCCTAGGGTTCAACTTCTTCTGAGAACTAAGGAACCTAAGAGCTTCATGATCAGAAAATAAAACAAATTCCTGCGGTAAAAGGTAGTGACGCCAATAGCGTAAAGCTTGTACTACCGCATATAGCTCCTTATCATAGGTTGAATACCTTAGTCTCGCATCATTCAACTTCTCACTAAAGAATGCTACTGGGTGATTCTCTTGACTTAAAACTCCTCCAATTCCAACCCCAGAAGCATCACAAGCGACCTCAAATAATTTGGAAAAATCCGGAAGCCTTAAAACAGGTGCTTGTGTCATTATCTCTTTAATCATTAGGAAAGCTTTATCAGCCGCTCTAGTCCATTCAAAATTTCCTTTCCTAATGCAATCAGTGATGGGTGCCACTATCGTACTGAATCCCCTAATAAACCTCCTATAGAAAGTGGTTAGACCATGGAAACTACGTACTTCATGGATGTTCTTGGGTACAGGCCATTCTACTATGGATTTGACTTTCTCTGGGTCAGCTGACACTCCTTCAGAAGTAACTACAAATCCTAGAAAGATGACTCTATGTGTGAGGAAGTCACACTTTTTGATATTGGCATAGAGGCTATCTTTTCTAAGAACTTGACAAACTTGGCTCAGGTGATCTAAGTGGTCTGCCTTGGTTTGGCTATATATAAGGATATCATCAAAATAGACCACAACAAATTTTCCTATGAAGGCTTTCAACACCTGATTCATGATCCTCATAAATGTGCTGGGTGCGTTGGAAAGACCGAATGGCATGACTAACCACTCATATAATCCATCTTTAGTCTTGAAAGCGGTCTTCCATTCATCCCCAGGTCTAACTCTAACCTGATGATAGCCACTCTTTAAATCAATTTTGGAGAAAATTGTTGCTCCGGCTATCATATCTAACATGTCGTCAAGTCGTGGGATCGGGAACCT
This sequence comes from Areca catechu, assembly GCA_021397845.1. Taxonomy (NCBI): domain Eukaryota; kingdom Viridiplantae; phylum Streptophyta; class Magnoliopsida; order Arecales; family Arecaceae; genus Areca; species Areca catechu. Next base: position 77,611,306 of record CM038042.1, on the reverse strand, counting down.
ATACTTTACCGTAATCTTATTGATGGCTCGGCTATCTACACACATCCGCCAAGTACCATCCTTCTTAGGGGTTAACAATGCGGGGACTGCGCAAGGACTTAGACTTTCCTTAATAAACCCCTTCCTAAGTAATTCCCCAATCTGTTTCTGCATTTCCTGATGTTCAGCTGGGTTCATCCTATAGTGAGGCAAATTAGGTAAAGTTGCCCCAGGGACTAAATCTATGACATGCTGTATGTCCCTTAAAGGTGGAAGGCTATCGGGAAGATCTTCGGGAAATACGTCCTTATACTCTTCTAATAATTGGACCACCCCTGGAGGGTGTTCTATAGGTGTGTGGTCCTTAACCTCTTTTGCTGCTACCACCCAAATAGGTGCTCCCTCTTGGATATCTTGTTCTATTTCTTTTGCACCTATCAGATTTAATCCAGTTTTCTTTTCCTTCAAGCTACTGGTTCCTCTCCTGACATTGTCCTTAGGCTCTTTTGGATGAATGACAATTCTCTTGCCATTAAAATTGAAAGCACAGGAGTTTGACCGACCAAAGATGGTCACATCATGATCAAACAGCCATGGCCTGCCTAAGATGATGCTACTTACTCCCATAGGAAGCACATCACACCAGACCTTATCTTGATAGGATTGAATTTGGATTTGGACTTGGCACCGTAGCTTGATTGGAATAGATGTAGAGTCTATCCAGGATACCTTATATGGATTGGGATGTGGTACAACGGATAACCCTAAACTCTTTGCTGCACTAGTGGAAATGGCGTTGACACAGCTTCCACTATCTATCACAATCTTACAGACCTTTTCCTTAATTTTGACAAATGTTTGTAGGATGTTAGTCCTACGCCAGTCTTCTTGTTCTTTGGTCTGTGTCATGATACACCTAACGACTCCTAGTAAATCTGATGAGTCCAAATTTTCCTCATCTCCCTCATACTCATCAGCTAAGCAATCTTCTGCTTCATACACTTCTTCGTCACCATTCTCTAAATGCTCTAAGCCTTCTTCCTCTACTTCACCAATGTGTAAAGCTCTAGAGGGACACTGACTCATATAATGACCCGGTTGACGGCACTTATAACATACTTGACTTGTCCTACCTTGACTTTCAGGCCCTTTTCCTTTATCTTCTCTAGATGGGGTGGCTGAATTGGGCCTAGGAATTGGATTTGAGCTGGACCTAGGCTTAGCTGTGGGAGTAGGAACCGAACTGGGTCTACTAGCAAGTGGACTGAACCTAGAGGGCTCTGGTTTCCTAAAAGTAGATCTCCTCTGAAATCTCTCATAGTCCATGGCAACCTGATATGCCTGCTCTAAATCATGGACTTCCCTCAAAAATAATTCCCCCTTGATGTCTTCATTCAGCCCTGATCTAAACCTAGACAAAGTGGCTGCCTCCGACTCGACCACGTTGCACCGCATGACAAACTCGTCAAATTTGGTGACATACTCAGAGACGGTTTTGTTTCCTTGTGTTAACCGTTGCCACTGATCTAGTAATCTCTCTTGATAAGACATGGGTAGGTATTTTTCTCTAAGTTTTCTCTTCATATCTCTCCATGTGCTTACCGGTACATCTCCCCTCTGTCTAATCGTGCGCTCTACATTTCCCCAATGTAGTCTAGCCTGTCGAACCAGCCTGATCTTAGCGAATTTGAATCTCCTCTCCTCTGACATGTCATACCAATCAAAATACTGGTCCATGTCAGCCTCCCAATCTATATACACCTTAGGATCTAAGCTTCCTTCAAAAGTTGGTGCATCTAGACGGATGTTCCTTAAGGCCCGGTCATCCTGATCGAAATTTTCATGGTGATGCCTTCTTTGATTAAAGTCAGGGGTGTGATCATCAAAATCGTGTTGTGGCCTTCTATGGGTTGGGTCAGGAGTGCGTTCTTGTCGTTGGGCTCTGGGATGGTCTGGAGGTAATCTGGGAGATGGTGGTTCAGTTGGAGTTAACCTAGCTTCCTCTAGGACCCCTATTCTATCCTCGACCCGATCAAGCTTAGCATTCATTGTAGCCATTTGCTCTATCATAGACTTCATGAGACTCTCCATATTAGGGTCCATGGACGAACTTGGTTGATCTTGTGAACGGTGGAATGGTGTTCCTGATCTAGTGGTCATGAAAATGATGCACTCGAACGACTATGGCTCCTAGACCTAGAGCACAAGTTAAGAACCCAATTGAAAGACTAACTAACCAGTAGTAACTTATGTCACTTGGCCAGGTAGGTGGAAGGGGAGCTGGAGATCCCTGAATACCAACCTTAGACACCAATCAGAGATTGGCCAGGTAGGTGGATCAAACCACAAGCCCTTACACACCAATCCTAGACACCAAGTTAATAAGCACACACTAACTAGCTAATACAATCAACTTGATTTCTAATTCGAACCCGACCTGTTGGTGTCCCTAACCCACTAGGGTATTAGGTCTAATTGATTTTAATTAAGGATTGGGTTCGAATGATGAAGGGAGGTGTTTTTTTTGGGCTAAGGACAGGTAATTACTTCCTGACCTTATGTTAATTTCATGCCCTTAGATAGCTTAATCATGAAATGAATGCATGACTAAATTACTGATGCAGAGTGGTGTGTTGCAGTTCGAAAGTGATGTTGGAAGGTGCAGTAAAAAACGTCAAAAAAATTTGAAAAAAATTAATGAGAACTCCTAACTTATAGATGTCATACCAGGTGAAGCAGAATTTCAAAATAAAATCTAGACTGTTCTAGGCAGATCCTGAATAAAGGCACTAAAAGCTCAAGAACAGAACAGAAAACCTAATGACACTATCGGACTGCAGGAATTTTCATTTTTTTTGTAATTTTTTTCTGAAGCTGAAATTTTAAACGGTGATAAACAACTTAAAATGGAACAAGAAAAAAAATATGTCAAAGAAAAATGCACTACTTGCCTTTGGAGCTGCAGGCGGATTACAGTCAGCCTACACCTAATTACAGCAAGCAGGGGAAAATCAGACTTACATAGAATTCTTCTATGTAGTCCAAAGCAATGACCAAGATAGGACAACCTTACACTATAAGGATCCACCTTATAGTAGGACAACCTGATTTCATCTTGGTTTTGCAATGCAAGGGTTGGCTATAATCTTATAGCACCAAAGATAAATCGATGCAAACCCTAAACACAGATATGCCCTAATCAACCTGCTCTGATACCAAAAATGATGGGAAGAAGAAATGAAAAAAAATGCTTTATGAGATGAAGGAATGAGACTAAATATTCTAAAGGAGATTAGTTAAAGATCAATCTAATTAATTTCTTAAGCATATGGCTAATCGAACTATAATGACTAGGAATTTAATGAACACAACTCAATATGATTAAACGCAAATCTAGAGTGGACTAAACAGAATAATAATGATCTACCATAGTAAATTAACCATCTAAATTAAGCTAGTCCTACTTTTTTAATAATCCAAACCCTAAGAAGTTAGGGATTACCTGACCTTGATCAATCCAAAGGATTTCTCTCAAGGTAAGTTTTAGGATGACCAAAATACACCACTTGGTGGCTCACTCAGCATTCTGGGTTCTGGCAAGAAGTTCCTTCTTCTAAAGTCTGGATTCCGGAGGCCCTGTCACAAAGAAACCTGGGATTAGAAACAAGCTAAAGAACTCAAGTTAAAGAAGGGAAGAATGATGGGTTGAAGGATGGATGAAGGCTTCTTCTTCTTGAGGGAATCGACTCCTTTCTGATTCCTAGGGTTGGAGAACCGGCTCCTTGCTTGATCACTTGATTCTTGGCTTGATTTCTTCTTGAACTTTGATGCGAACTTGATCTTCTTTGAGAGATGCAATGGAAAGAAAGTGTTTGAAGTGGAGAAAAGAGGAGGAAGAGGAAGAGAGAAACAAGGTCACATAGACCTAAAAGAAACCTAGGCACAAAGCCAAAGAGGGGCACATAGCCAAGACCTTCACATAGAAGAAAGAGCTTTTTTTTCATTCATTTATCAATCTCCCACATTTCTCATGCCCAAGGCTTTTTAAAGACTTACATTTGAATTCAAACTAACCTAATTTGGTGGAGGATATCATGGGGAAGTTACATGGAATAAGGAGAGAATTGTGGGAATAGGTTTGATATGATTTGGAGGAGTGGTCCCCCCTCACTTTGGCCGACCACCCTTGCTTTGGAGAGCTTTGGTCGGCCAAGCATGAATTTAAATTCAAATGACATGCTAAGGCTTGACTTGGTTGACCATCTTCAAAAGCTTGGACTTGGTGATTTGACCTCCTTCTTGATTTTGACAATTTGACCATCTCCATGACTTTGGACTTTGACTAATTGACTTTCTTCAAGAATTGGCTCCTTGGGACTTGATTAAGAGTCAGCTCCTTTAGTGGTGAGGTGTCTGATGAGGTGGCAAGAGTCGGCTCCAAGGTGGTGGTGATGTGCCTTCAAGAGTCGGCTCCAGGGTGGTGATGTGTTGAAGTGGTACTTTGAAGCCCGAGTTGCTTCTTGATAAGTCTTCAAAAGTGAGTTGACTGGATTGACTGACCCAACAGCGGACTAACCTGTCCTTGATTACATTTATTTTGAAATAAAATATTGACATGATTTGTTACTCCAACCATAAGGACTTTTGGATGGGTTGAAGTCTTTTTGTTAACCTGGTGCCCACACCACCATTGTCCTGTCAGTTCTGCCATCTCCACCTTGTGCCGTCGTCGATGATATGCAGTCAAAAGACTCATCCCCTGTTCGGTCCATGAGGAAGGAAAGCTTGCATGAACGTGAAAGCTAAATCAGCTTTCTTTGTCCACTTCAAGCACAGCACGTTCCTTGAAGTGGAGTCATTCCCTCGGTCGCCAATTTCAAGCTCTGCACACTTCTCAAAGCAAGGTGCCAACCCCTTTGCAGACTTCATGATTAGGTAGGAAATAAAGGGAAAAAAGTGAAAAAAAAAGAAAAAAATGAATTAAAAAAATTAGAGAAAAAAATAATTTAGGACAGTTTTCAGAGCTGCACAATTTCAGAGCCGCATGGATTTCAAAGCTGCACATATCTCAGAGCAGAGCCTTTGGATGTGGTTCATCAAAGCCCCCACTGATCTCGACTCGATGGAGTCAAGTTCTCCCAACCTTAGGGTAATGATGGAGACATTGCCAGCACGGATCTTGGAGTAGCATGGATCCTAGAGCAGCATGAATTTCGATGCAAATAAATTTAAATTCGAAGATTAAATATTTAGGATTTATCTTTATTTTGAAGTTTGTTAGTTGATTAGGATTTCAATATCTAGTTGTTAGGATTGGGATAGATCTCATCTTATCTTGTATTTGAATTTGAACCATCATTATCTTATTATCTTGTAATCAAATTCAAATGAGGGTTGGAAAGGTCTATAAATACCACTGATGGGGGACGAGATCAGGGGTAGGATCGTCGGCGAGCTAAGAAGTCACTGAAGATTAGGGTATCCTATTTTTTAAATTTTTTTAAATTTTTCTATGGTGGTGGCGAAGGAAAAATAGGGATGGAGGGTAGGAAAATTGGACACTCTAGGACTTGGAACTTACATTCACGGAGAGACATCTCACCTCTAGGGCATCTCACCCATCCCACTACATGTAGCCTAGGGCATCCTACCCATCTCACTACATGCGGAGCCTAGGGCATCCCACCCAAATCACTACCTGGGGCCATGAAGGAAAATCCTTAAGACCTAGAGGGGACTAGATGGGAAAAAAGGGGATAACTAGGGTCTCTCACCCCTCGACGCTCGAAAGCAAAAGACTAGGGTCTCTCACCCCTCGACGCCCGAAGGTGAAGGACTAGGGTCTCTCACCCCTCGAACACCGAAGGCGAAGGACAGATGGGCCTCTCACCCTCCCCATACGGGGCAAACGAAAAGAAAAAAACTCTTTTCAAAAAAAACTCTTTATTGACCAAACTATTTTTTTACGAAGGACTGAGGGTGGTATTTATAGATTTTCTAACCCTCATTTGAATTTGAATACTGGATAAAAAGATAGGGATAACTTAAATTCAAATACAAGATAGGATAAGATAAGCCTATCCATATCTCAATCCTAACCAACAAAATCCTAATTTAAATTTCAAATAAAAGATAAATCCTAAATTTATTCTTCAAATTTAAATTTATTTGATGCTCCAGACTCCGTGCTACTCCGGGATTCGTGTAGGCCGATGTCCCCATCAACTACCCTCAGTCCTTTATAAAAAAATTGGTTAATGAAGATGAGTTTTTAGGGAAGAGTGATTCTTCATTCTACCTCCGTAAAGGAGTGGGTGTGAGGCCCGTCTTGCCTTCGCCTTCGGGCGTCAAGGGTTGTGAGACCCTATGCCTTCGCTTTCAAATGTCGAGGAATATGAGGCTCTAGTTATCCCTTCCTCGTCGAGTGCCCTCTATGGTCTTAGAGATTTTCCTTCATGGCCCCAAGTAGCGATTTTGGAGGGATGCCCTAGGCTCCGCATGTAGTGAGATGGGCGGGATGCCCTAGGTTGCATATAATGGGATGGGTGAGATGCCCTAGAGGTGAGAGATCTCTTCGTGGATGTAGGTCCCAAGTCCATAGAGTGTCCAATTTTCCTACCCTCCGTCTCCAATGTTCCTTCGCCATCCCCTAGAAAAATAAAAATAAAAAAATAGTAGTACCGTAATCATCGGTGACTTCTCAGCTCACCGACGATCCTCTCCTAATCCCATCCCCCATCACTTCTGATTGAAGAACTTGAGTTTGTTTATTTTGAACTTCACTCAATTCAATTATTCTCCCATTACCTTCTTCTTGGATAAATTCTTTTTCCAAGAATACAGCATGCCAACTAACAAAAACCTTTTGTTCAGTAGGATAATAGAATAGGTATCCAATACTCTCTTGAGAATAATCAATAAACCTATATTTCCTAGCCCTAGCACTTAGCTTATGTCCAAATTCATTTTTAATATAAGCTGGACAACCCCAAATCTTAAGATATTTAAGACTTGGTTTCTTGCCATTCCATAATCCATATGGAGTGCTAGGTATTGATTTTGATGGTACCCTACTTAATACATATGTAGCAATTTCTAGGTCATAACCCTAGAAGGATATTGGAAGATCTGTGAAGCATATCATGGACCTTACCATGTCAAACAAGGTATGATTCCTCCTTTCTGCTACACCATTTAATTGTGGTATATATGGAAGGCTCAATTCAATAAGAATATCATTTTCCTTAAGATGATTAAGAAATTCACTAGACAAGTATTCTTCTCCTCTGTCAGACCAAAGGACTTTAATACTTTTTCTAGTTTGTTTCTCAACCATACTTTGATACTCTTTAAATTTATCAAAGGCTTTGGATATTTATGTTTCATGAGATACACATATCCGAACCTAAATAAATCATCAATGAATGTGATGAAACAAGAGTATCCTCATCTAGCCTGAGTTGACATAGGTCCACATACATCTGAACGTATTAATCCTACCAACTTAGTTGCCCTTTCTCCATGTCTAGTGAATGGAGACTTGGTTATTTTATCCATGAGACAAGATTCACAAGTTTCTAATGATTTATAATCATAAGGGCCAAAGAAATCATCTTTGCATAACTTGTTAATCCTTGACTCACTTATATGACCTAATTGGCAATGCCAAAGGAATATTCGTTGATATCGTCTCTCTTTCTTATTTTGTTTTCTACAACACTTCATCATTGAGTGATAGAATTAAAAGATCATTCACAAATTTATCAATTCCAAAGAAGTCATTTGAATGAAAAATGGAACACCCATTTTTCTCAACATTTATTTTATAACCTTGTCTTAATAACAAAGGTACAGAAATAATATTTCTCACAACACTTGGAATGTAATAACAGTCTTTTAATTCCAATATCTTGCCCGAAGGCAATAATAACATGTAGGTTCTAATAGCTTCGGCATGAATGAACTCTCCACTCATGCCATAAAGCTTGAAGTCACCTTTCTTCAAACTTCTAGGTCTCAGTAACCCCTATAATGACTTGCAGATATGAGACCCGCATGCAGTATCCAATACCCATGAATCAGAAGTTGAAGAACCCAATGATAAGTTTTTTTATATCATAAACAAACCTCTTGATGCTCCATTAGCATCTTGCTTCAAACCTGCAAGGTATGTCTTGCAGTTCTTCTTCCAATGTCCCTTCTTTCCATAGAAGAAATAGGATCCATCATTTGAAAGCCTCTTTGCCTTCTTCCTCTTATTGATGCTTTTCTTAGGGTTCAGCTTTTGCTTTGTACCCTTCTTCATTATCCATTTCTTCTTCTCATCAACTAAAAGAAGATGATTAGCCTTATCTCCTTTGAAGTGGCTCTCAGCTATCTTAAGCATGTTAAGCAGCTCTAGTAATGAAAGATTTAGTTTGTTCATGTGGTTGTTCATGACAAACTGAGAGAAGGAATCTGGGAGTGATTGCAGGATCAAATCCTGATTAAGCTCCCCATCCATGACAAAGCCTAATTGACTTAATCGAGTGATTAAGTCAATCATCTTGAGAACATGGATTTGTATGGGTAAGCCCTCACTCATTCATGCTTAAAACAAATGTTTCGATATTTCATATCTAGCAGTCCTACTATGTTCTCCATATAGCTCTTTAAGATTAAGTAGTATGGACTGAGGTTCCATGTCTTCATGTTGCCTCTATAGCTCATTGTTCATCGAGGCTAACATGATGCACTTGACAGTCAAGCTATCATTCTGCCACATTCTATAAGTGGCCTTTTCCTCCTTTATAGTATCATCTTCGATCGAATCTGGATTTGGAGAATCGAGAATGTAGGAAACCTTTTCTTAAGCAAGAACTATTCTCAAGTTCCTCAACCAGTCCACATAGTTTGGTCTGATCAGTTTATTGGCACCCAAGATGCTCCGCAATGATAATGATGAAGCCATAAATTAAATCTATGATCAAACAAGAACAATGCATAAGCAGACCACTCAAGATGATAACCATAATTAGATAAGGAATTGAAATCTAATTATCTCCTATTATTTTCTTCGAATACCATAACTATCAACTATGGTAGACGAGAAACAATATCTAGCTTCTTTAGTGGGGTTGAGATCCCCTTATAAATGCCTTGTGTTTGCACAACAAACACTTATAAGTTCATGCATAGGAAATTCTTTTTCAATTGCATCCCTTGCAATTCTCAACATAACACTTGACTCTAAGACACTTATAGTCTTGTGTTTACACAACAAATCATAACGTCTTAGTTTAATCGAACCATTCATTTTATATAGTCATGATTGAATAATGTTGCCCTTGAGTTTGCTCAACAAAGTAGCATTATCAATCATATTATAAAGTATAAAATGCACCATGTCAAACTTTATATCAAATCCTAATAGTAAGCCTTGAGTGTGCTCAACAAACCTACTATAGTTTTGATACAAATTTGTCATAGCATGAAGGAAGGCAATTTATAGTGTGCTTAATCAATTAGCATTTTCAATTTAAGGTTTAGATGTGACCAAATTGACCAAGTAAGTGGAAGAGATAAGGGGGTCCCCCCATTGCTTTCCTTAGATACAAATTAAATTGGCCAGGTCAGACAATGGAACCAATTAAAAATCTCATTCCTTTTACCTTTCCAGAACTACTTTGCCTAGATACCAATTGGCTGATCATATCCTAATCGGATTTGCATCATGAGTAACTTACACTATGATTAAATATAATTTTTATGAGGGCTTTGATGGTCTCAAACATATCCTAATTAATCATGTCAACATGACATTCATTCCAATAATCAAGCATATTAACCCTAATATGCATAACATAAGCATGATTATAACATCAATCCATCCACCTCACTTGTTCATGGGATATGGCCATAGTGGCACCCCTACACATTATAGGAGATCCCATTGAATGGGAAAAGAGGGCCTTTAAATCCTACTTGGCTCCTATGATCAGACATCCATGGCAACTAACCCAATCTGAAGCAGTTACGAGGATATAACATATCGTATATGTAATATAAACTAATCATGCATCGATTCATAACATAGTAGGCAATCAACACTAAAGAGAATACTAATTGCATGCATCAAGGTGTCACTAATATGACTATTGGGTTCCTTGGGCCAGGCGCAGTGGAAGACTGGGTTTCAAAATTTTATATTTGAAATCCTGACCTGTCGAAACCCTAAACCCTTGGACCACTTGTCATGACAACTAATAAATCTAAACTTTAGGATTATAGAGAAATACCTGGAATGCTATATTCTTTAATTTTCATGAGGCACACAAGTGTATGCCCTCCAGAGGTAATCCATATAGAAATTGGACCAAGAAAACACTCCTACAAAGTTTGCTTATTTGTTTGGGACTCTTTCGGTAGCCTTTCGGACTTTTTCCTTTTATTGGAACCCCTACCCTCCTATAGGGCACTCAGAGAATACTTTGAATCCTCTCTTAGATCCTGAACACCCCTTCTATTTTTTTCCTAAGCACATGTTTTAATTAGACTAGCATTGTTTTAAAAGAATAAGCTTTGTCTTAAAAAGAAAAACCTTGTCTTAAGGAGGACGAAGAAAAAAGAGCAAGTAGTATTTTCGGATGGGAAACTCTAATTTTTCTGGCATCAGAATATGATGTCTTTTATAGAGAGGGATGGGACAGCTGATATGTCTCTCCTTCAGCCATTTGATAACACCCTTCAAGCAGAAGGAGTCTTATTAGGATGAGAGGAGATATCATGATACATTTAATCATGCACCAAGAGGCAAATTAATGTCTCTTCATTTTTCTAGCCTTTTTCTCCACCTGCCAGATGGAATTAACCGGTTATAAGAAGGCTAGGTGGTGTGAAATCTGAAAGGAGGCATCAGAGAAATACATGAGCCTTCAAATAAAATGACTTCTGGTTTCAATTTTGCACCATAATGAAGAGACAACTCTTCATTTTTGCGCCAACTCCTTCCATGTCATTTTGCCACCTTTTGACTGGTTAAAGCCCATCCATTTAGGCATGGAGATAAAGGAGAGGCATTTGGGCTTTATTTGGGATTTGTGTTTGACTAGCAGAAGGACTTTTGGTCCTTCTACGCATATTTATTCTTGGCGCACACCGTAACATGGTGCCAAGAGTCCATGCCATGTAGGACTCTTCCAAAAATCCAAGATAACGCCTAATAAAATTTAGGTAAATACTGAATTAGGCTGGCCCACTTAGGGCTCTACCCAATTTAAATTTCACTTAAATTGGTTAGCCCAAACAGCAAACAAGCTGACCCAATCCAATTGGATTAGGAGTTCGACTAGCCAACATATGCTAGTATATCAATTAGCTAGCCAATTAGGATCCCATGACCCTAATAAAATATAATTGACTTCCTTGTCTAGTTTCCTAATGTGTGTGACCCTTTGGGTCCCACATCTATCCAGTAGTAGGTCTAGGTCCAAGCCAATTCGATCCAATCAAACCTGATTGACGTAATTAGATCAAATTCTGCTGACCTAAGTTGCCAATTCGAACCAACTTCTGAATTGACTCATGAATCCAATTGAGTTGATCCATGAAAACCTACAAGACATGATCGATATCTATCAACATATCATGCCTACCCGAAAATAAGAAATTTGGTTGAAATTACCAAAATACCCTTCAGTGGAAAGTTTCCGTGCAATTCAATCCTTCGATCTTACTTTATCCTGATTAAGTGATGAGCATGGATAAATGTCAAACCCTAGCACTTAATTCTTTTGAATCTTAATTCAATAATGAATACTCGATCGATGAATGATTAGAAACCCTATTTAATCTCATCATGCTTTGATCAAAGACTTCCTGAGTTTTCATTTGAAGAGATCACGCGAGATAACTTCTCCTCTTACTATGAGCAATCGATTTCTTGTTGACCTACTCATTACCTTCATACATAATCCACCATATACAGTAGCACCACGTACATGATTTAATTGTCATGAATGAGTATGCACCAAAACATAGATTCATGTGCACAAGATACTTTGGTAGTTGCAAGTCTAAGGATCACATGCAAAACTCCCACTAAGAGAACATTGCTTTTGTCAAGTAAGTAAGACTTCCATTTGAGGTTCTTTTATCGAATTAGTTCTGTGGACTCATAACCTAATGAGCACCCACATCCTTGTATTAGCATCTCTACACAAGTGGTTGTGAGACTAACCACCCTCTCCATTGAGCATACATAGGATGTGCTAGTCTTTTTAGATTCATCGATCCCCGAACTGATGATCCATCGACTAGGAACATTTTAGGTTAGGGCTTATAAGAACTTAGGTCTCACCTTTATGATCTCCATCATAACTCTAATTTCATTACCCTAACCTATGGGATTCATCATATTCTTATAATTAAAATATAAGACACAGCATATGATGAAACAAAAAATACCTTTATTAATATCAATCTTAAGTTAGAAAAATACAAAAATGCCACTGATGCAATAGCTGTGATGGACTTTTAGGACATAATATTAAGAATAGTGTCCCAAAACGAATCATCTAGGATGTAGATGGTTGTGCTATTTTGTAATTATATATGAATTCTTTAAATGAATAAAAGTTATTCTTTTGGCTATTCATCACATGTGCATTTTTTTGAAAAGAACTCTTGTATGAGGAGTGCTTAGAACTACATTATATTTGATACAAAGAGGATGTATTGAGTAGTTCTTAAATGGTTCAGAACTAAAGGATACATTGTTATAGGACGACGATGTATCAAGCGTAGGTTGTATTATGTCACATTGGTTGGTTGTCCTATTAACTAAGGAGTGTAGAGACACTGATATAACATACAGGTGAAATGTATGATATCTTACTGAATATGACCATCTGCGGAGCTCCCTATTACCAAAGGGTTGCTCACGAAGGGATATGGAAATATGTGTCCCTCAGACCTGAGGTCACCATGGAGCTTGCAAGCAACTCACTGTACTTTGGTATCAGACTATCTAGATTTCTAATCTAGTGATGGAAGGTTTCTGGGTACAGTCAAGTACTTGTGGAATAGTGGTGGATTAATATGGGATTGACCCCTCCAAATGGTTTGGAGTGAATGACATGCTATGTCTCAATTTAGCAAAACCTTGGCCAAGGTAGTACTTATGAGGAGTCACAGAACTTGTAAGGTTGAGACACGATCTGGATGTATTAAATTAGGGTTGGCAGTCAAACCCTAGGTCATCCTGAGCATTATGAGGTCAAATTGATGAATTATGCAATAACCATATGCCAGAGATTTTAGAGAGTTACTCAACATCTTCGACCTATCTGGACATCAGGTATCATTGCTAGATGATAACTTTGACTAGTACTATGATGCAGAATAATTAAATAAATAATTAAAATAGTAATTAATTTTAATATTTTTGGTAGATTTTAAAGGAGAGCTTAAAGGAAGTAGTAAAAGAAACTAATAAGTCTATTACCCACACAAGTAAACCTAAAAGTAATTAAAAAGCAGGACCTAGTGGTTGAGAAACCACCGAAACTAAAATTAACCTTCAACAAGTCAGAAACTAAAGAGGGGGAATAGGTTTTAATTTACCAACAAAGATCGTTTCTCTAGATCTAATAGGACTCTCAAGATCTTCATGGCAGGGTTTTTAGATCTCGCTTCTAGGCTTTGATTTTTTGTATGATGCCAGTTTCGAGGCAAGAATACTAGATCTAGTTCCTTGTCACCTGCAAAAGACTCAGCAAAGGAAAATAGGGTTAAAAGCAGTAAGAAAAAGAAAGGAAAGAAGGAAAAGGGTTAGAAGTATTGGATGGATCTTCTCGTCGGATGAATAAGTAGGGCCTCATACCCCGCAATGCTCCAAAGGAACAAAGGAAGGGCCTCACACCCCGCGATGCACACAGCAAAGAAAAATCTTTGCAGAATTTCTCTGTATTTCACTAAAATTCATGAATTATATGGGGAGCTGGTGGAGTATTTATAGAGCCCCAACCAGTGAAGTAAGGGACTCAGATACAAGACTTTTGTTCCCTTTGAACTACAACACTAGAATTTTGATACAAGTAGCCTGGACTCCTGCTTGATGGATTGACTAGGACTCCTATCCAAAGTTGGTGCCAAGATGGAGATGGTGATGAGCTTTGATGAAGGGCCATGATTGCTTCCTTTGTTTGTCATGATGAGTGGACTCAGGAGTCTTGATAATGTAGCCTTCTGCAGGTGCATGGACTCTTCAGTTTGGATTGGAGAAGACTCAAGAGTTCTAATGAAACTCTTGAGTTCTTGAAGCTTGAGCAACTAGCAACTTATTTGAGTGGAATACTAGGAGTAAAAACCCTTGGACCTCCAACACTTGGTGAGCAAATAACTTGAAACTCCCTTTGAAGTTAGCGATAAGAAGGAAGTGTAATTTGGCTGACTACTTATCTTTTAGCGTGAATTAGCTTGAATGGAGGGGCGCTAAAGATAAGAGACCATCACACTTACTCCTCTTAAGAATATGAGGAGCTAATTAATCTTCTCTTCATGGGCCAACCAAAGGAGGTTGTCATGTGGGGATGTCTTGATTTTGTGGCATGTCCAAACACAAGTGATATGGCATGTGTTCTTGTCCCAAAATAAAATGTCCAAATGGTGTTGTCCCAATGTCATGTGTTGATGTCCAAATCCTTGAAAATGTGGTGCCAAGAAGAGGTTGTGACTTTGGCTAGCACATGGGTTGTCTTGAGTATTCAATTAGGTGCACATGGGATGCTGTCTGGGTCCCCTCTTGTAATACAGGACTCAATGACTCAACTAATTACAAGGACTCAATGAATAATTAACCAATTGATAACTAATTGAACCAACCATACTTAATTAGGCTTCCAAAATAAAACCTAATTAAAGTTGGTAAAAGGGATAATTAAATTGGACCACTAAGATCCCAATTAGGTAATTAGGGTTTAACTCAATTGGAGTTTCGACTCAACCTAGTAAAAAGGGTTTTATCCCAAAATAAACAAAACCCTAATTTCAGTTGGTAAAAAGGGTTTACTCTAACTAAACCAAAATAACAAAATTTAAACTAAATATTTACATGATAAATAGGATTTGGGTTCAGGATTTTACTCACGGTAATCCACAGGGATGTGGGAGGAACTCGACCCTATTGAGTATGGGTCAACCCACTAGTGTAATACTCTAGTAAGTCAGGAAAAACTCTCTACAAGTCCTCTCTGGTGATCCAAGAATCATCAGACTCAGGTCATCCTTACCAACGAACCAGATATCGCTGGTAATCTTTGCTCGGGTAGCGATGATCTTCTAATCCAAAATCGGTTCGATCTTGTCTCTCTGAGCTGGTGGTATGGCAGGTGGACACACTTGGATTGGTTCACTCTCAAGGATAGGATTAGGCCTAAATGGCTCACTAGGAATCAACGTTGGCTCCCTATAGGTATTAGATCCTATTTTCTTAATTACTTTGTATGGTCCACTACTACAAGCATATAACTAGTTCAGGTCATAGCCTAACCATAACATAGTCTCCTCCATTGAATTCTTTGAATCTTTTTCTTAATTAGCCATAGATTCTTATACAATTCTTTAATATATTATGCATAGACTCTGCAAATGTCTAATAGACTCACTAAAAATTACTAGTGAAGAAATTATTTATTATTTATTATATTTATTATTATTATTATTATTATTTTCTATTTAAGTCTTTAATTTCAATTCTGTATCAACCCTTGGTCGGTGGTGACATGCAGATGGAAACTTGACATGCACTCCTAATAAATGCTATAGGGTTTGCCAGAAGTAGGTTGTAAACCTAACATGCTCAATGGACTTATGCAACATGCTAACTTCTATAAATGCAAACTAATGATCCTAGAAATGCTAGAAGCTTCAGGAAAAGGTAAAAAATAAGAACTGGGTTCGGGTTGACTTGGTAGGATAGAAAATAAGAAGGGTTATGGGATTGGTCCTAGACTAATGGGGTTGATCTTAAAGGTTCGAGGTATTTCTACAGTGTTTGCCTTATAGAAGAATGGGGCAGTAATTTCAGGAAAAAGATCTTCAACTAGGACTGATGGAGTGAATTCTTCCTGAGGTTGCTGGTTTGGAAAAATCAAGTCCTCAATAACCTCTTCTAGTTCTTGAATTTTAGGACTAGGCTTATGACTTGACTCTTTTCTAGGATTTTCCTAGGTAAGGTCTCGGTAGTAGGTTCAGGTTTCTCATGGATTTCTTTTTCTAAGGATCCTACCAGTATAGTTTCAGTTAGGGTACGGTCATGGTCAACTAACTCTAGGCTGGCTTCAGTTTGGGTATGGTCAAGATTATCTATCTCTGGGTTGGATTTAGTTTAGGTACCTACCGGGTCAGCTAATTCTGGGTCAGTCATATATATTTTCTCTTCTCCCTCATACTCATCCACTAAGTTCACATTAGCTTCATAAACTTCTTCAATAGCATCTTGGTGAACTAATAGGATAGTAGGAGTAGGTTGGTTAAGGGGAAATTGGCTAAGATCTAGAATAACAGGGGTGGGCTTGGAATAGGGTTGAGTCGGCTCAGGTGAGAATTGGGTCGACTCTGCTGAGGAATGGGTCGACTCGGGTGGACTTGGCTAAATACTGATTTTTGATAAGGGGCACTAATCCTAATGGGTTCTGGCTAACTAAGAGAACTTGACTAACATTTGGCTGATACCTAGGGGATAAGGGTTCCTTGAATTTATAGGATATAGGTTCAAACCTATGGGTTATGGATCTGGATTTGTAGGAGCTGGGTTCATAGGATCTGGATGCATAGGACTAGGTTCATATGATCTGGGCAGATACTTTTCTTTAAGTTTAAGTTTCATGTCACTCCAGGTAGTTATGGGTATGTCTCTTCTTCATTTGGTCATTCTTTCAACATCATCCCAATAAATTCTAGCCTGGCATACTAATTTATGTTTAGCAATCTTAAACTTTCCTTCCTCAGTCACTCGTTCCCTCTCAAAATACATATCCATACCTTCTTCTCAATCAATAATCCTCAAGATCAAGATCACCACCAAAGGTAGGTGTTTCTAACCTAATATCCCTAGTGGCTCTTTCATCTTGGTCTATGAAATCATAATTGGGTCTCCTTGCACTAAGATCCTAGATTGGGTCATGGCGAAGGGCTATCCTAGGATTGGGATCCAGGAATGGGTCAGGGTGTGTCTCAAATTTAGGTTCAAGATGGGTCTTACGATTTTTCTCTGGGTTACCTAGTCGGTCATCTAGTCCATCAAACCTATTGTTTATTTTGGTACATTGTTCAATAAAGGTCCTAAGGAAGGTCTCAAGGTTAGACTCCATGCTCACACTAGGTTGGGGTGAGACTACTAGTATTGGGCTTGTAATCTAGTAGCCATGCAATGCAAACATATAAAATCCGAACTAAGGTTTCCTAGACCTAGAGCTCAAGTAGAATGGGTTAGCTAAAATTACAGTCAATTCAATAATTACCCTATCCACTGGCCAGGTAAGAGGTGGGGTCGTGGGAGGCTCCCCCTGCTCTCATAGGGTCCTAATTAAGAACCACAAAATCGCTTAGAGTGTTTGCCTCTGGACCTCTAGCCTTAGACACCAGATTCAAGTAATAATCAGAGGATTGGGTGCACTAGCTTACACACAATACTTGGAACCCGACCTGTTGCTATCCCTGGCTCACTAGAGCAATTAAGTCTAATTGAATTTTAATTAGGGTTAGGCTTAGATACAAAGAAGGTTATTGTGGGCCCAGGATAAGTGATGAGCTCTTGCCCCAATCTAGATGTTCAAGTGCCCTTAAGATTAGGTTACTTGATAATGCACACACAAGATGAAACCCTAATATGTAAATAAGCAAAAATAAGGGAAAATAAAAATTAATTAATTTCATTTTTTAAAACATGGATATATTTTATAGATAAGTACCTAATATGCATAAAATATTAAAATATAAAAATTTTTACCAAAAAACCCTAAACTTACTAAAATTCTTTGCTGAAAAATAGGGTAGAACTATTCTTAGGTAGTATTTTGATAGGCAGAAAATCTACAGACTGAAATAATTCATAAAAAAATTTTAAAAAATAATTTCAATTATAGGGAATCCAGAAAATAAAATTATATTTTTATGAGTTACCTATAGACAGAAAAATTTAAAAACTAGACTAAGTACTAAGATGGCCGAGATGCAGAAACTAAAACCTAAAGATGCCTATCTCTTTGTTTTCTTCTTCAAGGATCAATTCATAGTGGCACCCCTACATGCCATAGGAAATCCAATTTGAATGGGTTGTGAGGTCTTGCAGTCCTTTTTTTCCTATGACCGAACGGCCATGGTGAAGCACCCGATTCGAGTACTTAAAGAGAACTAAGTCGGCACAAGAGAGATAAAATCCTAGTTTAACCTGCTCTGATACCAAAATTGATGTGGAATAATTAAATAAATAATTAAAATATCAATTAATTTTAATTATTTTTGGCATATTTTAAAGGAGAGCTCAAAGGAAACAGTAAAGGAAACTAATAAGTCTATTACCCACACAAGTAACCTAAAAGCAATTAAAAAGCATGACCTGGTGGTTGAGAAACCATCCAAACTAGGATTAACCTTCAACAAGTCAGAAACTAAAGAAGGGGAATAGGTTTTAATTTACCAATGAAGATCGTTTCTCCAAATCTAATAGGACTCTTAAGATCTCCATGGTAGGGTTTCCAGATCTCGGTTCCAGGCTCCGATTTTTCATATGATGTCGGTTCTGAGGCAAGAACACCAGATCTAGATCCTTGATCACCTGCAAAACACTCAGCAGAGGAAAATAGGGTTAAAAGCAGTAAGAAAAGGGAAAGAAAAGAAGGGAAAGGGTTAGAAGTAATGGATGGATCTTCTCATCGGATGGATAAGTAGTGCCTCACACCCTGCGATGCTCAAAAGAACAAAGGAAGGGCCTCACTGAAAAAAAATGGTGCAGGTGGTTTGACATGGTCCAACACTAGGCATGAAAACAGCTGCGGGAGCAGAATGGATTTTAAAACTTTTTTAAAAATTCACGCAGCAGAAAACTGCTCCGCCTAGAACCTAACCTATTCATGTTGCATATAAGCATATATGATGATATAAAATATTTGCAAAATATTAAACAAATAAATCTATTCATGCATGATTAAAAAATTGATTGTCCATACCTTTATTCTACCTGGAATAACTCTGGAATAAACCTGGAATAGGCTGGAATAAAACTATTCCAGCCTTCTTCTTCCTTGGGCTGAAATTTTGTTTTATTTTGAGCTTGAAAAACGGCAGTGAAACACCACTATCCGGACCTCCGTTTGCTCTCGAATCGCAGCAGCGGCAATATGGATAAGTTTTCTTCAATCTCCAATAAAAATCTGCAAGGAAAATACAGTGTACATGATGTACAAAATGGCCAAAAACCTGCTGCCAGAAATTCTGTAGCAGAACAGGACGGCTGGTTCTTCCTTCATTTTGGAGCAGTAGAAGCGATCCCGGCTTGCGTGGCTTGCTCCTAGGAGTAGAAGAGTACTCCCTCTAGAGGAGAGACACGCCGGGAGCCCTCCGATCCCTCTCCACACGGTGCTAGCCATTGGAAGAACAAAAAGCCACAGTGGACGGCAGCAACCTGGCTTTGCTGCAGTCCTGGGTTTGAGCACTCTAAGGGACAAGGAAAGGGGCCTTGTAACTCTCCCTCACACCCTCCAAAACCCAGTCTACAAATACCCAGTGGAAAGAAGCAAACTCTCAGATCTTTCAGCCTCTCAAAAGAATGCCCAGGTTTGTATTTGCTGTTTCATGGTATGTGTGTCTTTGAAACAGGGGCTAGCTGTGGTATTTATAGGACAGCAGGGAGAGGGAGTTGGAGAGGCCAGAAGATGAAGAGTTAGAGGCTGCGTTACATCCATTTAACCAACCATAACGAGGGTTAAAGCCATCCGATGGAGGGAGAAGAAAGGATGCTCACCCAGCATCATTTGGCCTTATTTTGATGCTTGGACTCTTTCCAACGTAACGTGTAAACATTTACATGGTGAAAAAATGTGGAAACCGGTCCAAGGGAGAAAACACCAGTTCAATTAACCGGTCCAAGCCATTTGGTTTAAACCAATTGGTCCAACCCAATTAAAAATAGGTTCTATTGGTTCACAACCAATTGGAGGCCTAAACGAGCTCCGAATCAGTTCAAAACTGATTCGGAAAAATCATGGTACAGTCCTGGTCAGCCCGAATAATTTTTGGTTGACACAGACAAGGGCAAGATGAGGAAAAGAGTGCTCAAAAATACTGTGACCATAAAATCGAGACGATTCATAATCATAATCGGTATCCGGATCAGAGAGTAATCCTCTGTGGCATGTGACCTCATAGGTTCGAACCTAAACGGTAGCACTAAAACAATTATAGTACCAGCACAGGAACCATCTAGCAATGGATCCTGGCATCCGGATAGGTCGAAGATGCAGGAGCAAACTATCGAACCTCTGGCATATGGTTACCGTATAATTCATCCCTTTGACCTCTAATGCTCAGGACAACTGAGATTGGGCTGCCAACCTAGACAGAGTCAGTCGACTACGTGTCTCAACCTTGCAAGCCCAGTGACTCTTCACTAGGACTACCCCGGTCGAGGATTTGCTAAATTGAGATACTGCAAGACATTCAATCCAAACTGTTTAGACAGGTCAATTCCATCTTGGTCCATCACTGCTCCACAAGTACTTGCCTGTACCTAGAAACCTTCCGTCACCGGATTAGAAATCCGGGTAGTCCGGCACCAAAGCATAGGGAGTTGCTTGCAAGCTACCGTGATGACCTCAGGTCAGAGGGACACATATACCCATATCCAATCGTGAGTATCCCTTTGGCAGAAATGGGCTGCACGGAGTCACGTTCAATGAGATATCACATATCCCACTTGTAGATCACATCAGTGTCTCCACACTCATTTGGTCAAGAGGATAACCAAACGATGTGAACTACAACAACCTATACTTGATATATCGCCGTCCAGTATAATATATCCTTTTGTTGTGAACAGGGTTTAAGGACCACTCGATACATCCTCTCTGTATCGAAGTCAATGTAGTCCTAAGGACTCATCACATGAAAAGAGTTCATTTCAGGAAAATACAATATGTGATGGGCTGCCAAAATAATATTTTATTAATTCATAAAAAGAGTACAATACTGAGCACAACCGCCTACAACCCAGGCGATTGGCTTTGGGACACAATTCCAACAACTCCCACTTGTACTAAAGCCAATCAGACGAGTATCTAATACCCATTTCCCATTTACAATAGTCGAACACTTTTATTCCGAGGGCTTTAGTGAAGGGGTCGGTCAGATTTTCCTTTCCATCAATCTTCAGAAGATTGATGTTGCCTCGTTCTACGATCTCTCGTACGAGGTGGTAGTGCCGCAGAATGTGCTTGGTGCGGTGATGAGCTTTAGGCTCCTTAGCTTGAGCAATGGCTCCAGTGCTGTCACAGTACACCAGAATAGGACCATCTAGGGAAGCTGCCACCCCTAGCTCTCCAAGGAACTTCTGCAACCACACAGCTTCCTTTGCTGCATCTGATGCTGCAATATATTCTGCTTCGCATACCGAGTCTGCAACAGTTTCCTGCTTGGAACTTTTTCAGCAGATCGCTCCTCCATTCAGGATAAAAACAAACCCTGACACACTCTTGCTATCATCTCTATCCGACTGGAAACTGGAGTCAGAGTACCCCACAAGTTTCAAGTCAGGTTCTCCTTAAATCAGCCATTGATCTTTAGTATTTCTCAAATACTTAAGAATGGACTAAACCACCTTCCAATGCACCTCACCTGGGTCAGACTGGTATCTGCTCACTACTCCTAGTGAGTATGCCACGTATGGTCTAGTACAAGTCATAGCATACATGATAGAGCCTACTACAGAAGCATAAGGTACTCTACTCATGCGCTCTCTTTCCTCTGGAGTTGTCGCACAATCCTTCTTGGAAAGAGTAATTCCAAAACCTATCGGGAGATAGCCTTTCTTGGAATTTTCCATGCTGAACCATTTCAGCATGGTGTCAATGTACGTAGACTGGAACAATTCCAAGAACTTCATAGATCTATCTCTATAGATCTTCATACCTAGTATGTAAGAAGCTTCACCCAAGTCTTTCATGGAGAACTGAGATGATAACCAGACCTTTATTCCTTGTAATGCTGCGACATCATTCCCGATTAAGAGAATGTCATCAACATACAGTACTAGGAATACAATCACAGAATCATTAACCCATTTATAGATGCATGGTTCTTCTCCGTTCCTAACGAAGCCATATGATTTGATACATCTATCAAACCGTAAGTTCCAACTTCGAGATGCTTGCTTGAGTCCATAGATGGAGCTCTGCAACTTGTATACTTTTGATTCATCTGTGGATGTGAACCCTTCAGGCTGTATCATATACACCTCCTCTTCTAGCTCCCCATTTAGGAAAGCGGTTCGGACATCCATCTGTCAGATCTCGTAATCAAAATATGCTGCCAAAGCAAGCATGATCCGAATGGACTTGAGCATTGCCACAGGGGAGAAAGTCTCGTCATAATCGATACCATATCGCTGACGATACCCCTTTGCAACTAGATGGGCTTTATAGGTCTCTACCTTCCCATCTGCGCCCCTTTTCCTCTTGAAGATCCATTTACACCCGATTGGTTTTATCCCTTCAGGCAGATCAACCAATGTCCATACATTGTTGATTTCCATGGACTCCATTTCGGATCGCATGGCTCCAAGCCATGCCTCAGAGTTAGATCTCTAAAGTGCATCCATATAGGTGATCGGATCCTCATTGTTCTCATCGAGCTCAATGGGATCGCCGTCTCGGACCAAGAAATCGTAGTATTTGTCCGGCTGACGCGATATTCTTCCGGGTCTCCTAATGGGTTCTGGGTGTGATTCAATCACAGCCGGTTCTACGATGTCCTTAGAGTTTGCAGGTTCTTCTATTGGCTGAACTTCATCAAGTTCAATCTTAGAGGCTATAGTTCCTTCTCCAAGGAACTCCTTTTCCAAAAAGATAGCTCTAAGAGCAACGAACACCTTTTGTTCATTCTCCAAGTAGAAGAAATACCCTTTGGTTTCCTTAGGATAACCAATGAATAAACCCGACCAGACCTTGGACCAAGTTTGTCTGAGTCTAAATGCTTTACATAAGCCGCACAACCCCAGACCCAAAGGTGTGAGATTGAGGGTTTACGCCCATTCCACATCTCGTACGGAGTGGAGACAACAGACTTACTTGGAACATTATTTAACAAGTAATAGGCTGTCTGAAGCGCATATCCCCAAAAGGATAGCGGCAGAGTTGCAAAGCCCATCATGGATCGAACCATGTCCAACAAGGTTCGATTCCTCCTTTCGGACACACCATTCAACTGGGTGTTCTTGGAGGAGTCCACCGAGAGAGAATTCCATTCTCCTCAAGATATGTCAAAAATTCACCAGATAAGTATTCACCACCTCGATCAGATCGAAGGGTTTTAATACTTATTCCAGTTTGCTTTTATACTTCATTACGGTATCGTTTGAACATTTCAAACGACTCAGACTTATGTCTCATTAAAAAGATATAACCGAACCTTGAAAAGTCGTCTATAAAAGAAATGAAATATTTGTATCCTCCTTTGGCACTAACTGTCATCGGTCCACATACATCAGTATGTATTAGACTTAGAAGTTCTGTAGCTCGTTCACCTTTTCCAGTAAAAGGTGACTTGGTCATTTTACCAAGTAAACAGGATTCACAAGTGGGCAGTGATTCAGAATCACTGAACTCGAGGAGTCCATCTCCTCGCATCTTGTTTATCCTATTTTGGTTAATATGACCTAGCCTACGGTGCCAAAGATACAAAACATTGACATTATCTAATCTTGGGCATTTGCTAGAAGTGTACATTACACTAACAGGTCTTGATAGTACATATATGCCATTATTTAATCTAGCTTTCATTATAACAGAGTTATTCAAAATAACATTGCAAAAATCTCCTTTTATTGATAGTTCAAAACCACAATTTGCCAAAAGGCCTACAGAGATTATGCTCATAATAAACTAGGACAATAGTGACAGTCAACTAGTTAGACAGTACAAGACTCAAAGACAAGACGTAGGACTCCGATCGTCAGTACTGGAACATGATTTCCATTCCCGACGCTCAGAAATTGTTCTCCATCTTCAAATCTTCTGCTAACTTGAAGTCCCTGTAACAAATTACAAATGTGAATTAGACTACCAGTATCCAATACCCAGTTAGCAGTATCAACAATTGAGTAATTGCAAGGTTTTATCATATAAAACCTTGTTCAGCAGACTTCTGCTTCCTCGGCCTGTTCGAATCAAGGGACGTAATATAAATAGGATAGTTCCTCTTCCAGTGTCCCTTCTTCTTGCAGTAGAAACACTCTGCAGAAGATTGATCAGCCTTATACTTCCTGGTCTGACTAGGGCAAGGAGCATTCTGCACCTTCTTTCCCTTTTTATTTATTTTCTTCTTCCCTTTCTTAAAGGGACGACGACATCTACTTCCTCCCACTAAATTCACCACCCCCTTATTCAGTCGATGTTCTTTCTCGAAAGTCTGCAGTAACCCCAAAAGACGATGGTAGTTGACTGCAGGCTTGTTCATTCTATAATGATCGAGAAAATCAAGATAGGAGGAGGGAAGAGAATTCAGGATCGCATCCTTGCCGAGCTGCTCGTGCAAGGGGCATCCGAGTTTGCCCAGTTTTTCAATCAGCTCGATCATGTACAATACATGATCAGTGACTGAACCACCATTCGGCATCTTGGAGTTGTAGAAGGCACAAGACACTTTGTACCGTTCTACATCATCCGGGGTGCCGAAGGATTCCTTCAAGTTTTGAAGGATTTCATCAGGTTTGGGCTCCTCGAATTTGCGACTGAACTCGTCGTTCATCGCCGCTAACATAATGCATCGGACAGTAGTCCGATCAGAGACCCACTTCAGATAAGCGTCTATGACCGCACTCCGTACATTAGCGGGAGGAATTTCAGGTGCCGGATCTGTTATCACATAGAGGATCCGTTCATGCTCCACAACGATTCTCAATCTTCGATACCAACTATCAAAGTTGTGACCCTTTAACTTCTCGTTATCGAGAAGTGACTGGAGTGATAAATTAGAAGACATCTGAAAAGAAAAAGACCAAATAAGTGTATGAATTAATAATTTAACCAAAAGACTTGGACTTTAGTCTAAAGGTTTCTCCCACTAATTTTTATATTGGTAGCCTCTAACTCCAATCCATGAAAAGAAACACTTTTTCAAGTGGGTACTGAAATCCAATAGGCCTCGCATGAGCCGACTATGGCCAGCTCACCCATACGAGCCTAAAGGTAGGTTCGTAAACCAATTGTTTCCCTAAACAATTTTCAGTATTTTATTTTGCCCAGAGAACACCCCAATCGGCCTAGGGGCCTCCTATTGCGGGTCTCTGGTTAGGTCCAACCATTAAAATGACAAATCCAATGCTTCCAGCTAACTAAAGACCAAGCCCGACTATGGCCGGCCCACCTGGTCCCGTTAAGGAGGTTGCACTGAACCATCATCGATCAGATAGAAATTCCAGTCGCCGGATGTACATCCGTTCTATGGAACTGCCGATGCACACCAAGCTAGTGGACACATTTTTATCCAACTTAATGGGAGGCTAAGACACTATCAACTCTTTGACATTAGTTTTTTTAAGGACCTAATAATTTTAGAGGATTTTTTTAGTTGTGACAAAGAAAAGACAAGGACTTGGATCATCCTCCCACTGAATCAATCATATTCCAGGAGGGTTGAAATTAATCAACAAATTGATCCATGGGCACCTATAGATCAGTCAGACCGATCAACCTGGGTGACATGGGTTAACTCGAGTCATTGAGCTTTTTCAATCAGTTCTGGTCGACTCGACTAGCCAGGTAGGTGAGATCATGGGTGGGTATCTGCCATTAACCATCTTTCCTAGACACCAACCAAGTTGGCCAGGAAAGAGGTAGCCTCATACAACCATGATCACAATGCCAAACCTAGCTCGACACCAGTCAGTTTACCAGACTCGATCAGACTAGCCTAAAGACTCGGGCATCCACAGAGCCACTAATTGGATCCATTTTAGATGAACGGATCAACTAATCTAACTATTAGATAGTTCTAAAGAAGGGCCTTAAACAACTTTTGTTTAATCTTCTTGTTATCCTGTTCAACTAAACTTAGGTCTAACCCATTAATGGATCCAACTAGTCAGCTAACCCAATTTAACCCAAAATGGCTTATGCAATTGTATTAGATTTCAGAAACCTAAAAAAAAAAAAAATTTTTTTAATAAGCCAAACACTTAATTAAAATATTTTTAATTAAGTCACTATGTAAAACAATTTTACATAACTAATCATGCATCTAGATTCAAAAATTTACAAATATTTTATATCTAATAAAACATGCCTAAAACATGTATCACCAAATTAAAACAATTTTAATTTTAATATTCTTTAAGGATCCTTCTGAAGAGGCCAACACAGACGATCTGCATCGTGCCAAAGACACACGGTCATGGTGAAAGTCTCAACTAGGTTCCAAAAAGAAATCAGGATACATATTTAAATTAAATAATTTTAATCTATAAACATGCATACAGGAATAGATTACACATGCAACCTGCTCTGATACAACTGAAAGAAAAATGGTGCAGGTGGTTTGACATGGTCCTACACTAGGCATGCAAACAGCTGTGGGAGCAGAATGGATTTTAAAACTTTTTTAAAAATTCACGCAGCAGAAAACTGCTCCGCCCAGAACCTAACCTATTCATGTTTCATGTAAGCATGTATGATGATATAAATATTTGTAAAATATTAAACAAATAAATATATTCATGCATGATTAAAAAAATGATTGTCCATACCTTTATTCCACCTGGAATAACTCTGGAATAAACCTGGAATTGGCTAGATTAGCTGGAATAAAACTATTC
The DNA here is from genome assembly GCA_021397845.1 of Areca catechu. Lineage (NCBI taxonomy): Eukaryota > Viridiplantae > Streptophyta > Magnoliopsida > Arecales > Arecaceae > Areca > Areca catechu. Next base: position 77,584,263 of record CM038042.1, on the reverse strand, counting down.
TAGCCTTCTTCTTCCTTGGGCTGAAATTTTGCTCTATTTTGAGCTTGAAAAATGGCAGTGAAACACCACTATCCTGACCTCCGTTTGCTCCCGAATCGCAGTTGCGGCAAGATGGATAAGCGTTCTTCGATCTCCAATGGAAATCTGCAAGGAAAATACAGTGTACACGATGTACAAAATGGCCAAACCTGCTGCCAAAAATTCTGCAGCAGAACAGGACAGCTGGTTCTTCCTTCATTTTGGAGCAGTAGAAGCAATCCCGGCTTGCATGGCTTGCTCCTAGGACTAGAAGAGTACTCCCTCTAGAGGGGAGACACGCTGGGGGCCCTCCGATCCCTCTCCACACCGCGGTGCTAGATGCTGGAAGAACAAAAAGCCACAGTGGATGGTAGCAACCTGGCTTTGCTGCAGTCCTGGGTTTGAGCACTCTAAGGGACAAGGAAAAGGGCCTTGTAACTCTCCCACACCCTCCAAAACCCAGTCTACAAATACCCAGTGGAAAGAAGCAAACTCTTAGGGGATCTTTCAGCCTCTCAAAGAAGAATGCCCAGGTTTGTATTTGCTGTTTCACGGTATGTGTGTCTTTGAAACAGGGGCTAGCTGTGGTATTTATAGGACAGCAGGGAGAGGGAGTTGGAGAGGCCAGAAGATAAGAGTTAGAGGCTGCGTTACATCCATTTAACCAACCATAAACGAGGGTTAAAGCCATCCGGTGGAGGGAGAAGAAAGGACGCTCACCCAGCATCGTTGGCCTTATTTTGATGCTTGGACTCTTTCCAGCGTAACGTGTAAACATTTACACGGTGAAAAAATGTGGAAACCGGTCCAAGGGAGAAAACACCGGTTCAATTAACCGGTCCAAGCCAATTTGGTTTAAACCAATTGGTCCAACCCAATTAAAAATTGGTTCAATTGGTTCACAACCATTTGGAGGCCGAAACAAGCTCTGAATCAGTTCAAAACTGATTCAGAAAAATTCTGGTGCAGTCCCGATCAGCCCGGAATAATTTTCAGTTGACACAAACAAGGGCAAGATGGGAAAAAGAGTGCTAAAAAATATTGTGACCATAAAATCGAGACGATTCCCAATCGTAATCGATATCCGGATCAGAGAGTAATCCTCTATGGCATGTGACCTCATAGGTTAGAACCTAACGGTAGCACTAGAATAATTCTAGTACCAGCACAGGAAACCATCTAGTAATGGGTCCCAACATCCGGATAGGTCGAAGATGCGGGAGCAAACTATCGAACCTCTGGCATATTGTTACCGTATAATTCATCCCTTTGACCTCTAATGCTCAAGACGGCTGAGATTGGGCTGCCAACCCAGACAGAGTCAGTCGACTACGTGTCTCAACCTTGCAAGCCCAGTGACTCTTCACCAGGACTACCCCGGTCGAGGATTTGCTAAATTGAGATACTGCGAGACATTCAATCCAAACTATTTGGACAGGTCAATTCCATCTTGGTCCATCACTGCTCCACAAGTACTTGCCTGTACCCAGAAACCTTCCATCACCGATTAGAAATCCGGGTAGTCCGGCACCAAAGCACAAGGAGTTGCTTGCAAGCTACCGTGATGACCTCAGGTCAGAGGGACATATATACCCATATCCAATCGTGAGTATCCCTTTGTAGAAAGGGGCTGCACGGAGTCACGTTCAATGAGATATCACATTCCCACTTGCAGATCACATCAGTGTCTCCACACTCATTTGGTCAAGAGGACAACCAAACGATGTGAACTACAACAACCTATACTTGATATATTGCCATCCAGTATAATATACCTTTTGTTGTGAACAGGGTTTAAGGACCACTCGATACATCCTCTCTGTATTGAAGTCAATGTAGTCCTAAGGACTTCATCACATGGAAAGAGTTCATTTTAGGAAAATACAATATGTGATGAGCTACCAAAATAATATTTTATTAATTCATAAAAAGAGTACAATACTGAGCACAACCGCCTACAACCCAGGCGATTGGCTTTGGACAAAATTCCCAACACTCACACGCTGTGATGCACACAGCAAAGGAAAATTTTGGCATAATTTCTCTGTATTTCACTAATAATTCATGAATTACAAGGGGGGCTGGTGGGGTGTTTATAGAGCCCCAACCAGTGAAGTAAGGGACTCAGATACAAGACTTTTGTTCCCTTTGAACTACAACTCTAGAATTTTGATACAAGTAGCCTGTACTCCTGCTTGATGGATTGAACTGGACTCCTATCCAATGTTGGTGCCAAGATGGAGATGGTGATGAGCTTCGATGAAGGGCCACGATTGCTTCCTTGGTTGGTCATGATGGGTGGACTCAGGAGTCTTGATATTGTAGCCTTCTGCAGGTGCATGAACTCTTTAGTTTGGATTGGAGAAGACTCAAGAGTTCTGATGAAACTCTTGAGTTCTTGAAGCTTGAGTAACTAGCAACTTGTTTAAGTGGAATGCTAGGAGTAGAAACCCTTGGACCTCCAACACTTGGTAAGCAAATAACTTGAAACTCCATTTGAAGTAGGCGACAAGAAGGAAGTGTAATTTGGCCGACTACTTTGCTTTTAGCATGAATTAGCTTGAATGGAGGGGCGTCAAAGATGAGAGTCCTTCACACTTACTTTTCTTAAAAATATGAGGTGCTAATTAATCTTCTCTTCATGGGATGACCAAAGGAGGTTGTCATGTGGGGATGTCTTGATTTTGTGGCATGTCCAAACACAAGTGATATGGCATGTATTCTTGTCCCAAAATAAAATGTCCCAATGGTGTTGTCCTAATGTCATGTATTGATGTCTAAATCCTTGAAAATGTGGTGCCAAGAAGAGGTTGTGACTTGGGCTAGCACATGGGTTGTCTTGAGTCTTCAATTGGGTGCACATGGGATGCTGTCTGGGTCCCCTCTTGTAATACAGGACTCAATGACTCAACTAATTACAAGGACTCAATGAATAATTAACCAACTGATAACTAATTAAAACCCTACTTAATTAGGCTTTCAAAATAAAACCCTAATTAAAGTTGGTAAAAGGGCTAATTAAATTGGACCACTAAGATCCCAATTGGGTAATTAGGGTTTGACTCAATTATGGTTTCGACTCAATTATGATTTCGACTCAACCTGGAAAAAAGGGTTTATCCAAAATAAACAAAACCCTAATTTCAGTTGGTAAAAAGGGTTTACTCTAAGTAAACCAAAATACAAAATTTAAACTAAATATTTACATGATAAATAGGGTTTGGGTTCAGGGTTTTACTCACAGGTGATCCACAGGGATGTGAGTTCAACCTATCGATTTTTTTAGCCCTGGTGCCCGAAACATATTGGAAACCTTCCAGTGTTACTGTCTTAGTATTTGAACCTATGGGTCACACATCATAGGGTTTTCTAACAGATCTAAAGGTCAGTCGATGATTGAGAATTGTTTAGCATCACTATGGGGTTAATATGATTGACCATAACCCAAATATCGACACTTCCATAAGTTGACACTTGGCTGCGACGAGGATTTTTCACTAATTCGATTGGTGAATTTTTGGAGGACTTATTTGTAATATGATTGCAATCTGATGGGTCAAACCAAATGTGATTTGGCTTAGGATCAAATTAGATTTGATTTGTCATGCTCACTTTCCTTTAAAAGATTCAATTTTGAATTTTGAATTCAAATTTCAAATCTTGGCTAAAATTGGCTCCAAGGTTTTTTTTGGAATGCATTATTTGTAATGCAGGTTTTCTCACATATAAACCTAGAACTAATTGGGTTCAACCCTTAACCCTCTCCCCCAATCAGTCCTCCTTCCATATCTCTCCCCTCTTTACTGCTACTATAAATAGGTGTCTTTGTAGGGGTAGTAGAGTTAATTGAGGTTGACTTTTGCTGGGCTTTTCTAAGAGAGAGAGAGGGAAGGTATCCTTAAAGTGGGATTTGAGAGGATTTGGGTTTTTGGGTGTGAACCTACCTAGCAATCAAGCTAGGATTTGAGAAGAAAGAGTTAGTTGGGAAGGGTTCCACTTTTACTTCTCCCCATTGTTCCCCAACTAGATTTTCTGGTAGCTTCAAGAAAGTTTTACAGGTCCAAGGAAGGAAAGATCGGCCTCAAGGATTCTGATGAGCTAGCACTCCAAGAAAGTTGATTGGGATCGAGCCCTGGTGTGAACTACCCATAGAGGCCAGACATTTGTGTGGCTCAATGGCTCTTCAACACTTGCATCCAAAGGTTAAAGTAACGTACCCTTTCCTTTTCTTTGCTCTTGATATCTCTACATGCACTTTTATTATGTCGGATCCTGTTGCAGGCAGATTAGTAGATTGACTTGATCGATCTACCAAGTCTTCTGATGTGCTGTACTTTAAAATAGTTTTAAAATATAGTCTATCTACCTACTATGCCTTTTAAAGTTCATTGGTATCAGAGCCAGGTTGCTATAGCATAATAATAGTAGCATCTTAAAATATCATTAGCTTTTCTCACAAAGAACTTGGATTAAGATGGATTCACCATGGCCATCCGGTCATAGGAGCGAAGTATGGTTTGAAGGCCATCACTTCCCATTCAATGGGATTCTCCCATGGCATGTAGGGGTGCCGCTGTGTCATGACCTTATGAAGAAGAAAGTGAGTGATTTATAGGTTAAATTTTTTTTAAACTATGAATGTTTCATCTAAAAACTTTGAATATTTTAATTAAAATGCACGAATTTGATAGGGATCGAGTCACTATTTTCTGCCCCGGCAGACGAGCCAACTCGACCCCTGCTCAAGCTGACTCATTTTTGCAGACAAAATAGTCTATCTGTTCTGTGTTCTAGATGAGCTGACTTGATCCCTGCGAGCCAACTCATCTCTGCAGATAGAACAATCTATTAGTTTTTAGTTCTGGATGAGCTGACTCACATTCTGCATGAATCAACAGACCAGAAAATCCTGAAATAGTGAATTCAAATTCTATATGCTTATAAAATTATTTATAATATAAATTGAAATTATTTTAATTTATGAAGATTATTGAACTTAATTAAGAATTAAGTTATCTCGAATGATAAAGTGATCTAGGAATATGATTCAAAGACTCTAAGTCATTTCAATAACCTTTAGGGGTCATGGGTTAACTTCAATTAGGTCCTTAATTGGGTTAGACCTAAGTTTAGATGAATAGATCAAATAGAGAACTAATCTAATCAAATATTGAGTTAGAATTTCTTCTCTATAGATCTTTCTAATAGTAGATTGATTAGTCCATAAATCTAAATGGACCTTATTTGTGGCTCAGTGGTCAGCCCGAGTCTTTAAGCTAGTGTAATTGAGTCTGATGAACAAATTGGTATCTAAGGTAAGTATGGCATTCGATCATGGCTCTATGGGGCTACCTCTTACCTGGCCAACCCGGTTGGTGTCTAAGGTAAGACGGTTAATAGCGGAACCCATCCCATGATCTCACTTACCTAGCCAATGTGGTCAATCAAAATTGATTGGATAGATCACTGACATATGTTAACCCATGTCACCTAAGGTTAAATAGTCTTAACTGATTTTAGGTGCCCATGGATCATTAATTCCCGAAACGCTCTTTTATGACTAATGTAGTCAGTGAGAGGTTGATCCATGTCTTCTTATCTATTTCATTTGTCACATTAAAGTTAAACCCTCTAAATTATTAGGTCCATAAAAAGATAAATTTATGAAGATAACTAAGTCCTAGCCTCCCATTAAGTGGAATGATGATGGATCCAGTAGTTAGGTGTTTATCGGTAGATCCAAAGATCGGGTGTTCATCGGGCTACTAGAATTATCATTCCTAATATGATGGCTTAGTATGACTCTCTTAACGATGGTCAGGTGGGCCAACAAAGTTGGGCTTGACTATTTGTTGGTTGGAAGCATTGAATTTTGTCATGTTAATGGTTGGACCTAACCAGGACCTTCAATAGGAGGCCCAAAGGTCTATTGAAGTGCACTTTAAGGCAAAATCTAAATACTAGAAGTTACTTGGAGAAGTAATTGGTTAAAGAATCTACCTTTAGATGTGCATGGATGGGCTGACCAAAGTCGGGCTCATGTGTTGTCTATTAGATTTTAGTACCCACTAAGGAATTAAAGTAATTCCTCGGATTGGAGGTAAAGGCTACCAGTCTGAACAAAATAGTAGGAGGGCCTTTAGACTAAAGTCCATGTCTTTGAGTTAATAATTCATATACACTAATAGGTTTTAGTTTTCCTTTTAGATGTCTACCAACTTGTCACTCCGATCTCTTCTCAATAATGAGAAGCTCAAGGATCCAAACTTCGATAGCTGGTATCGAAGGCTCAGGATTATCCTGGAGCATAACGGATCTTATATGTGATATCGGATCCGGTGCCTGAAATCCCTGCTCCCAATGCTCATGGTGTTGTAAGAGACACTTATGAAAAGTGGCTCTCTGATAGGACCACTGTCTAATGCATCATGTTGGCAACAATGAATGACGAGTTTAATCACAAATTCGAGGAAACCTAGCCAGAGAAGATCCTTCAAAAGTTGAAAGAGTCCTTTGGTACATCAAATGATGTTGAAAGGTACAGGGTCTCCTGTGCTATCTATAATGCACGGATGATTGATGGGGCCTTAGTCACTGATCATGTATTGTACATTATCGAGATGATTGAGTGCCTGGGCAAGCTCGGATGTCACTTGCATGAATAGCTCAGGAAAGATGTGATACTGAATTCCCTGCCCTCTTCTTATCTAGACTTTCTTAATCATTTTAGAATGAATAAGTCTATAGTTAACTACCATGGTCTGTTAGAGTTATTGCAGAGTTATGAGAAAGACCACCAACTTAATAAAGGGGTGGTAAATTTAGTGGGAGGATTCTTTGCAGGGGTCGTCCCTTTAAGAAAGGAAAAAAGAGAAATAAAGGGAAAAAAGTGCAAAATATTTCTGGGCCTAGTCAGGTCAAGAAGGTGAAGGCTGATAAGAGCCAGGCATAGTGCTTCTTCTGTAAGAAGCAAGGTCATTAGAAAAGAAACTATTCTCTTTATATTGCATCCCTTAACCCGAATAGGTCCAAGAAGAGGAAGCAGCAGGGCAATGCTGGATAAGGTATTTATATGATAACACCTTGTAGTTTCTTTATCTACGATACTACTAACTAGGTATTGGATACTGGAAGTCCAATTCACATTTACAATTCTTTGCAAGGACTTCAAGTTAGTAGGAGATTCGACGATGGCGAGAGATCCTTGAACGTGGGAAATAGAAGCCAAGTTCCAGTCCTAAAATTGGAAATCCTCAAATTAGTTTTCGAGTCTTGTACAATCATTTTGAATGAGTGTCATTATTGTCTGTCTTTCATTTTGAATGTCATTTATGTAGGCCAGTTGGCCATGTATGGTTATGAACTATCAATAAAGAATGACATTTATAAAATCATTTGGAATGGTTCTGTTGTGACGAATGGATACATGAATAATGATATTTATATACTATCATGATCTATTAGTGTAGTGTACACATCTAGCAAATGCCCTAGGATAGATAATGTTAGCAAAGCATATCTATGGCATTGTAGGCTAGGTTATATCAACAAGAACAAGATAAATAGGTTGAAAAGCGAGGGTCTTCTCGAGATTAGTGAATGTGATTTGCTACCAACCTATGAGTCCTGTCTTCTTGAAAACATGACAAAATCACCTTTTACTAGAAAAGGTGAATGAACCAAAGAAATTCTAAGTCTGGTACATACTGATGTATACGGACCTATGAATATTAATGCCAAAGGTGGGTACAATTATTTCATTACATTTATAGATAACCTTTTGAGGTATGGTTGTCTTCTTGATGAGACATAAATCTGAATCATTTGAAATGTTCAAATAATATCGTAATGAAGTAGGAAAACAAACCAGAAAGTATATAAAAATCCTTCGATCAGATCGAGGTGGTGAATATCTTTCTAGTGATTTTCTAACATATTCTGAGGATAATGGGATTCTCTCTCAATGGACACCTCCAAGGATCCTCAATTAAATGGAGCGTCTGAAAGGAGAAATTGAACCCTGTTAGACATGGTTCGGTCCATAATGGGCTTTGCTTCTCTACTGCTACCATTTTGGGGATATTCTCTAGAGTTAGCCTGCTACCTTTTAAATAAGGTTCCGAGTAAGTCTGTTAGCAAAACCCCATATGATATATGGATTGGATGTAAACCAACACTCGCACACCTTCGGTCTGGGGTTGGCCGACATATGTCAAACATTTAGAAATGGATAAGCTTAGACCTAGGTTTGACAGGTGCTTATTTGTTGGGTATCCAAAAGAGTCTAAAGGGTACTACCTCTACTTGGCTGAGGAACAAAAGTTGTTCATCAGTCTTAGGGCTATCTTTTTGGTAAAGGAGTTCTTTGGTGAAGGAACTATAGAGGTGTGGGCACCAGGATCCGGCAGAGGCTCCTCAACCCTCTGTGGATCTCATATTAGGGTTCCCCTTTCTATGAGTCCTGTAATAAGGCCTTGAGCCCAAAAACATTGTTATAATTTCTTGTCAAAGTTGTTTAGTCCTGTACCTTGACCAATATGGGTCAAGTTAGGTCTTGAGTCCTGTATTTGTTCGAGCCTGAGTTTGGTCTGGGCCCAAGCCCAATTGAAGTCACTCTGGTTTTCTTCACCAACTCAAGTTCTGGTGGGCCAACCCACCCCTTCTACTTGGGAAAATGCCAACTCAGGTGCCACCTCAGCTACCTACGTGGCGCCACATCAGCTGCCACTTGGGCATCCAAGAAGGGAAACAAAGTGGCCTCCTCTTGCTTTCCACATGCCTTGGACAACGTCGTCCCTTTTCCCTCCCCCACATCACGCCTTGTTCCATCTAAAGAGGGCGTTGAAGATCCTTGAGGGAACCAAGCCTCAAAGCAAGCCTCCTCCCAAGTTTTCTTCCCAAAGCGATCTTGCAAGGAAGGAAGGTCAAAAGACACACTCCCCTCTTCAAGCCCTCAACCATGCAACGCCCCATGGAGTTCTCCCTTGGTCGGCCAAGAATCATTCCTAGAAGATGGCGTGAAGAGCCCAAGGGAACACATCCCTCCAAGCAAGCCATGCCCCACTCCTCTTCCCAAATTAAGCATGCTAAGGAAGGAAGTCAAGGGACCAATCCCCCCCTCTAAGCCTTTGCTCATGCCACGCCCAACTCCAAATATTTGGTCGGCCAAAGAAATAGGGATGCGAAAAATTTTTGGCGCCACCAGGAGATTTGTATTTTGAATTTCAAAAGGGCTTTGGGTGCCTATTTAAACGACCCAATCCCTCCCTTTGTAGAACTAATGAATGAATGAATGAATGAATGAATGAAAATTTGAGTGAATGAGTTTGAGTTTTTTCCACCCTCCAACCCTTGTCTCTTAGGCTAGGTCCGAGTGGAATTGCCTTCGTCCCCAGGACATCGAGTGGTGCGAGGCCACCTGTCCGTCGCCCCAGGGCGATGCGAATCCTTCGTCCTCCAGGACGTCGCATGGTGTGAGGCCACATTCCTTCGTCCTCCAGGATGTCGCGGGGTGCGAGGCCCCAAGTTATCTCCAACTTCGACTTCGGAATCCAGCCGGATGCCGGGCTCGAAGCCCCTTCCCAACTCCAGTTCAATTCCTTTCCGTACATCTCCACATTCCACTAACCTCTCTTTTGTTTGCCTACAGGTCCTCCCTGGCATCTCGAGCATTGGAGACAGTTAGCTTTGCCATCGCGACCTCCAGACCCCAAAGCCAGAGCTCCCACGGGTTCGACTGCTCGGGAATCCAGGCCGCATCCATCAAGTTGAGCGATCTCTGCACCGGGCACTTCAGAAGTTTGAGGTTTGCCTTCTTTATATCTCCTAAGTAGATATTATAGGTCGAGCTAGTCCTATCGGGGTTTCTTAATCCCGGGGTCCTGTTCTTGTTCTTACTTTTAGGGCTTTGAACTGCTAGCATATGCTTCCCTTACTGCTCTTCATATTTCTTATCTTTGACTGTGATCGTGAATCGAAACCCTAACAACGAAGAAGAACAACAAGAAACATAAAAAAAAAAAAATCATCAACCCTAAAAAAAAAAAAAAAAAAAAATAAAAAAATTCTTTGCCTCATAAGCATCCATCCCAGTATCCCTAGCCCTACCCCTCCTTGCCCTACATCATATAGTCGCCAAAATAGAACTTATTGAAGTTCAACAAGTAGAAGAACCGTCACACTTAAGGGACAACATAGAACCGGTTATGATTAGATCACACCCAGAGCCTATGCAAGAACCATTAAGGAGATCCGGTAGGATACCATGTCGACCAGACAGATACTACAATTTCTTGGTTCGGGACATGATCCCATTGAACTCGATGAGAAAAATAATGATCGGATCACCTACATGGATGCAATGCAAAGGTCCGACTCTGAACTATGGCTAGGATCCATGAGATCCGAAAAGGAGTCCATGGAAATCAATAATGTATGGACATTATTGGTTGATGCACCTGAGGGGATAAAACCTATTGGATGCAAATGGATTTTTGAAAAGAAAAGGGGTGCAGATGGGTAGGTAGAGACTATAAAGCCTGTCTGGTTGCCAAAGGATATCATCAACATTATGGTATTGACTATGACGAGACGTTCTCTCCTGTGGCAATGCTCAAATCTATTCAGATCATGCTTGCTTTAGCAGCACACTTTGACTATGAAATCTAGCAAATGGATGTCCAAATAGCTTTCCTGAATGGTGAGCTGGAAGAGGAAGTGTACATGGTACAACCTAAAAGGTTCACATCCATAGACGAGTCAAAGGTGTGCAAATTTCAAAGGTCCATCTATGGACTGAAGCAAGCATCTCAAAGTTGGAACATGCGATTTGATAAATGTATTAAGTCATATGGCTTCATTAGGAATGGAGAAGAACCTTGCATTTATAAATGGGCTAATGGTTCTGTGATTGTATTCCTTATGTTGTATGTGGATGACATTCTCTTAATTAAAAATTACATCCCAGCACTACAAGGAATAAAGGTCTAGTTGTCATCCCAATTCTTTATGAAGGACTTGGGTGAAGCCTCTTACATACTGGGTATGAAGATCCATAGAGATAGACTAAGAGGCTTCTAGGACTGTCCTAGTCTACGTATATTGATACTGTGCTGAAGCGGTTCAGCATGAAGAATTCCAAGAAAGGGTATCTCCCGATAGGCCCTGGAATTACACTCTTCAAAAAGGATTATGCAATAACTCCTAAGGAGAGAGAGTGTATGAGTAGAATCCTATATGCTTTGGCAATGGATTCTATCATGTACGCCAGACCTATACTGGACCAGATGTGGCATACTTACTAGGCGTAGTGAACAGATACCTATCTGACCTAGGTGAAGCTCATTGAAAAGTGGTAAAGACCATCCTTAAGTATCTATGAAATACTATGGACCAATGGCTGATATATGGAGAACCTGACTTGAAACTTGTGGGATATACTAACTCTAGTTTTCAGTCAGATAGGGATGATAGCAAGAGTGTGTCAGGGTTTATCTTTATCCTAAATGGGGGAGCGATCTGCTGGATTACAAGCAGCCTACTATTACAAACTCAGTATGTGAAGCAGAATACATCATAGCATTGGATGCAGCAAAGGAAGCTGTGTGGTTACGGAAGTTCCTAGGCGAGCTGGGAGTGGCACCTTTCCAGGATGGTCCTATTCCGGTGTATTGTGATAGCATTAGAGCTATTGCTCAAGCCAAAGAGCCAAAGATCCATCACTGCACTAAACACATTCCGCAGCGCTATCACCTTGTATGAGAAATCATGGATCGAGGTGACATCGACCTTCAGAAGATCGATGGAAAGGGAAACCTGGTCGACCCCTTCATTAAAGATGTCAGAGTTCAAGAGTTCAACAACTGTAAATGGAAAATAGGAATAAGATTCTGTACTAATTGGCTTTAGTACAAGTGGGAGTTGTTGGGATAGTGTTCCAAAGCTAATCATCTAGGATATAGATAGTTATGCTATTTCGTAATTATATATTAATTCTTTAAATGAATAAAAATTGTTCTTTTGGCTGTTCTTCACATATATATTTTCCTAAAAAGAACTCTTGTATGATAGAGTCCTTAGAACTATATTATATTTGATACAGAGAGGATGTATCGAGTAGTTTTAAAACTGGTTCACAACCAAAGGATATATTGTTATAGGACAACGATATATCAAGCATAAGTTGTTGTATGTCACATTGATTGGTTGTCCTCTTAACCAAGGAGTGTAGAGATACTGATATGACATACAGGTGAAATGTATGATGTCTCACTAAATATGACCATCTATGGAGCTCCCTTCTACCAAAGGGTTGCTCGCGAAGGGATATGGGTATATGTATCCCTCAGACCTGAGGTCACAATGGAGCGTCAAGCAACTCACTGTACTTTGGTATCGAACTACTTGGATTTCTAATCAGTGATGGAAGATTTTTGGGTACAGTCAAGTACTTATGAAGCAGTGGTGGATCAAGATGGGATTGACCCCTTCAAATGGTTTGGAGTGAATGACTCACTATATCTCAATTTAGCAAAACCTTGGCCAGGATAGTTCTTGTGAGGAGTCACAACTTGTAAGGTTGAGACGTGATCTGGATGTACTAAATTTTGATTGGCAGCCAAACCCTAGGTCAACCTGAGCATTATGAGGTTAAAGGGATGAATTATGTAGTAACCATATACCAGAGGTTCTAGAGAGTTGCTTTGCATCTTTGACCTATCCGAACATCTGATATCATTGCTAGATGTGACTTTGATTGGTACCGGAAAGGTTCCAGTGCTAGTGGCTTAGTGTTGAACCTATGGAGTCATACACCATAGGGGTTTTTACCTGATCTAAAGGCTAGTCTATGATTGAGAATCGTTTAGCATTACTATGGGGTCAATATGATTGACCATGACCCAAATGTCTATACTGTTGAGAATTCGATTCCAAATCCAAACAGATTTAATGAACCAAATCCTCAGAAAAGCCTTGTTCCTGATCAAGAATGAATGCCCTGATCAACAAAGCAATTGCGGAAGCGTATCATCAGGTTGTGGATGACCATCTGCCAGCAATCTCCATTGAAGATCATGGTAGGATTCAGGTCTGTGAAGATCAAGAACACCAAGAATGGAAGACGAGAAAATAGAGAAATTTTCACGGGAGAAAGGGATTTCCACTTCCAAGAAGTTCATTACACCATCCATCCTTTTACGAGAATATATTATATATATACCTCGGTCACACGTGCCCGAGATTCCAAAAAACTCTCCCAGTTGGCATCGTTAAAAAAAAATAGTTCATCGGTCATTCGAGCTGACTCAAATCCATTCAAGCCAACTCAAATCCATTCGAGCCGACTCATCCAAACTATAGGTTTCCTGACTATCCATCTAGGCTGACTCAAATTCATTCGAGCTGACTCATCCAGACCACAGGTTTCCTGACTATGCATCCGAGCCAACTCAAATCCATTCGAGCCGACTCAAATCCATTCGAGCCGACTCGTCTAGACCACAATCACCTGTTCTGAGATGTGCCAATCAACAAAGTCGACTCTTACCACAGAAGAGCCGACCCTAAGACCCAAACTAACCAAAACTAAGCCTAAACATCTATGACTCATACCGGACTCAACCCTAGCCCTAGACACATAATGCAAAATCATGATAGACCAGATTAACACATGTATATTGACCCAACTAGCCATGAATGCACCACCTAAGACTCAATAATCTCCACCTTGGTGCTTCAAGGCTACATATGCCAGACTCCTAAAACCCATTAACCACATGCATGAGTAGAAGCTATCCCTTGGTAGAGCCTTCGTAAGTGCATCCGCATGGTTCTCCGTTGTATGAACCTTCAACAGCGCCACTTCTTTTTCCTCTACCAGCTCGCTGACTCTGTGGTACCTTACATCTTTACGCTTGGTCGTAGCATGATAGACTGGATTCTGTGTCAAGTGTATGGCACTCTGGCTATCACTATGCAGGACCACCATACACTGTTTCACCCCCATTTCAGACATTAGCCTTCTCAGCCATAGTGCTTCCTTTGCAGCTTCAGTAATCCCTATATACTATGCTTCTATTGCAGACAAAGCAGTAATAGGTTAAAGGGTTGATCTCAAAGAAACCGGTCCACCATACATGCAGAAGAGATAACCCATTGTAGACCTTCTTGTATCAAGATCATCTGCATAGCTTGCATCAACAAACCCTTCCAAAGGACCTGAATCCTCACATGATTTTATGGAGTTCCATCCATGTCCTTCAGGCTGCCCACCAAATACCAATCCATGTCTTTGAGTCCTTTGCAGATATCTCAAAATCCACTTCAATGCCTTCCAATATTCCTTCCCAGGATTAGCTATGTACCTGCTCACCTAGCTTACAGCATATGCTATGTCCGGCCTGCAACAAACCATAGCATACATCAAACTGCCCACTGTATTGGCATATGGAACTTTTTCCATGTACTCTTTCTCCTCCTCTGACTGGGGGCACTATTTTTTTGAGAAAAAATATGTCCTGGTAATGGTGTTTCCACAGGTTTGGCCTTATCCATCCCAAACCTCTCAAATACCCTTTTAATGTACCCACCTTGTGACAAATGGAGTATTCCTTTGCATATATCTATGCAAATCTCCATTCCAAAGATTTTCTGAGCTAATCCCAAGTCTTTCATCTCAAATTCCTGAGATAATGCTCTCTTTAGCCCTTCACAGCTGTCATACTTTGCTGGCTATCAACATATCATCCACATATAGAAGTAAATACAGAGCATCCATAGTATCCACATCCTTCACATAGACATAATGATCACGTTCACATCTGAGAAATCCAAGGCTTAAGATAATGTGTCAAATCTGTGATACCACTGACGAGGTGATTGTTTCAATCTATACAATGACCTCTAAAGTAGACATACCTTGTTCTTCTGTCCAATCTCAATGAAGCCATCAGGTTACTTCATATAGAATTTCTCTTCCAGTCTTCCATGTAAAAAGGCTGTCTTCACATCCATCTGCTCCAATTCCAAATTATGTTTTGCCACCAAAGACAACAACACCCAAATTGAAGTATGGCGTACCACAGGAGAAAACTTCTGTATAGTCAACCCTTCCCTCTATGAGTATCCCTTTGCTACCAATCTTGCTTTGTATCTCACTCTACCTTGCTCTGAAGGTAATGATTTCTTAGTAAACACCCATTTGGAGCCAATAGCATGAGCATCTCTAGGTAGATCTACCAGCTGCCATGTCTGATTCCTCCTAAGAGATTCCATCTCTTTCATCATGCCTTGCATCCATGACTCTTTATCAGGACTTTCCATGGCTTCTACAAAACTTTCTGGAATCCATTCACAATATAAAAGTATATGAAATTACTTCATCCATCATATCTAACCGCTTCCGGATTATGCATTGAGGTTTATGCAATGCCACTCCCCTTGCACTATCCTGCAAGTCTACTGTTTATGGCTCTTCATGCACTTCCCTTTGAACAGCTGATTCTTATCATCTCTCCTTCATTCCTAGAGAATCTTTCCTATCCAACTCCACCTCAACTGAAACTCCATTTCTAGCTGATGTTGAAGGCTTATTCTCCACTTATGACGGGTTCTCATTGCTGTTCATCTTATTGACTGCATTTTCTATTGCAGTCCCCCGTTTCTCTAAGATGCTTCTCTCATAAAAAATGACATCCCTACTGATTACCACCTTTTGAGACTATGGATCCCACAGTAGGTAACCTTTGACTCCTTGTGGATATCCTATAAGATCATTTCTTTGACTTAGGATCCAACTTGCTTCTTTCAATTGCCTCCACATGAACATAAGCCGGGCAACCAAAAACTTTCAGGTGGCCAAGCTCCACCTTCTTCCCACTCTAAGCTTCTTATGGAAGTCCACCATCCAACTTGAAGTGAGGGGACCTGTTTATGAGAAAACATGCCAGAGTAATAGCATCACCCCAAAAAGTTTTCGGTAGTGATGACTGCAGCCTCATACTCCTTGCCCTCTCCAATAGTGTCTGGTTCATCCTTTCCACGACACCATTCTGCTGTGGAGTCATCCTTACTGTGTAATGGCATTTGATACCATTTTCCTCACAGTAACTCCTAAACTTTGTACCAGAGTACTCCCCACCATTATCAGTCCAAAGGCACTTTACATGTCTTCCTATCTCCTTCTCTACCTTAGCTCTCCAGCTTTAATCGAGCAAATACATATGATTTTTTCCTCATCAAATACATCCACAGTTTCATAGAGAGTCATCAATAAAGGTAACAAAATACCTTGCTCCACCTCTGGATAAAATAGGTGCGGTCCCCATACATCCGAGTGTACCAAATCCAACACTCCTTCACTTGGCTTGGTGTAAACACAAATTTCACTCTATGCTGTTTACCAAAGATACATGGCTCACACAGGTCATTTCTATCCTTTTTCAAAGCTGGGATGCTCCCTCTTCTGCTTAACTCCGTAAGCCCTCGATCACTCATATGACCCATTTGATAATGCCACAGTTTATATTTCAATTGTTCCTCCTGTACCGCTGCAAGCACTTCAGCACTATCATTTATCATTGAGCCTTCCATCTTGTATAGATTGTTGCTCAGTTTTCTTCCTCTCATTACCACCAAGCTCCCTTGGTAATTCTCAAACATCCACTACCAGATTGGCAACTAAAAGCATATCCCTGCTCTTCCAAGTAGCCCAAAGAAATCAAATTCTTTTTTAATTCTGGTACATATTTTGACATTTGATGGAGTCCTTATCACTCCATCATACATCCTCACCCTAATAGTACCTACTCTAGCTACCATACAAAGGTGATCATCACCAAGACTTACACTACCTCCATCTGACCTGTCATAGGTGTAAAACCAATCCTGATATGAGGTATAGTGGTATGAGCATGCAGAATCCAAAATCCAGGTATTCTCCCAATCCACTGATCCATCTGATACAACCAGTACTCCTTCTTCGTTGCTTTCCAAGTATTAGTACCACTAGTGTTGGCTCTCCCCTTTTCTGTCTTCCAAAGAGGACAATTCTTCCTGATATGCCCAAGTTGATGACACTTGTAGCATTTCACACTTTTATGGTTCTGAGATTGAGATCCACCCTTGGACTTTCTCCTAGTTCTTTCCTTGGATCTTCCTTGCCTCTTATTTACAGCAAGAACCTCTGAATTAGGATTTCCTTTGCAGATCTTTTTCCCTTTGCTCATTGGATCTGAGCACACCAACAACCTCTTCATAGTTTAGGGTTTCCTTCCCATAAACCAAAGTTGTTTTGAGACCATCATAGATCCAGGGAGTGAACACAATAGCAATAATGCCCGATCTTCCTCATCTATCTTCACATCCAGACTCATCACTTCAGAACAAACCTGATTGAACCTCTGAATGTGAGTAACTAGGTCTCCTCCTTCAGGCATATATAATTGCTTCTTCAGCCATAGCTTGTTTGTCATGTTCTTTCCCATGTATGTGTCTCCAGTCTTCTCCAAAGACCTTTTGTAGTAGTCTCTGAGCACACTTCAGGTAAAACCTGATCAGCCAAACACATCCTGATGGTATTGAAAGCGATCTTTTCTAACTCTTCCCATCTTCAACACTAATCTTTTCTGGCCTTTCTTTAACCAAGATCTTGTAGATTCTCTGTTGAACCAGCAAATCTTTAACCCTTTGCTGCCATAGGATGAAGTTTCCCTTTCCATCGTACTTCTCAAAATCTACATTGAACCCACTTGATGCCATTACCACAATCAAGAATTCAAGAGATCTGAAAATCGTACCTGCAAGAAGCCTTACTTCCAACCCTTTGATCTTGAGATCTTCCTTCCACGAACCTTGCTCTGATAGCAAATGTTGAGAATTCGAATCCAAATCCAAACAGATTTAATGAACCAACCCTCAGAACAGCCTTGTTCCCGATCAAGAACGAGTGCCCTGATCAACAAAGCAATCGCGAAAGAGTATCACCGAGTTATGGATGACCATTTGCCAGCAATCTCCATTAAAGATCATGGTAGGATTCAGGACTGTGAAGATCAAGAACACCAAGAACAAAAGAGGAGAAAACAAAGAAATTTTCATGGAAGAAAGGATTTCCACTTCCAAGAAGTTCATTACACCATCCATCCTCTTACGAGAATAAATTATATATATATATATCTCGATCCCACGTGCCTGAGATCCCAAAAAACTCTCCCTGCTGGCATTGTTAAAAAAAATAGTTCACCCGTCATCCGAGTCAACTCAAATCCATTTGAGCCGACTCGTCCAGACTACAGGTTTCTTGACTATCCATCCGAGCTGACTCAAATTCATTCGAGTCGACTCAAATTCATTTAAGCCGACTCATCCAGACCACAGGTTATTATCTATGCATCCGAGCTGACTCAAATCCATTCGAGTCACTCGTCCAGACTACAATCACCTGTTTTGAGATATGCCAACCAATAGAGTCGACTCTTACCACAGAAGAGCCGACCCTAAGATCCAGATAGACCAAAACTGAGCCTAAACACCTAGGACTCATACCGAACTCAACCCTAACCCTAGACACATCATGGAAAACCATGATAAACCAGATCAACACATGTACATTGACCCAACTAGTCATGAATGCACCACTTGAGACTCAATAGACACATCCATAAGTCGACACTTGGCTGTGATAAGGATTTTTCACTAATTCAATTGGTGAGTTTTTGGAGGACTTATTTGAAATATGATTGCAATCTGATGGGTTAAGCCAAATGTGATTTGGCTTAGGATCAAATTAGATTTGATTTGTCATGCTCACTATTTTTTAAAAGATTCAAATTTGAATCTTGAATTTAAATTTCAAATCTTGGCATAAATTGGCTTCAAGGTTTTTTATGGAATGCATTAATTGGAATGCAGGTTTTCTCCCATATAAACCCAGAGCTAATTTGGTTCAACCCTTAACCCTCTCCCCCAATCACTCCTCCTTCCATATCTCTCTCCCTCTTTGCTGCTACTATAAATAGGTGCCTTTGTAGAGGTAGCAGAGTTAGTTGAGGTTGACTTTTACTGGACTTTTCTAAGAAAGGGAGGGAAGGTATCCTTAGAGTGGGGTTTGAGAGGATTTGGGTTTTTGGATGTGAGCCTACCTAGCAATCAAGCTAGGATTTAGGAAGAAAGAGTTAGTTGGGAAGGGTTCCACTTCTACTTCTCCCCATTGTTCCCCAACTAGATTTTCTGGTAGCTTCAAGAAAGTCTTGTAGGTCCAAGGAAGGAAAAGATCTGCCTCAAGGATCCTAAGGAGCTAGCACACCAAGGGAGTTGATTGGGATCGAGCCCTGGTGTGAACTACCCATAGAGGCTAGATATTTGTGTGGCTCAGCTACTTTTCATCACCTGCATCCAAAGTTTAAAGGTAATGTACACTTTCTTTTTCTTTGCTCTTGATATCTTTATATGCACTTTGATTATTTCGAATCCTATTGCAGGCAGATTGGTAGATCAACTTGATCGATCTACCAGGTCTTCTATTATACTATACTTTAAAATAGTTTTAAAAAATAGTCTGTCTACCTGCTATGCTTTTTAAACTTTCACATAATTCTTTCAATCTCCCACTTGCACTAAAGCCAATCACCCTTGTATTTAATACCCATACAATCTAGATGGCAATCAACTGCTATAGAGGAAGGGCCTTAGTGAATGGGTCTACTATATTGTTCTTCGTATCAACTAGTTCTACTACCACATCATTTCTTTCAATGATTTCTCAAACGAGGTGGAAGTATCTCAGGATGTGCTTGGACTTATGATGAGACCTCGATTCCTTGGCTTGTGCAACAACTCCACTGTTACCATAATACAATGGTACTGGTTGCTCTATTATAGGAACCACCCCCAATTCCATGATGAACTTCTTCATCTATACTGCTTCCTCTACAATTTCACCAGTAGCTATGTATTCTATCTCAGTAACTGAATCAGCTATAGTTAGCTACTTGGCACTCTTCCAACTCACTACTCCTCCATTCAGATTGAAGACATACCTTGATATGGATTTACTGTCATCTGGATTATATTGGAAACTAAAATCTGTATAGCCTTTTTTAGTTTCAACTCCGATCCACCATATATCAGGAAAATATCTTTAGTCCTTCTGAAGTACTTAAGAATGTTTTTCATAGCTTTCCAATGATCCTCCCCTAGATTAGCTTGGAACCTGCTTACTATGCCTGTGGCATAAGCAATATCAGACCTGGTACATAACATTGCATACATTATTGTTTCCACTACCAAAGCATAAGGAATCTTATTCATCCTATCTCTTTCTTTTAGAGTCTTAGGTGACATCCTTTTAGATAGGTGTATGCCTTGATTCATGGGCAAGTAACCCTTCTTACTTCCCTCCATATTGAATTTCTTTAATAATAAGTCTATGTACCTGGATTAGGATAATCCTAGCATCCTTTTAGATCTATCTCTATAGATCTTTATTCCTAGAATATATGATGCTTCTCCTAAATCCTTCATGGAACTATTTTGACAGCCATGATTTAATTGATTGCATAATTGGAACATCATTTTCAGTGATAAGTATGTCATTGACATACAAGTCCAAGAAGATAATGGCACTCCCACTGTCTTCTTATACACACACGGCTCACCCGTATTCTTGATGAAACCAATTCCTTAATAGTTTCATCGAAATGAATGTTCTACCTCCTTGATACTTGCTTTAATCCATAAATGGATTTCCTAAGCTTACATACTTGGTTTCGTCTCCCATTTGAGATAAAACCCTCTGGCTGTGATATATAGACTTCTTCCTCAAGATTTCCATTGAGGAATGCAGTCTTAAAATCCATCTGCCAGATCTCATAATCATTGTATGCAGCAATAACAAGCATGATTCTAATGAACTTGAGCATGGCAACTGGCGAGAAGGTTTCATCATAGTCTATACCATGCTTTTGCTTGAAACCTTTTCCCACCAACCAGTCTTGTAGGTTTCTATTTGCCCATCTACTCCAATCTTCTTTTTGAAGATCTATTTGGACCCTATTGGGACAATTGCCTCAGGTGGGTCAACTAAGGTCTAAACCTGGTTGTCATAGATGGAGTCCATTTGGATTTCATGGTACTTAACCATTTGTTAGAGTCCTTACTCTGACAGCTTCTGCATAGGTCATGGATCATCTCCTTCATGATGCTGGTTTCATTATTTTTTTTATCTCATATGCTTTTTTTTTCATTCTCTAAACCATATTTTAGAGGTGCTCCTGCACTCTCTCTAACCTACGAGAGGAGATGTGTATTGTGGTTGTACCTGATCAACTTGTACTTCTAATTGAGGAACTTGAGTTTGTTCATTTTGAACTTCACTCAATTCAATTATTCTCCCATTACCTTCTTCTTGGATAAATTCATTTTCCAAGAATAGGGTATGCCTACTAACAAAAATCTTTTTTTCAGTAGGATGAGAGAATAGGTATCCAATACCCTATTGAGAATAACCAATAAACCTACATTTCTCAGTCCTAGCACTTAGCTTATGTCCAAATTTTTTTTTTTATATAAGCTGGACAACCCAAATCTTAATATATTTGAGACTTGGTTTCTTGCCATTCCATAATTTATATTAAGTGCTAGGTACTGATTTTGATGGTATCCAGTTTAATACATATGCAGCAGTTTCTAGGGCATATTCTCAAAAAGATATTAGAAGATCTGTGAAGCACATCATGGACCTTGCCATGTGAAACAAGGTATGATTCCTCCTATCGAGAGTTTCTCTCATAAGGATATGGGTATAAATATCTTTCCAATCTGAGATCACCAAGTGACTTGTAAGCAACTCACTATACTTAGGTATCGAACTTTCTAAATTTTTAATCTAGTGATAAAAGGTTATTGGGTGTAGTCAAGTACTTGTTAAGTCAGTGTATGAGTTAAGCTAGAATTGACTACACCAATATATGAGAAAATGCTTGACTATGTTTCAATTTAGTAGGACCTTAACCAAGGCAATTATTGTAAGAAGTCATAGAATTTATTAGGTTAAGACATAACTAGATACACTATTTAGGAGTTGGTAGTTGATTTTGAAGTCATCCTAAGCATTATATCAAAGAGATGAATTATATAGTAACCATATGCTTGGGTTCTTGAATATTGCTTTGCAATTATTCGACCTATTCAGATGTTAGACACCATTACTAGATGGTTGCATCAATTAGTTTAGGAATTAATTTCTAAGCTATAGGCTTAGTATTTGAACCTATGGGATCACACACATAAGAAGCTTCTCACCAATCATGATGGCTGATTGATGATTAAGAATCATTCAGTGACAAAATTATAAATATTATTAACAATTAACTCTATACAAATATTAAATTATTAATTAATTAATTAATAATTAATTATAAGATGATTAATTAGTAATTAGATTGTTAATTGGCTTAATTTGGTTGAGCAAAGAGGTTTAGGTCAAGTCTAATTAAATTTGGTTTAATTAGATTTCACCAGATTAGGTTATATGATGACCTAATCCTAAGAAATTTTTAATTTTTGTTTGATCTTGACTTAGGCTTAACTAAATTTTAATTTGATTAGAATTTAATTAAGTTATTTTATACCTAATTAGAATTAGTTCAGTTAATTAGTTGGGTGTAACTAAATTTAGTTTAATCCTAACTAATTTGGACCAATCTAAATTTTAAAAATATGAATTGCCTGATGATTATCATGCATAAAAATGTGTTCATGCCCTTTCTTAATCCCTCTTTGATTAGGATTAGTTAGGATATTTCTAGATTAGTTTGAATTTTAAAAAGATAGAGTCAAACGGGATTTGAACTCCTATCCTTGTCCTTATCTAGTCTTCTCTTAATCCTAATCTCCTAACCAACTCCACACCAATTTTAATCAAGATTCTTGGTGTTGTGTGACAACATAAGGAGGCCCTATTACCATGGAAATTAGAGAAAAATTATTATAAAAAATAAGAGAGAAAGGCATGAAAAAAGTGGCATGAACGGTTTCTTGGGTTCTAGCATTAAGTCTTCTAAGGAAAATGAAAAGAAAAAAAAAAGAGAGTCTTTTAGACTTTATTTTCCCTCCACCCATGATCCTCTTAATCCTCCTCCTTTTGATCTTCTTGAAGGGTTCAAAGAGATTCAAAAAATATTTTTATTTCGACCATCTTGTGGCCTTCGTACGGATCTAGCAATCCGAGGAGGTTGATGGTGCGGGCACCAGGCCAAAAGAAATCGATAGGTTGAACCCACATCTTTGTGGATCACCTGTAAATGAAGTCCTAAACCCAAACCCCCTTTACTATGTAATATTCTATCTTAAATTCTGTCATTTTGGCTTAGTTATGGTTAGCTTGTTTTACCAAGTGTAATTAGGGTTTTGTTATTTAGCCTTTTGAGATAAACCCTTTTTTACCACATTGATCAAAACCCCAATTGAGTCAAACCCTATTTATCTAATTGGGATTTTAATGGTCTAGTTTGAATTAGCCCTTTTTAGCAACTTTAATTAGGTTTTTTATTTTCAAGCCTAATTATGGTTGGTTCAATTAGTTATTGAGTCCATGTAATTAGTTAAGTTGAGTCCTATAATACAAGAGGGAACTCAAGATAACATTCCATGTGCACCCAATTAAAGATCCATGTAACCCCATGTGCTAGCTCGAGACAAGACATGTGACTCCATGTGCTAGCCCAAGTCACTTGTCATGTGCAACCCTTCTTGGAGCCACCTTTTCAAGGATTTAGACATCAACACATGCCATGTTTGGACATGTCATGACATATCATTGGGACAATGCCACTTGGCACTTCATCCAGGACAAGAACACTTGCCATGTCACTCCATGTCTTACACTATTAGTCGGCCAAATGAATTCCAAATTGGTGCCCCTTCTTTTTAAGATGTGTAAGTGTGAACGACTCTCCAAATTGGTACCCCTCCACTCATGTGATTCATGCCAAAATAAGAGAAGTTGACCAAGCATTCTTCTTTGCCAACTTCAAAGAGTTCCAAAATATTTGATCATCAAGTGAAGGAGGTTCAATGGTTATCTACCGTAGGAGTTTTGATCAAATAGGTTCCAAGCTGCTTAAGTTCCCAGAACTCAAGAGTCTCATCAAAACTCTTGAGTCTTCTTCTATCCAGACTGAAGAGTCCACTCACCTACAGAAGCCCACATCATCCAGACTCTAGAGTCCAGCAATCAAAGCCAAGTGATGAAGCAATCTTGGCCCTACATCAAGACACCTCATCTTTCTCATCTTGGCACCTAAATGAGATAAATGGCCCATGAATTCGTCCACCTTGGAGAGAGGTCCAGATCAGCACAACAAGTAAGAGTCTAGGATGCCCAGAAGTAGGATTCCAGGAGTTGTAGTCCAAAGGAACACAAGTCTAGTCTTTGTATCCCTTACACTACTGGTTGAGAGTCTATAAATACCCCATCAACCCCCCTTGTATTATAATTATTATTTATTAAATAAAGTTGACATTCTATCAAATTATCTTTGTTGTGTGCATCGCGGGGTGTAAGGTCCTTCCTTTATTCTTCGGAGCATCGCGGGTTGTGAGGCCCTTTTCCTTTGTTCTTCAAAACATCATGGGGTGTGAGGCCCTAGTTATCCTATCTAGCCAGTCGATAAGAAATCCTAGCCATCACTTCTAACCCTCTCTCTTCCATTCTTTTTCCTTCCTTTGCTACTTAAACTGATGCGGGATAATAATTAAACTAAATTACTGATATTAAGATCTAATTGTTGGGAATTGTGTTCCAAAGCTAATCATCTAGGCTGTAGATGGTTCTGCTATCTTGTAACTATATATGATTTTTAATGAATAAAAGTTATTCTTTTTGGCTGTTCATCATATTTGCATTTTCCTTAAATGAACTCTTGTTTTATGGAGTCCTTGGAACTACATTGTTTGATATAGAGAGGATA
Source organism: Areca catechu (assembly GCA_021397845.1). Lineage (NCBI taxonomy): Eukaryota > Viridiplantae > Streptophyta > Magnoliopsida > Arecales > Arecaceae > Areca > Areca catechu. Next base: position 77,559,277 of record CM038042.1, on the reverse strand, counting down.
TATCAAGTAGTTCTTAAACTGGTTCACAACCAAATGATACATTATTATAGGATGACAATGTATCAAGTAAAGGTTATTGTATGTCATATTTGTTCGTTGTCCTCTTAACCAAGGAGTATGGAGACACTGGTGTGACATGCAAGTGAAATGTGTGACATCTCACTGAACGTGACCTCTGTAGAGCTCCCTTCTGCCAAAGGGTTACTCGCGAAGGGATATTAGTATATGTGTCCCTCAGACCTGAGATCACCATGGTAGCTTGCAAGCAACTCACTGTACTTTTGTACTGGACAACTTGGATTTCTAATCTAGTGATGGAAGGTTTCTGGGTGCAGTCAAGTACTTCTGAAGTGGTAATGGATCAAGATGGAATTGACCCCTCCAAATAGTTTGGAGTAAATGGCTCATTATGTCTCAATTTAGCAAATCCTTGGCCAGGATAGTTCTTGTGAGGATTCATAGAACTTGTAAAGTTGAGACACGATATGGATAAACCAAATTGGAATTGGCAGTCGAACCCTAGGTCATCCTGAGCATTATGAGGTCAAAGGGATGAATTATGCAATAACCATATGCCAGAGGTTCTAGAGAGGTGCTCTGCATCTTTGACTTATCTGGACATCAGGTATCATTACTAGATGAGGACTTTGACTCGTACTGGAAGTGTTCCAATGCTATTGGCTTAGTGTTCGAACCTATGGGATCACACACCATAAGAGTTTCTATCGATCTTAAGGCTGATCGACGATTAAGAATCATTTGCTGTCACAGGCGGTCAATGTGATTGACCATGTGTCGACACTTGAGGGGTCAACACTTGGCTGTGACAAGAAGTATTTTCGGAAGACTTTTATGGACGAGCCGACTCGACCCCTGCTCGAGTCAACTCATTTTATGTTCTGTTCGAGCCGACTTGACCCCTGCTCGAGCCGACTCGAACGAATAGTCTGACTGTTCTGTGTCCTGAACGAGCCGACTCGAACCTGCTCGAGTCGACTCATCTCTGCTCAACCAGAAATTCCTAAATGACATTTCTGGAATATTTTTGGAAGGTTTTGACCTGGTTTGAATTTTGAATTTAAGCTGTTTTGGCTCCAAACTTTCATGTTATGATTGTCATTCCTTCCTAATATGGTTTGAGTCAATATGGTATGCTCTTTGACCTTCTCTCTCAATCACTCTTCCTTCCTCTTTCTCCCTCTCTTGGCTGCCTCTATGAACAAGTGTTATTTTAGGGCTGCTAGGTTAAAAGTTTTTGATTATTTGTCTTTGAATCTCATTATTGCTGAGATTCTGAGAGGGAAAAAAGGGTTGTGAGGACTTGGGCATTGGGTGTGTGGACTCCTAGCACTCAAGCTAGGCCTCAGGAAGAGAGCTAGTTATGAAGGGTTCCACCTCTTCTTCTCGTCTTCTAGGAAGAGAAGATCAATCCAAAGGATCCTTAGGAGCCAGCACTCCGAGAGAGTTAATTAGAGTCGGGCCCAGGTATGGATTACTTGTAGAGGCCAGACACTTGTGTGGCTCAAGAGCATCATCCTTGAAGCACTGCCACTGCATCCATCAAAGGTATAACAGTAAGGTACTTTTATATCTTTGCTCTTCTCTTGTTTTGATATATATATTGCATGCTGTTTTATTATACTAGATCCTGTTGCAGGCATATTGGTAGATCGTTTAGATTGATCTACCAAGCCTTCTACTATGCATTAAAATCATTTTAAATTGCATCTATTTCTGCCTTGCTTTTGCATATTGTATGCATGGTGTTGGTGTCTTTTCACCTTCAATGGTATCAGAGCATCAGGTTCATCGTAGTATAAATGCTAGCATGCTGCTTTTAACATTATGTTTTTCTTTTAAAGTACTTGGATGAGTGCTTCACCATGGCCGTCCGGTCATAGGAGAGAAGTAGGGCTGCAAGAACCTCTCTTCCCATTCAATGGATCTCTTATAGTGTGTAGGAGTGCCGCTTGTGATTGACACATGAGAGAAAAAATAAAAGAAATATAGTTTAAAAATATTTTATCTAATATTATGATCATAAAACAAATTTATATTAGATCTAAGAATTTTGTTTTGATCATGTTTGATCTCTGAATTTGAATTATTCAAATAAGTTGCATAAATTTTGAAGTCACTATTTTTTGCCCCCCACAAACGAGCTGACTCGTCCCTTGCTCGAGCCGACTCGTTGATGTAGGCAGAACAATCTATCCATTTCTGGTTCTAGATGAGCCGACTCGACCCCTGCTCGAGCCGACTCGTCTATGCTAACAGATGAATCTATCTATTTTTGGTTCTGAACGAGCCGACTCACATTTTACATGAGTCGACTCGACTAGAATGCCCTGAAATAGTGAATTCAAAATATGCTTGTAAAATAATTTTACATTCCTAATTGAAATTATTTTGATTAATTAAGGTTATTAAACTTAATTGAGAATTAAGAATGATAAAGAATTCTAGGAATATGATTCAAAGATTTTAAGTTATTTCAATAAGCCTTAAGGGTCATGGGTTAGCTCCTTTTGGGTCCTTAATTGGGTCAGACCTAAGTTTAGATGCATTGGACTAAATAGAGAACTAATCTAATCAAATGTTGAGTTAGGGTTTATTCTCTATAAATCTCTCTAATAGTTAGATTGATTAGTTCATAGATCTAAATGGACCTAATTTGTGGCTCAGTGGTCAACCCGAATCTTTGGCTAGTCTAATCGATTTTGATGAACTTATTGGTGTCTAGATAAGTTTGGCATCTTGATCATGGTTCTTTGGGGCTACCTCTTACCTGGACAACTCAGTTGGTGTCTAAGGCAAGACGGTTAATGGCGGAACCCGAACCATGATCTCACTTACCGGCCAATATGTTGATCAGAATTGATTTGATAGCTCACTAACTCGTGTTAACCCATGTCAACTAAGGTTAATCAGTCTTGATTGATTTTAGGTACCCATGGATCATGAGTTATGAGTAACCCTCCTTGTTTGTTGATGTGGTCAGTGAGAGGTTGATCCATGTCTTCTCATCTCTTTTTCTATCATAATAAGGTTAAATCCTCTAAATTATTAGGTCCATAAAAGGTTGAAGTTAAAGGGATAACCAAGTCCTAGCCTTCCATTAAGTGGGATGGTAATGGGTCCAATAGTTGGGTGTTCATCGACATATCCAAAGATCAAGTGTTCATCGGGCTATTGAAATTGTTGTTCCTAATATGATGGCTCAGTGTTACTCTCGTAATGGTGGTCAGGTGGGCCGGCCAAAGTCAGGCTTGACTATTCATTAGTTAGAAGCATCAAATTTTGTCATGCTAATGGTTGGACCTAATCGGGACCTTCAATAGGAGCCCAAAAGGTCGATTGAAGTGCACCTTGGGGTAAAACCTAAATACTAAAGGTTACATGGAGAAATAATTGGTTAAAGAACCTACCTTTAGATGCACATGGGTCGGCCGGCCAAAGTTGGGCTCATGTGTTGTCTATTGGACTCTAGTACCCACTAAGCAATTAAAGTAATTCCTTAGATTGGAGGTAGAGGCTACCAGTCTGAACAATTAGTGAGAGGGCCTTTAGACTAAAGTCCATGTCCACAGGTTAATAATTCATATACACTAATTAGCTTTTATTTTCCTTTCAGATGTCTTCCAATCTATCGCTCCAGTCTCTTCTCGATAATGAGAAGCTCAAGGGTCCTAACTTCGATAGCTGGTATCGAAGGCTCAAGATTGTCCTGGAGTATGAACGGATCTTGTATGTGATATCAGATCCGGCACCTGAAATCCCTGCTCCTAATGCTCGGGGTTCGATCAGAGACACTTATCAGAAGTGGCTCTCTGACAGGACCATTGTCTGATGCATAATATTAGCAGCAATGAACGACGAGTTTAGTCGCAAGTTCGATGAAGCTCAGCTAGAGAAAATCCTTCAAAGGTTGAATGAGTCCATTGGGACACTAGATGATGTTGAGAGGTACAGGATCTCCTGTAATATCTACAATGCACGGATGCATGATGGGGCCTTAGTCACTGATCATGGATTGTACATGATCGAGATGATTGAGTGCCTGGGCAAACTCGGATGTCCTTTGCATCTTGGAAAGGATGCAATTTTGAATTCCCTCCCCTTTTCCTATCTAGATTTTCTCGATCATTATAGAATGAATAAGTCTACAGTTAACTACCATGGTCTATTGGGGTTGCTACAGACTTATGAGAAAGACCACCATCTGAACAAAGGGATGGTGAATCTAGTGGGAGGATCTTCGGGAGGGCATCATCCCTTCAAGAAAGGGAAAAAGAAAAGTAAAGGAAAATAGGTGCAGAATGCTTCTGGACCCAGTCAGGCCAAGAAGGAGAAGGCTGATAAGAGCCAAGGGAAGTGCTTCTTCTGCAAGAAGCGGGGACATTGGAAGAGGAACTATCCTCTTTATAATGCATCCCTTGACCCGAATATGTCCAAGAAGAGAAGGAGCCAAGGTGCTGGACAAGGTATTTATATGATAACACTTTGTAGTTTCTCTATCTACGATACTACTAACTGGGTATTGGATACTGGAAGTCCAATTCACATTTGCAATTCTTTGCAGGGAGTTCAAGTTAGTAAAAGATTCGAGGATGGTGAGAGATTCTTAAATGTGGAAAATGGAAGCCAAGTTCCAGTCCTAGCATTGGGAGTCTTCAAAAGTTTTTGAGTCTTGTACAATCATTTTGAATGAGTGACATTATTGTCCTTTTTATTTTAAATATCATTTTTGTAGGCCAATTGGCCATGTATGGTTATGAACTATCAATAAAGAATGATATTTATAAAATCATTTGGAATGGTTCTGTTGTAATGAATGGATATATGAATATGGCATTTATATACTGTCGTGACCTGTTAGTGTAGTGTACATGTCTAGCAAATGCCCTAGGATAGAAAATGTCAACGATGCATACCTATGGCATTGTAGGCTGGGTCATATTAACAAGAACAGGATAAACGGTTGAAGTCCGAGTGCTGCGGGACTAACTTGGTGCTAGGATGAGATGGATGATGCAAGTGATTTTTCTTTTGTGATTTTTAGGTTTTTTCTTGGATTTAGGATTTTCGAAGACTGGCAAGAGTAGATCTAGGTTTTCTATTATAATAAGAACTTCAAGCAAGCAAATAAGTCCCTAAACAAGGATAAGAAGAGGACCCCGAGATTGAGAAACCCCTAGGACTTAGCTCTTGGATCAATACCAACTTAGGAGTTAGGGTAGCAAACCTTGTAAAGCTCTGATGCGCCCGATGTCGAGTTCACTCACTCTTGTGGACGTGGCCTGGAGGATCAAGCCTTCAACCCTGGGGATGCACCGGCTTTCCGCCCGAAGGTCATGAAGGCAACGGAGATCGGCTCCGTGTTCGTGGCACCTGGAGGACCTGCGAGCAATCAAGATAAGTGTTTAGAGTCAACAAAAAACAAGAAGCAATGAAGGAACAAAGGTTGAAGATGGTGGTGTTGGGGAATCTTCTTGCTTGGCACCCAGATGGATCATCCAGATGGCCTCCAAACTCAAAGATGGAAGATGGCTTGTGCAGAAGAGATGGTAGCTTAGGGCCTCACACCCCTCGATGCCCGAAGGCGAAGGCGCTCCCTCACGGAGATCGACGTTCTTAGGAACGAAGGCAAACTAGAAGAATATCGCTCAAACCTTTCTTTTCCATTCATTCAAAAGTAGTCCATACAAGGAGGGGTAAGGCCCTTTATATAGGCACCTTAAAACCCATTCAAATTCAAATAAAAAAATACAAAGCTTCATGAAGAGGGCACCCAAAATTCAAATTTCTTCTTCTTTTGGCCGACCAAGGTGTTGTGGCTTGATCTGGGCTTGAAAGATGGGAGTTGTCTCCTTGATTTTGGGTCAATGCATTTCTTCCATAGCCGACCAAGCTCTTTGGGAAATAAGCTTGATATGGGGCTTGAAACAAGGATCATGTCTCCATTACCTTGACCTTCCTCGGCTGCCCAAAGCTCTTTTGGAAAGAGGCTTGATAGGTGGAGGGAAGGGAGGAAAAAATCAAAGAATGGCACCCACAAATTCAGCATTTCCTTCTTGCCTTGGCCGCCCACTTGTCATGATGATGTGGTGCCACATGGGATGATGAGGTGGCACTCAAGGGCTGAATTGCCATCCTTCAAGGTGGAAGATGGCTTGGCCCAATAATAATTGGTCTAGGCTCAATGACTACTTCTTCTTCAAATAGGTTTGGGCCTAATCTTCAAGTAGACTTGGGCTTGGACTCATTCAGCTGAATACAGGACCTGTTGACCCCTGGAATGATTTTGATGATCACAAAACATTGGAGCATGTATTTGATACTAACTCTTCTCAAATTGTTTAAGAAGTTTTGCAGGAATGGGTTACCTTTGTTTAAAACAGTTTTCAAATTCACTTAAGGTAATTTAATTGAGTTTGTAAAAGCCCTACTTATGAATGTTGTAATCATGAAAAATGGGCTTAAAATTGTAAATATTTTGATAAAGTATGTAGATTAGCTTCTAGTTGATTCAATGTTGAAGTTTTTGGAAAGCTTGAAGCATATTTTTAAAAGATTTGTAAGAGCCGACTCAAGGTGGCACAGCACGGAGGAAGATTCAAAGTTTCAGAATCAAGAGCCGACTCCTAGTTCAAGAGACTACTCTTCCAGAAATATATTTTTTGATGTTCTGAGAACTAGAGCCGACTCCCAGTTCAAGAGCCGACTCTAGGTATGTATGTTTGTCTTGACTGAAAGCTTGAAGGCAAGAGCTGACTCCTAGTCCAAGAGCCGGCTCCCACAGAATTTGTTTTGGCCTATCTGAGACTTCGAGCCGACTCCTGGAGCTCGAGCCGGCTCGTGGAGAAGTTGATGCACTTCAACGGCTAGTTGCTGAAATTAAAAATTGAACTCCAATTCATCTCCAACGACCATTGCACGAATCACAAGGCCCTACAACGGCCATATCTCATGGAAAACTATAAAGGGGATTATTTTTGAGGATTAAACAATTAATTGAGATTTATTGCTGAATTTTCTTGAGAAAACAAAGAGCTTTCAAGTTATTCATCTACCTACCTCAAAGAGCATTCAAGTTGGATTTAAAGCTTCACCAACTTTACTCTATCATTGAATCCACTCATTGGAGAAGGGAAGAAGCAGCATTGAAGAGCATTGAAGAGCACTCAGGCTTGACTTGATCTTGATCTACATCGGCAACACCAAAACAAACTTGGTTTGTTGTAGTTGCTTGATTACATTGTCTTTATCGTTGTTTACTCTTTAAGAACATCAAGGGGCTGTGTCTTAAGAGAAAGTTAAAGTTTTTAGGTGAACCTCTTAAAACCTAAGTTTGGTTCTTGGTTGGTTTTCCCGGTTTAAAACCAAGTGTTTGGGTTTTCTTTGGTGATCCCGTGTAAAACCAAGGGAGTTAGGGTTTCTTTGGTGATCCAGGTAAAACCAAAGTGTATAGGTTTGGATTGTGAGCCTGGTAAAACAATCCGACTGTATTCCGATTAGGGATATAGTGGAAATCCCAAGTGGTCCTTGGATAGTGGATGTAGGAGCCGGTTACTCCGAACCACTCTATTTCTTGGTGTTTGTGATTGTGCTTTCATTGCTTGATTGCTTTAATTTATTTACTTTCGCTTTGCACACTTCACTTCTACACTAAAAGAATTTCAAAGTGCATATACTTGCAAAAGTTTTTAATCCCAATTCACCCCCCTCTTTGGAAGCCACCTGGGCAACAGGACCCTTTGATCTAACCTAACCAAATTGGTCAAGGTACATGACTAAAACAAAAAATTGAAACTAAATACATTACTCAAAATTAAAATGTTCAGGCTTTAAGCCTTATTACAGGACCTAATCAATTGAAAACCCTAATCTAAAATTCACAGAGGGTTGAGGAGCCTCTGTCTGATCTTGGTGCCTGCACCAATTCTCCCGAGATGGGAGGAACTCGACTCTATCGAGTAAGGGTTTATTTGGCTTTGGTACTCCTCCAGAAGGTCAGGGTTGAGGCACTGCAAGTCCTCCCATGTAATCCATGAATCATCGGACTCCGGTCGGCCTTACCATCAGACCAAGTAATGATGATAGCCTTTGCCCCGTGTAGTGATAGCTTGATCATCCAGGACATGCTCGATCTGCTCTCCTCTCTCAAGTAAAATTGGTGGTGGACACTCTGGGTCAGGTTCGCTCTTAAATGAAAGGTCAAGCCCAAATGGCTCACTGGATATGTTTGCTGGTTCCCTATACTCGACTAAGTCCGAGATATTGAAAGTCGAGCTAATGCCATATTCTGGGGGTAGCTCAAGAACATAGGCATTAGGGCCAACTCTCCTTATCACTCTAAAGGGGACAGCTCCACGAGCTTGAAGTTTCTTAACAGTTCCTGGTGGGAACCATTCAGGCCTAAGCCTAATCATTACAGAATCTCTTATTTCATATTCTTTGTCTTGCTTTTGGGAATCAGCCAATTTCTTATATTAGGTTGATTTTTAGACTAATTTCCTTATTCATGCCTTAATATGCAATGCAATGATTTGTGGACTTTGAGACTCATGCTGACACTTGACAAAAATAGACTCAACTATGTATTCCGATTGAGAGAAATTTTATTGGACTCTCTAAGGGCCTAAACTTAATAGATTATTGACTCTCTAGGTTTGACCCTGGTCTGGTATGCACATGAAAAATTATCATGGATCCCTAGCAAATGCCATAAGGTATACCAGAAGTACGTAGCATAAGAGATGGGCTCTAAAAATTCATGCAATCTAGTAATCTCAACAAAATGTAGCCTCATGGCTCTAGAAACATGAGAAGACTTAGGGAAGAGTAGGAAATAGGAATCAGAGTCTTGGGGCAATCTTTGGAAGCAAGAAACAGACCTTGATTATTCAGATAATCTTAAAATCTGGACATTGTTCTATGGGTATCATATGGTCCTCTTTTTTTAGTAGTTCTTGGGGCTCGGTAGGGTTAATCCCATAGTGAGGAAGGTTTTTTAAAGAAGATCCTAGGACCAAGTCTATAGCATGCTGGATGTCCCTTAAGGGTGGTAATTGATCAGGTGAATCATCGGATATAACATCCTCAAACTCTTTCAAAGCCACAACTACTTCCTGGGGGTGTTCTTTTTTGGTCAGTTCAGGAATCTCTTCAGTGGCATGGGATCCTTTAGTAATCTCATCGGGTGGTAGTTGCTTAGCTAACTCATCAAGAAATACATCCTCAAATTCTTTTAGAGTTTCAACTACCTCTTGACGGTGTTTTCTCTGGATCGATTCATGAATCTCTTTAGTAGTAGGGTTTCCCGCAGTAATCTCATCGGGTGGTAGTTAATTAGTTAACTCATCGAGAAATATGTTATCAAATTCTTTTACTTTCAGGGCTTCAACTACCTCTTGAGGGGGTTCTCTTTGAGTCGATTCATGAATTTCTCTAGTGGCTGGGGTTCCCTCAGTAATCTCCTTCTCTAACTCTTTGTCACTGATCAGGTTGACTCCAGGTTTCTTTTCCTTAAGCATACTCGATCATCTTTTAACTTGGTCCTTAGGTTGAATTGGATTGATTGTAAATTTCTTCCTATGGTGGTTAAAGGTACAGGTATTGGTCTGACCAAAAAGTGTGGCATCATGATTGTAAAGCCAGGGTTGACCTAGGATAATGCTACTGACACCCATGGGAAAGACATCACACCAAATCATCTCTTCATATGACTGCAATTTGATCATGACTTGGTGTTGCCACGCCTCCACCTAGATCGGGCTTGGTTGGCTACGCTGGAGAGCTCCTCTGTGAATCAACCTGCACAAAGTCCCCTAGGCACCAGAGGTGCTCTGGTAGGACACTTCGATGCTTAAGTTAGCGGGGCATTTGGAGCAATAGAATGGAGAAGACTGGGAGAGAGTAGCATGGAGAGGGAAGAGAGCACTTAGCCTTAAGCGGAGGTCCCCCGGCACCTTTTATTGGCATGAATGCTGCCAAATTCCATTAGGGGGCAAGCTGAAAAGCCCTGATTTGCCCGTGGGAGAATTAGAGTGGTGACCAGGGCGTGAAGGTGTGCCATGTTGTGGAGTCCATTACAATAGAATTCTGGTACCAGCTGGAAAGGAGCTTCTGGAGCTTTCGAGCGGTTTCGAGAAGGATCACGGGTCGGTCGGACTCAGCTGGAGACTATCGTCTGGCTGATAGAGGGTACTCGCTAAGAAATATGAAGAAGCTGACCGATGGATGCGAAAGGAGGTTCCCAAATTCCTCAGACGGAGATGGGCCGATCGGACTTAGCGGGAGTGGGTCGTCTTCAAGTAGATCGGCCTTCTAGGTCGGCCTCCAAGTCAGGCGACCTGTTGGGCCTCCGATGGGGGAATCAGTTAGGATCCCCACGAGAGCCGATCGGTGGGACCCCGAAGGAAGGGGGTCGTACAGACCTCTCCCCCAGCTTTAGCCTGTCAGACTTCTTAGCCGGCCAAACCCAGGATTGGCTGGATGGGTGTAACAGTTGCCCCCCTACTTCTGAGCTTTAAGAAGACACGTGGCTTCAAAGGGCAGGAGCATTGTTTTTGTACAAATCATGTCCATTCAGGCCTGATCCGGCATCATTGCGATGGATCGCTTCGAATCTCCCACGATCGGCCTCTTGGACAAGTGCCAGCCCTGTATTAGGGTGCAGGAGTTGCAGTTAATGCAAAAAGGGTGCCATGATGAGGGGCCAGGCGAGCACGCATAATGGTGAGAATGGAGGACGTGCCGCTCCACATGGTGGCATCTGAATGGCCAACGTCGCTTTTTAGGCAATCTCCGTGCCGCTGATCCGGCACTCACGCGGATCATCACCTGTCCACTGGGATCGACCCGTCGCTTCGTCTCTGAGGCATGGGCGGTTGCATCTTTTGACAAGACGGTTAGGACACCCACGAAGCGGAGCGGCAGTGCCCCTCTGGAGGCCTATAAAAGGAGGGGCCAAGCGCTTCGAGAGGATTTTTCTGCTGCGTCTATGCTCCACAAGAGAGAGAGATAGCCTCCTCTTCTTCTTTCGCAAAACCAGACTCCTAGGAGTTCAGCTTTAGGTTAGTCTCCTAGTCTTCTTTAGCTCTAATGGCATTCGCTAGTGAGGGTTCGGTCCATAGACCTAGGTAGTCGGGGCCAAGTGAGATCCCGTCGACCATGATCCGAGAACGGGCCAAAACCTTAGGGCAGTATACGGCATCCCCTCTACCTTGCACCTCATGCTTCCTGGCCGAGAGGGGAGAGCGAACAATCCATTGGGACCGAAGACTCTCCCAATGTACGAATCTCACCTCAGGCTGGTCTAAGTTCCCCTTACATCCATTCTTCATAGAGGTCTTCAACTTTTTTAGGATAACCCGGGTGCAACTAACCTCGAACAGCATCCGGATAATATGCTGCTTCATCGTATTATGTCATAGGGCCGAGCTTGAACCCAGATTATCCCTCTTCGGCAACTTCTTTCTTTTGAAGAAAGATTTTAGGAGCTAAGAAAGGTGGATGTTCAGTCCCCGTCCTGGTCAAAAGATCCTGAAGTGCCTCCCATCGGCCATCCACGGGTGGAAGGCTTGATTTTTCTTATGAGCAGTCTCCAACCCTGGGGGTTTGAGCCTTTTTGGAGGGAGCCATGGCCAAGGCTCCATGAGGGGAGGTCGATCCTGATAGCCGACTAGGTCAAGTTCAATGAGATCAATAGAGCTGGCCTAACCGCGGCATTCGAACTGTTTGGGGAGGATCACCTTTATCGGGTAGGGATCAGCCCCCAAAGATTTTTAGGCAAGGGCTGACCTCTTCCTTTGTGACTTGTTTTCTTGTCTCTAGCGCTTGTTTCCCTTCTGCTCACTTCAACTTTTCTACAACAGGAGGGAGGATGAAGAGGATCGACAAAGCCAAGGTCATTTAGTGGGCGTGCGAAAGAGGGCCGTTCCAGAGTCGGCCTCAATGCCAGCCATCGAGAAACAAAAGAAGAGGGGAGAGGAGGAATGGCCCGCGCCCGTTATGGATGTGGCATCCGACAAAGATGATGCCCCCTAACTGATGTGCTGGCCAAGAAGACGCCCGGGGCTTCGGCTCCTGCCTGGGGGTCGGCTGCCCGATGGGGGCAGGAGTGGTTGGAGCCATCTGGTGCAGCGACAGCATCAACCCCGTCGTCCATTGGCTCGGAGGAGACGACTCCCCTGGTAGACAAGGGAAAGGGGATGGCCGAAGGAGGGGCGACCGAAGGCAAGGTGGCTGAGGAGGAATCCGACGAAGAAATCTTCCAGGAGTCGTTCCAACACTGGCATGCCTTGGACAACCCCAGGAGAGCACATAGCTTGCTTAGGGGAGCCATGATGGACATCGACTAGGAACTGTCAATTCAGAGAAATCTGAGTGACGTGGCCATGGAGTCTTACTACGATCTCACGAGGGTAAGACACCTATCTTTCTTCCTTGCATCTTTTCCTTTCTTTGTGTAGCACTAATTTAATCTTGTGATCATAGCTTCTTCATGGCATCTCTTTGATAGACGACGGCATCGGTTGGGTGCTGTATTCGGCTAAGACCTCCGCCAAAATGGTGCAGGAACTGGAGGCAACTCAAGTGGCTACGGAGGCATCCTCGAAGTTTGCAAACGAAAGGGTATCGATCGTGCAGACGGAGGCCGAATCATTGAAGGAGTTGCTAAAAGAGGCGAAGAGCCAACTGGCCGACCGGGAGTCTAGACTGAAGAAGAGAAAGGCGAACGTAAATTCCCTTACCCGTCGGCTGCAAGAGGCGGAGGGTCGCTTCTCAAGGCTGACAAGAGGGCTCAGGCTGAACGGGCGACGGCAACACAGCTGGCAACCCAACTTGAGGAAGCAAAGGAGCTAACAGCGAGATAGATCCGGGATGCGGTGACGGCATACAAGGCCTCCTCTGACTTTACTGAGGAGGTAGAGGATGCGGCGTCGGACTTCTATAGGGGAGGCTACGATGACTGCTTAAGAAGGTGGCCTCGCTCTTCCTGAAGCTAGACCTATCGGGCGCTGAGCTAAAAGAACCCATGGAGGAGGAGCCCCAAACGAAAGGTGGACTGGAAGAGGCCAGTGCCAAAGCCTTGGCTCAAGCCGATGCAGAGATGGTAGACGTCCCAGTCGAAACCTCAGTTGTCATGGTTCCTACCGATCCTCCAGTTGTAGTGGACGGGGTCGAGGTTGAGGCCCCTGATGCACCTTCTGTGGGTCTGACCTAGAGAGTTTGTAAAGGTCCGACCCACCTTCCTTGCAATGCCTACTTTTGATATTATAGAAAGGCCTTTCAGTTATTTTCTATGTATGTGGTGTGAGATAGGTACCTTCCTTTCAAATTCTTCTAAGTATTTTCGGTCGGCCCTTCAGGTTTGAAGCTGACATAATGGTTGGAGGGGCGATAGCTCAGTCCGGACCCATGTACCTAGAAATTTGCTCCAAGTCTAATCCATTAGCCGGCCCAAATTTGTAACATGTTCTTCACGCGGTTCTGTATGGGTCATTTGAAGTGGTTACTGATGAGGATCGAACTTTCGGAGTGGGCTGCCCTAGAGCCTCTATCGACCAGAGTCAGACTTTCGGAGTGGGCTGTCCTAGAGCCTCTGCAGACCAGAGTCGGACTTTCGGAGTGGGCTACCCTAGAGCCTCTGCCGACTGGAGTCAGACTTTCGAAATGGGCTGCCCTAGAGCCTCTGCCGACCGGAGTTGGACTTTTAGAGTGAGCTGCCCTAGAGCCTCTGTCGACCAGAGTCAGACTTTCAGAGTGGGCTGCCCTAGAGCCTCTGCCGATCGGAGTCGGACTTTTAAAGTGGGCTACCCTAGAGCCTCTGCCGACCAAAGTTGAACTTTCGAAGTGGGCTGCCCTAGAGCCTCTGTCGATAAGTGTCGAACTTTCGAAGTGGGCTGCCCTAGAGCCTCTACCGACTAGAGTCAGACTTTCAGAGTGGGCTGCCCTAGAGCCTATACCGACCAGAGTCGAACTTTCGGAGTGGGCTGCCCTAGAGCCTCTACCGACCGGAGTCAGACTTTCGGAGTGGGCTGCCCTAGAGCCTTTGCCGACCGGAGTCGGACTTTCAAAACCTTGATAGAAGAAACTGTAGACTTTATTGATAATACTTGCGAAGGTTGTCTACATTCCACAGGCGTACTATCTGTCATCCGTCCAAATGCTCAAGTCGGTAGGTTCTGGCCCGGATCACTTCGATGACTCGATAAGGGCCTTCTCAATTAGGGAAAAGTTTTCCTTGCTCGGTCAGCCTTGAAATCTCCATCCTTCACAAGACAAGATCTCCAACTTGGAAGGCTCGCGCCTTGACCCGCGAATTGTAGTATCTAGCCATCTTCTATCGGTAAGTCACCATTTTCAAGCTTGTCCGGAGCCTGGTTTCTTCCAGCAAATCCAGGTCAGCCCTCCGCTGCTCCGAATTGTTGGCTCAGTGAGATGATCAACCGGCAGGGATTGCAAAGAGATTTCTACGGGGATGATCGTCTCACTCCCGTAGGTTAAGTTGAACGGAGTCTTTTCGTCACCACCCGGGCGGTCGTCCAGTATGCCCACAGCACCGAGTGAAGTTCTTTCATCCAAAGCCCTTTGGCTTCGTTCAGCCGGGTTTTCAGTCCATGCAGGATCGTTCGATTAATGACTTCAGCCTCTCCATTGGGTTGAGGGTGGCCGACTGAGGTAAGACGATGGGAAATGTGGTATTACTGGCAAAAATCCTGGAACTTTGAGTTAACAAACTATCTCCATTATCAGTAATGATTGTCTGTGGGATGCCAAACTGAAAGATGATATAGTTTCGGATGAAGTTCTCCACTTTGGCCTCCGTTATTTGTGCCAATGCTTCAGGATGTCCATGCCCCATTGGATAAATGGCCAAGGCCTTGTAAGCGAGGTCAGCTGGCGGCGAGCCTCCTTTGGATACTGGGTACCTTTGACACGCATCGCACTTTCGTACGAAGCCTGACGCTTCCCTTTGAATTGTGGGCCAATAATATCCCTGTCGGATAATTTTATAAGCCAGGGATCTCCCTCCAAGGTGGTCATCGTAGATGCCTTCGTGTACCTCCCTGAGCATTAGTCTGCATCGATCGGCCCCAATTACTTCAACAGCGGTTATGAGAATGACCGTTTATAGAGGGTCCCATCGAGGATGACGTACTTAGAAGCCATTGAGCGTATACGCTTAGCTTCGACTGGGTCATCTGGGAGAGTCCCTTGAACCAGGAATGTACAAATCGAGTCCATCCATGATGCTTCCTGTTCAATTTGATGGATCTCATCGGCTCTTCAATGATGCTTGGGTACTGCAGATGCTCTACAAAGGTTCGGTCAGAGGTACTGACTGGAGCTGTGGCTAACCATGACAGAGCATCCACCCGGAGTTCTGCAGTCGAGGTATATGAAGAATCTTGAAGAATTTAAGCCGAGATATAAAGCCTCGTACCTCACCTAAGTACTTAGCTAAAGTAGGGTCCCTTGCTTCAAACTCGCCCTTCACTTGATTGACCACCAATTGGGAGTCAAAGAAGGCCTGAATTTGTCAATGCCTAATTTGCTGGCTATCCTTAACCCTGCAAGCAGGGCTTCATATTTTGCCTGGTTATTCGATACCTAAAATGCAAAGTGCAGAGCATACTCCAGACATTGCCTGTCGGGGACAGCCAAGATCAGGCCCGCCCCACACCCCATGAGGTTGGAATCTCCATCCATATGAAGGGTCCGGGTGGGCTCGATCCCTTCTGATAGATCAGCCATAGGTACTTCAGCTGCTGATGGGGTTGCCTCTGACCCCCAGGTGCATTCTGCAATAAAATTAGCGATTACCTGAGCCTTTAAGGCCGATCGGGATTGGAAGGAGATGTCGAACTTGCCCAGCTTGATAGCCCACTTGGCGAGCCATCCAGAGGTGTCGAGGCTCCGAAGAATTGCTTTGAGGGGTTGGTCAGTTAGTACGATGATCGAGTGTACCTATAAGTAGGGCCGGAGGTGCTTCGCCGTTATGACCAATGAGTAGACCAGTTTTTGAACTTTAGGGTACCTTGTCTCGGCATCATGGAGGACCTTGCTGATGTAGTAGACAGGTTTCTGCTAGCCGTCTTCCCCCACCCGCACGAGGATAGCGCTGACGGCCTCGTCAGAGGTCGACAAGTATAGGTACAACACTTCTCCTTCTATTGGTTTAGCCAAGAGCGGAGGGTTCTTCAGATAGTCCTTCAAGGCTTTGAAGGCCGATCGACACTCGTCGGTCCACTAGAAACGGTTCAACCGGTGCAAGGTCTTGAAGAATGGTAAAGACTTCTCAACCAACCAGGAGATAAAACGGCTAAGAGAGGCAATGCGACCTATGAGTTCTTGCACCTGCTTTTTACTAGTCGGGTGCGCCATGTCCATAATAGCCTTAATTTTCTCAAGGTTGACCTCAATACCCCTTTGAGTGACCAGGAAACCAAGAAACTTCTCGGAAGTCCCCTAAATATGCACTTGGTAGGATTTAGCTTCATCCGATGGCATCTCAATGCGTCAAGGGATTCCTGCAAATCCCTGATGTGGTAGGCTTTACAGAGGCTCTTAACAATCATATCATCAATGTAGGCCTCCATATTCCTTCCGAGTTGTCCTTCAAAGACTCGGTTGATCAGCCATTGGAAAGTGGCACCCACATTCTTCAGGCCGAAAGGCATCATCCTGTAATAATACAGCCCTCTGCCTGTGACAAAGGTCGTCTTCTCCTCGTCTTTGGGGTGCATCCTGATTTGGTTGTACCCAGAGAAGGCATCCACGAAACTCAAAAGCTGGTGGCCAGCCGTAGCATCCACCAGCTGATCGATTTTTAGCAAGGGAAAGCTATCCTTCAGAAAAGCCTTGTTGAGGTCCATGTAATCCACACAGATCCTCCACTTTCCACTGGCCTTCTTCCCCATGATGACATTGGCTAGCCACTCTGGGTAATGGGACTCCCTGATGAAGCTGGCGTCAAAGAGCTTCTTCACTTCTTCTTCGATGGCCTTCTACCTTTCGACGGTGAAGCTTCTCTTCTTCTGTTGGACGGAACTGTACATTGGGTCCACCCTAAGCTGATGAGTGCTGACGTTCGACGGGATGCCTAGTATGTCTGAAGCCGACCAGGCGAAGACATCAGCATTGCTTCTCAAGAAACAACACTAACTCTTGTCTGCCCTCTTCATTCAGTGTGCTCCCGACTTGGAGGACTTTAGTTGGGTCATCCTCCTTAAGGGGAACAACACAATCTTCTCAACAGGCTGGCTGTGATCGTCGGCTTCATCTCTGGGGTCAAGTTATTCAAGTATGGGGTGCCCATCCAACTGCTTGTCATGTATGACCAGCCATGTCTAGCCATCCTGCGGTATCCCCTCATTTTTTCGACCCCGTTTCGAGTCGGGAACTTTGCCAGCAAATGGTAAGTGGATACGATGGCCCGGAACCTATTGAGAGCCGGTCGGCCTAAGATGGCGTTGTACGCCGAGGTTGTATGGATGACCACGAAATTGATGGGGAAAGTCTGCTGGTAGGGCTCTGTCCCGAGGATCACGGGTAAAGTGATCTCTCCTTCTACCCCAACAAAGTTTCCCCCAAAGCCAGTGAGTGGCATCAGGGATTCCCGTAGCCTTGATCTAGATAAGTTCATTCGATGAAAGGTGTCAAACAGCAAAACTTATGCACAGTTTTCATTATCAATGAGGACACGCTTTACATCATAGTTGGCAATAATTGCCGACACAACTACAGGGTCATCTCCTGAAAGACGAGGCTCCAACAGGTCTTCATCAGAGAAACTGATTACATCGGAACCCCTGGAACTATTTACAATATCTTGGTCCCCTTCGCACCCCCAATCGGATCGCTGATGCAGCGTGCCCATGGCCCCATCAATTGGACGCTTGTTGGGGAGCTCAGCCTCCTTCGGAGGATCTCTGACAGTTGAGGCCTCGGCCCGATCCTGGGGTCGGACATACTTATCCAAGTACCCTCTTCTGATAAGGTCTTCAATGGCGTCCTTCAGCTGGAGGCACTCTTCGATGTCGTGCCCATTGTCCCTATGGAATCGGCAATACTTGTTCTTATTTCTAGCGGTAGGAGGGCCCCTTATCAGCCAAGGCCTTTGAAAGTAGGACTCATTCTCAATCTCCATGAGGATTTTCTCCCTCGGGAGGGAGAGGGGCACATAGGTCTCAAACCTTTTGAAGAAGTCCTCGGCTTCGGGCTTCCGCGTCGAGTGGGTTGGCTGTCATCACCGGGAAGTCTGACTGTAGGGACTTTATCGCTCCGCTTCTTGGGGGCTGACCTCCCCTCAGCCTAGCATCGACTCACTGACTGCTCCTCTATCAGGGCATACTTGTGCACCCTAGCCAACAACTCGGTATAATCCGTTAGAAACTTCTTGTCAAGGAAAAATGTGAGCCTGGATGAGTGGAGCCTTCTCTTGAAGGCCGACATCTCTACCACCTCATTCAAGTTTGGGACTTCGTTGGCCGTTGAATTGAAGCAGCCATGTAGTCTCGGAGGGTCTCCCCCTCCTTCTGGAGTATGAAAAAGAGGCAGTCGGTGTTCTTTGGGGTTCGACTGCATGTCCTAATATGAGAAAGAAAAAGGTTTTCAAGTTGAAAAAAAGATCGAATCGTACCTGGTCAGATGGCTGTAAACCACATCCAAGTAGCCTTCTTCAGGGTTGCTGGGATGGCAATACAATGAAGGGCGTCGGAGGTGCCCTGTACCATCATGTGGGCCTTATAGGTGCCCAGATGATCTAGTGGGTCGGTGGTACAGTCATAGGGGTCCACCTGAGGAATTTTAAAGTGCTGGGGAATGGGCTCCCCCAAGAGCTCAGCGAAAAAAGGTGGGCAGGTGTCGTACGCCTGCCCCCCTTCGACCTTCTACCGCTTAATGATTTCAGCCATGTGCATGATTTTGCTGCCATAGTCATGCAGATCCTCAGCAAGGCGCTGACCGTCAAGGGGGGCGGAGTCAGCGGAAGAGGGGGAAGCCAACCTCGCCCTCTTCCTGCTAGCGTGAGCTCCCAAGGACCTTCGGGGCTCCGAAGTGGTGTGGGAATGAGGTGGGGGCACCTCCGGCTGTTGACTCCCCTAATTGGCTAGCTGATGATTGATGCAAGACACCGCAGGTGGCTGCCGCCGGTCGTCAACTGCTTTCTGAAAATGCTGGACCGCTGAGGTAAGCATCTCGATGTGGTTCACCAGCATTTGGAATTGCTGCAACCCCAAAGTAATGGTGGGCTCAACGGTAGCAGCTGTGTCATCTTCCTTGTGAGGCGTTTCAGACCTGTGATGAGAATGTCCTCCTCTGGTGGAGATACTTCATGCTCTTCCCCTTGCCACTAAAAAATTTTCTTAATCAATCTCTCCTTTCAGAGCAGAGAGTGGAACGAAGGTTCAAGCACCCTCCTTCTAGCGCCAATCTATTACCGCACCTCCACCTGGACCGGGCTTGGTTGGGTACACTGGAGAGCTCCTCTGCCGATCAAACTGCATAAAGTCTCCTAGGCGCCGGAGGTGCTCTAGCGGGGGACGCTCCGATGCTTAAGTTAGCGGGGGATTTGGAGCAACAAAATGGAGAAGACTGGGAGAGAGTAGCATGGAGAGGGAAGAGAGCACTTAGCCTTAAGCGGAGGTCCCCCGGGCACCTTTTATGGGCATGAATGCTGCCAAATTCCATTAGGGGGCATGCTGAAAAGCCCTGATTTGCCCCTGGGAGAATCAGAGCGGTAGCCAGGTTGTGCGAAGGCGTGGACATGTCATGGAGTCCATTACAATAGAATTTTGATACTAGCTGGAAAGGAGCTTCTGGAGCTTTCAAGCTGTTCCGAGAAGGATCATGGGTCGGTCGGACTCAGCTGGAGACTATCTCGTCCGGCTGACAGAGGGTACTTTCTAAGAAATCTGAAGAAGCTGACCGATGGATGCGAAAGGAAACTCCCGGAATTCCTTAGACAGAGATGGGACGGTCGGACTTAGCAGGAGTGGGCCATCTTCAGGTAGATCGGCCTTCTGGGTCGGCCTCCAAGTCAGGCGACATGTTGGGCCCCCGGTGGGGGAATCAGTCAGGATCCCCGCGAGAGCCGATCGGTAGGACCCCGAAGGAAGGGGTCATCCGAACCTCTCCCCCAGCTTCAGCCAGTCGGACTTCTTAGCCGGCCCAACCCAGGATCGACTGGATGGGTGTAACACTTGGAGACCTTATAACGGTTGGGGTGAGGAACTGGGGTCAATCATAGGGATTTGACAGTACTTAAACAGATGGCATTGACACAGCTCGCACTATCAACTATGATCTTGCACACCTTATCCCCTAGTCTGACAAAGGTTTGTAGGATGTTGGTCCTATGCCAATCTTCTTGCACTACGTTTTGGGTAAGGATGCATCTAACTACTCCTAAAAGGTCTTCAGATTCAAATAGTTCTTCTTTGCCCTTATATTCTTCTAATAATTGATCTTCTACCAAACTTGGTGCGGGAGGTGACTCAGACTCAAGTTCAGTGGAAGTCTCCCAAGTTCTCTCCAGAGTTTCTAGCCTTGTTTCAATTCTGATTTCAAACTTATCAAACCTTTTGTTCACCTAGCTAGATGTTCAGTGATGACCTTTAATGGATCCTCATGGTTGTTCTTTATGTTCACTGGACTGGGAGTGATGTGGGTGATACGGGGATCGTGATCTAGTCGACATGCAACACACAACAAAAGGTGCTACTGGTTTGCTAGACCTAGGAGTTCAATCAAAATGGTTCAACATAGTAGACACAGCACAGCAATTAGCCCTTTCACCGGCCAATAAGAGGTGGGAGTGTGGGAGGCCCCCTCTTACTTTCACAAGGACCCAATTAAAGAACCACAACATCGCTTAGGTCATTTGATGCTAGACCTCTTGCCTTAGACATTGGCTTCCCGGTACCAATTGAAGGGTTGTATGCAACCAGCTTCCCAAAAATGGTCAAACCCAACTCGATGTCCGTAATCTATTAGGTTGCTACTAGATTTTAGATTAGGTTTGGATTCAAAATGCAAGGGGTGGTTGTTTTTTGGCTAAGGAAAGGTAATGACTTCCTTCCCTTATCTTATGATATTGATGCCCTTAAGTTAGTTATGAAAATGATGGCATACAAATGATCTAATGACTCAAAATTAAAATGTTTAGGCTTGAAGCCTTATTACAGGACCTAATCAATTGAAAATCATAATCCAAGATCCACAAAGAGTTGAGGAGCCTTTGTCTGATCCTAGTGCCAGCACCATTGAGGGTCTCCTCGACTTTAGTGAAAGTGGTTCACTTCCAACCTGTGAGTCCTGTCTTCTTGGAAAGATGACAAAGTCATCTTTTACTGGAAAAGGTGACCGAGCCAAAAAGATTCTAAGTCTGGTACATACTGATGTATGTGGACCCATGAATGTTAGTGGTGAAAGTGGGTACAGTTATTTCATTATATTTACAGACAACCTTTCGAGGTACGGTTATGTCTTCTTGATGAGATATAAATCTGAGTCATTTGAAATGTTCAAACGATATCGTAATGAAGTAGAAAAGTAAACTGGAAGATGTATCAAAACCCTTCGATCAGATCGAGACGGTGAATATCTTTCCAAGGAGTTTCTGACATATCTCGAGGAGAATGGAATTCTCTCTCAATGGACACCTCCATGGACACCTCAGTTAAATGGAGTGTCTGAAAGGAGAAATCGAACCCTGTTAGACATATGATGGGCTTTGCTTCATTACCGCTATCCTTTTGGGGATATGCTTTAGAATCAGCCTGTTACCTTTTAAATAGGGCTTCGAGTAAATCTGTCAACAAAACCTCATATAAGATATGGACTTGATATAAGCCACACTCTCTCATACCTTCAGGTCTGGGTTTCCCGGCTTATATAAAATGTTTAGAAATGGATAAGCTTGGACCTAGGTTTGACCGGTGACTATTTGTTGGGTATCCAAAAGAGTCTAAGTGATGCGGAACTAATATGCATGCAATTTTTTTTATATATTTTATATGTGGGTTGGGTGATTAATTCCCGAATTTCAGATTAAAATAAGTTATAGGAATTTTATATGAATTTTAGAAGATCAGCATGCAGATTAGGACCTAGAAAAGTAGAAAAGAAGGATCGCCGGGCTGAGAAGCCTCAGTTAGGGCAAGTTCTCCTACAATAAAACTACTGGAGGTAGAGGGTGTACCTGACAACGTCTGTGAAGATCGCAGCAAAAGGGTCTCTCATTCTCGACGGATGCGGCCTGAAAAATCGAGCCAAAGACCCACGGATACCCGGCTTTCTGCTCGGTATCCGATTGAGGCTTGGCTGGAGTCGTTGGATTCGTAGGAACTCGGGGACCTGCAAACGACCTGTCAGGGGTTAGAAAACTCACAAAGGAACAAGAAAACAAAGGAAACAGCAAGGGAAGGCTTCTTTTGGAGTGGGCGTCCAGGGATCTGAGATGCTTGTTGGTAGCAGGAAGATGATTGCAGCACTGGGAAGAAGAACTCTCGCAAACCCCTTTATGCACACAGCAGGGTATCACACAACTCAATAGAAGAACTCAAGGTTTTCATTCATCAAAAATTCCCTCATACAAGAGGCTAGGGTCCCTTAAATAGACTCTTAACCTTGGGCTCCAAGTAAGGGTACATAAGTCTTTACATAAGAATCCTTTTCCCTCTCAAACCCTAGCTAGAAAATAAGGAAATATTAGGTAGAAAAATCCCTAAAAATTTTCTTGACTTGGTCAAGACTCCAAGGACACCTAGGAGGGCGGTTGGGCTTCTAGGAGCAGCAAAAGGCCGGCCCAAAGGGGCTTGGGTGCATGGGTTTGGGCCTCTGGAAGCTGGGGTGGCCTGGTAGCCAGGTAGCAGGAATATTCCCTGGTATCTTGCTTCTTAGGGGCTTGGGCTTGGCACCTGGGCTTGATTTCTTTGGGCTAGGATGCAGATGGACCTCTAGAATCATGGATGACCTTATCTATAAATATACTTTGGCATCTGAAGGGAATCTGGGCATCTGGAGGGCATCTGCAAGAAATCAGGTTTTTCTGAATTTTCCTCCTGGGGTCTTCAAATCTTCAAGCTGGGTTGGACTTGTGCTATACTTCCATGTCTTCAATCTGATTGGACTTGGTCTTTACTTGTATGATGTGGTCTTGAGTCTTCAATATGGTTGAATAGGACTCAAAAAAATAAAATTAGCTCGACATGAGCTGACTAACACTGGACTGAACTAGCTCAACATGAGCTAAATAATTACAAGACTTAATGAAACAACTCAGCTGGACTAAGCTTTATTACAGTGGACTC
This sequence comes from Areca catechu, assembly GCA_021397845.1. Taxonomy (NCBI): domain Eukaryota; kingdom Viridiplantae; phylum Streptophyta; class Magnoliopsida; order Arecales; family Arecaceae; genus Areca; species Areca catechu. Next base: position 77,535,953 of record CM038042.1, on the reverse strand, counting down.
GAATGTTATTTAAGTGATCCACAGAGGGTTGAGAAGCCTCTGCCTTATTCTAGTGCCTTGGTGTCCGCACCAATTCTCCTGGGGTGGGAGGAACTCGACCCTGTCGAGTGAAGATCAGATTGGCTCACATATCTCTCAAGAAGGTCTGGGTTGAGGCGTTGCAAGTCCTCTCGAGAAATCCATGAATCGTCCGACTCTGGCCGGCCTTGCCATCGGACTAGGAAGCGTTGATAACCGCGCCCCGGGTCGTAATGGCTTGATCATCCAGGATACGCTCGATCCGTTCTCCTCTCTCAGGCCAATTAATTGGTGGACACTCTGGGTAAGGATCACTCTCAATAGAAGGGATAGGCCCAAAAGCCTCACTGGGTATCATTGCCGGTTCCTTGTACTCAACCAGGTCTGTAATATTGAAGGTAGAACTGATGCCCATATCCGAAGGCAAGTCTAGCACATAGGCATTTGATCCAACCTTCTTTAATACTTTAAAAGGTCCGGCTCCCCGAGCATGAAGCTTCTTAACAGTCCCAGGTGGGAACCGTTCAGCCTAAGCCTAATCATGACAGAATCCCCTACATCAAATTCTTTGATCCTTCTTCGGGAATTAACCAATTTTTTATAAGTTTCATTGCTTAAGTTTATCTTTTGGTTAATGTCTTTATCCAAGTCTCTAATATGCTGTGCAAATGACTCTGCAGACTCTGAGACTCGTGCATGAATAGGTAAAGGAATCAAATCAATGGGGCGATTAGGCTTGTACCCATGGACTATCTCAAAAGGGCTCTTACCCGTTGTCCTATTTACTGAACTGTTGTAGGCAAACTCTGCTCTAGGTAATAACAAATCCATGTTCCAACATGTTCACCTACCAGGCATCTAAGGAGGTTTCCTAAACTTCGGTTCACTACTTCAGTTTGGCCATCTGTTTGAGGGTGGTAGGCTGTAGAAAACTTAAGCTTGGTCCCTAATAGGTGCCATAAGGTCTTCCAGAATAACTAGTGAACCTAACATCCCTATCAGATATAATGGTCTTGGGTAGGCCATGGAGTTTGACCACATGATCTAAGAAGAGTTTGGCTATCCTAGACGCGTCAAAGGTTTGGGAACAGGGAATAAAGTGAGCCATCTTAGAGAACCTATCGACCACTACAAAGATTGAGTCATGTTTCTTTTGGTCTTAGGTAATCCTAGCACGAAATCCATACTTAGGTCCTGCCAAGGGCGATCAGGCACTGGTAAGGTGTGTAAAACCAGTGTTTTGCTTTTGCTGTTTGGCAACAGCACAAGTTCGACATCTGGCTACAATCCGTGCAACGTGCCTTTTCAATCCTGGCCAAAAGAACTGGTCCTCTATTGCTAAGATCGTCTTATTTCTACCGAAATGACCAGCTAAACCTCCAGCATGTATTTCCCAGATTAGGAATTCTCTAAGGGAAGTTTTGGGTATACAGAGTCGATTATTCTGGAAAAGGTAACCATCCTGAAGGGTATAATCACTATGGGTATTGGATGGTCCTAGCCTGAGGGTCTGGTAAATGCCTCCAAAGTCTGGGCAGGTTTCATATTCATCCTTTAACCTATCAAACCCTATGACTTGGGTGCTAACTGATCCCAATAGTAAAGACCTACGGCTCAGGGCATCTGCTACCTTATTTTCAGTACTGCACGGTGCTTCAGGACGAAAGTGTAGGCCTGAATGTACTCAATCCATTTACCATGCCGTGGGTTCAGTTTCTTTGGGAGTTCAGGAATCGGAGTGCCTCATGGTCAAAATAAACAAACTCCTGCGGGAGTAAATAATGTCTCCAATATCTAAGGGCCTGGACTACCGCATAAAATTCCTTGTCATAGGTAGAGTACTTAAGTTTAGCCTCATTCAGCTTTTCACTGAAGAAGGCTACAGGGTGGTTCTCTTGACTTAGTACCCCACCTATTCCTACTCCCGAGGCATCACAAGCGACCTCAAACACCTTAGTAAAGTCAGGTAATCTAAGGATGGGTGCATGGGTCATCTTATCCTTCAGCTCTAGAAGGCCTTATCAGCTGCTTTGGTCCACTCAAATGTACCCTTCCTAATGCAATCGGTGATAGGTGCGACGATTGTGCTAAAACCCCTAATAAATCTCCTGTAAAAGGTTGCTAGGCCATGGAAACTACGTACATCATGGACATTAGAGGGTGTAGGCCATTCAACAATCGCCCTAACCTTTTCAGGATCTGCAGAAACTCCCTCAGGGGTGACAACAAAACCTAGGAAGATGACCCTATGTGTCATGAAATCACACTTCTTAAAGTTGGCATAGAGGTTATTCTCCCTAAGGGTTTGGCATACCAGTCTTAGATGACTAAGGTGGTCCTTCTTGGTTCTGCTATAAATCAGAATATCGTCAAAGTAGACCACAACGAATTTTTCGGTAAACTCTCTCAGGACCTGGGTCATAATCCTCATAAAGGTACTTGGTGCATTGGAAAGTCCAAAGGGCATTACAACCCACTCAAACAGGCCATCCTTAGTTTGAAAGCAGTTTTCCACTCATCCCCAGGTCTAATTCTCACCTGATGATAGCCGCTCTTAAGGTCTATCTTGGAGAAAATTCTGGCTCCGGCCATCATGTCTAACATATCATCCAACCGGGGGATGGGAACCTATATTTCACAGTTATTTTGTTGATAGCTCTACTATCTATACACATCCTCCAGGTACCATCCTTCTTAGGGGTCAGTAGAGCAGGGACTGCACATGGACTCAGGCTCTCCCTAATGAAACCCTTCCTATAATTCTCCCACTTGTCTCTGTAATTCTTGATGCTCACTGGGATTCAGTCTATAGTGAGGAAGGTTGGTAAAGTGGCTCCTGGAACTAAGTCTATTGCATGCTGGATGTTCCTAAGGGTGGCAATTGATCAGGTAAATCCTCAGGGAAGACATCCTCGAATTCTTTCAGAGTTTCAACAATTTCTTTAGGGTGTTCCTTTTGGGTTGGCTCTAATATTTCTTTGGAGGTCAAGATCCAAACAGGGTTACCATCAACAATCTCCTGTTCTAACTCCCTAGCCTTAATCAGGTTAACTCCAGGTTTCTTGTCCTTAAGGCTACTAGAACTCCTCTTAACTGGGTCCCTAGGGGGAGCTGGATTGATAACAAACTTATTCCCATGGTAGTTGAAGGTACAAACATTGGTTCGACCATACAAGGTTGCATCATGATCAAATAGCCAAGGTCGACCTAAAATCATACTACTTACTTCCATGGGGATAACATCACACCAAATCTTTTCCTCATAGGTCTGCAATCTAAGTAAGATTTGGCACCTAACTTGAATTTGGATGGAGGTGGAATCTACCCAAGAAACTTTGTACGGCTAGGATGAGGAACTGTGGTCAATCCTAAAGATTTAACTGTCTTGGCAGAGATGGCATTGACACAACTCCCACTATCTATGATGATCTTAAGAACCTTATCCCCTATCTTAACAAAAGTCTGTAGGATGCTAGTCCTACGCCAATCTTCCTTAACTGGGGTTTGGGCTAGGATGCACCTAACCACTCCTAATGGTTCTCAAACTCAGGTTCTTCCTCCTCACCTTCGTACTCCTCTATTAATTGATTATCAGCCTCATAAACTTCTCCCTCAGGTTCGACTACAGACTCAGGCTCTTCTTCTTGTAATTCACCTAGATGTAAAGCACTAACTGGACATTGATTCATAAAGTGCCTGGCTTATGACATCTAAAACAGGTCTTCTGGGGAGTGTAACCTTATTAGCTTCTAGAGATTTTCCTCGATCATCCTTGCGGGCCAAAGAATTACTAGGCTGGGGTCGACTCGGACCTGGCTGACTAGGACTGGGTCAGTTTGGGCCTGGTAGACTAGGACTGGGTCGACTCTGAAGGGGCTGGCTAGCTCCCGGATACTGACTAGGGTATCTAGTGGGCTCAGGTCGACGGTAAACGGGCCCTCTATGGAAACGTTCATGATCCCTAGCAATCTGGTAAGCATGGTCCAGGTCTCTAACCTCTCTCATGTAGAGCTCTTTCTTAATGTCATCTCTTAATCCAGCCCTAAACCTAGATAAGACAACATCCTCAGACTCTCTCAAATCACATCGCATGGAATACTCATCAAATTTTGCAATGTACTCATCTATGCTCTTGTTACCCTGATTAAATCGTTGCCATTGATCTAGTAACCCACTACGATATGAAGCAACGTATCTTGTCCTAAGCTTACCCTTCATGGCCCACCAGGTGGTTATAGGATCATGCCCTCCTAGATTAAGGGTTCTCTCAACACTAGCCCAATGTAACCTGGCTTCCCGAATCAACTTACATATAGCAAACCTAAATTTACGCTCCTCTGTCATATCATACCATTCAAAATATTGATCCATCTCTCCCTCCCAAACTATATAGACCTTAGGATCTAGACAACCATCAAAGTTGGAGCATCAAGATTGACATGTCTATAGGATCGGTCCTCCTGGTCTACAAAATCCTGATTAGGCCTTCTATGACGAACTTCAGGGATTGGGTCAGGACGATAGCCTCTTCTAGTTTCAACCTCAAGATATGGATCAGGGTTCGGGTCCTCCTGGGCTCAGGATTGTAGTATGGGTCAGGTTGAGGGGCTCTCCTAGGTTCGACCTCTTGGTATGGGTCAGGGTCTGGGGTCCTCCTAGGCTGAGGGTTATAGTATGGGTCAGGATGAGGGGCTCTCCTAGGTTCGACCTCAGGGTATGGATTAGGGTTTGGGTTCTCCTAGGTTGAGGGGAATTAGGATCTGGCTCAGACTGTGAACCCTGGGTTTTTCCCTGGGTCCCTACCCGGACTTCTAACTGATCAAACCTGCTGGCAAGATGGTCAATTCTATCATTGGTTTTGAATACCAGACTGAGTTAACTGGGTTATCTGGGTAGCCATCTTGGCCATTTGATCAACTAGGGCTTTTATTTGGGCTTGTAATTTTCCATGGGTTCAGACATTTGTGAAGGAGGTGGGTGATATGAAACTCCTGATCTAGTGCTCATGCAAGACTCGATCAGACCGACTATAGCTGACTAGACCTAGAGTCCAAACTAGATGCTCAATCAAGGTGGCAAACTAGCCTATATAACCATGTACTCAGCCAGGCAGGTGTAAGGGGAGTGTTAGGTCCCTGATTGCCAATCCTAGACACCAATCAGAGATTGGCCAGGTAGGCGACCAGCACACGAGCCCTTCGGGATTGAATCCCTAAACCACCGTTCTAGACACTGAGCACAAGGCACACACAGGTTAACTTAACACAGTGATCTAACACTAGTCCGGACCCGACCAGTTGGTGTCCCTAGCCCACTAGGGCAAATTAAGTCTAATTAATTTTAGGTTAAGGCTTGGGACCGAATGCAAGGGATGTGGTTTTGGGCTAAGGAGAGGTTATCAACTCCTCCCCTTATCTGATATAGCAAGAATGCCCTTAAAAGTAAATTATGCAATGATGGCAGGCAGATGAGGATGCAAATTAGGGTTTAGATGTTTTTGGTATTTTTGAGAATATGTAATTTTTTTTTTTTTTGGTATTTTATTAAATAGAAGAAACTTACAATTATGGCCTAATATGCATGAAATATACTAAAATTAAAAGATATGCAAAATTGCTAAACAAAACCTAAAACTTCCAAACTTGTCTTGCTGAAAAAAAAACAGAGTCAAAAATTTGCAGGATGTATTTCGGCTTGAAGAAAATTCAAAGTCCGAAATAAAATCTGTAAAAATTCTGAAAATTACTTTGAATTATGATAAATCCAGAAAAGAAAATTTTAAAATTTTGGAGTTTTTAACAGGGAGAAATAATTAAAATAACAGAGTATATACGAACTGAGAAATTGCAGAAAACAAGCCCTAATCTAAGCTCTGATACCAAATGATGCGGAACTAATATGCATGCAATTTTTTTATATGTTTTATATGTGGGTTTGGGTGATTAATTCCTAATTTCAGATTAAAATAAGTTATAGGAATTTTATATGAATTTTAGAAGATCAGCATGCAGATTAGGACCTAGAAAAGTAGAAAAGAAGGATCGCCGGGGCTGAGAAGCCTCGGTTAGGGCAAGTTCTCCTACAATAAACTACTGAGGTAGAGGGGTGTACCTGACAATGTCTATGAAGATCGCAGCAAAAGGGTCTCTCGTTCCTCGACGGATGCGGCCTGGAAAATCGAGCCAAAGACCCGCGGATACCCGCTTTCTGCTCGGTGATCCGATTGAGGCTTGGCTGGAGTCGTTGGATTCGTAGGAACTCGGGGACCTGCAAACGACCTGTCAGGGGTTAGAAAACTCACAAAGGAACAAGAAAACAAAGGAAAAATAGCAAGGGAAGGCTTCTTTTGGAGTGGGCGTCCAGGGATCTGAGATGCTTGTTGGTAGCAGGAAGATGATTGCAGCACTGGGAAGAAGAACTCTCGCAAACCCCTTTATGCACACAGCAGGGATCACACAACTCATAGAAGAACTCAAGGTTTTCATTCATCAAAAATTCCCTCATACAAGAGGCTAGGGTCCCTTAAATAGACTCTTAACCTTGGGCTCCAAGTAAGGGTACATAAGTCTTTACATAAGAATCCTTTTCCCTCTCAAACCCTAGCTAGAAAATAAGAAATATTAGGTAGAAAAATCTCTAAAAATTTTCTTGACTTGGTCAAGACTCCAAGGACACCTAGGAGGGCGTGTTGGGCTTCTAGGAGCAGCAAAAGGCCGGCCCAAAGGGGCTTGGGTGCATGGGTTTGGGCCTCTGGAAGCTGGGGTGGCCTGGTAGCCAGGTAGCAGGAATATTCCCTGGTATCTTGCTTCTTAGGGGCTTGGGCTTGGCACCTGGGCTTGATTTCTTTGGGCTAGGATGCAGATGGACCTCTAGAATCATGGATGACCTTATCTATAAATATACTTTGGCATCTGGAAGGGAATCTGGGCATCTGGAGGGCATCTGCAAGAAATCAGGGTTTTCTGAATTTTCCTCCTGGGGTCTTCAAATCTTCAAGCTGGGTTGGACTTGTGCTATACTTCCATGTCTTCAATCTGATTGGACTTGGTCTTTACTTGTATGATGTGGTCTTGAGTCTTCAATATGTTGAATAGGACTCAAAAAAATAAAATTAGCTCGACATGAGCTGACTAACACTGGACTGAACTAGCTCAACATGAGCTAAATAATTACAAGACTTAAATGAAACACTCAGCTGGACTAAGCTTTATTACAGTGGACTCGAATGTTATTTAAGTGATCCACAGAGGGTTGAGAAGCCTCTGCCTTATTCTAGTGCCTTTGGTGTCCGCACCACTAAGTTGTATTACTTCTACTTGGCTGAGGAACAAAAGTTGTTCGTTAGTCTTAGGGCTATCTTTTTGAAAAAGGAGTTCCTTGGTGAAGGAACTGTAGCTGCTAAGATTGAACTTAGTAAAGTTCAACAAGTAGAAAAGCTGACATACTTAAGGGAAACATAGAACCGGTTTTGATAAGATCACACCCAGAGCACACACAGGAACCATTAAGGAGACCGGTAGGGTACCGAGTCGACCGGATAGATACTACTTTGGTCTAGGATGGTGATCCCATTGAACCAATGAGAATAATAAGATCCGATCATCTATATAGATGCGATGCAGAGGTCTGACTCTAAGATTGGCTAGGCACCATGCAATCCAAAATGGAATCCATGGAAATCAACAATGTGTGGACATTGGTTGATCTGCCTGAAGGGATAAAATCCATTGGGTGTAAATAGATTTTCAAGAGAAAAAGGGGCATAGACGGGTAGGTGGAGACCTATAAAGCCCATCTGGTTACCAAAGGATATCGTCAATGTTATGGAATTGACTATGATGAGACGTTCCTCCTGTGGCAATGCTTAAGTCCATTCGGATCATGCTTGCTTTAGCGGCATACTTTAACTATGAAATCTAGCAAATGGATGTCCGAACAGCTTTCCTGAATAATGAGCTGGAAGAGGAGGTGTATATGATATAACCTGAAGGGTTCACATCCACAGATGAGTCAAATGTGTGCAGGCTTCAAAGTCCATCTATGGATTGAAGCAAGCATCAAGGAGTTGGAACATGACATTTGATAAGTATATCAAGTCATATGGCTTCATTAAGAATGGAGAAAAACCTTGCATTTACATATGGGCTAATGGTTCTATGATTGTGTTCCTTATATTGTATGTGGATGACATTCTCTTAATTGGGAATGACATCCCAGCACTACAAGGAATAAATGTCTGGTTGTCATCTCAGTTCTCTATGAAGGACTTGGATGAAGCCTCTTACAAACTGGGTATGAAGATCTATAGATAGATCTAAGAGGCTTCTGGGATTGTCCCAGTCTACGTACTTCAACCTATGTTAAAATGGTTCAACATGAAAAATTTTAATAAAGGCTATCTCTCGATAGGCACTGGAATTGGTCTCTCCAAAGCAGATTGTGCGACAACTCCTGAGGAGAGAGAGCATATGAGCAGAATCCCATATGCTTCGGTAGTGGGTTCTATCGTGTATGCTATGACATGTACTAGACCAGACATGGCATACTCACTAGGCATAATGAGCAGATACCAGTTTGACCCAGTGAAGCTTATTGGAAGGTAGTAAAGATCATCCATAAGTATTTGCAAAATACTAAGGACCATTACTAATTTATGAAAAACCTGACTTGAAACTTGTGGGGTATACTGACTCCAATTTCCAGTCAGATAAGGATGACAGCAAGAGTGTGTCAGGATTTTTCTTTACCCTCAACGGAGGAGCGATATGCTGGAAAAGTTTAAAGCAGCCTACTATGGTGGACTCAATATGCGAAGTAGAGTACTTTGCAACATCGGATGCAGCGAAGGAAGCTGTGTGGTTAGGGAAGTTCCTTGGCAAGCTAGGAGTGGATCCTTCCCTAGATGATCCTATTCCGGTGTATTGTGACCGCACTGGAGCCATTGCTCAAGCCAAAGAGTCGAAGTCTCATCACCACACAAAGCACATTCTGTGGTGCTATCACCTTTACGAGAGATCGTGGAACAGGTAACATTGATCTTTTAAAGATCGATGGAAAGGAAAACCTGCTGACCCCTTCACTAAATTCATCGGAATTCAAGAGTTTGATAGTTATAAATGGAAATTGGGAATGAAATTCTGTACCGATTGGCTTTAGTCTAAGTGGGAGTTGTTGGGAATTATGTCCCTAAGCCAATCGTCTAGGCTATAGACGGTTGTGCTATCTTATAACTATATATGACTTTTAATGAATAAAAGTTATCCTTTTTGGCTGTTCATCATATTTGCATTTTCCTGAAATAAACTCTTGTATGATGGAGTCCTTGGAACTACATTATTTGATATAGAGAGGATATATCATGTAGTTCTTAAACTGGTTCACAACCAAATGATACATTATTCTAGGGCGACAATGTATCAAGCATAGGTTGTATGTCACATTTGTTGGTTATCCTCTTAACCAAGAGTGGGACACACTGGTGTGACATTTAAGTGAAATATGTGACATCTCACTGTACGTGACCATCTGTAGAGCTCCCTTCTGCCAAAGGGTTGCTCACGAAGGGATATGGGTATATGTGTCCCTCATACCTGAGATCATCATGGTAGCTTGCAAGCAACTCACTATAAAATTGAGACACGAACTAGATAAACCAAATTGGGGTTGGTAGTCGAACCCTTGGTCATCCTGAGTATTATGAGATCAAAGGGATTATATGGTAACCATATGCTCTATAGAGGTGCTCTGCATCTTTGACCTATTCAGAATTTGGGTATCATTACTAGATGAAGACTTTGACTGGTACTGTAAGTGTTCCAGTGCTACCAGCTTAGTGTTTGAACCTATGGGGTTATACACCATAGGGATTTCTATTTGATCTTAAGGTAGATTGATGATTAAGAATCGTTTGCTCTCACGAGCGGTCAAGGTGATTTACCATGTGTCGACACTTGAGGGTCACACTTGGCTGTACAAGAAATATTTTCAAAAGACTTTTCTAGATGTGCCAACTTGATCCCTGCTCGAGTCGACTCATTCTATTTTGCTCGAGCTGACTCGAATGCACTGTCTGACTATTCTGTGTCCTAGATGAGCTGACTCAAACCTGCTCGAGTTTACTCATCTCTGCTTGACCAAAAATCCCTGAATGACATATATGGGCATTTTTGGAAGGTTTTGACTTGGTTTGAATATCAAATTCAAGATGTTTTGGCTCCAAACTTTCATAGAATGATTTCATTCCTTCTTAATGTGATGTGAGTCAATATCGTATGCTCCTTGACCTCCTCTCCCAATCACTCCTTCCTCTTTCTCCCTCTCTTGGCTGCCTCTATAAATAAGTTATTTTGGGGCTGATGGGTTAGAAAAGTTTTTGATTATTTGTCTCTGAATCTCATTATTGTTGAGATTCTGAGAGGGAAGAAAAGGGTTGTGAGGACTTGGGCATTGGGTATGTGGACTCCTAGCACTCAAGCTAGGCCTCGAGAAGAGAGCTAGTTAGGAAGGGTTCCACCTCTCCTCCTCATCTTCCAGAAGAAGAGATCAGCCCAAAGGATCCCCAAGAGCTAGCACTCTGAGGGAGTTGATCAGAGTCGAGCCGAGGTATGGATTACCTGTAAAGGCTAGACACGTGTATGGCTCAAGAGCATCGTCCTTGGAGCACTGGCACAGCATCCATCAAAGGTATACAGTAAGGTACTTTTATATCTTTGCTCTTCTCTTGTTTTGATGTATATATTCCATGCTATTTTATTATACTAGATCCTATTGCGGGCAGATTGGTAGATCGTTTAGATCGATCTACCAAGCCTTCCACTATGCATATTTTAAAATCATTTTAAAATGATCTATTTCTTCCTTGCTTTTGCATATTGTATGCATGGTGTTGGTGTCTTTTCACCTTCACTAATTAGCAAAGAAATAAAGATTAATTTTTTTATATTTTTTTCCAAATTTTAAAGATGACTCAAAGGACAGTAAAGTAAACTAGTTCTAGTTAATTCCCCACAAGTAACCAACAAAGTAACTAGAAAAGCAGGATTTGGTGGCTAAGAAACCACCATAAACTAGGATCTACTTATCAACTATTCAAAGATCAAAGAGAGGGAATATGTTTTAAGTTTACCAACGTAGAATCATCTCTCTAATGCAGATCTAGCTGGGACTCTCAAGATTATGTGGTAGGATTTCAAGATCTCGATCCCGGGCTCCGATCTTTCGTGCGATGCCGGTTACCAAGCAAGAACATCTGATTTTGATTCCAGATCACCTGCAAACACTCAACAAAGAAAACTCAAGTTAGGAAACAGCAAAGGGAAAAGAATGGAAGGGAAGGGTTACAAGTATGGCTAGGATTTCTTGTCAGCTGATAGGTAGGATAACTTGGGCCTCACACCCCACGATGCTCCGTAAAACAAAGGAAAGGGACTCATACCCCGTGATGCAAACAACAAAGAAATTGGACAAATAGCGTCGTCTTTATTGAGAATAATATAATAATACAAGGGGGGTTGATGGGATATTTATAGACCCTCACCAATAGTGTAAGGATACAAAGACTAGACTGTGTTCCTGAAAGAAACCGTGCAGGTGGTTTGACATGATCCTACACTAGGCATGCAACAACTGCGGGAGCATATTGGATTTTAAAAATATTTTTAAAATCCGCGCAGCGGAAATCTGCTCCGTCCAAAAATAATCTAATTTAGTTGCAATTAGGCATGTAGGATAATATAAAATATTTGCAAAATATTTGAATAAAAATTCAATCATGCATGATTAAAAAAAACAATTTTTTTCATACCTTATTCTGGCTGGAATAACTCTAGGATAAAGCTGAATAGGTTGGAATAAGTGGGATAAACTTATTCCATCTTCTTCTTCCTTGGACTGCTGAAAATCTGTTTTGGGGTTGAAAAACATCGCCGGAACGATGGCATCCTCCGACCTCCGTTTGCTCCCAAAATTCAGCAGCGGCAACTTGGACAAGTGCTCTTCGATCTCCAATTGAAATCTGCAAGAAAAACTTAGCCAAAAAAATATAGAAATTCGCCAAATTCTGCTACTAGAATTTCTATAGCAGAACTGAAGTAGCAAGTTGTCTTCATGTTGGGAGCTGCAGCAGCGATCCTGGCTCGTGTGGCTTGTTCCCAGGAGTAGAAGAGTACTCCCTCTAGAGGGGAGACACGCCGGGGGCCTCCGATCGACCTTCACGTGCGGTGCTAGCCGCTGGAAGGAGACACAGTCATAGTGAACGACAGCAATTTGAGTTTGCTGCAGTCCTGCTTAGAGCACTCAAAAAGGAATGAAATAGTGCCTAAGACTCTCCTCTCACCCTCCAAATCCCAGCACCCAAAGGAAGATAAGACTCAGCTCTCAAAACCTCTCAAGAAGAACACCCAGGTGCTTTATTCATGGTGTTTTCATGGCTGAAAAACTCTTCTTGGAAACAGGGATAAGCTAGGATTATATAGCAGCAGGAAGAGAGGGAGGTGGAGAGACAGGAGAGGAAGAGGCAGCAGTTGCCATCACCTATTAACAGCAGATGAATGGGAGTTAGAGCACCCGGTGGAGGGAGAAGAAGGGACGGTGCCAGGAGAGAAGAAGTTTGTGCGAATGGCTTCTTGATGCTTGGACTCATTCCAGCGTGGGAAACCGTGTAAAACGGTCAAGGAGAAAAAATCATCGGTTCAAATCGGTCCAACCCAATTTTAGGTTCAAACCGATTACACTCTTGGTTCAATCCAATTGAACCGGTTCAAGCCCAATTAAAATGGTCAATTGGTTCACAACCATTGGAGGCCGAAAACGAACTCCGAATCAGTTCAAAACTGATTCAGGAAAATCCTGGCACAGTGCTGGTCAGCCTGGAACAATTTTTGGTTGACATGACAAGGGCAAGAAGGGAAAAGAGGTTTCAAAAATACTGTGACCATAAAACCGAGACGATTCCCAATCGTAATCAGTATCCCGGATCAGAAGTTATCCTCTGTGGTGTGTGACCTTATATGTTCGAACCTAAATGGTAGCACAGAACAATTCTAGTACCGCACAGGAACCTCTAGCAATGGATCCCGGCATCCGACGATAGCGAGAGATGCGGGACAAACTATCGAGACCTCTAGCAAGAGTTAGGAGTATAGATTACCTATCGACCTCTAGCATGACATATCTCCCTTGACCCTAATGCTCGGACGACTGAGATTGGGCGCCAACCCAAACAGAGTCGTCCACTACGTGTCTCAACCTCGCAAGCCCAGTGACTCTTCACTAGCGCACCCCGGCCAAGGACTTGCTAAATGAGATACTGCGAGACATTCAATCCAAACTGTTTCGACAGGTCAATTCCATCTTGGTCCATCACTGCTCCACGAGTACTTGCCTGTACCCAGAAACTTCCATCACCGTAGTAAAAATCTGGTAGTCCGCACCAAAGCACCGGGAGTTGCTGCAGCTACCGTGATGACCTCAGGTCGGATGGACACATATACCCATATCCAATCGTGAGTATCTCTTTGCAGAAATGGGCTGCACGGAGTCACATTCAATGAGATATCATATATCCCACTTGTAGATCACATCTCGTGTCACCACACTCATTTGTCAAGAGGACAACAAACGATGTGAACTACAACAACCTATACTTGATTATTGCCATCCAGTATATATATCCTTTGGTTGTGAACAGGGTTTAAGGACCACTGGATATCCTCTCTGTATCGAAGTCAGTGTAGTCCTAAGGACTTCATCTCATGGAAGAGTTCATTTCAGGGAATACAAAATGTGATGAGCTACCAAAAATAATATTTTATTAATTCATAAAAAAAATATAATACTAAGCACAACCGCCTACAACCCAGGCGATTGGCTTGGGACACAATCCCCCACAACAACTCCCACTTGTACTAAAGCGAATCAGAAGAGTATCTAATACCCATTTCCCATTTACAATAGTCGAACTCTTTTATTCCGAGAGCTTTAGTGAAGGGGTCGACCAGATTTCTTTTCCATCGATCTTCAGAAAATGATGTCGCCTCGTTCCACGATTTCCGTACGAGGTGGTAGCGCCGCAGATTGTGCTTGGTGCGGTGATGAGCTTTAGGCTCCTTAGCTTGAGCAATGGCTCCAGTGCTGTCACAGTATACCGAACGGACCATCTAGGGAAGGTGCCACCCCTACTCTCCAAGGAACTTCCGCAACCATACAGCTTCCTTTGCTGCATCTGATAATGCATATATTCTGCTTCGCATACCGTCTGCAATAGTTGCCTGCTTGGAACTTTTCTAGCAGATCGCTCCTCCGTTCAAGGTAAATACACCCTGACACACTCTTTCTATCATCTCTATCCGACTGGAAACTGGAGTCAGAGTACCCCAAAGTTCAAGCAGGTTGTTTCTCCATAAATCCATGATCTTTAGTATTCTCAAATACTTAAGATGGACTTAACCACCTTCCAATGCGCCTCACCTGGTCAGACTGGTATCTGCTCACTACCCTATGAGTATGCCACGTCTGGTCTAGTACAAGTCATAGCATACATGATAGAGCCTACTGCAGAAGTATAAAGTACTATACTCATGCCGCTCTTTCCTCAGGAGCTGTCGCACAATCCTTCCTGGAAAGAGTAATTCCAGAACCTATCGGAAGATACCTTTCTTGGAATTTTTCATGCTGAACCGTTTCAGCACGGTATCATGTACGTAGACTGGATAGTCCCAAAAGATTCTTAGATCTATCTCTATTGATCTTCATACCTAGTATGTGTATGAAGCTTCAACCAAGTCCTTCATGGAGAACTGATGATAACCAAACCTTTATTCCTTGTAATGCTGCGACATCATTCCCGATTAAGAGAATGTCGTCAACATACATTACAAGGAATACAATCACAGAACCATTAACCCATTTATAGATGCACGGTTCTTCTCAGTTCCTAACGAAGCCATACGATTTGATACACCTATCAAACCGTAAGTTCCAACTTCGAGACGCTTGCTTGAGTCCATAGATGGACCTCTGCAACTTGCATACTTTTGATTCATCTGAGGATGTGAACCCTTCAGGCTGTATCATATACACCTCCTCTTCCAGCTCCCCATTCAGGAAAGCGGTTCGAACATCCATCTGCCATGTCTCGTAATCAAAATATGCTGCCAAAGCAAGCATGATCCGAATGGACTTGAGCATTGCCATAGCGGAGAAAGTCTCATCATAATCGATACCATATCACTGACGATACCCTTTGGCAACCAAATGGGCTTTATAGGTCTCTACCTTCCCATCTGTGCCCCTTTTCCTCTTGAAGATCCATTTACACCCTATGGGTTTTATACCTTCAGGCAGATCAACCAATGTCCAAATATTGTTGATTTCCATGGACTCCATTTTGGATCGCATGGCTCCAAGCCATGCCTCAGAGTCAGATCTCTGAAGTGCATCCATATAGGTGATCGGATCCTCATTGTTCTCATCGAGCTCAATGGAATCGCCATCCTGAACCAAGAAACTGTAGTATCTGTCCGACTGACGCGGTATTCAACCGGATCTCCTAATGGGTTCTGGGTGTGATTCAATCACAGCCGGTTCTATGATGTCCTTAGAGTGTGCAGGTTCTTCTATTGACTGAACTTCATCAAGTTCAATCTTAGAAGCTATAGTTCCTTCTCCAAGGAACTCCTTTTCCAAAAAGATAGCTCTAAGAGCAACGAACACCTTTTGTTCATTCTCCAAGTAGAAGAAATACCCTTTGGTTTCCTTAGGATAACCAATGAATAAACACCGATCAGACCTTGGACCAAGTTTGTCTGAGTCTAAACGCTTTACGTAAGCCGGACAACCCAGACCCGAAGTATGAGATTGAGGGTTTACGTCCAGTCCACATCTCATACGGAGTGGAGATGACTTACTTGGAACATCATTTAATAAGTAACAAGCTGTCTGAAGCGCATATCCCCAAAAGGATAGCGGCAGAGTTGCAAAGCCCATCATGGATCGAACCATGTCCAACAAGGTTTGATTCCTCCTTTCAGAGACACCATTCAACTGTGGTGTTCCTGGAGGAGTCCATTGTGAGAGAATTTCATTCTCCTCAAGATATGTCAAAAAAGCACCAGATAAGTATTCACCACCTCGATCAGATCGAAGGATTTTAATACTTTTTCCAGTTTGCTTTTCTACTTCATTACGGTATCGTTTGAACATTTCAAACGACTCAGACTTATGTCTCATTAAAAAGATATAACCGAACCTTGAAAAGTCATCTATAAAAGTAATAAAATATTTGTATCCTCCTCTGGCACTAACTGTCATTGGTCCACATACATCAGTATGTATTAGACTTAGAAGTTCTGTAGCTCGTTCACCTTTTCCAAAAAGGTGACTTGGTCATTTTACCAAGTAAACAGGATTCACAAGTGGGCAGTGATTCAGAATCACTGACCTCGAGGAGTCCATCTCCTCGCATCTTGTTTATCATATTTTGGTTAATATGACCAAGCCTACAGTGCCAAAGATACAAATCGTTAACATTATCTAACCTTGGGCGTTTGCTAGAAGTGTACATTACACTAACAGGCCTTGATAGTACATACATGCCATTATTTAATCTTGCTTTCATTATAATAGAGTTATTCAAAATAACATTGCAAAAATCTCCCTTTATTGATAGTTCAAAACCATAATTGTCCAAAAGGCCTACAGAGATTATGCTCATAATGAAACTAGGACAATAGTGACAGTCGACTAATTCGACAGTACAAGACTCAAAGACAAGATGCAAGACTCCGACCGCCAGTATTGGAATAAGATTTCCATTCCCGACGCTCAGAAACTGTTCTCCATCTTCAAATCTTCTGCTAACTTGAAGTCCTTGTAAAGAATTACAAACGTGAATTGGACTACCAGTATCCAATACCCAGTTAGCAGTATCAACAATTGAGTAATTACAAGGTTTTATCATATAAATACCTTGTTCAGCATACTTCTGCTTCCATGGCTTGTTCGAATCAAGGGACGAAATATAAAGAGGACAGTTCCTCTTCTAGTGTCCCTTCTTCTTGCAGTAGAAACACACTCTGTAGAATTGATCAGCCTTATACTTCCTGGTCTGACTAGGGCCAGGAGCATTCTGCACCTTCTTTCCCTTTTTATTTGTTTTCTTCTTCCCTTTCTTAAAGGGATGACGACCTCTACTTCCTCCCACTAAATTCACCACCCCCTTATTCAGTTGGTGGTCTTTCTCGAAAGTCTGCAGCAACCCCAAAAGACCATGGTAATTGACTTTAGGCTTGTTCATTCTGTAATGATCGAGAAAATCAAGATAGGAGGAGGGAAGAGAATTCAGGATCGCATCCTTGCCGAGCTGCTCGTACAAGGGGCATCCGAGTTTGCCCAGTTTTTCAATCAGCTCGATCATGTACAATACATGATCAGTGACTGAACCACCATTCGGCATCTTGGAGTTGTAGATGGCACAAGACACTTTGTACCGTTCTACATCATCCGGGTGCCGAAGAATTCCTTCAACTTTTGAAGGATTTCATCAGGTTGGGCCTCCTCGAATTTGCGACTGAACTCGTCGTTCATCGCCGCTAACATAATGCATCAGACAGTAGTCCGATCAGAGACCCACTTCAGATAAGCGTCTCTGATCACACTCCGTGCATTAGCAGGAGAGATTTCAGGTGCCGGATCCGTTATCACATAGAGGATCCGTTCATGCTCCAGAACGATTCTCAATCTTCGATACCAACTATCAAAGTTGTGACCCTTTAACTTCTCGTTATCGAGAAGTGACCGGAGTGATAAATTAGAAGACATCTGAAAAGAAAATAAGACCAAATTAGTGAATGAATTAATAATTTAACCAAAAGACTTGGACTTTAGTCTAAAGGTTTCTCCCACTAATTTTTTAGATTGGTAGCCTCTAACTCCAATCCATGAAAACACTTTTTCAAGTGGGTACTGAAATCCAATAGGCCACACATGAGCCCGACTTTGGCCGGCTCACCCATACGAGCCTAAAGGTAGGTTCGTAAACCAATTGTTTCCCTAAACAATTTTCAGTATTTTATTTTGCCCCAGAGAACACCCAATCGGCCTTGGGGCCTCCTATTGCGGGTCTCTGGTTAGGTCCAACCATTAAAATGACAAATCCAATGCTTCCAGCTAACTAAAGACCAAGCCCGACTTTGGCCGGCCCACCTGGTCCCATTAAGGAGGTTGCACTGAACCATCATCGATCAGATAGAAATTCCAATCGCCGGATGTACACCCGTTCTTTGGAACTGCCGATGCACACCAAGCTAGTGGACACATTTCTAACCGACTTAATGGGAGGCTAAGATACTGTCAACTCCTTGACTTAGTCTTTTTAAGGACCTAATAATTTTAGAGGATTTTTAGTTATGATAGAAGAAAAGACAAGGACATGGATCATCCTCCCACTGAATCAATCAGATTTCAGGAGGGTTGAAATAAATCAACAAACGATCCGTGGGCACCTATAGATCAGTCAGACCGATCAACCTGGGTGACATGGGTTAACTCGAGTCATTGAGCTTTTCCAATCAGTTCTGGTCGACTCGACTAGCCAGGTAGGTGAGATCATGGGTGAGTATCCGCCATTAACCATCTTTCCTAGACACCAACCAAGTTGGCCAGGAAAGAGGTAGCCTCATACAACCATGATCACAATGCCAAACCTACCTCGACACCAGTCGGTTTACTAGACTCGATCAGATTAGCCTAATGACTCGGGCATCCACTGAGCCACTAATTGGATCCATTTTAGATGAACGGATCAACTAATCTAACTATTAGATAGTTCTAAAGAATGGCCTTAAATAACTTTTGTTTAATCTTCTTATAATCCGGTTCAACTAAACTTAGGTCTAACCCAGTTATGGACCCAACTAGTCAGCTAACCCAATTAGCCCAAAATGGCTTATGCAAATTTTGATTAGATTTCATAAACCTAAAAAAAAAAAATTTAATAAGCCAAACTCTTAATTAAAACAATTTTTAATTAAGTCTCTATGTAAAACAATTTTACATAAAAAAAAAAAAAATCATGCATCAAGATATTTTACATATATTTTATATTCATATTAAACATGCCTAAAATCATGTATCACCAAATTAAAATAATTTTTAATTTTTAATATTCTTTAAGGATCCTTCTGAAGAGGCCAACACAGACGATCCGCTTCGTGTCAAAGACACACGGTCATGATGAAGGTCTCAACTAGGTTCCAAAAAGAAATTTGGATACATATTAGATTAAACCAATTTTAATCTATTAAACATGCATACTAGATTAGATTACGCATGCAACCTGCTCTGATACCACTGAAAGAAACCGGTGCAGGTGGTTTGACATGATCCTACACTAGGCATGCAAACAACTACGGGAGCAGATTGGATTTTAAAAATATTTTTAAAATCCGCGCAGCGGAAATCTGCTCCGTCTAGAAACTAATCTAATTTTAGTTGCAATTAGGCATGTAGGATAATATAAAATATTTACAAAATATTTGAATTAAAAATTCAAATCATGCATGATTAAAAAATAATTTTTTCATACCTTATTCTGGCTGAAATAACTCTGGGATAAAGTTGGAATAGGCTGGAATAAGTGGGATAAACTTATTCCAGTCTTCTTCTTCCTTGGACCGTTGTAAACTCTATTTTGGGGTTGAAAAACGTCGCCGGAACGATGGCTTCCGGACCTCCGTTTGCTCCCAAAGTTCAGCAGCGGCAACTTGGACAAGTGCTCTTCGATCTCCAATTGAAATCTGCAAGAAAAACATAGCCAAAAAATATAGAAATTCGCCAAAGTCTGCTGCCAGAATTTCTGCAGCAGAACTGAAGCAGCAAGTAGTTCTTCGTGTTGGGAGCTGCAGCAGCGATCCCGGCTCGCGTGGCTTGTTCCCAGGAGTAGATGAGTACTTCCTCTAGAGGGGAGACATGCCGGGGGCCCTCCGATCGACCTTCACGCGTGGTGCTAGCCGCTGGAAGGAGACACAGTCATAGTGAACGGCAGCAATTTGAGTTTGCTACAGTCCTGCGTTAGAGCACTCAAAAAGGGAATGAAATAGTGCCTAAGACTCTCCCTCTCACCCTCCAAATCCCAGCACCCAAAGGAAGATAAGACCCAGCTCTCAAAACCTCTCAAAGAAGAACGCCCAAGTGCTTTATTCATGGTGTTTTCACGGCTGAAAACTCTTCGTGGAAATAGGGGATAAGCTAGTTTATATAGGCAGCAGAGGGAAAGAGGGAGGTGGAGAGACAGGGAGAGGAAGAGGCAGCAGTTGCCATCACCCTATTAATAGCAGATGAATGGGAGTTAGAGCAACCGGTGGAGGGAGAAGAAGGGACAGCGCCAGGAGGAGAAGAAGTTGCGGTCGAATGGGCTTCTTGACGCTTGGACTCATTCCAGCGTGGGAAAACCGTGTAAAACGGTCAAGGGAGAAAAAATCACCGTTCAAAACCGTCCAACCCAATTTTAGGTTCAAACCCATTAAACCTCTTGGTTCAATCCAATTGAACCGGTTCAAGCCCAATTAAAATGGTTTAATTGGTTCACAACCAATTGGAGGTCGAAACGAACTCCGAATCAGTTCAAAACTGATTCAGAAAAATCCTGGCACAGTGCTGGTCAGCCTGGAACAATTTTCGGTTGACACAGACAAGGGCAAGAAAGGGAAAAGAGGTTTCAAAAATACTGTGACCATAAAACTGAGACGATTCCCAATCGTAATCAGTATCCGGATCAGAAAGTTATCCTCTGTGGCATGTGACCTTATAGGTTCTAACCTAAATGGTAGCACAAAAACAATTCTAGTACCAGCACAGGAAACCATCTAGCAATGGATCCCAGCATCCGGATAGGTCGAAGATACGAGAGCAAACTATCGAACCTCTAGCATATGGTTACCGTATAATTCATCCCTTTGACCTCTAATGCTTAGGACGATTGAGATTGGGCTGCCAACCCAAACAGAGTCAGTCCACTACGTGTCTCAACCTCGCAAGCCCAGTGACTCTTCACTAGGGCACCCCGGGCCAGGATTTGCTAAATTGAGATACTGCGAGACATTCAATCCAAACTGTTTCGACAGGTCAATTCCATCTTGGTCCATCACTTCTCCATGAGTACTTGCCTGTACCCAGAAACCTTCCATCACCGGATTAAAAATCCGGGTAGTCCGGCACCAAAGCACCGGGTTGCTTGAAAGCTACCGTGATGACCTCAGGTCGGAGGGACACATATACCCATATCCAATCGTGAGTATCTCTTTGGCAGAAAGGGGCTGCACGGAGTCACGTTCAATGAGATATCACATATCCCACTTGTAGATCACATCAGTGTCACCACACTCATTTGGTCAAGAGGACAACCAAACGATGTGAACTACAACAACCTATACTTGATATATTGCCGTCCAATACAATATATCCTTTGGTTGTGAATAGGTTTTAAGGACCACTCGATACATCCTCTCTGTATCGAAGTCAGTGTAGTCCTAAGGACTTCATCACATGGAAAGAGTTCATTTCAGGAAAATACAAAATGTGATGAGCTGCCAAAAATAATATTTTATTAATTCATTAAAAAAATACAATACTGAGCACAACCGCCTACAACCCAGGCGATTGGCTTTGGAACACAATTCCCAACAGTTCCCTTGGACTACAAATCCTGGAATCCTGCTTCTGGGCATCCTGGATTCTTACTTGTTGGGCTGATCTGGACCTCTCTCCAAGGTGGACGAATTCATGGGCCTCTTATCTCATTTGGGCACCAAGATGAGATAAGATGAGGTGTCTTGATGTAGGGCCAAGATTGCTTCATCACTTGGCTTTGATTACTAGACTCTGGAGTCTGGATGATGTGGGCTTCTGCAGGACTCTTCAGTTTGGATAGAAGAAGACTTAAGAGTTTTGAAGAGACTCTTAAGTTCTGGGAACTTAAGCAGCTTGGAACCTGTTTGATCAAAACTTCTATGGTAGAGAACCATTGAACCTCCTTGAAAGAAAATAGGGGGTTGCGAGTGCCTACACTAAGCATGCAACAGTGCCCAGCAGGTATGTATTTTAAAATAATTTTAAAATAGCAGTGGAAAACCTATTTCATATAGGATCTAACATATTCAAAAGGCATGTACAAGCAAAAGAAGGCATGAAATTGGCATGTAATATTTTATAAACAATTTTATAAACTAGATCTTAGGCATGCATGAAAAATAAAACTAGAAATCTTACCTTATTCCTGCTTGGAATAAAGTAGGGATAACACTGGAAAGCTGGAATATCTAGATAACCTTATTCCAGTCTTCTTCTTCTAGCAACCTTTTGAAAGTTTGATTTTTTCTTCTCTCCAACAGTAGCAATAGAAAAACCAAAAGCTCTCAGGTGCTCAAGGGAACACCCTCTAGAGGGGGGACAGACCTGGGCATCCTCTGATCTGGCTTCTCGCATGATGCTAGTCGCTGGAAGCTCTTGAAACGGTGAGAGGGAGGATGGAAGAAACAGAACGCTTTGTTCTGTGATTTTGTTTTCTCCAAAACATTTTTTCTTCCACCGATTGAGCACTAATAGCAACAGGGAATCAAAGCACTCTTTCACACCCAATCTCACACAAGAACTCTAGCCCAAAAACGCAGGTGGAAAGAATGATAGAAGCTCTCAAAGGGAGAATCAATCTCCCAGTGTTTTCAGCACCTAGAATTTATAAATCAGCGTGAAACGGTGATAAGGGAACTTAGGAAACTTCCAGGGAATTCGTTAGGCCATCTGGTTTTGGGAACTAATCAAATTTGTTCACAACGAAGTAATTAAGAACCATAAATGGTGGTTTAATTCAGCAAAAACTAATGAAACGATAGAGGAAGAGATGTTTTGAATACCCTGTTCACCCAAGCCTTAATCAGCATGTGGATGGTTCAAAGCCAGTACACAACCGTTCAAAAAATCCCAAACCAGTTCTAAACTTGTTCACTATATAATTAAATCAAAATCTAATTAATAAAAGGCTTGGCCAAGTTCCAGTCACCCAGAGATAATTCCCGGTGAACCCGAACAAATCTGATTGACCCAAAATCGAGTCAATCCAAAGAGTGCTCAATCAAACCATTACCGAAATGATTCCTAATCATAAATTGGTACCTGGATCAGGGAGAAATCCTCTATGGCATGTGACCTCATATGTTCGAACCTAGGCGGTAGCACTGGAACAATTCCAGTACCAGCACAAGATACCATCTAGCAATGGGTCCCAGTGTCCGAATAGGTCGAAGATGCGAGAGCAATCAATCGAACCTCTGGCATATGGTTACTGTATAATTCATCCCTTTGACCTCCAATGCTCAGGATGACCTAGGGTTTGACTGCCAACCCTAGCTGAGCCAATCCACAACATGTCTCAACCTCGCAACTCCAGTGCTCCTCACTAGGACTACCCCGGCCGAGGATTTGCTAAATTAAGATATTGAGAGACATTCAATCCAAACTATCTAGACAGGTCAATTCCATCTTGGTCCACCACTGCTCCATAAGTACTTGTCTGTACCTAAAACCTTCCATCACCGGATTAGAAATCCCGGTAGTCTGGCACCAAAGCACAGGGAGTTGCTTGCAAGCTACCATGATGACCTCAGGTCAGAGGGACACATATACCCATATCCAATCATGAGTATCCCTTTGGCAGAAAGGGGCTACACAGAGTCATGTTCAATAAGATATCATATATCCCACTTGTAGATCACATCAGTGTCACCACACTCCTTTGGTCAAGAGGACAACCAAACGAAGTGAACCACAACACCTACACTTGATATATTGCTGTCCAGTATAATGTATCTTTTGATCATGAACCTGGTTTAAGGACCACTCGATATATCCTCTCTATATCGAAGTCAGTGTAGTCCTAAGGACTTCATCACATGAAAAAGAGTTCATTACACGAAAAAGTAAGAATGTGATGAGCTACCAAAATAGTATTTATTAATTCATACAAAGAGTACAATACTCAACTCAATCACCTACAGCCTAGGCTATAGGCTTTGGGACACAATTCCCAACAACTCCCACTTGTACTTACTAAAGCCAATCAGAACAGTATCTAATACCTATTTTCCTTTTACAAAAGTCGAACTCTTTTATTCCGAGGGCTTTAGTAAAATGTCAGCCAGATTTTTCTTTCCATCGATCTTTATAAGATTGATGTCGCTTCGTTCTACGATCTCTCGTACGAGGTGGTAGCACCGTAGAATATGCTTGGTGCGGTGATGAGCTTTTGGCTCCTTAGTTTGAGCAATGGCTCCAGTGCTGTCACAGTACACTGGAAAAGAACCATCTAGGATAGATGCCATCCCTAGCTCTCCAAGGAACTTCCACAAGCACATGGCTTCCTTCGCTGCATCTGATGCTGCAAGGTACTCTGCCTCGCATACTGAGTCTGCAACTATCACCTGCTTGAACTTTTCCAACATATCGCTTCTCCATTCAGGGTAAATACAAACCCTAATACACTCTTGCTATCATCTCTATCTGACTAGAAACTGGAGTCAGTATACCTTACAAGTTTCAAGTCAGATTCTCCATAAATCAGCCATTAGTCTTTAATATTTCTCAAATACTTCAGGATGGACTTAACCACCTTTCAATGCGCCTCATCTGGGTCAGACTGGTATATGCTCACTACTCCTAGTGAGTATGCCACGTCTGATCTAGTACATGTCATAGCATACATGATAGAGCCTACTACTGAAGCATAAGGTACTCTACTCATGTGCTCTCTTCCCTCAGGAGTTGTCACACAATCCTTCTTGGAATAAGTAATTCTATAACCTATCAGAAGATAGCCTTTCTTGGAATTTTCAATGCTGAACCATTTCAGCACGGTATCAATGTACGTGACTGGGACAATCCCAGAAGCCTCTTAGATCTATCTCTATATATCTTCATACCTAGTATATAAGAAGCTTCACCCAAGTCCTTCATGGAGAACTGAGATGATAACCAGACCTTTATTCCTTGTAATGCTACAACATCATTCCCAATTAAGAGAATGTCGTCAACATACAGTACCAAGAATATAATCATAGAACCATTAACCTACTTATAGATGCATGATTCTTCTTCGTTCCTAACGAAGCCATACGATTTGATACACCTATCAAACCGTAAGTTCCAACTTCAAGATGCTTGCTTGAGTCCATAAATGGACCTCTGCAACTTGCATACTTTTGACTCATCTGAGGATGTGAACCCTTTAGGCTATATCATATACACCTCCTCTTCCAGCTCCCCATTTAGGGAAGTGGTTCGGACATCCATCTACCAGATCTCATAATCAAAATATGCTGCTAAAGCAAGCATGATCCAAATGGACTTGAGCATTGCCATAGGAAAGAAAGTCTCATCATAATCGATACCATATCGCTGACGATATCCCTTGGCAACTATATGGGCTTTATAGGTCTCCACCTTCCCATTTGTGCCCCTTTTCCTCTTGAAAATCCACTTGCACCCGATGGGTTTTATCCCTTCAAGCAGATCAACCAATGTCCATATATTGTTGATCTCCATGGACTCCATTTCGGATCGCATGGCTCCAAGCCATGCCTCGGAGTCAGATCTCTAAAGTGCATCCAAATAGGTGATCAGATCTTTATTGTTCTCATCGAGCTCAATGGGATCACCGTCCCGAACCAAGAAATAGTAGTATCTATCGGCTGACACGGTACTCTACCGGATCTCCTAATAATGGGTTCTGCATGTGATCAATCATAGTCGGTTCTATGATGTCCTTAGAGTATGCAGGTTCTTTTACTGGTTGAACTTTACCAAGTTCAATCTTAGAGGCTACAGTTCCTTCTCCAAGGAACTCCTTTTCCAAAACGATAGCCCTAAGAGTGACGAACACTTTCTGTTCATCCTCCAAGTAGAAGAAATATCCTTTGGTTTCTTTAGGGTAACCAATAAATAGGCACCGATCAGACCTAAGACCAAGTTTATCTGAGTCTAAATGCTTTACATAAGCTGGACAACCCCAGACCCGAAGGTGTGAGATTGAGGGCTTACATCCAGTCCATATTTCATATAGAATGGAGACAACAGACTTACTCGAAACATTATTTAACAAGTGACAAGCTGTCTCAAGTGCATATCCCCAAAAGGATAGTGGTAGAGTTGCAAAACCCATCATGGATCAAACCATGTCCAACAGGGTTCTATTCCTCCTTTCGGACACACCATTCAACTATGGTGTTCCTGGAGGAGTCCACTGAAAGAGAATCCCATTCTCCTCAAGGTATGTCAAAAACTCACCAGATAGGTATTTTGCTAGATGTGTACATTACACTAACAAGCCATGACAGTACATAAATGCCATTATTTATTTAGCTTTTATTATCACAGAGTTTTCAAAATAACTTGGCAAATATCTCCTTTTATTGATAGTTCGAAATCACAATTGGGCCAAAAGCCTATAGAGATTATACATATAATGAAACTAGACAATAATGATAGTCGACTAATTCGACAAACAAGACTCAAAGACAAGACTCAGAACTCCGATCGCCAGTACTGAAACATGATTTCCATTCCTGATGCTCAGGAACTATTCCCCATCCTTGAATCTCTTGCTAACCTGCAGTCCCTGTAACGAATTACAAACATGAATAGGACTACCGATATCCAATACCCAGTTAGCAGTATCACAAATAGAGAAATTACAAGGTTTTATCATATAAATACCTTGTCCAGCAATCTGCTGCTTTCCCTTCCTTGGCCTGTTCGGATCTAGGGATGCTTGGTAAAAGGGCAGTTCCTCTTCCAGTGTCCCCGCTTCTTGCAGTAGAAGCACTCTGCAACAAATTGGTCAGCTTTCACTTTCTGGGTCTGACTTGGGCCAGCAGCATTCAGTACCTTCTTTCCCTTCCTTTTATTCTTTCCTTTCTTAAAGGGACGACGACCTCTAGAACCTCCCACTAAATTCACCACCCCCTTGTTTAGTTAGTGGTCTTTCTCGAAAGTCTACATTAATCCCATCAAACCATGGTAATTGACTTCAGGCTTGTTCATTCTGTAATGGTCGAGAAAGTCAAGATAGGAGGAGGGTAGAGAATTCAAGATCGCATCCTTGCCGAGCTGCTCGTGCAAGGGACATCCGAGTTTGCCCAACTTTTTTATCAGCTCGATCTTGTATAATACATGATCAGTGATAGAACCACCATTCGGCATCTTGGCATTATAGATGGCACAAGATACTTTGTACCGCTCTACATCGTCTGGTGTGTCGAAAGATTCCTTCAACTTTTGAAGAATCTCATCTGGTTGGGCTCCCTCGAACTTGCGATTGAACTCGTCGTTCATTGCTGCTAGCATAATGCATCAGACAGAAGTCTGATCAGAAACCCACTTCTGATAAGTGTCTCTGACCAAACTCTGAGCATTGGCAGAGGGGATTTCAGATGCCGGATCTGTTATCATATAAAGGATCCATTCATGCTCCAGGACAATCCTCAACTTTCGATATCAGCTATCAAAGTTGTGACCCTTCAACTTCTCGTTATCGAGAAGCGACCGGAGCGAAAAATTTGAAGACATCTGAAAGGAAAAACAAGACCATATTAGAGTATGAATTAATTAATAAACCAAAAGACTTGGACTTTAGTCTAAAGGTCTCTTCCACTAATTTTTCAGATTGGGAGCCTCTAACTCCAATCCATGAAATCACATTTCAAAGTGGGTACTGAAATCCAATAGACCACGTATGAGCCCGACTATGGCAAGCTCACCAATACGCGCCTAAAGGTAGGTTCACCAACCAATTGCTTCCCTAAGCAACTTCTAGTAATTTATTTTGCCCTAGAGAGCACCCCAATCGGCCTAGGGGCCTCCTATTGCAGGTCTCCAGTTAGGTCTAACCATTAACATGATAAATCCAATACTTCTAGCTAACGAATGACCAAGCCTGACTCTGGCCGGCTCACCTGATTACCATCAAGAAGGTTGCACTGAACCATCATCTATGAGAGAGAAATTCCAGTAACCGGATGCACACCCGTTCTATGAAACTATCGATGAACACCAAGTTAAAGGACACATTACTAACTCACTTAATGGGAGGCTAAGACACCATCAACTCTTTGACTTAGTCTTTTTCAAGACCTAATAATTTTAGAGAATTTTAGGTTGTGATAGAGGAATAAGACAATAACATGGATCATCCTCCCACTGAACAAATTAATTTTCAGGAGGGTTGAACCAATTCAACAATTGATTTATGGGCATCTACCGATCAGTCAGACTGATCAACTTGGGTGACATGGGTTAACTCGAGTCAATGAGCTTTTCTAATCAATTCTTGTCGACACAACTGGCCAGGTAGGTAAGATCATGGTGATTATCCACCATTAACCATCTTTCCTAGACACTAACCAAGTTGGCCAGAAAAGAGGTAGCCTCATACAACCATGATCAAAATGCCAAACCTACCTCGGAACCAATCGGTTTACCAGACTTGATCAGACTAGCTAAAAGACTCGGGCTTCTACAGAGCCACTAATTAGATCCATTTAGATGAATGGACAAACTTATCTAACTATTAGATAGTTTTAAAAGAAGGACCTTAATCAACTTTTGATTAGTCTTCTTATTATCCAGTTCAACTAAACATAGGTCTAACCCAAATATGGACCCAATTAGATAGCTAACCCAATTGGCTTATTTAAATGACATTAGGTTTCATAAACCCTAAATTAACTTGTCATTTAATTTAATCATACAATTCAAAATTGTTTGAATATAAGCCAATATTTTAATTAAAACAATTTTAATTAAAACATGTAAAACTCCTTTTATATAAAATATCATGCATCATATCTAGTTATATTCTTTTATAAATATTACATTACCAAAAAGAATTATATAAGACATGCCAAAAATGTATATGAATTAAAACAATTTTAGTTCCTTTGATTTCCTTAAAGGATCCTTCTGAAGAGGCCAACACAGATGAACTACATCGTGCCAAAGACATACGATCATGGTGAAGGTCTCAACTAGGTTCCTAAAAGTATTCCCTAATCATACCCTATGATTAAGAAACAGATACATATCAAAAGATTAAACAGTTTAATCTACTATACATGCAATCAAGATATGTTACACCTGAACCTGGTACTCTGATACCACTGAAAGAAAACAGGGGGTTGCGAGTGCCTACACTAAGCATGCAACAGCGCAGGGAGCAGGTATGTATTTTAAAATATTTTAAAATAGCAGCAAAAAAATCTAATCCGCACAGGATCTAACATATTCAAGATGCATGTACAAGCAAAAGAAGGCATGAAATTAGCATGTAATATTTATAAACAATTTTATAAACCTAGATCTTAGGCATGCATGAAAAATAAAACTAGAAATCTTATCTTATTCTTGCTTGGAATAAAGCAGGGATAACATTGGAATAGCTGGAATATCTGGAATAACCTTATTCCGGTCTTCTTCTTCCAGTAGCCTTTTGAAAGTTTGATTTCTTCTTCTCTCCAACAGTAGTAATAGAGGAACCGAAAGCTCTCAGGTGCTCAAGGGAACACCCTCTAGAGGGGGGACATGCCTGGGCTTCCTTTGATCCGGCTTCTCACACGATGCTAGTCACCGAAAGCTCTTGAAACGGTGAGAGAGAGGATGGAAGAAACGGAACACTCTGTTCTGTGATTTTGTTTTCTCTAAAATCATTTTTCTTCCACCGATTGAGCACTAATAGCAACAGGGAATCAAAGCACTCTTTCACACCAATCTCATACAAGAACTCAGGCCCAAAAACACCAATGGAAAGAATGGTAGAAGCTCTCAAAGGGAGAATCAATCTCTCTGTGTTTTTAGCACCCAGAATTTATAAATCAGCATGAAACGGTGATAAGGGAAGGAGACTTCCAGGGAATTCGATAGGCCATCCTGTTTTAGGAACTAATCAAATTTGTTCACAACAAAGTAATTAAGAACCATAAATGGTGGTTTAATTCAGCCAAAACCAATGAAACGGAGAGGAAGAGACGTTTTGAATACCCTGTTCACCCAAGCCTTAATCATCATGTGGATGGTTCAAAGCCGGTACACAATCGGCTCAAAAATCCCAAACTAGTTCTAAACTGGTTCACTATATAATTAGATCAAAATCTAAATAATAAAAGGCTTGGCCAAGTTCCGGTCACCTAGAAACAATTCTCGATGAACCCGAACAAATCTGATCGACCCAAAACCGAGTCATCCAAAGAGTGCTCAATCACACCATTACCAAAATGATTCCTAATCATAAATTGGTATCTGGATTAGGGAGAAATCTTCTATGGTGTGTGACCTCATAGGTTCAAACCTAGACGGTAGCACTGGAACAATTCCAATACCAGCACAAGATACCATCTAGTAATGGGTCCCGACATTCGGATAGGTCGAAGATGCGAGAGCAATCAATCGAACCTTTGGCATATGGTTACTATATAATTCATCTCTTTGACCTCCAATGCTCAGGATGACCTAGGGTTAGACTGCCAACCCTAGCTGAGTCAATCCATAACATGTCTCAACCTCACAAGTCCAGTGACTCCTCACTAGGACTATCCCAGCCGAGGATTTACAAAATTGAGACACTACGAGACATTCAATCCAAACTATTTGGACAAGTTAATTCCATCTTGGTCCACCACTGCTCCACAAGTACTTGCCTGTACCTAGAACCTTCCATCACCAGATTAGAAATCCGGGTAGTCCGACACCAAAGCACAGGGAGTTGCTTGCAAGCTACCATGATGACCTCAGGTCAGAGGGACACATATACCCATATCCAATCGTGAGTATCCCTTTGGCAGAAAGGGGCTACATGGAGTCACGTTCAATGAGATATCATATATCCCACTTGCAGATCACATCAGTGTCATCACACTCCTTTGGTCAAGAGGACAATCAAATGATGTGAACTATAATAACCTACACATGATACATTACCATCCAGTATAATGTATCTTTTGGTCGTGAACCTGGTTTAAGGACCACTCGATATATCCTCTCTATATCGAAGTCAGTGTAGTCCTAAGGACTTCATCACATGAAAAAGAGTTCATTACAGGAAAAATTAAGAATGTGATGAGCTACCAAAATAATATTTATTAATTCATACAAAGAGTACAATACTCAGCTCAACCACCTACAGCCTAGGCGATTGGCAAAGGACACAATTCCCAACACTCCTTCACTTGGTGATCAAATATTTTGGAACTCTTTGAAGTTGGCAACAAACAAGAATGCTTGGCCGACTTCTCTTGTTTTGGCCTGAATTACTTGAGTAGAGGGGTGCCAATTTGGAGAGTCCTTCACACTTACACATCTTTAAAAGAAGGGGTGCCAATTTGGAATTCATTTGGCTGACTAGTAGTGTAAGACATGGAGTGACAGGGCAAGTGTTCTTGTCCTGGATGAAGTGCCAAGGGGTTGTTGTCCAAATAATGTGTCATGACATGCCCAAACATGACATGTGTTGATGTCCAAATCCTTGAAAAGGTGGCTCCAAGAAGAGGTTGCACATGACAAAGACTTAGGCTAGCACATGGAGTCACATGGCTTGTCTTGAGCTAGCATATGGGGTTACATGGGTCTTCAATTGGGTGCACATGGAATGTTATCTTGAGTTCCCTCTAGTATTTACAAGACTCAACTAATCACATGACTTAACTAATTGCATGGACTCAATAACTAATTGAACCAACCATACTTAATTAGGCTTGCAAATAAAAATCCAATTAAAGTTGGTAAAAAGGGCTAATTCAAACTGGACCATTAAAATCCCAATTGGGTAAATAGGGTTTGACTCAATTTGGGTTTTGACTCAATGTGGTAAAAATGGTTTAGTCCAAAAGGCTAAATAACAAAACTCTAATTACAGTTGG
The DNA here is from genome assembly GCA_021397845.1 of Areca catechu. Taxonomy (NCBI): domain Eukaryota; kingdom Viridiplantae; phylum Streptophyta; class Magnoliopsida; order Arecales; family Arecaceae; genus Areca; species Areca catechu. Next base: position 77,503,983 of record CM038042.1, on the reverse strand, counting down.
TAAAAAGGCTAACCCTAACTAAGCCAAAATGACAAATTTAAGAAAGAATATTTACATGGTAAAAGGGGTTTGGGTTCAGGGCTTCATTCATAGGAAATTCACAAGGATGTTGGTTGAACCTATCAATTTCTTCTGACCTGGTGCCCACACCAATTCTCCCCGTGGGAGGAAAGAGAAGGTTAAACTAGGGTTTAACTGCTAGTTCTGAAATTTCTGCATACTAGAACTAGGATGAAATTAAAACTGTATAAAACCTATCTAAAAAAATTCAAAAAAATTAGTAATAAATTGTTTGTTAATCCTATACTAATCACATAAAAATCATATAAAAATAATTTTTTTATTACTATTTTCTGGTGGAAGGAAATCATAACTCCTAAGCAGGTATACGAAAGTATACTTATGACCCATTGGAGTAATAAGCTACGGTCAAATGTGAAATCCTGAGATCAAAAATCTGAAATTAATCTGATCTAAAACTTAATTTGTAGATAATACAAAAAATAATTAATCATTATTTTTTTATTATTTTTAATTATTTTAGTTTGATTGCATCTACGGTTTTATATTTGTGTGATTGCATCATCCAAACCTAATCTTAAGGGCACTCGATATCTACATAAGAGAGGGTTTTCATCACCCTTCCTTGGCCCACAACTACCACCTTTGCATCGATCCTAACTTAATTAAAATCAATTAGACTTAATTGCTCTAGTGAGCTAGGGATACCAACAGGTCAAGTTCCAAGTATTGTGTGTAAGCTAGTGCACCCAATCATTTGATTATCACTTGAATCTGGTGTTTAAGGCTAGAGGTCCAGAGGAAAATGCCCTAAGCGGTTTTGTAGTTTTTAATTAGGACCCTGTGAAAGCAGGGGGAGCCTCCCACGACCCCATCTCTTACCTGGCCAGTGGACAGAGTAATTGCTGAATTGGTTATAAATTGAGCTGACCCATTCTACTTGAGCTATAGGTCTAGGAGATCTTAGTTCAATTTTGTGTATCTGCATTGCATGACCTCTATATTATGTGCCCTTACCATCAAGCCAACCCAACCCAGTCTGATCATGGAGTATAACTTTGAAGCCTTTATGAGGTTCATGAATGATCAATTTGCCCAGATGAACAATAGTGTGACCGCATGATAAGCGAATTGAAAACCTAAAGAAAACCAGTAGACCCATAACCCATAGAGCTTAACCCATATCCTATGAGCCTAAGAGATCCATAATCCATCAACTCGAACCCACTAGGATAAGTACACTTAGTCAAAACCTCGGAATCAGTCAATTTCCCCTTAGTCGACTCATCTCTACTGCCCCATTGGTTCACTAGGATGCCATTGAAGAAGTGTATGAAGCTAAGGTGAACTTAGTGGATGAGTATGAAGGAGAAGAGGAGATACCTATGGCTGACCTAGAATTAGCTGACCCGGTAGGCACCCAGGCTGAAGCCAGGCCAGAGTTAGTTGACCATGACCATATCGTGACTGAAACTGTACTGGTAGGACCCTTAATAAAAGAGACCCATGAGGAGCCTAACCCTACTATTGAGACTTTACCTGAGCAAACATTAGAAGAGACTCAAGTCATAGAACCTAGTCTTAAAATTCAAGAATCCAAAGTAATTAGTGAGGACTTGATCTTTTCCCTCCAGCACCCTCAGGTTGAATTCACCCCTTTGGTCCCAATTGAAGATCTTTTTCCAGAAATCACTGATTCATCCTTCCATAAGGCTAACCTTTATTTACCTGTTGATGTAACCCAATGTCCAAACCTTAAGGTCAACCTCAAAGACCCAGGAATATTTCATGAGCCCTTTTCTTATGTCCTACCTCACCAGGTAGCCTCGAATCCACTTCATATTTCCTACCCTGGCCTGAAGTTTCCACTCTATCTAGAGCCACCTGATTGCATTTTGTTGAAATTAGTAGGTTGCATTAGTTCTTTAAGCACATTCAATTTTCATCCTATTTTTGGAAAACACTATGGCATCTATTAGGAATTCATGCTAAATTTTCATCATGTCATACATTAACCAAGGGTAATTCTAAGAAAAGACTCAAAGAATTCAATAAAGGAGACTTTATCATGGTTAGACTACTACTTGATCGGTTCCTACTAGGAACCATAAAAAGTTACATGCCCATAGTAGTGCACTATACAAAGTAATTAGAAAAATTGGACCTGAGGCCTACGTGCTTAAGTTGCCACCTGAACTAGGCATTAGTCCTACTTTCAACATTTCAGACCTTATTGAGTATAGGGAGCCAACGATGATTCTTAGTAAGCCATTTGGGCAAAATCCAGTCCTTGAGAGTGAACCAACCCAAGTGCGTCCACCTGCCATACCACCAGCCCGGAGAGACAAGATCGAGCGGATCTTGGATGACAAGATCATCACTACCCGAAGCAAAGATTACCAGCGATATTTGGTTCGTTGGCAAGGATGATCTGAGACTGATGATTCTTGGACACCAAAGAGCACTTATAAAGAGTTGACCCAGACTTACTAGAGCGCTATCATAGCGACATTGACCCATACTTGACAGGGTCGAGTTCCTCCCACCCGAGGATATGGTGCGGGTACCAGGGCTAGAAGAAATCGATAGGTTGAATCCACATCCCTGTGGATTACCTGTGAATAAAGCCCTGAACCCAAACCCCTTTTACCATGTAAATATTCTATCTTAAATTCTATCATTTTGGCTTAGTTAGGGTTAGCCCTTTTTACCAATTGTAATTAGGGTTTTGTTATTTAGCCTATTGGGCTAAACCCTTTTTTACCACATTGATGAAAATTCCAATTGAGTCAAACCCTATTTACCCAATTGGGATTTTGATGGTCCAGTTTGAATTAGCCCTTTTTACCAACTTTAATTGAGATTTTATTTACAAGCCTAATTATGTATAGTTGGTTCAATTAGTTATTGAGTCACTATAATTAGTTAAGTCATGTGATTAGTTGAGTCCTGTAAATACAAGAGGGACTCAAGATAACATTCAATGTGCACCCAATTGAAGACCCTTGTGATCCCATGTGCTAGCTCAAGACAAGCCATGTGACTCCATGTGCTAGCCCAAGTCACTTGTCATGTGCAACCTCTTCTTGGTGCCACCTTTTTAAGGATTTGGACATCAACATATGACATGTTTGGATATGTCATGACACATCATTGGGACAACACCACTTGGCACTTCATCCAGGACAAGAACACTTGCCATGTCACTCCATGTCTTACACTATTAGTCGGCCAAATGAATTTCGAATTGGAACCCCTTCTTTCTAAGATGTGTAAGTGTGAAGGACTCTCCAAATTGGCACCCCTCCACTCAAGTAATTCATGCCAAAACAAAAAAAGTCAGCCAAGCATTCTTGTTTGTCACCAACTTCAAAGAGTTCCAAAATTTTTGATCACCAAGTGAAGGAGGTTCAATGGTTCTCTATCGCAGGTGTTTTGATCAAATAGGTTCTAAGCTCTTAAGTTCCTAGAACTCAAGAGTCTCATCAAACTCTTGAATCTTCTTCTATCTAGACTGAAGAGACTACTCACCTGTAGAAGCCCACATCATCCAGACTCCAGAGTCCAGCAATCAAAGCCAAGTAATGAAGCACATCAAGACACCTCATCTTATCTCATCTTGGTGCCCAAATAAGATAAGAGGCCCATGAATTCATCCACCTTGGAGAGAGGTCCAGGTCAGCCCAATAAGTAAAAGTCCAGGATGCCCAGAAGTAGGATTCTAGGAGTTGTAGTCCAAGGGAATACAAGTCTAGTCTTTGTATCCCTTACACTACTGGTTGACGGTCTATAAATACCCCATCAACCCCCCTTGTATTATAATTATTATTTATCAAATAAAATCGAAATTCTATCAAATTTCCTTTGCTATGTGCATCACGGGGTGTGAGGCCCTTCCTTTGTTCTTCGAAGCATCACGGGATGTGAGGCCCTAGTTATCCTACATATCCAACAATCAGAAACCCTAGTTGCCTTCCAGCTTCTTCCTCCCTTTTCCTCTTTGATTTTTTTCTTTTCCATGCATTCTTATTGTGTGTTTGACTAATTGTAGGTGATCGAGGTCAGACGTGATGGTATATCTTGCCCTAGAACCAGTTAAGCTGAAGATCGAAACCCAAAATCGAAATCTGGAAGTTTCACCGCAAGATCCTCGAGAGTCCAATTAGATCTATAGTTAGAGAACTATATTCGCCATTGGTAAAATAAAACCTCTTCTTCTACTCTTAATTTCTGATTCATTGAAGATTTTAACCCTAGTTTAAGATAATTTCTTAATCACTAAATCCTGTTCCTAATTAGTTTTGTTTGATTTACTTTGCAGGCTTTAGAACTAGTTGACTAGTTTGCTTTAATTATTTGCTTTGAGTCTTTAAAACTAAAAATCCAAAAAAACTAATTGCTGTTAATATTATATAATTAGCTTAATAATTTGTAGATTAATTTTTACATATTGTCCCACATCAGATGATCAATCAAGGCTTCATATGGACAATTTTTAGAGGCCGGACATCCTATGTGGTTATGAAGCAACATAGAGAGCCCTTACCATGTGCCATCGATAGTGGAAATCATCGACTCAAAATCAGGTTGAGATTATATTTTATATTGTATGTAGATTTGATCTATAACATACACATTAATTAGATCGCTGCATGCGGATTTTATTTTTATATTGCATATCATATTATGATCCTTGTAGGGTTTATTAGATTTGATCTATATGCATGATTTTATTTTTACAATAGTTTTAACTCAGATTTCTTTTATTATAAATTATAAAAAAATCATGCATGAAATCCTAGATAATTTTTAATAGATCTCAGGTCAAAATGATACTTATACCTATACTCTTATATGAGATACTCTTGATAGCAGAGTACTTTATAGAGTTGGTCACATTTAATGAATATACTCTTATACTTTCCTACATGCTATACCAATGTCTCTATACTTTTTGATTATAAGGATAGCTAATCCATATAGCATACAATGACCTATACTCGATAAACATTGTCATCTTAGATAACAATGTATCATTTAGTCATGAACAGATTAAGAACTATATGACAAATCCTCCTCTATCAAATAAAAATAGTTCTAAAGACTTCCTCAAAAAAGAGTTCAAATGAAAGATGCACATAATATGATGAATTATCAAAAATAATCTTTATTTATTAATATTTTATATAAATTACAATGAACTCAACTGTCTACAACTCAGATGATTAGTATTAGGACATATTTCCTAACAACTCCTACTTGGACTAGAGTCGATTAGAATAGTATCGAATGCCTATCTTCCACTTGTGGTCATCAAATCCAAGATCTCCCAGACAAGGTGATAGTGATAAAATATACATGGTCTATTGACAAGCCTTTGGTTCCTTCGCTTAAGCTATGGCTCTTGTGTTATCATAATAAAGAAGAACTAGATCATCGATGAAGGGTGCTACTCCAAGCTCGTTGATGAATTTTTGTAGAAAATAGTTTTCTTTGTAGTATCAAATGCTACAATATACTCTGTCTTGCATACTGAATCAGTCATAATGTACTGTTAAACAATATGTCCTATAGCCAATTATCTGGGTTATAGATGGTTGAGTTTTTTATAATGTGTATATAAATCATTGATAAAATAAAAGTAATTTTTTAGTTTTTTATCTCTTTTGTATCTTTCTTTAGATTTTTTTGAGATGGAGTTCTTAAAACTATCTCAATTCAATAAAGAAGAATGATGTGGCACCTTTGTTGATGTTGAGCCACTGGTAGCTACGCTGGTAAGAGGCCCACTACCCAGATGTGGTGACTCGATGAGGAGATAAGGCGAGCCCTCCTGCCGAGGTTAGCTAGCCGGTGTTGTTCTCATGGGACGAGCCCTCCATTTGAGGCCAACTCTCAGCCAGGATCGAGCTCATGCTGTCGAGATGAGCCCTCCTGCCAAGGTCAGCTCCCAACCAGGATCGTGCTCATGGGGTGAGCCCTCCATTTAAGGCCAGCTCCTGGTCAAGGTCGAGCTCATGCTATCGAGGTGAGCCCTCTTGTCGAGGTCAGCTCCCAGCCGGGGTCATGCTCATAGGGCGAGTCCTCCGTCTAAGGCCAGCTCCCAGCCAGGGTCGAGCTCATGCTATCGAGACGAGCCCTCTTGTCGAGGTCAACTCCTAGCCGGGGTTGTGCTCATGGGGCGAGCCCTCTGTCTGAGGTCAGCTCTCGATCAGGGTCGTGTTAATGCTGTTGAGGTGAGCCCTCCTGCTGAGGTCAGCTCCTAGCCAGGGTCATGCTCATTGGGTAAGCCCTTCGTCTGAGATCAGCTTCCAGCCGGGGTCATGCTCATTCAACCAAAGGCATGTTGGAAATTGTATGTCCCAAAGCCAATCATCTAGGTTGTAGACGGTTGTGCAACTCATGTATATATATATGAATTATTGAATTGAATAATAAGTTTATTCTGGTAGTTCATCACATGACATCTTTCTAATTGAACTCTTGTGTGATGATGTCCTTCGAGCTACCTTGCATGCGATGTAAAGAGGATGCATCGTGTAGTTCATAAACTCATTTGTGACCAAAGGATACACTATTTCAGGATGATGGTGTATCGAGAGTAGGTCGTTGATGTCATGTCTATTGGTTGTCCTCTTAACCAAGTAGCATGGAGATGCTGGCATGACATCAGGTGTTGTGTTTGATATTTCACTGAACGTGACCCTCATGCAAGATTCTCTTTCTGCCAAAGAGAATTTTGCATTAGAATATGGACATGAATTATTCCTCTGACTTGAGATCACTATGATAGCTTGCAAGCAACTCACTATGCTTAGGTGCCGACTACCCGGATTTCCAATCTGATGATGGAAGGTTGCCGGGTACAGTCAAGAACTTGTGTAGTGATAGTAGGATCAAGATAGGATTGATCTCTCCAATTAGTTTGGATTGAATGCTTAATATGCCTCAATTGAGAAAGAACTTGGCAAGGATGGTGCGGGCACAGGATTAGGCAGAGGCTTCTCAACCCTCTGTGGATTTTTGATTAGGGTTCTAAGTCTTTATTGAGTTCTGTAATAATGCTTAAGACATTTAAGCCTAAGTAATTTGCATTCAAGTCATATAATTAGTATCTAATTAGTTTCAATTTTAATTTAGTCTTGTAATTTGACCAAATTGAGTTAATTTGGTCTAGTTAGGATTAATTGGTCCTGTAATTAGCCAAGTAGGTTTACAAATTCAAGTCAATTTGAAAATGGGTTCACACATTCAAGCTAGTTTGAAGATGGGTCCACAAATAAGCAAACAAGTCAAGCCTAATTGAAGAAGAATCAAGCCACTTCTCCTCCATAACAAGTTGGATTGCCAACTCATCTTCCAAGCCATGGAGAATGCCATATCACCAATGCTGCATGTCATGAGAGGCACCGCATCACCAAGACCAAGTCAAGCACCTTGGGCGGCCAAGCTCCATGGAGAAATTCAAATTCAAACTCTAAGTTGGGAGCCCACTAGCCTCCCTTGATTCATGCAAGCTACCACCCTCATTTCACTCCACAAATCAAGCTTGTAACCTCTTTCAATTTGAATTCAAATGAGAACTTGGGAGCTTATAAATATGGCCCTAACCCTCTTGTAATGACTAGATGATTAATGAATGAAATTCTGAAATTTTTTTCTAGCCCTTGTCTTATGACTTGGAACTCTGTGAGAGAGTGAGCCTTTGCCATTTAGCATTGAAGGGTGTGAGGCCCTAGGTATCTTCTTCCAACACAAGCTAGCAACCCACTCCCAAGCTTGGATGCCCCACTGGAAGCTCCTCCTAGATGCCCACAAGAAGGATCTCCTCTCAACTACCACCCTCAACTTCCCTCCTCTTCGTTGTTTTTTCTTAACTTTTATAATTCCTTCTTGTTTTCTAACTCGATTCTAGGTTGCTCACAGGTCCTTTGGTGCCATGCACAAAGGAGTTGGCCTACCTTGCCTTCAAGACCATCTAACAGAAATCCGACAAATTTGCAGGGTGAAGGGCTTGACCTTCCAGGCCATATTCGAAAGTGTGAGTGAACTCGCCATCGGGCACTTCAGAGTTTTGAGAGGTTTGCATTCCCTAATCTTCTGAGTAGAGTTATTGAATTAAAGCTAAGCCCTATCGGGTTTCTTAATTCCAGGGTCTTACTTTATCTCTGTTTAGGGTCTATTTCTACATGCTAAGTTTTTTTGATCATTATGTGAGTCTCCAAATTCCTTCTTAATTTGATTTTGGTTATTTTGCAAATCATTAAAACAAAAACAACAAAAAAAATCTCTTGCATGCTTTTAGTCCCACATCACAGGGCATTCCTTGTAAGGAGTTATAGGGATTCTTTGTTTGAGACATATTGAGATGGATTGATTAGGGTTGGGCAGTTTAACCCTAGGCGATCCAAAACATTATGAGATCAAAGGAATAAGTTTAGTGGTTTTCTATGTTCGATAGGTTCTTGTTGCTCTGCAACCTTCAACCTATCCAGATGCCGGGTGTCATTGCTAGATGGCGACTTTGGCTGGTACTAAAAATGTTCCTGTGCTACCGGTTTAGTGTATGAACCTGTGGGGTCACACGCTATGGGGTTTCTTCTTGATTTGTTGGCTTGGGAATGATTGGAAATCATTCTAGACTTGTTTGACAAGGAGTTGTCAAACTGCCAACCGAGACTCGAGGTGAGTCGACTCGACTGACAGACTGCTCAAAACTGAAACTGCATCATTAATGCCTACAACTATTGTATGACTTAATGATGGGCGTTTCAAGGTTTTAATGGCTGTTATTGCTGAATTCCAAGGGGCTTGTAACTCCCCTGAATCTCAAGGGTCTCAAGTCTTCATTTAATCTCTTCAGATCTAAATGTGAAAAGTGCACATTTAGTTATCTGGTTTCTTCTTTCTTTCTTGAAGAATAGAGAGGAAGATCAAGAAACTCTAACAATTTCTCTTTTAGTTAGAGTTTTTCCTTGATCTCTTAGAGGGGTTCTCAGAGTGGGGATTGAGTTTTGGGAGGGATTCTTGAGTGCATAGCTTCTATTGAAGGTTTGGGATAGAGAGTTAGGAAGGGTTCTCAAGAGTCTCGTTCCATCTCTACTTCACCAACAGTTTTTCAAGGAGTTGAAGAAACAGTCCATGATTCTTCAAGAGTTGAAGGAGTCCTTGCTGCCAACACTATTTTCAGAGAGGCTAGCACCTCAAAGGGAGGAGGAATCCCATACCCTAGTGTGAACAACCTGTACAAGCAGTATGCATGTGCTGCTTGCAGAGCTGGTGTTCTTCCTGCAGATTGGAGCAATCCCTGGTTATTGTCACTGAGGTACACTGATGCGGGACTATTTATGCATGCTAGTTATTTTTTGTGATTAGGTATTAAGTTAGGAGTTTGTATCCCAAATTTTAAGCCAAGATATTAAGCAAGGATTTCTATAGTAAATCTGAAGCACAGGCATGCAAAAATAAACCCTAAAAGTGAAGAAACAGGATCGCCAAGACTAAGAAGCCCCGGTAGGACTAGCACTTCTGCAATACTGCTATCAGAAAAGTCTAGGGGGTGTACCTGGTAGAGATTTGAAGATGGATCCATGAAGAGTTTGCTCATCACTTCCGAATGCATCTTGAAAAATAAAGCTATCGACCCTGCAGATTCATGGCTTTCAATTCGGTGGCCCAAAAGCCAGTCAGATGGAATCCTTGGATTCGTGATCTCTGAGGGACCTGCAAATCACCTAACAAGGGTTAGAAAAAATAAGAAAAAGTAGGTTAGATGGCTGAAAGAAGAAGAAGGGGAAGAGGTTTGAGGGAGGCGGCCAAGAGATGAAGAAGGCTAGTGGCTTGGAGGCAGGGTGCAGGGATCACACAAAAACCCTGAGGGATCACACAGATACTGTTAATCACACAGAAATTCACATATAATTCACATAGAAAGTTGAGAAGAACTCAAGAAAATCTTCATATTCAGTAACATATAATATACATGAGAGGGGTCCTTTATATGGCATACAAAACATGGGCTCCAAGAAAGGGTATACATGCAAAACCCTGAGTATCATTTTCCTACTCAAATACATGCAAGTGTCCTCTCCAATTGGGCTGATACTCTCTCTGTTCTTCTCCTTATTGGATTGGACGGCCAAGGGAGGTAACCATAAGAGGGGTGCCATATGGAGGATGACCATAAGGTGGGGTTCCTAATTCAAGAAGAGCATTGGGCTTTGGGTGGCCCACTTCAATCCCGGGCAAGCTTTAGGTTTCTTCGGTTGTCTTTTCTTCTGGCAGGCTAATGCTGTTGTCTTAGTCTTCAAGGATGATGATCTTCAAGGTCCTTCTCATGCAATCCAAGGTGGCACATTCAAGTATGATTAGGACTCCTTGAAGTTATCAAATTTTCACCCTGGTTGAGGTCCATCGGTGTCTTGAGTCTTCTTTTTACTGAACTAGACTGGACTCAACATAGGACTTGAACAAAACTACAAGACTCAAATTGATACAAGATCCAAAATGGCATAACAAGACCAAAATGACTAAAGACTCACAATGAGCTGACTTGAATGACTAAGCTCAACTGAGTTGAACATAACCCAAAACTTGACTCATAAACCCTAATGATGTGAGTCGACTTTAAATACAGGATTCAAGTATAACAAGGCCTAAAAAATAAAATTCAAGACCCAAATACAGGACTTAAATGGCTAACACAGTCGGATTATTGGACTTAAAGATAAAATTTGAATCATGGCTAAGGGACTCAAAACTCAGGGACCCAGAGTGAACTAGGGTTGACCTGATGTCCTCATCATACACTTTTAGATTATAAGTCTGACATATTGTTATGCTGCATCATTGTGTGAATCCAGAATAGTTCTGAATTTCATACAATGCATGCTTGATTTCATACTTGCATTTCTTTAGATGCATCAAGATCCATGTTAGGGCCTTTGTTAATTTGATTAACATATTGATAAAATAATTTTATCATCTTCCATCCTGCCATGCTTTTTAGAAATGTTTCAAATTGCATGCATCGGGCCCACCACCCAGGATCTCTTTTCCAGTAATGGTATCAGAGCCAGGTTGTGATGCATGTCTAGTTTAATGCTTTTATATGAAATTCGTTTCTCCTTCACAAAGTACTTGGATTAAGGTGGATTGCCATGGCTATCTGGTCATAGGAGAGAAGTATGGCGTCATGACCTTATGAAGAAGAAAGTGAGGGACTTGATAAGTTAAAATGGTTTTAATCTACGATTGATAGATCATAACTATGCTTAGATGAGATCTAAACGATGTATGATCTAAAACTTTGAAATGTTCAAGTGAAAAAGAATGAAATTTGAAGTTACTATTTTCTACCCTGATGAAACGAGTCAACTCGATCCCTGCTTGAGTCGACTCAATTCCGTAGATCGCATAATCTATCTATGTTTTGTGTTTTGGACAAGCTGACTCAACCTGCATGAGTCGACTCGACCAAAACCCTGAAATAGTAATTTAAACTTCAGGTTTTTTTGAAATTATTTCACTTGATTTTGAAATAGTTTTCAAAATATGGTTTAATTGAAAATGTTTCAATTGTCATGTTACACTTAATTGAGAATTATGTTGTAACTTTTGAAACCCTTTAAGATTTAGGATATATTTTTATCTTAAGTCATGATTGATAAACCATGGGTTGATTGGGTTAGCTAGAATTGGGTTCTTAAATGGGTTAGACCTAGGTTTAGATGAATGGATAATAAAGAAAAGACTAATCAAAAGTTGAATTAGGTCTCTCCTCTATAGATCTCTCTAATAGTTAGTTAGATCAGTCCATACATCTAAATGGACCTGATTGATGGCTTTGTGGTGAGCCCGGGTCTTTAGGTTAGTCTAATTGAGTCTGGTTGACCACTTGGTGTCTAAGATAAGTTTGACATCGATGATCAAGGTTCTTTGGGGCTAAAACTCTTACCTGGCCAACTCATGGTTGGTATCTAAGGCAAGAGGCTTACCTGGCATAACTCATCCCTTGATCTTACTTACCTGGCTAATGTGGACTATCTATTGATTCGAGTTGACCCATGTCAACTAAGGTTAATCAGTTTAACTGATTTAAGGTGCCCATGGATCAATTTGATCTTGAAACCCTCTAAGAGTTTGGTAGGAGTCTTCTCGATCAAGGTCCATGTTCTCTTTTCAAATGTCACAAAGATTTAAATCCTTTAAATTATTAGGTCCATAAAAAGACTAAGTTATGTGATAGCCTAAGTCTTAGCCTCCCATTAAGTTGGATTGGTAATGAGTTCATGAGTTGGGTGATCATTGGCAGTTCCAAAGAATGGGTGGTAATCAAGCGAGTGGAATTACCATTCAACATATGGTGGCTCAGTGCGACTATCTTAACACATGGTCAGGTGGGCCGACCAAAGTTGGGCTTGATTATGGGTTAGTTAGAAGCATTGAATTTAATCATGTTAATGGTTGGACCTAACCAGGACCTTCAATAAGAGGCCCAAAGGTCGATTGTGAGGACCCATAGGGCAAAATGAATACAAGGAATTGCTTGGAGAAGCAATTGGTATTGTGGTGCGGGCACCAGACTCATAAGAAGACTTCAGAGCTCCATTTGGATCTCTGATTGACATTGCCCGAGAAATTAGGGTTTGTAATAAAGGTTGACCTGGTCAACCATTTTATTTCTTGAGTCACCATTTAATTTTGTTGAGTCATGTTGACTCGGTGCAAGTCCCGATGTGGTTTCAATTTTATCCAAAATGGTGCCGCAATTGTCTTCCAATCAAATCAAGGTCCAAAATGGTGCCACATTTGTCTTCCAATCAAATCAAGGTCCAAGCAAGTGGAGGCCACACTCCAAGCCACACGCTAGCCACACTCCGAGCACACGCCAGGGTCCAGGAGGCGCCACAGAGGCATCCCAGTGTCATGGTCCCCACATCCAAAGAAGAAAAAAATCAAATGGGAGCCATTTAAAGGAGGCGCCCATACCTGCCAATTTTGTCTAAGCAAAGAAGGAAGGGACTTCTCTTGGAGAAAAAATCAAAGAAGGGCATCCAACCTACTCCTAATTGAGTTCAAATCAAAATCAAAGAGCTTAACTTGGAGTGGAAGAAAAGAAGAAATGCCATAAGGAGAAGAGGACTCCAAATCCAAATCCAACCAAAGAAGGCGCCATAAAAAAATAAAAAAAAAAAAAAAATCCAAAAAAATCCTTATGGCCGTCCCAAATTTTCTTGAATCTTGTCGGCCAAGAGAGGAGGTTTTCTACCTAATCTAGAGGTTGGAGGAGTTTAGTCCCACATGGGAATTTGTACAAACTTGGAGAAAATTTTAGTCTATATAATAGACCTCTCTTTGTAACTTTAGAAAATCAATGAAGAAAAATTATTTTTGCTATCTCTTGTGTTGAGTAACCTAGGTTACACTTCTTCCGCACTATTCTAAGTGTTGAGCTCCGTGAGGGAGTAATCCGGGTTCCATTGGAGCCTTGAGGAGGTGAGAGATCTCCGTCTTTATCCAAACCCTAGGTTAGCACTTAAAAATCAAAACCCTAGCCGCCCTTCATTATTTTCAATCCCAAACCCTAGCTCCTTCCATCTCCCACGGCCTCTCTCTCTCTACAAGTCCAGGCCGTCCACCTTCATCCAGATCCAGTCCGGCTACTTCAGATCCAGAGCAAGTTCAAGGAAAATCATATCAGCTTCCAGGAGAATCCAGTTTTCAGCAATTTCAATCTTCAAGTTCATCAACCTGGTAATTTTTCCTTGACTCTCTAATTCCATCAATATTTTTCTTCTCTTCAGATCTTGAGTCAGGAGAAGCCACCCGCCAAAGGACCAGTATTGGAGGATCCATTGCGAAGAATCTGAATCCGAGGATCCAACAATCTGCTCGGAGAGTTCTTCCACCAAATCTGTGAAGATCATTGTCTGGTTAGTAAACCATCTCTTCTCTTTATTTCTGTTCTGTTGAAAGTTCGGAGCGAAACCCTAGGTCTGGGAGTTTCTCAACCCCCAGCGATCCGTTGCTTCTGAACTACTCTGATAATTAGTTTCTTAAATTGTGCTTTCATTATCATATTAGTATCTTCAATGTTAGGTTAACTTTTCTTTATTGAAGCCAACTCTACAAACATATAAAAACAACAAAAAAATTAGTAATCTTATTTACTTCCGCATCGCATCCCTTATTGTCTGCATCAGTTTTGGTATCAGAACCCGTCTAGGGTTTCTGATTTGCTTGCTTGCTTGTTTTGATTGTTTCTCTTTTTATTTTGTCTGCTCGAAGTAGACTCCCCAGGACGTCCGTCCTAGGAACTAAACGAGGCGCAAGCCTCCTCCTCCCATTCCACGGTGTTCCTAGGGCGGTAGGGGATCCATTGGGTTATAACTTCGTAGCAGGGATTATAAACGGGGAAAGACAATCTAGCTGCAGCCTGTAATTTCCCTGTTGTCTGAGTTATTTCTCCCTGCATAAAACTCTGAATGCATGATTTTTGCTTCGTTGAACCAGTATAATTGAACCTATTTTCCATAATTTTTCTGTGATTTTTTGGTTTCAGTAAAAATTCTGAGCATTAAAATATAACAATCTATTTTTTGTGTTCTGCAATTCAATTCTTTTTGGAGTGATCATCTCATAATTTACTTAAGGGCAATTGAGCATCTAAGATAAGGGGAGGAGTTGATTACCTCTCCTTAGCCAAAAACCACCATCCAATCATTCGAACCTAGACCTAATTTAAAATCCAGTTGACCTAATTTGCCCTAGTGGGCTAGGGACACCAATTGGTCGGGTTCTAGCTAGTGTTGAGTCAGTGGCGAGTTATTCTGTGTGTGCTTAGCACTCAGTGTCTAGAACGGTGGTTCAGGGATCCATTCCCGAAGGGCTTGTGTGCTGGTCCGCCTACCTGGCCAATCACTGATTGGTGTCTAGGATTGGCAATCAGGGACCTAACACTCCCCTTACACCTGCCTGGCTGAGTCCTGAGTTACTACAGGCTAGCTTGCCACTCTGATTGGGCATCTAGTTTGGACTCTAGGTCTAGTGATCCAGTAGTCGATTTAGTCTAGTCTCATTTTCTGTGCTTGCTTGAATCATCATGTCTACCAGAAACGGAGTGCCATATCAACCTGGTCAAACCCAACCTGATTTAGAGGCCATGATCAGAACTCTTACTGAAAGTATGGCTAAAATGAATCAGGATATGACAAACACTGTGGCCCAGTTTAGCGCATAAATTCATGAGGATCTTACCCAACTTAGGGACCGAGTCCAAGTACTTGAAGAACCTAGACATCGGAATTGGACTCCTAACCCCGATTTTAATGTGCCTCAACCTCACCCACATCAGGAGCCTAGAAGGCCTTTATATAGAGATCCTGAACCTAATCATAGGAGGCCTGACCCAGAGCCTGAAGATAGAGATGATAGGTTCATCAGGAACATCAAATTAGATGCACCCACTTTTGATGGTAGTCTGAACCCTAAGGTGTATTCTGATTGGGAGGGTGAGATGGACCAATACTTTGAGTGGTATGCTATGTCTGAGGAGAGGAAATACAAGTTTGCCAAGATGAAATTAGTGCATCAAGATAGGTTATACTGGGGGAACATTGAGCTAACCACTAGGAGACGGAATGTTGAGCCCATAACCACTTGGCAGGGTATGAAAGAAAAACTGAGAGATAAATACCTACCCATTTCATACCAGCAAAACCTGTTAGACCAATGGCAAAACCTGAAACAAGGAAACCGATCTGTCTCAGACTACATAGCTACTTTTGATGAATACCTAATGAGATGTGATGTGAGTGAAGCCCACGAAGTCACTTTGTCTAGATTTAGGGCTGGACTGAGGGAAGATATCAAGAGAGAACTATTTCTGAGAGAGGTTACTGATCTAGACCAAGCCTACCAGATTGCACTGAACACTGAGAAATTTCAGAGAGGGCCTATACCTTCTAGGGTTAGTGCCCGAATCCCAAGGAATGGACCTAGCCAAGTTATCCCTAGTAAACCTTTTCAGGGTACTTCTACCCCTAGGCCCATGGACAAAGGTAAGGCACTTGACACCCAGAGAACCCCTAGTTCAAATATCACCTGTTTTAAGTGTCAGAAACCAGGTCACATTTCCAGTCAGTGTACTGCCATAGCCTGTTTCAAGTGTCATAAGGTAGGTCATGTTGCTAGCCAGTGCCCACGGAGATCCCTTTACATAGAAGAGGGAGAGAATGATAATTCCGAGCCCAGTGAGGAATTTGAAGAAGAAGTTTATGAGGCCGGAATGAATTTGGTTGAGGAGTATGAAGGAGAGGAGGAACCCAATGAATCTGACCAATTAGGAGTTGTAAGATGCATCCTATCCCAGAATCTAGTTCAAGAGGATTGGCGTAGGACTAACATCCTACAGACTTTTCTTAAATTAGGGGATAAGGTATGTAAGATCATCATAGATAGTGGGAGCTGTGTAAATGCCATCTCTACTAGCACTGTCAAGATGTTAGGCTTAATCCCAGTTCCCCATCCCAACCCCTATAAGGTTTCTTGGGTAGATTCTACCTCCATACCCATCCAGTCTAGATGTCAAGTCCAAATCCAAATGCAATCTTATCACGAAAAGATTTGGTGCGATGTCTTATCCATGGGGGTGAGCAGTATAATTCTCGGAAGACCTTGGTTGTATGATCATGATGCCACCCTCTTAGGAAAATCCAATACCTGTGTCTTTAGTTTCAATGGGAAGAAGATTACGATCCATTCAGTTCCCCCTAAGGACAAGGTAACTAAAGGAGTCGGTAAGGTTAAGGAGATGAAAACTGGAGTGAACCTAATCAGTGCTAAGGATCTAGAACAAGAAATTCATAGTGGTTCACCCATCTGGATGTTGACTGCTAAGGAACTTAGAACTTCGGAACCCTCAGAGCCTCCTCAAGAAGTTAAACCTGTGTTAAAAGAATTTGAGGATGTCTTTCCCGAGGATTTTCCAGACCACCTTCCACCTCTTAGGGATATCCAGCATGCCATAGATCTAATCCCAGGAGCAACTTTGCCCAACTTGCCCCATTACAGGATGAATCCATCTGAGCATGAAGAACTGCAAAAGCAGGTTGGAGAATTATTGAGGAAGGGGTTTATTAGAGAAAGTCTTAGCCCTTGTGCAGTCCCAGCCTTACTGACCCCAAAGAAAGATGGCACGTGGAGGATGTGTGTTGACAGTCGTGCCATCAATAAAATTACAATCAAATATAGGTTTCCCATCCCTAGACTAGATGACATGCTTGATATGATGGCTGGTGCAATGGTTTTTTCTAAGATTGATCTCAAAAACGGCTATCATCAGGTTAGGATTAGACCCGGGGATGAATGGAAAACTGCTTTCAAAACTAAGGATGGTCTTTATGAATGGGTTGTTATGCCTTTTGGGTTGTCCAATGCCCCTAGTACTTTCATGAGAATTATGACCCAGGTAGTTAGAGCTTTCATAGGAAAATTTGTGGTGGTCTATTTTGATGACATCCTGATCTATAGTAAGACCCCAGCAGATCACCTAGGCCACCTTAGAGCAGTCTGCCAAGTTTTGAGGAATGATAGACTCTACGGTAATCTTAAGAAGTATGAATTCATGACTAGTAGAGTTATCTTTCTTGGTTTTGTAGTAACCCCTGACGGCGTGGCGGCCGATCCTGAGAAGATTAGGTCCATAGTAGCCTGGCCAGAACCAACCAATGTGCATGAAGTTAGAAGTTTCCATGGCTTGGCTACCTTCTATAGGCGATTCATTAAGGGGTTTAGTACTTTAGCTGCTCCTATCACTGATTGTATTAGGAAGGGAGAATTTCATTGGACTAAGTCAGCCCATAAAGCCTTCCTAGATCTTAAGGATAAAATGACCCAGGCACCCATTCTGAGATTACCCGATTTTTCTAAAGTATTTGAGGTTGCCTGTGATGCTTCAGGTGTAGGAATAGGTGGAGTCCTAAGCCAAGAGAATCATCCCATAGCATTCTTTAGTGAAAAACTTAATGATGCTAAGCTTAGGTATTATACCTATGATAAGGAATTTTATGCGGTGGTGCAAGCTTTGCGTTACTGGAGACATTATTTGCTACCGCAGGAATTTGTACTATTTTCGGACCATGAGGCTCTTAGATTTCTGAACTCCCAAAAGAAGCTTAACCCTAGGCATGCTAAGTGGGTAGAATATATCCAGTCCTATACTTTTGTCATGAAACATAAGACTGGAGTTGAGAATAAGGTAGCTGATGCCCTTAGTCGCCGATCTCTGTTATTAACTTCTATTAGAACTGAGGTCATAGGGTTTGAGCAAATCAAAGAGGAATATGAGTCTTGTCCGGATTTCACAACTGTGTATCAGGATCTAGTTCAAGGACCATCTAGTAATCACCAGGATTATACCCTTGTAGATGGTTTTTTGTTCTTCAAAAATAGGCTTTGCATCCCTAGAACTTCTCTTAGGGAATTTTTGATTTGGGAAATCCATGCTGGAGGTTTAGCCGGCCATTTTGGAAAAGACAAGACCATTCTAGCTATTGAAGACCACTTTTTCTGGCCTAGCTTGAAAAGGGATGTAGCTAATATTGTAGCTAGATGTCGAACCTGCGCTGTTGCCAAACAGCGAAAACAAAACACTGGCCTTTATACCCCACTCCCTGTCCCAGATCGTCCTTGGCAAGATGTGAGTATGGATTTTGTGTTAGGTTTACCTAAGACCCAGAGGAGACATGATTCTATCTGTGTCGTAGTCGACCGATTCTCTAAAATGGCCCACTTCTTGCCTTGTTCCCAAACCTTTGATGCGTCTAAGGTAGCCACACTTTTCTTCAATGAGATAGTTAGACTCCATGGCCTACCTAAGATAATCGTTTCAGATAGGGATGTCCGGTTCACCAGTTACTTTTGGAAGACCCTTTGGCATAAGTTAGGGACAAAACTTAAGTTTTCAACTGCCTATCATCCCCAAACTGATGGCCAAACTGAAGTAGTGAACCGTAGCCTAGGAAATCTGCTGAGATGTCTTGTTGGTGAAAACACCAGAAATTGGGATTTATACCTACCAAGGGCAGAATTTGCGTACAATGACTCGGTCAATAGGTCTACGGGTAAGAGTCCATTTGAAATTGTACATGGGTACAAACCTCACACACCTCTTGACCTAGTCCCTTTACCTGTCCACACTCGAGTCTCCGAGTCTGCTGAGAATTTTGCACAGCATGTAAAAGACTTGCATAAAGAAATTCATGCCAAAATAAATTTAAGTAATGAAACTTATAATAAGTTGGCTGATACTCAAAGACGAGTCAAATCTTTTGTTGAGGGAGACTATGTGATGATTAGGTTAAGGCCTGAACGGTTTCCTCCTGGAACCATTAGAAAGTTACATGCTAGGGGAGCTGGACCATTTAGAGTGGTAAAGAGAGTAGGATCCAATGCCTATGTGCTCGAGTTGCCTCCAGAACTAGGCATTAGCTCTACTTTCAACATTACAGACTTAGTAGAGTACAGGGAGCCAGCTGTGATTCCTAGTGAGCCTTTTGAGCCTAACCCTATCATTGAGAGTGATCCCGACCCTGTGTGTCCACCAACAAACTGGCCTGTGAGGAAAGAGCAGATTGAAAAGATCCTGGATGATCAGGTTATCTCTACTCGTAATCGAGGATACCAAAGGTACCTGGTCCGCTGGCAAGGAAGGCCAGATTCTGATGACTCTTGGATCTCCCGAGAAGAATTACAAGAATTGGACCCAAACCTCTTGGAGAGATACCAGAGCCAACTTGAGCCTTACTCGACAGGGTCGAGTTCCTCCCACCCCGGGAGAATTGGTGCGGGCACCAGACTCATAAGAAGACTTCAGAGCTCCATTTGGATCTCTGATTGACATTGCCCGAGAAATTAGGGTTTGTAATAAAGGTTGACCTGGTCAACCAGTTTATTTCTTGAGTCACCATTTAAATTTTGTTGAGTCATGTTGACTCGGTGCAAGTCCCGATGTGGTTTCAATTTTATCCAAAATGGTGCCGCAATTGTCTTCCAATCAAATCAAGGTCCAAAATGGTGCCACATTTGTCTTCCAATCAAATCAAGGTCCAAGCAAGTGGAGGCCACACTCCAAGCCACACGCCCAGCCACACTCCGAGCACACGCCAGGGTCCAGGAGGCGCCACAGAGGCATCCCAGTGTCATGGTCCCCACATCCAAAGAAGAAAAAAATCAAATTGGAAGCCAATTTAAAGGAGGCGCCCATACCTGCCAATTTTGTCTAAGCAAAGAAGGAAAGGGACTTCTCTTGGAGAAAAAATCAAAGAAGGACATCCAACCTACTCCTAATTGAAGTTCAAATCAAAATCAAAGAGCTTAACTTGGAGTGGAAGAAAAGAAGAAATGCCATAAGGAGAAGAGGACTCCAAATCCAAATCCAACTCCAAAGAAGGCGCCATAAAAAAAAAAAAAAAAAAAAAAAAATTCCAAAAAAAATCCTTTATGGCCGTCCCAAATTTTTTTGAATTCTTGGTCGGCCAAGAGAGGAGGTTTTCTACCTAATCTAGAGGTTGGAGGAGTTTAGTCCCACATGGGAATTTGTACAAACTTGGAGAAAATTTTAGGTCTATATAATAGACCTCTCTTTGTAACTTTAGAAAATCAATGAAGAAAAATTATTTTTGCTATTCTCTTGTGTTGAGTAACCTAGGTTTCACTTCTTCTGCACTATTCTAAGTGTTGAGCTCCGTGAGGGAGTAATCCGGGTTCCATTGGAGCCTTAAGGAGGTGAGAGATCTCCGTCTTTATCCAAAACCCTAGGTTAGCCACTTAAAAATCCAAAACCCTAGCCGCCCTTCATTATTTTCAATCCATCGAACCCTAGCTCCTTCCATCTCCCACGGCCTCTCTCTCTCTACAAGTCCAGGCCGTCCACCTTCATCCAGATCCAGTCCGGCTACTTCAGATCCAGAGCAAGTTCCAAGGAAAATCACATCAGCTTCTAGGAGAATCCAGTTTTCAGCAATTTCAATCTTCAAGTTCATCAACCTGGTAAATTTTTCCCTTGACTCTCTGATTCCATCAATTATTTTTCTTCTCTTCCAGATCTTGAGTTCAGGAGAAGCCAACCCGCCAAAGGACCAGTATTGGAGGATCCATTGCGAAGATATCTGAATCCGAAGATCCAACAATCTGCTCGGGAGAGTTCTTCCACCAAAATCTGTGAAGATCATTGTCTGGTTAGGTAAACCATCTCTTCTCTTTATTTCTGTTCTGTTGAAAGTTCGGAACGAAACCCTAGGTCTGGGAGTTTCTCAACCCCCAGCGATCCGTTGCTTCTGAACTACTCTGATAATTTAGTTTCCTTAAAATTGTGCTTTCAATTATCATATTAGTATCTTTCAATGTTGGGTTAACTTTTCTTTGATTTGAAGCCAACTTCTACAAACATATAAAAACAACAAAAAAATTAGTTAATCTTAATTTACTTCCGCATCGCATCCCTTTATTTGTTCTGCATCATATTGTACCTACCTTTAGATGCATACCGATTGGTTGACCAAAGTCGGGCTCATATATAGTCTATTGGATCCTAGTACCCACTAAAGGATAAATGTTATTATTCGGATTGGAGTATAGAGGCTACTAGTCTAAATAAAATAGTGGAAGAAACCTTTAGACTAAAATCCATATCTTTAGGTTGATCGAAATAATTCATATACTAATAGATCTTGTTCTCTTTTTTTAGATAATGTCGACCACTTTGTTGCTCCGGTCATTATTGGATAATGACAAACTCTCTAGACCCAACTTCAATAGCTAGTATCGAAAACTCAAGATAGTCCTGGAGCATGAGCGGATCCTTTATGTGATAACAAATCCGACACCTGAGATCCCAGCCCCCAATGCTCGTGGAATAGTCAGGGACACTTACCAGAAGTGGATCTCTAACTACACCACGGTGTATTGTATCATGTTGGTTGTGATGAACGACGAGTTCAGTCACAAATTTGAGGAGGCCCAACCAGAAAAAATGCTTCAAAGGTTGAAGGAGTTTTTTGGCACTCCGGATGATACGAAGAGATATAAGATCTCTTCTGCCATCTATAACATGCATATGCATGCTGGAGCTTCGGTAACTGATCATGTAATATACATGATCAAGTTATTTGAGTATTTGAACAAACTCGGATGTCCTTTGCATGAGCAGCTCGGCAAGGATGCGATACTGAATTCTCTGCCCCCTTCCTACCAGGTCTTTCTTGACAATTTTAGAATGAATAGGCCTGCAGTAAACTATCATGAGATGTTAGGGTTGTCGCAGACTTATGAGAGAGACCACAATCTCAACAAGGGGTTGGTGAATCTGGTGGGAGCTTTTGGAGTAGGGAGTTGTCCTTTTGGAAAATGAAGAAAGAAGAAAAAGAATAAGAAAAATAAGGTGCAAAGTGCTAGACATAGTCAGAGTAGGAGGGTGAAGGCGGACAAGAGTCAGGCAGAGTGCTTCTTCTGTAAGAAGCCAGGTCACTAAAAGCAGAACTATTCTACTTACCTTGCTACCCTAGACCTGAACAGGCAAAGGAAGGGAAAGCAGCAAACCATTGCTGGCCAAGGTATTTATATGATAAATCCTTGTAGTTTCTCTATTTGTGATATTACTAGCTGGGTATTAGATACTGAAAGTCTTTACCACATTTGCAATTCTTTGCAGGGACTTCAAGTTAGTAGGAGATTCGAAAGCGGTGAAAGGTTTCTGAATGTTGGAAATGGAAGTCAGGCTGTAGTTCTAACATTGGAAACTATTTTTCTGTATTTCGAGTCTTGTACTGTCATTCTTGATGATTGTCATTTTTGTCCTTCCTTTTTGGTGAATATCATTTCTGTAGACCTGTTGGCCAAAGATAGTTATGAATTATCTATAAAAATGGTATTTGTAAGATCACATTGAATGGTCTAATATGATGATTGGACAAGTGAAGAATGGCGTATATGTACTATCACAGCCTGTTAGTGTATTGTACACTACTAATAAACACCCTAGGT
Organism: Areca catechu; assembly: GCA_021397845.1. Lineage (NCBI taxonomy): Eukaryota > Viridiplantae > Streptophyta > Magnoliopsida > Arecales > Arecaceae > Areca > Areca catechu. Next base: position 77,480,919 of record CM038042.1, on the reverse strand, counting down.
TAGATAAAGTCAATGATACTTATCTCTGGCACTGTAGGCTAGGTCATATAAAGAAGATAGGATGAATAAGTTGGTGGGAGAAGGTCTCCTAGATATCACTAAGAGTGAATCTTTGCCAACTTGTGAATCTTGTCTGCTTGGGAAATTGACCAAGTCACCTTTTACTGGAAAAGGTGAAAGAGCAAGTCATATTCTAAGTTTAGTACTGTTACAGCCGTGACAGTGACGTGGCCAGGCTCAGGTATCGCCGAATGCGAGTGAGCCACGTGTGAGTTTCCCTGCCAGAATCAGCACCACGTCCTCAAAGCTAGGGTCGGCAAGACCGCACCGCCCGACGACTATCTGAAGCAAACACCTCCCGCCGAGGTCGAGTTCGGCGCGGAGTTCCCCCACCGACTCATCTGCGCCCGGGCTCGGAGGAGTCCGCCCCGAGTAAGGTCGGCTGAGGTCGGCTGACCCTCCGTCTTGCGCCAGGTGGCCACCCGGAGACGGGTCCACCTCGGCCGAAGCCAGGCGATCTTCTGCCACCTCGCCAGGTGTCCACCCAGGAGGGGCCCACCTAGGCCGAGGTCGGCTGACCCTCCGCCTTGCCCCAGGTGGCCACCCGGAGACGGGTCCACCTCGGCCGAAGCCAGGCGATCTTCTGCCACCTCGCCAGGTGTCCACCCAGGAGGGGTCCACCTAGGCCGAGGTCGGCTGACCCCCCGCCTTGCGCCAGGTGGCCACCCGGAGACGGGTCCACCTCGGCCGAAGCCAGGCGACCTCCTGCCACCTCGCCAGGTGTCCACCCAGGAGGGGTCCACCTAAGCCGAGGTCGGCCGATCCCTCGCCTCTCGCCAGTTGGCCCCCGGAGACAGGTCCAACTCAGCCGAGGTCAGACCGCTCGTACGGAGAGGCCCCCGGGGAAAGCGACAGGTCCCGAGGCCATCCCTCGGGCCGTACCGACCCCAGACGGCGTCCCGTACGGAGGGCGGCGGCACGCGGAACGTCACTTACATTGACCTGACAGGTCCCGCAGTCGAGAGACCCGATCCTGACGGAACAGGCCCCGTAAACGGATGGCGCCCACGCTCGGGGAAAAGAGCACTCTCACGGAGCCCGAAGCCTGACGACTGGCCACTCTGCCAGCGCCGCCCCCCCTCCTTTTCTCTTCTGTCCTTGCCTTCTCCCTGCTGGGCCCGGTGGACGAGGTCGGAAAGCCGCCTGGCCTCCTTCACCAAAAAGGGAAAAGAAAGGAAGACAGGGGAGAGGAGTTTTCGAGGAGGAAAAGGACAAGCGCACGACGGAGGGAGATAAAGAGGGAAGAATCTGGAGACTGCAAGGTAAGCCAACTAGCCTGGGGACAAGGAGGAAGCACCGGCACAAGGCCTCGCTCCGAAAAAGAAACCAGAGATCCCGAGAGGGGAATACTGGACGTGAGCTCGGCAAGCAGGCCCAGCCGAGATTCCGGTCCCCAGCGCGTTCCCTTCACCAGTTAACTCTCCAAATCTGGGACCCTTTAGAGGGCCTGGGAGGGAGAGTCTGTTCCTTCTCGTCGTCTACTGACTTGACCGTCGGAGCCCCCTCGCCGGAATCCCCGGCCAGGGTCCTCTAACCCCTTTGTCGCAGGTTCTCCGCAGGAAGGGAGGCTCCCTCGCCAGGCGGTCAGGAAGGATCGGCTGATCCACGACGCGGGCGCGGCGACGAGAACGGCAACAGATTGGCGCGCCAGGTAGGGGGGCAGGACACTAACCCCCAGAGGGAACTAGCTTTTTGCAGGTGTCACGCTCTCCAGCAATGGTGGTCACTCGTGGTCGCGAGGCGTCCACCAGCCGTGTGGGAGAAGCCCACTCCCCTCCGGGGGGCCACACCCCCGAACGGGAGCTTCCGGCTCCCCCTCCTCTTCCACAGCAGCCTACCCCGGCAGATGGATCCCTTGCGGCCATCGTCCAGCAGCTGCAGACCTTGACCTCAGCGGTCCGACAGCTACAGCATCAGCAACGATCCCTGGCCACTCAGCCGCAGCCAGGGACTCCCGCGGCCCGAGCCGCGGGACAGCGTGGGAGCCTGCGCTCAATCCAGGGCAGGCCGTCCCATCCACAAGCCATCTCCAATCCCCGAGGGAGTCGCCAAGCACCCCGAAGAGAAACTATTCCGGTTCGGAGGATCACGAGAGTCGATCCCCGGCCGATGGGGCCGAAACGGCGCATCGCAGCAAGCGACGCCGGGGCCAGACCTCGCGCCGAGACCAATCGGTGCCCCTTCACCTGCAGTCTCGGTGGAAGACTCCACCGACGAAGCCATCAGGCGCTAGGCCGAGAGGCGCCTAGAAGAGCACGAGCGCAAGTTGGCGGAGTTCGCCCGACGGTTCGCCGACCTGCAAAACTCGTTAGCTGACCCGGCGGGCTACGACTCCCGCCCCCCTTTCTCCGAAGAAATCCAGGCGGAACCGATCCCGAAACGGTTCCGCATGCCGCAGGTGGACCCCTACGACGGGACCACCGACCCCCTGGACCATTTGGAGAGTTATAAAGCTCTCATGAGGGTCCAGGGCGCCACCGACGCCCTTCTGTGCATCGCCTTCCCAGCAACCCTTCGGAAGGCCGCTCGAGTCTGGTTCGCCCGCCTCGAGCCCGGATCCATTTGCTCCTTCCAGCAGTTGGAAGGAAAGTTTGTGGTGCACTTCGATGCTTGTCGAAAGGTGCCAAGGGAGGTAGACAGCCTCTTCTCCATCCGCCAGCAGGACCAGGAGCTGCTCCGAGACTACATCACCCGGTTTAACACCGCAGCCCTGGAGATCTACAGCTTGGACGAGCCCGTCGCTATGCTGGCTTTGAAGCGCGGGCTCAAGACGTCCCGCCTGACCTATTCCCTGGACAAGAAGCCGCCCAGGACGTATTCCGAGCTCCTCCTCCGTGCCCACAAGTACATCCGGGCGGAGGAGGCTGACCGCACCCGTCGAGAGCTGGACGGGAAGATTCCGAAGAAGTCAGTTCCAAGGGACGCCCCGGGAGTTCGGAGGCCCGGGCCGTCCGCCGACCCTCGCCCGAATCCAAGGCTGAGGGCCGAGTCTACTTCCGAGCGGAGGTACACCCCTCTCCTTGCACCTCGAGCAAAAATCCTCATGGAAATCGAGGGCGAGCGCTACCTCCGCCGACCTCCACCTCAGAACTCGAGAGCCGCCCGAGACAAATCAAAGTACTGCCAGTTCCACCACGAGCACGGACACGACACGGAGGAGTGCCGCCATTTGAAGCGGGAGATTGAGGAGCTGATCGGGAGGGGTTACCTCAGGAAGTTCGTCAAGAACGAGGCCCCCTCCGAGAAGCAGCCGCTCGCGGCCTTACCGCCTGTCCCTGCGATCGATAACCGGCCAACAGAGAAGCCCGTGGGCATGATCTCGCGCGGGTCCGGCCGAGCAGAGAAGAGAGCCCGGGAAGTCCCGGAGAATGTAATCCCTCCCAAGGGAGGGGAGTCTAATGACAATGTAAACAATGATGCCGTGGTGGTCGAGATGACCATCGCGAAGCATCCTGTACATCGAATCATGGTGGATAGTGGAAGCTCGGCCGACGTACTTTTTTACGATGCTTTCTCTCGGATGAATTTGTCTCCCGACCAGCTAAAGCCAGTGCACATCCCACTGGTAGGTTTTACAGGGGACTCCGTGGGAGTCGAAGGGAAAATCACTCTCCCGGTCACCGTCGGATCCCCACCTCGGCAGGCGACCATCATGGCAACATTCACTGTCGTCAAGCTCCCTTCGCCTTACAACACCATTCTCAGGCGTCCCGGCTCAACCAACTAGACGCCACCATCTCCACGAGGAGGCTGCTGGTGCAGTTCCCCACGCCCTACGGGCTCGGGGAAATGAAGGGGACGATTCAGCCGGTCCCGTTCTGCCTACAGACAATCCCAGGCACCAGGAGCGCAGAGCTCGCCCACGATATCGAGGATCTCGACCTGAGAGAGAAGGAACCCAGGGGAGGGCCCGTAGAGCGCCTGCTACCCTTTCCCCTTGGTTCGGACCCCCTGAAGATGGTGCAAGTCGGGGCCCAGCTCCCCGAAGAGGAGCGAACCCGCCTGCTGGAGTTCCTCCGTGCCAACGCTGATGTGTTCGCCTGGTCGGCGGCCGACATGCCGGGTATCCCGCCCGAGATTATCATGCACAGCCTGAACGTGGACCCAGGTTGCCGCCCGGTCCGCCAGAAGAAGAGAAGCTTTGCCATGGAGAGGCAGAAGGCGATCAACGAGGAGGTAGAAAAGCTCCTCGCCGCCGGTTTCGTCCGAGAAGTCCAATACCCCAGCTGGTTAGCAAACGTGGTCATGGTAAAGAAGAGTAGTGGTAAGTGGAGGATCTAAGTGGACTACACCGACCTCAATCGAGCTTGCCCGAAGGACAGCTTCCCTCTACCGAAGATCGACCAGCTGGTCGACACCACCTCGGGGCATCGTCTCCTGTCATTCATGGATGCTTTTTCCGGATACAACCAGATCCGGATGAATCCGGAGGACGAAGAGCGCACTGCCTTCATAACTGACCGCGGGACTTTCTGTTACAGGATGATGCCTTTCGGCCTCAAGAACGCGGGGGTGACGTACCAACGTCTGGTCAATAAAGTCTTCAAAGACCAGATAGGCCGCAACATGCAGGTATACGTGGACGACATGCTAGTAATGAGCAAACTTGACTCGGACCACGTGGCCGACCTGACGGAGACGTTCGGCAACCTCCGGCGCCACCAGATGAAGCTGAACCCGGCGAAGTGCGCCTTCGGGGTCTCCACCGGAAAGTTCCTAGGGTTCATGGTGACCCAAAGAGGAATCGAGGCCAACCCAGAGAAGGTCCAGGCCATCCTGGACATGGAGCAGCCAGCCTCCAAGAAGCAAGTGCAGCAACTGACCGGCCGGGTTGCGGCCCTTAGCCATTTTATTTCCAGGTCGGCGGATCGCTGCCGTCCCTTCTTCAAGGTGCTGAGGAAGATGAATGGTTTCGCCTGGACCGAGGAGTGCCAGCAGGCCTTCGAGGAGTTGAAGAAGACGCTCGCATCGCCACCTTTGCTGTCCAGGCCCGAGGAGGGGAAGGAGCTTACCCTCTACTTGGCCGTTACCCCGGAGGCCGTCAGCTCTATCCTGGTCCGAACCGACGACCACGGGATCCAGCGGCCGGTGTACTATACCAGCAAACTCCTCCGGGACACGGAGCTCAGGTATTCCTGGTCCGAGAAACTCGTTTTTGCGCTAATAGTGTCTGCCCGGCGTCTCAGGCCCTATTTCCAAGCGCATCCCATCGCCGTCTTGACGGATCAACCGCTGAAAGCGGTGCTCAGCCGACCCGATACCTCGGGGCGATTGGCCAAGTGGGCACTGAAACTTAGCGAGTTCGACATTACGTACCGACCGAGGTCGGCAATGAAGGCACAGGTGCTGGCCGATTTCTTGGTCGAGTACGCAGGTTTGGGCAAGGAGCCCGAGGAGGACCCCCCGGCCCGGCCAATGGAGGTCGGCACCGACGAGCCCGGAGAGGACGCCTGGATCCTCCATGTAGACAGAGCCTCAAACTCCGGCGGGAGCGGAGCTGGGCTCATCCTTGCCAACGGCGACGGAGTCGTCGCCGAGTGCGCGCTCCGTTTCCAGTTCCCCGCGACAAATAACCAAGCGGAATACGAGGCACTTCTCGCCGGACTGAGAGTCTCCCGCGAGCTGGGCGTGACCAACCTCAGAGCCTTCACTGACTCCCAGCTCGTGGCGGGGCAGGTGTCCGGGGAGTACGTCGCTCACGACCCCCAAATGGCGAAGTATTTGGAGCTCGTCAAGGCGGGCGCGTCCAAGTTCCGGCGCTTCAACATCTTCCATATCCCCCGCTGGGAGAACGCCCGTGCGGATGCCCTCTCTTGGCTGGCGACCCTGCCGGAAACGATGCTGGGACGCGCTCATGTGGAGCGACTCGAAGTCCCAAGCCTCGAAGTACCGGCGGAGGTCCATCAGGTCAGCCAGGAGCCCGGCTGGATGGACAAGTATGCTGCGTACATCACCAGCGGCACCCTGCCGGAAGACCGAGACGCGGCTCGCCTCATCAGGAAGAAGGCCGTGCGGTTTGTCCTGATGGACGGGCAGCTGTATCGAAGGTCCTACTCTTATCCCCTCCTCAAGTGCATTGGACCCACAGAAGCCAAGCTTGTGCTCCAGGAGATTCACGAAGGCATCTGTGGGAACCACGTGGGGGGCAGGGCATTGGCGTACAAGGCCCTTCGTCAAGGATACTTCTGGGAGACGATGAAGGAGGACGCCGCCGACTTCGTGAAGAAATGCGACCGGTGCCAGCGTCACGCCACGGTACAGCGGCAACCCTCCAACCGATCTCTCAGCTCTCAGCCCCCTGGCCGTTCGCCCAGTGGGGGATGGACCTCCTGGGCCCATTCCCGCCGGCGTCCGGCCAGCGGAAGTTCTTGATAGTGGCTATCAACTACTTCACAAAGTGGGTCGAGGCCGAACCCTTGGCAAGAATCACCGAGGCAAACGTCGCCAAGTTCTTCTGGAAGTCCATCGTCTGCCGCTTCGGCCTCCCCCACACCGTGGTCACCGACAATGGATGCCAGTTCGACTGTCGGGAGTTCAAAGATTTCTGCAATGACCTCGGCATCAAGCATCGCTTCACTTCGGTGGCGCACCCCCAGACCAACGGGGAAGCCGAGGTCACGAACAAGACCATTCTTCAGGGCCTCCGCACGCGGCTAGACCAAGCCAAGGGCAGGTGGGCCGACGAGCTTCCCAGCATTCTTTGGGCATACCACACCACCCCAAGGACGGCTACTGACGAAACTCCATTCAACCTCATCTTCGGGGCCGAAGCAGTCATCCCGATCGAGCTCAACATACCCACGCTGCGCGTGGAGCAATACGACGAGGCAGAAAACCCGGCCAGGATGATGCTCAACCTAGACCTCCTCGAAGAAATGAGGGACAAGGCCCGAATCCGAATGGCGGCATACCGACAACGTGTAGCCAGATATTACAACTCCTGAGTACGGCCGAAGGTTTTTCGTCCCAGGGACTTGGTCCTCCGGCGCGCAGAAGCCTCCCAGCCACGGGAATGCGGCAAGCTTTCACCCAACTGGGAAGGCCCTTATCGGGTGGCAGAAGCCCTCCCTCACGGAGCATGTTACTTGGAAGAATTGGGAGGTGCCAGGTTCCCCCGGACATGGAACCCCTCGAACCTGAGAATGTACTACCAGTGATGTAAGGCTCCCAGTTTCTGTAACAAAGCTTCTCCACTTTAAACACTCTTCTCTAACTTCAACAAGAAGGCCTGCGGCATCGAGCTCAGTCCGGAAGATCCTGGGCTTCAGCCTGGAAGGTGGCGTCGAACCCAGTTCGACCACGCAAGCCCAGAGCACAGCTCAGCAAGCCGCGCAAGGTTTGAGAAAGCCTGCGGCATCGAGCTCAGTCCAGAAGATCCTGGGCTTCGGCCTGGAAGGTGGCGTCGAACCCAGTTCGACCACGCAAGCCCGGAGCATAGCTCAGCAAGCCGTGCAAGGTTTGAGAAAGCCTGCGGCATCGAGCTCAGTCCGGAAGATCCTGGGCTTCGGCCTGGAAGGTGGCGTCGAACCCAGTTCGACCACGCAAGCCCGGAGCACAGCTCAGCAAGCCGCGCAAGGTTTGAGAAAGCCTGCGGCATCGAGCTCAGTCCGGAAGATCCTGGGCTTCGGCCTGGAAGGTGGCGTCGAACCCAGTTCGCCCACGCAAGCCCGGAGAACAGCTCAGCAAGCCGCGCAAGGTTTGAGAAAGCCTGCGGCATCGAGCTCAGTCCGGAAGATCCTGGGCTTCGGCCTGGAAGGTGGCACCGAACCTAGTTCGCCCGTGCAAGCCCGGAGCACAGCTCAGCAAGCCGCGCAAGGTTTTGAGAAAGCCTGCGGCATCGAGCTCAGTCCGGAAGATCCCGGGTTTCGGCCTGGAAGATGGTGCAGAAACTGTGTTGTCCGCGCAAGCATGAAGGCAGCCCAAAGTCGGACCTGCTCAGGGTTTGCCCTGTCGCGACATGACTCTGCAGACCCCATCCTTCGATTTAGTATAGAAGGACCAGGCCTGCAGTTATCTCAGGTGTCCCAGACCGACATCTCAGAAACAAAAAGAAGAAAAAAGAAAAGGCAAAATGATGAACGAGTTTTGGTAAAAGCTGTGTCTTCATTAAACGAAGTCTTTCAGTACAAACTGGGAGCCCCGACAGGCCGGGACTCCCCAAAAGAAGAAAAAGAAAGGAAAACAAAACTACAGAGCAACGATCACTGGGGCGCAGGGTCGGTGCCGTCCGCCGGAGGCGCGGGTGCCACTTCTTCGATTTCCACGACGACCGGCTCCTGGGGCTATGCCGGGACCGCGGCATCGCCGGTCGGAGGTGCTACAGGTGTCGCCTGAGGTGTCGCCTGGGTCGCACCGGGGACCCTGCTCTCGCTCCCCGGCTTCCTGCCGCCGACGACGACCCCACTCAAGTCCAGCTGGGGGAAGAAGGCCCCCACCTTCTCCCGGCACATCCGGAACCCCTTCAGGAAGGAGTCCACGGCGGCCTCCCGGACTTCCGACGTGAACTCGTCGGAGGCCCGGAACTTGGGGACGGCCTCCTGCGCTTCCCGCTTCGCCGCCTCCAGGAGCCCGTTGATGTAGGAGCTCCGGTCCTTCGCCGCGGCCACCTCTCGCCGGGCCTCATCCAGTTGGCGCTCCAAAAACAGGGAATGGGCCTGCAGGCGGGCCTTCTCCGCCGCATCCTCCTCAGTCCGGCGCTGGTTGGAGGTCCGCTCCTCCGCCAAGGAGGCCTCCAATTCTTTGTTCCGCTCCTCGGAACGTGTCAGGTCGGACTGGAGGGCCTGCTTCTCAGCTCGCAGCTCGGCCCCCTTGTCCATCAGGTCCTTCACATCGGCCGCGAGTTTGCCAAGCTTTAGCTCCCGATCGGAGTCCCGCTTGGCGTTCCCTACGAGGTAATTCCTCAGTAGGAGGACGTCGTTCCCGATCTGCAGAGGCAAAAACAGCGCATGTCAGTATCAAGGCAGAAGGCCTCGGATTGGAAGTAAAGAAGAAGGGAAAGCTCAGACTTACCGTAAAAAGCTGGGGCAGGATGCCGAGCAGCGCGTCCGCATAGTCTCGGCCGCCCCGAGCTCGGCGGTCCCGGGCGGTGGAAGCATACTCCATCACCCTCTCCGCCAGTCCTCGGTCGAGGATGACCGAGTCTCGGTGCGAGATCTCCGGCGCTGGACCCTTCGGGCCGACCCCCGCGGCAGCTGCCCCCTCGGTCGGAGCCGCAACCGACGGGCCGGCGGTCGCCACTGGCGGTGCCGTCGGGCTGGTGGCAGGAACGGGCCCGGCGATGGGCAGAGCAGCGGGCGCCGGAGCTCTCTCTGCAACGCCGCCAGGCCGCGGGGCCGAAGTGCCAGGGGCGCCGCCCTGAGGAGGCCTGGGCGGGGAAACGACAGCAGCTGGGCCGGGCACGGTCGCCGCCACGACCTCCCGGCTCATCTCTGTGCGAGCCCTCTTCGCTACGGGCTCATCCACATCGACGACCTCCCGCTGAGCCGCTCCCTCCAGGAGGTTCTCCAGAGAAAATTTCATCCCTGCAAAATGAAGAAAGCAGAAGGTCAGATAGTTCGATCTTAAAGAGAGAGGGGGGGGGGGGCAGAAATTAATGCGGGGCCAAATCTCACCGGTCTCACGGATGGGACTGATGCCGGCCTCAAAAAGATTCTGCTCAGAGAGCAGAACCTCGAGCGCCGGGACCACGTCACTCAGGAGCTGGGTGTATGACTCCTGGTCCGCAGGCTCGACTCGGGAATTCTGGTTCGGCGACCGGTCCGGTTCGCTCCAGGCCCAGTCGACGTCGTCAACCGAGGCAAAGAAAAATCGGCTCTTCCATCCCTTGACCGAGGAAGGGAGGTCGAACCGGAGACACCTAGGCCGGGGCAAAATGTACCACCAGCCGTCATCGGTGGAACACTTCTTCAGGGTGAACAGGGCCCTGAAGAGAGAAAAACGGGCAACAAACCCGTGGAAATGGCAGAAGACGATGAAGGAGAAGATGACCCGGATGGCATTAGGAGCCAGCTGGGCCGGGACGAGCCGAAAATGGCTGAGGAAGGAAAGAAAGAAAGGGTGCAGAGGAAAACGAAGACCCCCGAGGAGGAAGTCTTCGTAGAAGGCAATGCGGCCGGGCCACTCATGGTGACACGCTCCCCGGACCGCGGAGCAAACAGACGGACAGATCCGGGATGCCATAGGCATCCCGGAGCAGAGAAAGATCGCCTTCGGTCATGGTAGAAGCATGACCGGAGGGACCGGCGGGAAGAGGTGGCGGAGCCAGAAGAGAAATTAAGGCGGGGAGTGAACGGAGGGGCACGGCAGGCGCAACCGGAGGGGACCGGATCCCCCTGGGGATGCCAATAGTGACACCCCGGGTTGCAAGCGCCGGCGGACCTCCTCTGGAATTACCTCCTCATCCGAGGAGGAAGAAGATGGAGTCCTCGGCCGGGATGGACCGGCCTCGTCCGGGTTAGAAGAGACATGGCGACGGCGCGCCATGGAGAAGGAAAGGACAAAGAAACTGAATAAGAAATGAGAGAGAAGGAGGGGGGCTAGAGAAGGAGAAGAAGACACTCACCCAAAAATGCACAGACGGGCGCGAGCAGCAGAAGTTGTTAGCCTGCAGCAAACCGCCCACGAAGCAAGGGAAAAGGCCTCGTTCTGGAAAGTCCCCTCCCTTTCAAACTCAGCCGGCAGCAGCCGTACCCATCATTCCGCCTCAGACCACTGGATGGTCGCCACGTGGGCACACGCCCGACACCGACGCCTCGTTAGCAGAGTAACGGCCTCTGCCCCGAAGCGACGCATTGATTACGGGCAAGTGGACGACGCGTGGCGACCCCCCATAGGTCTTCAGCCGCATCGAGCCACGACGAATGGAGATCGTGCCAATTATGATGCAAGATCTTCGCCTCCCCACGTCATGTCTGCAATTAATCCCGACGTTCCGTTTTACGATGCCCCGACGGAACGGCGGGCTGGGGGGCAACTGTTACAGCCGTGACAGTGACGTGGCCAGGCTCAGGTATCGCCGAATGCGAGCGAGCCACGTGTGAGTTTCCCTGCCAGAATCAGCGCCACGTCCTCAAAGCTAGGGTCGGCAAGACCGCACCGCCCGACGACTATCTGAAGCAAACAGCTCCCGCCGAGGTCGAGTTCGGCGCGGAGTTCCCCCACCGACTCATCTGCGCCCGGGCTCGGAGGAGTCCGCCCCGAGTAAGGTCGGCTGACCCTCCGCCTTGCGCCAGGTGGCCACCCGGAGACGGGTCCACCTCGGCCGAAGCCAGGCGATCTTCTGCCACCTCGCCAGGTGTCCACCCAGGAGGGGCCACCTAGGCCGAGGTCGGCTGACCCTCCGCCTTGCGCCAGGTGGCCACCCGGAGACGGGTCCACCTCGGCCGAAGCCAGGCGATCTTCTGCCACCTCGCCAGGTGTCCACCCAGGAGGGGTCCACCTAGGCCGAGGTCGGCTACCCCCCGCCTTGCGCCAGGTGGCCACCCGGAGACGGGTCCACCTCGGCCGAAGCCAGGCGACCTCCTGCCACCTCGCCAGGTGTCCACCCAGGAGGGGTCCACCTAAGCCGAGGTCGCCGATCCCTCGCCTCTCGCCAGTTGGCCCCCGGAGACAGGTCCAACTCAGCCGAGGTCAGACCGCTCGTACGGAGAGGCCCCGGGGAAAGTGACAGGTCCCGAGGCCATCCCTCGGGCCGTACCGACCCCAGACGGCGTCCCGTACGGAGGGCGGCGGCACGCGGAACGTCACTTACATTGACCCGACAGGTCCCGCAGTCGAGAGACCCGATCCTGACGGAACAGGCCCCGTAAACGGATGGCGCCCACGCTCGGGGAAAAGAGCACTCTCACGGAGCCTGAGCCTGACGACTGGCCGCTCTGCCAGCGCCGCCCCCCCTCCTTTTCTCTTCTGTCCTTGCCTTCTCCCTGCTGGGCCCGTGGACGAGGTCGGAAAGCCGCCTGGCCTCCTTCACCAAAAAGGGAAAAGAAAGGAAGACAGGGGAGAGGAGTTTTCGAGGAGGAAAAGGACAAGCGCACGACGGAGGGAGATAAAGAGGAAAGAATCTGGAGACTGCAAGGTAAGCCAACTAGCCTGGGGACAAGGAGGAAGCACCGGCACAAGGCCTCGCTCCGAAAAAGAAACCAGAGATCCCGAGAGGGGAATACTGGACGTGAGCTCGGCAAGCAGGCCCAGCCGAGATTCCGGTCCCCAGCGCGTTCCCTTCACCAGTTAACTCTCCAAATCTGGGACCCTTTAGAGGGCCTGGGAGGGAGAGTCTGTTCCTTCTCGTCGTCTACTGACTTGACCGTCGGAGCCCCCTCGCCGGAATCCCGGCCAGGGTCCTCTAACCCCTTTGTCGCAGGTTCTCCGCAAGCCCCGTCGCCAGCAGGCCACGCGGGCCGGCTCCCTCGCGTTCTTCGCAGGTTCCTAGCGAAGGGAGGCTTCCCCGGTCAGGAAGGGAGGCTGATCCACGGTCGGCGGCGCACGCGCGGCGCGACGAACGGCAACAAGTACATACCGATGTATGTGAACTACGAATATCAGTGCAAGAGTGGGTATAATTATTTTATTACGTTCATAGATGACCTATCAAGGTACGGTATTGTCTACCTGATGAGACATAAATCTGACTCGTTTGAAATGTTCAAACGTTATCATAATGAAGTTGAAAAAAAACTAGGAAGTTTATTAAAATCCTTAGATCAGATCGAGGTGGTGAGTATCTTTCCAGTGAATTTCTCTTGACTTTCTTGAGGAGAATGGGATTCTCTCTTAATGAACTTTTCCGAGGACACCTCAGTTAAATGGTGTATCCGAAAGGAGGAATCGAACTCTGTTGGACATGGTTCAATCCATGATAGGCTTAGCAAGTTTGCCTAAATCCTTTTGGGGATATGCTCCTAAGTTAGCATGTTACCTTCTGAATAGAGTTCCAAGTAAGTCCATTGATAAGACACCATATGAGATATGTGATGCGGACACCAGGGCCAGATGAATTGACAAGTCGAACCCACAACCCTGTGGATCACCTGTGAATAAAGCTCTAAGCCCAAGCCTGAATCACTTGTAAAATAAGCCCTAAGCCCCAATTTTAAAACCCTAATTTTAATTTGGGGCTTAGTCATTTTTTTAAATTATGTTATTTTGGTCTAGTTGGATTTAGCCCAAACCCTATTTACCAAGTTGAGTCATGTATATACAGACAAACCTTATTTACCAGCTTAAGCCTGTATTTAATTTTTGTTATGCCTTTTGATCAAATTGGATTCCAATTGATCAAGTTGGCTTGAAGTTAGTTACAATTGAGTCCTTATAATTAGTTAGTTGGTTTTAATTCGTTATTGAGTCATGTGATTAGTTATTGAGTCCTGTAATACAAGAGGGGACCCAAATCAAGACCCCATGTGACACCATGTGCCAAATCAAGACCCCATGTGACACCATGTGCCAACCTAAGACAAGACACATGCTAACTAATTCTTGGTGCCACATCATCAATTCTTGGATGCCTATGTCACATGCCACAAGCCACATCCCTTGCCACATCATCTTGGACATCATCACATGCTATGTCATCACCTTGGATGGGCAACTCAATGTCAAAAGAAGGTTGTCTTTATTTTTTTATCTAGACATCCAGACATCCAAACATTCGGACAACATTTAAAGGTCAAGTTTATCCAAAAGGGAGGGTGCCTCATTTTTTACTCTTTTTGTCGCCTATTTGAAATCCAGATGCCAATTTAAGGAGAGTAAGATAGAAGGACTCTACCTCTCATTTAGCGCCTCCTCTCATCCTCATTTTGTCATCCACATGAAGAGAAGCACCTCCTCTCATCCATTCAAAATTCAAAAGCCTCATCTCATCCAAATTCAAAGATAAGATGGAGGTTATCCTTATCTATTTTCTAATGCAAGAAGATCAAGATGGACACCAAGAGGGGATTAGCTCTAAGAAGGAAGAAGTTGGGACACCACCTTCTCATGAATTGTTGCCTACCATCATTTGGAATTTGAATTTAAGAAAAGAAGATGCCATCTCATAAAGTAATTAGCACCTCTTCTATTTTGTCACCCATTATGAAATGTTGTCGCCAATATGGATGTAATCCAAAAGGAGATCAAGTTCAAGAGTCATGATACCAGAAGAAGAAATTCCAAGGAGTTGCTATCCAAGAAGAGCTAATTCTACTCTTTGTAACCCACACTTCTCTTGTTGGTGGTCTATAAATACCACCATCAACCCCTTTTATAAAATGGAGCTATTATTGATGAAATACAGAAGTTATTCTGCCATTTCTTTGCTGTGTTAGCATCACGGGGTGTGAGACCCTAATTCGTTTGTTCTTCAAAGCATCATGGGATGTGAGGCCCTAATTCCTTTGTTCTTTGGAGCATCATGGGGTGTGAGATCCTAGTTATTCCACTATCAAAAACTCTAGCTGCATTCAAGCTTCTTCCTCCTCTTTTCTCTTCCTTTAAAATTTCTTTTTTCCTTTCCATGCCTTCTTACAGAGTGTTGTGATTGATTGCAGGTGATCGAGATCGGAAGTAACGGTCTATTATGTACTCTTTCCAAGAAGGATTATGCGACAACTCCTGAGGAAAGAGAGCGTATGAGTAGAATTCCATATGCTTCGGTAGTGGGTTCTATTATATACGCTATGTTATGTACTAGACTAGACATGGCATACTCACTAGGGGTAGTGAGCAGATACCAGTCTAACCCAAGTAAAGCTTATTGAAATGTTGTTAAGAATATCCTTAAGTATTTGAGAAATACTAAGGACCAATAGCTTATTTATGAAGATTCTGACTTAAAACTTGTAAGGTACACTGACTTTAGTTTTCAGTCGAACAGTGATGATAGTAAGAGTGTATCTAGTTTTGTATTTACCCTTAATGATGGAGCAGTCTGCTGGAAAAGTTCTAAGCAGCATATAGTGGCTAATTCTATTTGCAAGGTATAGTATATTGTAGCATCGAATGCGGTAAAAAAGGCTGTGTGGTTACGAAAGTTCCTAGGTGAGCTGGAAGTGGCACATTCCTTGGATGGTCCTATTCTGGTGTATTGTGATAGCACTGGAGCCATAGCTCAAGCCAAAGAACCGAAATCACATCAACAGACCAAGCATATTTGCATCGTTATCACCTTGTCCAGAAGATTATTGAATGAGGTGACATCAATCTTCTGAAGATCGATAGTAAGGAGAACTTGGCCAACCCCTTCACTAAAGCCGTTGGAATGCAAGAGTTCGACGACTGTAAATGAAAGATGGGAATCAGATTCTATTTTGATTGGCTTTAGTCCAGGTGGGAGTTGTTGGGAATTGTTTATCCCAAAACTAATTAACTGGGTTGTAGATAGTTATGCAACTCATGTATATGTATATGAATTTTTGAATTGAATAAAAAGTTTATTTTGGTTGTTCATCACATGACATCTTCCTAATTAAACTCTTGTGTGATGATGTCCTTTAAGATACCTTGTATGCAATATGGAGAGGATGCATCGTGTAGTTCATAAACTCCTTAAAACGTTTGTGACCAAAGGATACATTGTTTCAGGATGATGGTGTATCGAGAGCAGGTCATTGATGTCATGTCTATTGGTTGTCCTCTTAACCAAGTAGCATGGAGATGCTGGCATGACATCAGGTGTTGTGTTTGATGCTTTACTAAATGTGATCCTCATGCAAGATTCTCTTTCTGCCAAAAGAAGTTTTGCATTAGAATGTGGATATGAATTATTCCTTTGACTTGAGATCACTATGGTAGCTTGCAAGCAACTCACTATGCTTAGGTGCCGGACTACCTGGGTTTCCAATCTGGTGATAGAAGGTTTCTGGGTATAGTCAAGTACTTGTGTAGTGTTAGTACGATCAAGATAGAATTAATCTCTCCAAATGGTTTGGATTGAACGCTTAATATGCCTCAATTGAGAAAGACATTGGCCAGGGCATTCCTTGTAAGGAGCTACAAGGATTCTTTGTTTGAGACATATTGAGATGGACTGATTAGGGTTGGCCAATCTAACCCTAAGCCATCTGGAGCATTATGAGATCAAAAAAATAAGTTCAGTGGTATTCCATGTTCGACAGGTTCTTGTTGCTCTGCAACCTTCAACCTACTTGGATGCCAGTGTCATTGCTAGATGGTGACTTTGGCTGGTACTAGAAATGTTCCTATGCTACCGATTTAGTGTATGAACCTACGGGGTCACATACCATGAGGTTTCTTTGTGATTTGTAGGCTTGGAAATGATTGGGAATCGTTCTAGACTTGTTTGACAAGGAGTTGTCAAACTACCAATCAAGTCAACCCGAGGCGAGTCGACTCTCCTTGAGTCGACTCGACTGACGGACTCTGCTCAAAACCAAAATTGCTTCATTAATGCTTGTAACTATTGTGCGACTTAATGGTGGGCGTTTCAGGGTTTTAATGACTGCTGTTGGAATTCCAAGGAGCTTGTAACTCCCCTGAATTCCAAGGGTCTCAGGTCTCCATTTAATCTCTTCATATTTGAATGTGAAAAGTACACATTTAGGTATATGGTTTCTTCTTTTGCTTGATGAAGAATAGAAAGGAAGATCAAGAAACTCTATGAATTTCTCTTTTGGTTAGAGTTATTCCTTGATCCCTTAGAGAGATTTTCAGAGTGGGGATTGAGTTTTGGGAGGGATTCTTGAGTGCATACCTTCTATTGAAGGTTTGGGATAGAGAGTTGGGAAGGGTTCTCAAGAGTCTCGTTCCATCTCTGCTTCACCAGCAGTTCTTCAAGGAGTTGAAGAAACAATCTGTGATTCTTCAAGGAGTTAAAGGAGTCCCTACTATCGACACTATTTCCGGAGAGGCTAGCACCTCAAAGGAAGGAGGAATCCCATACCCCAGTGTGAACAACCTGTAGAGGTAGTACATGTGTGCTGCTCACAGAGCTGGTGTTCTTCCTGCAGATTGGAGCAGTCCCTGGTGATTGTCACTAAGGTATGCTTTTAGATTATATGTCTGATATATTGTTATCTGCTGCATCATTGTGTGAATCTAGAATAGTTCTTAGTTTCATATAATGCATGCTTGATTTATACTTGCATTTCTCTAGATGTATCAAGATCCATGTTAGGGCCTTTGTTAATTTGATTAACATATTGAGAAAATAGTTTTATCATCTTTCGCTCTGTCTTGCTTTTTAGAAAAGCTTCAAATTGCATGCATCGGACCCAGCACCCAAGATCTCTTTTTCAATAAGGCGGACTTCCCGAAGGGAGGTCCTTCCCTGCCATATGAAGGCCAAAATTCCTTTCAACGGTGAAGGAGGAGGAAAGATCAACAGGAATTCAAACCATAACATGAAGGGGTCCACCTGCAACCTCCGGGTGGTGGTGCATTCCCTGCCACTAACGTAGGCTCTGCGACATGCCACCCGCATGCTTTGCACAAGGTAAGCCCCATCAAGCCCAAGGCCCTATAATGTACCACCACGTCCTTTACCATACAGCCGGAGGATGCTGCCCTACATGGCACAAGACCCAGGGTTCCCATAGAAGGAGGATCCTGCTAAGGCCACAAGCCCTGCAACACATCGACGGCCCCTCCTGAAATAGAAGCGCAAAAAAGGGAGGCGGACACACTAAAAAAAATAGAGGACATTAGGACAAAGTAAAAAGGAGGTAAGGAAAAAGGTAAGTAAGAAGGTAAGTGAGCACGAGGGGGGAGATCCTCCCCATTCCCCGCTCTCCATTCCCTCTTTCCTTTTGCTATTTGATCATCATCACCTTGTCACCCCCTAGGACAAGGGGGTCCCCCAAGCTCAATACCCTAAAGGTTCTGTTCCCGTCGATTGTCCCACTGACTTGATCGTTGGAGTGTCCTCACCGAAATTCCCAGCCTAGGTCTCCTCTATTTTGCAGGCCAACGAATTCAAGAGCCAACTGGGAGAGGGAGGAGGGGACCTAGCCCTCGACGGTGGAGGCTTGACCAATATGACGGAGCTACAGGCTACAGCGATCTTGGCTGCAACAGATTGGCATGCTAGGAAGGGGAGTAGGCATGGCCAAGGACGAGAGCCCCGACCACTCATTATCAATAGTAGGTGATAGGGCAAGAGCCTCAGCCACTCGCTGTCAACAGCACCACTAGGAAGTCGATAGGGATGACATCCTGGGGGCAGGGAGAACCCTAAAGGAGACTAGGGGAAGAGATGACACCCCTAACTATGGCCAAAGCGGCTTAGGGAAGATCTTCGAGGATTTCTATGTCTATCCCGACATCAATCACTGCCTCCCTTCGGTAGCCCATCCTCGGCTCAAAAGGGGCCGAAGTGAACCATCGAACCATCCCATCAAGGATCTATGCGGGGCTCGATGAGACAAAAGATAAGGCCTAACTCTGGGGTGCAGCTGGTCGGTGAAGAATATTGTGCTACTGCAATCCCCACAAAGGACCTCGATGAAGGGGTCAAAGCTCGGTAGGATGGGGCACACTACCTCGTCGGTCTCGGTGCCTCCTGATGCTGCGAGCCTGAAACATGAGCACCTCAAAAGGGTGCTACTGTTGATGGACATCTCCATCCAACTCAAAGTCCAGCGGACTCAAGCCGGGCCCCCATCAAGCCCACAACCTGGAGATGACACCAAGGTGCCATCTATCGCGTGACTCAGCATGACGAATCGGGAAGCTCGACGGCCCCAGCCTCGCTCATAGCCTGGAGGCGGCAGTGGGATGCCGTCTACCGTGTGACTTACAGCTTGGCACACCAATAAGTTTGGCACCCCACAATCTCATGGTCATGCTCATAGCCCAAAGATGGCACCAAGGTGCTGCCTATCGCATGACTCACAGCATGGCGAATCGAGAAGCTTAGCACCCCCTACCTTGCTAATAGCCCGGAGGCAGCATAGCTTGGCACAATAATAAGTTTGGCACCCCAAAGCATCATGGCCACACTCACAAACCGGAGATGGCACCAAGGTGCTGCCTACCGCATTACTTATAGCATGGCGAATCGAGAAGCTCGATGCCCCAAGCCTCGCTCATAGCCAGAGGCGGAGTAGGATGCCGTCTACCATGTGACTTAGCTTGGCACACCAATAAGTTTAGCACCCCATAGCCTCACGACCGTGCTCATAGCCTGGAGACGATACCAAGGTGCTACCTATTGCATGACTTATAGCATAGTGAATCGAGAAGCTCGGTGACCCCAGCCTCACTCACATCCTGGAGGCAATAGCAAGATGCCATCCACCATGTGACTCACAGCTTAGCACACCAATAAGTTTGGCACCCCACAGCCTCATGGCCACGCTCACAGCTTGAAGACGGGACCAAGGTGTTGCCTACCACGTGACTCATATAATGGCAAATCGAGAAGCTGGGAGCCCCCAACCTTGCTCATTGCTCGGAGGCGACAACGGGATGCCGTCTACCATGTGACTCACAGCTTAGCACAACAATAAGTTTGGCACCCCACAGCCTCATGGCTGCGCTCACAACTCGAAGATGGCACCAAGATGCCACCTACCGTGTGACTCACAGCATCACGAATAGAGAAGCTCGATGCCCCCAGCATCGCTCACAACCCGGAGGTGGTAGCGGGATGCCATCTAACATGTGACTCAAAGCTTGGCACACCAATAAGTTTGGCACCCCACAGCCTCATGGCCGTGCTCACAACCTAGAGACGGCACCAAGGTGCTACCTATAGTGTGACTCACAGCATGGCGAATCGAGAAGCTAGGCACCCCCAGCCTTGCTCACAGCCCAGAAGTGGCAGCGAGATGCAATCTACCATGTGACTTACAGCAAGGCACACCAATATGCCGGACGCCCCACAACCTCATGGCCACGCTCACAGCCCGGAGACAGCACCAAGGTGCCACCTACAACATGACTCACAGCATGGCAAATCGAGAAGCTCGACACCCCCAGCCTCGCTTATAGCCCAGAAATGGTAGTGGGATGCCATCTACCATGTGACTCACTGCTTGGCACACCAATAAGTTTGGCACCCCACAGCCTCATGGCCGCACCCACAGTTTGGAGACAGCATGAAGGTGCTGCCTACCACGTGACTCACAGCATGGCGAATCGAGAAGCTCAACACCCCTACCCTCGCTCATAGCTTGGAGGTAGCAGCATGATGCCATCTATTGTGTGACTCATAGCTTGGCACACCAATAAGTTTAGCATCCCTCTGTGCTCACAGCCTCATGGCCGTGCTCATAGCTCAGAGACGGCACCAAGGTGCTGCCTACCGCATGAATCACAATGTGGTGAATCGAGAAGCTTGACACCCCTAGCCTTGCTCACAGCCCGGAGGTAGCAACAGGATGCCATCTACTGTGTGACTCACAGCTTGGCACACCAACAATTTTGGCACCCCATAGCCTCATGGCCATGCTCATAGCCTGGAGACGTCACCAAGGTGCCACCTATTGCATGACTCACAGCATGGCGAATCTAGAAGATAGGCACCCCCAGCCTCACTCATAGCCCAGAGGTGGCAGCGGGATGCCGTCTACCATGTGACTCATAGCTTGGCACAACAATATGTTTAGCACTTCACATCCTCATGGCCATGCTCACAGCCCGAAGATGACACTAAGGTGCTGCATATCACGTGACTCATAGCATGGTGAATGGAGAAGCTCGGCACCCCCAGCCTCGCTCACAGCCCGGCACCCCTATCCTCGCTCACAGCTCGGAGGCGGCAGCGGGATGCCATCTACCATATGACTCACATCTTAGCACACCAATAAGATTGGCACCCCACAGTCTCATGGCCATGCTCACAGCCCATATACGGCACTAAGGTGTCTCCTACCGCATGACTCAGCATGGCGAATCGAGAAGCTTGGTGCTCGTAGCCTTGCTCACAGCCCGGAGATGGCAGTAGGATGCCATCTACCATGTGACTCACAGCTTGGCACACCAATAAGTTTGGCACCCCATAGCCTTATGGCCGTGCTCATAGCCCAGAGATGGTACCAAGCTACCACCTACCATGTGACTCACAGCATGGCAAATTATGAAGCTCGGCACCCCCAGCCTCGCTCACAACCCGGAGGTGACAGTGGGATGCCATCTACCATGTGACTCACAGCTTGGCACACCAATAAGCCCAATACCCCATAGCATCATGGCCATGCTCACAACCCGGAGATGGCCCCAAGGTGCTGCCTATTGCGTTACTCACAGTGTGGCAAATCAAGAAGCTCGGCAACCCCAGCCTCACTCATATCTCGGAGGTGGCAGTGGGATGTCATCTATCGTTTGAATCACAGCTTGGCACACCAATAAGTTTGGTGCCCCACAGCCTCATGGCCACGCTCATAGCCTAGAGTTGGCACCAAGGTTCCACCTATCGCGTGACTCATAGTATGAAAAATTGAGAAGCTTGGCACCCCACCCTCTCTCACAGCCCGAAGGTGGTAGCGGGATGTCGTCTATCGTGTGACTTATAGCTTGGCACACCAATAAGTTTGGCACCCCATAGCTTCATGGCCATGCTCACAGCCTAGAGACGGAACTAAGGTGCCTCCTATCACGTGACTCATAGCATGGTGAATCGAGAAGCTCGGTGCTCCTAGCCTCGCTCATAGCCTGAAAGTGGTAGCAGGATGCCATCTACCGTGTGACTCACAGCTTGGCACACCAATAAGTCTGGCCCCGTAGTCTCATGCCCACGCTCGCAGCTCGGAGATGGCACCAAGGTGCTGCCTACCACGTGACTCACAGCATCGTAAATCGAGAAGCTTGGTGCCCCTAGCCTCACTCACAGCCTGGAGGTGATAGCAGGATGCCATCTACCATGTGACTCATAGCTTGGCACACCAACAAGCCCAGTGCCCCATAGCCTCATGGCCATTCTCATATTCTGGAGATGTCACCAAGGTGCCGCCTGCTGCATGACTCACAGCATGGTGAATCGAGAAGCTCGGCACCCCCAGCCTCGCTCATGGCCCGAAGGTGGTAGCGGGATGCTGTCTACCGCATGATTCACAATTGGGCAATCCAAGAAGCCCCGCAGAGACATCGTTAGACTTGTCCCCAAGGCTAGGAGGTGTTATCAATACCGCCTCCAGAGTCTGGGGATGTCAGTGGCCCCATGCCCCAAAATCGGAGATCCTAGAGTTTTTGCTCTAGAGCCAGGGTGCTCGACAAGCCTCACATTAAGCTACTCTGGTTGTAGTCCAGAAATTCTGATGGGGAGCTCTTTAAGGCCCACTGTCCCCATTGCTCGACTTATGGCTCAGCGACCCAAAGGATCCTAGAAGCCACTTACATTCAAGCCCGCATGACCCCGAGATCAACGGAACAGAGGTGGGATGCTAGTGGAGTACTCTGAGCTGGACTCAGGACTCTGGCATCACCCCACAATAGCCAAAGCCCCCAGCATAGGTTCATGGGTGACTATGAAAGTCTATCTCCAAGCCACGAAGACTTTAAGAAGCAAAAGGCAAAGGAAAGCAGAAAATGCAAGGCATTTTGGCCGAGGGGAAAGGGAAAGGTGTACCGATTGGAGCATCCTTCGCATCAGGAAAGAGCCCAGATAGCCCGAGAAGCCATACAACCGAAGCTGCTAAGAAAAAGAGAAGAAAGAAAAAAAAGAAGAAGAAGAAAGAAAAAGAGAGGGAGAGAGGAACACAATGACTAACGGAAAATGACACTTCCATTGATCAAAAAATTCTTACACAGTGGAAACCCCCAACAAGCCGAGATGTTTTTAGAGTCCTAGTTACAAAGTAAAGAAAGGGAAAAAGATTGCCTAACCAATGGGTGGATCCCCTCTGACCTTGGACTTCACCCCGAGAGAAGTGAAGGGAGACATCCAGTCCCTCCTACCCGAGAAAGTAGGTTATTGACCCCATAAGTGATTTTGATGATAACCAAACATTGGAGCATATTTATTACTGATAACTCTTTAAGTGTTTGACAAGTTTTTGTAGGATGAATAACATGTTCAACCTTTAATTCCTACACTTATGTTTTCTTGATTGAGTTGTATTGTAAATATTTTTGTAAAGAAGAACCCAATCAAAATACTAAGAAAAATCAATTAAAAGGGTTACTTTTGTTAGTATGTGTGTGCCATGAATTTTAGTTTGAGTTGTTTGTGGGAAATTGTAAATGAGTTGGTAAGAGTTCTCTTTAAGTTCAATTGTAAAAATCCTAAAGAAGACACTCAGCCGACCCTAAGTGAAGAAGAGCTGACTCTGCTTGATGGGGAACTAATATGCATGCAATTTTTTTTGTATGCTTTACATGTTGAGTTAGGTGATTAATTCCCAAATTTTAGATCAAAATTATTTGTAGGGAATTTTGTATGAATTTTTGAAGATCAGCATGCAGATTAGGACCTAGAAAAGTAGCAAAGAAGGACCGCCGGGGCTGAGAAGCCTCGGTTAGGGCAAGTTCTCCTACAATAAAACTACTGGAGGTAGAGGGGTGTACCTGACAACATCTGTGAAGATCGCAGCGAAGGGGTCTCTCGTTCCTCGATGGATGCGGCCTGGAAAACCGAGCCAAAGACCCGCGGACCCGGCTTTCTGCTCGGTGATCCGATTGAGGCTTGGCTGGAGTCGTTGGATTCGTAGGAACTCAGGGACCTGCAAACGACCTATCAGAGGTTAGAAAGCTCACAAAGGAACAAGAAAACAAAATAAAAATAGCAAGGAAGCTTCTTTTGGGTGGGCATCCAGGGATCTGGAGGGTTTGTTAGCAGCAGGAAGATGATTGCAAACACCGGGAAGAAGAACTCTCACAAACCCCTTTATGCACACAGCAGGGTATCACACCACTCAATAAAAGAACTCAAGGTTTTCATTCATAAAAAATTCTCCTTCATACAAGAGGCTAGGGTCCCTTAAATAGACCCTTAACCTTGGGCTCCAAGTAAGGGTACATAAGTCTTTACATAAGAATCCTTTTCCCTCTCAAACCCTAGCTAGAAAATAAGAAAATATTAGGTAGAAAAATCCCTAAAAATTTATTGACTTGGTCAAGACTCCAAGGATGCCTAGGGGGCGTGTTGGGCTTCAGGAGCAGCAAAAGGCTGGCCCAAAGGGGCTCGGGTGCATGGGTTTGGGCCTCTGGAAGCTGGGGTGGCCTGGTAGCCAGGTAGCAGGAATATTCCCTGGTATCTTGCTTCTTAGGGTCTTGGGCTTGGCACCTGGGCTTGATTTCTTTGGGCTAGGATGCAGATGGACCTTTGGAATCATGGATGCCCTTATCTATGAATATACTTTGGCATCTGGAAGGGAATCTGGGCATCTGCAAGAAATCAGGATTTTCTGAATTTTTCTCCTGGGGTCTTCAAATCTTCAAGCTGGGTTGGACTTGTGCTATACTTCCATGTCTTAATCTAGTTGGACTTGGTCTTCACTTGTATGATATAGTCTTAAGTCTTCAGTATGCTTGGACAGGACTCAAAATAATAAAATAAGCTCAACATGAGCTGACTAGCATTGGATTGAACTAGCTCAACATAAGCTGACTAGTACAGAACTGAAATAACAACTTAAAAGACTCAAACAACAACTAAAAAAAGGACTCATATGGGCTAAGCCCTTATTACAGATGGACTCATAAATTATTGATCAATTCACAGAGGGTTGAGAAGCCTCTGCCTTATTCTGGTGCCTTTGGTGTCCGCACCAATTCTCCCGGGGTGGGAGGAACTCGACCCTATCGAGTGAAGATCAGACTGGCTCATATCTCTCAAGAAGGTCTGGGTTGAGGCATTGCAAGTCCTCTCGAGAAATCTACGAATCGTCCGACTCTGGCTGGCCTTGCCATAGGACCAGGAAGCATTGATAGTCACGGTCCCGGGTCGTGATGGCTTGAATGTCTAGGATATGCTCGATCCGTTCTCCTCTCTCAGGCCAATTTGTTAGTGGACACTCTGGGTTAGGGTCACTCACAATGAAAAGGAATAGGTCCAAAGGCCTTACTAGGTATCGCTGCGGTTCCCTATACTTAACCAGGTCTGTAATATTGAAGGTAGAACTAATGCCCAAATCTGAAGGCAAGTCTAACACCTAGGCATTTGATCCAATCCTTCTCTATCACTTTAAAAGGTCCGGCTCTACGAGCATGAAGCTTCTTTTAGGCCTAAGCCTAACTAAGATAGAATCCACTACATTAAATTCTTTGATCCATCTTCTGGAATTAGCCAGTTTGTTTAACATTAGTGCGGGTGGTGAACATGTTAGGCACATGCAGACTCCTAACAAGATGATGCAAAGGACTCAAACTAACACCTAATACACTCAACTTGCATTCCTATCGAAGGAAATTTATTAGACTTTTATGGGCCTAAACCTAAGAGACTATAGACTCTCTAGGTCTGACCCTAGTGTGGTGTGCACAAGAGTATTTACAATGGACTCCAAGCAAATGCTAGAGGGTATGCCAGAAGTATAATGCAAACCTAACATACGTAATGAATGCATGCAGTACGCTAATCTCTGTTAAATGCAATCTAATAATCCTAGAAATGCTGGAGGTGTCAAGAAAGGGCAGAAAATAGGAAGTGGGTTCAGAATTAGTTTGGTAGGGTAGGAAAAAGGTTCAAGGTTAGTTGGATAAAGTTCGATATAAAAAGGCATGTCAAGGACTAATCCTAGACTAATGAGGCTAACCTTACAAGGTTGCGGTATATCTATGGGGTTTGCATAATGGAATGATGGATTACTAATCTCAGGAAAGAGGTCCCTAATGGGAACTATAGGAGGAGGCTCATCCTGAGGGTACTGATTTAAAGAGATCAGGTCCTTAATAAATTCTTCTGGTTCTTGTTTTAGGACTAGACTCTATAATTTGGCTCTCCTCTTCGGTTTCCTTAGGTAAGGCTCTAGTAGCAGTACCTAGGTTCTCTTCCTCTATTTGTTCTTCCACTATAGCTTTAGGTTGGATGTGGTCAAGGTCAACTATCTCTAGGTTGGCTTCTACCGGGTATCTATTGGGTCAACTAATTCTAGGTTATCTAAAGGTGTCTCATCTTCTCCCTCATACTTATCCACTAGGCTCACATCAGCTTCATACACTTCCGCGTTAATGTAAGCCTTGCGAATCTCAGGAATGGTTGGAGAAGGTCGGCTACAGGAAATTGGTTAGGTTCTGGTCTCTGATTATGGGTACTACTCCTAGTAGGTTCAGGTTGTATAAGAGGTAGTGGCTCACTATTGGGTTCATATTTAGGGATACTAATCCTATGGGGTTCAAGTTGACTAGGGGAAGCATGACTAGTACTAGGCTGATACTTAGGGGTTATGGGTTCTCTAGGCTCATAGGATGTGGGTGCATAGGATCTATGATCATGGGATCTAGAGTCAGGATCTAGGTTCATAGGTTATGGATTCATAGGTTCTAGGTTCATAGGATTTGGAGTCATAAGATCTATAGGTTGTAGGTATACTAGGCTTGTAGGGAGAGGGTAAATAGGATCTATCTTCCTGGTCTATAAAATCCTGATTGGGTCTTCTAGGACTAACCTTAGGGATTGGGTCATGACGATGGGCTCTCCTAGGTTCAGCCTCAAGGTATGGATCAGGATTTGGGGTCCTCTAGGTTGAGGATTGTAGTACGGGTCAGGATAAGGGGCTCTCCTAGGTTCGACCTCATGGTATAGATCAGGGTTTGGGGTCCTCCTAGGTTGAGGGGAATCAGGATCTGGCTCAGCTTGTGACCATGGGTTTTCTTGGGGTCCCTACCCGGACTTTTAACTGATCAAACCTATTGGCAAGATGGTCAATTCTATCATTGGTTTGAATACGAGACTGAGTTAACTGGGTCATCTGGGTAGTCATCTGGGTAGTTATCTGGGCCATTTGATCAGCTAGGGCTTTTTTTGGGCTTGTAAATTTTCCATGGGTTCAGACATTTGTGAAGGAGGTGGGTGATATGAAACTCCTGATCTAGTGCTCATGCAAGACTCGATCAGACCGACTATAACTGACTAGACCTAGAGTCAAAACAAGATGCTCAATCAGGGTGGCAAACTAGCATATAGTAACCCTGTACTTAGCCAAGCAGGTGTAAGGAGAGTGTTAAGTCCCTGATTGCCAATCCTAGACACCAATCAGAGATTGGCCAGGTAGGCGGACCAGCACACAAGCCCTTCAGGATTGAATCCCTAAACCACCATTCTAGACACTGAGCACAAGGCACACACAGGTTAACTCGACACAGTGATCTAACACTAGCCCGGACCCGACCAGTTGGTGTCCCTAGCCCACTAGGGCAAATTAAGTCTAGTTATTTTAGGTTAAGGCTTAGGACGGAATGCAAGGGATGTGGTTTGGGCTATGGAGAGGTTATCAACTCCTCCCCCCATCTGATATAGCAAGAGTGCCCTTAAAAGTAGATTATGCAATGATGGCAGGCAAATGATGCAAATTAGGGTTAGATGTTTTGGTATTTTGGAGAATATGTAATTTTATTTTATTTTTTTTTTGGTATTTTCTTAAATAGAAGAAAACTTGCAAATTATTGCCTAATATTCAGGAAATATACTAAAATTAAAAGATATGCAAAAAATGCTAAACAAAACCCTAAAACTTCCAAACTTGTCTTGCTGAAAAAAATAGAGCCAAAACTTTACAGGCCCTATTTCGGCTTGCAGAAAATTCACAAGTTATAATAAAATCTGGGAAATTTTTAAAATTACTGTGAATTATGATGAATCAGGAAAAATATTTCAGAATATTTCGAGATTTTAACAGGGAGAAATAATTAAAATAACAGAGTATATACGGACTAAAAAATTGTAGAAAACAAGCCCTAATCTAAGCTCTGATACCAAATGATGGGGAACTAATATGCATGCAATTTTTTTGTATGTTTTACATGTTGAGTTAGGTGATTAATTCCCAAATTCAGATCAAAATTATTTGTAGGAAATTTGTATGAGTTTTTGAAGATCAGCATTCAGATTAGGACCTAGAAAAGTAGCAAAGAAGGACCGCCGGGGCTGAGAAGCCTCGGTTAGGGCAAGTTCTCCTACAATAAAACTACTAGGTAGAGGGGTGTACCTGACAATGTCTGTGAAGATCACAGCGAAAGGGTCTCTCGTTCCTCGACGGATGCGGCCTGGAAAACCGAGCCAAAGACCCGCGGATACCCTTCTTTCTGCTGGTGATCCGATTGAGGCTTGGCTAGAGTCGTTGGATTCGTAGGAACTCAGGGACCTGCAAACGACCTGTCAGGGGTTAGAAAGCTACAAAGGAATAACAAAACAAAGTAAAAACATCAAGTGAAGGCTTCTTTTGGAGTGGGCGTCCAGGGATCTAAAGGGTTTGTTGGCAGCAGGAAGATGATTGCAAACACCGGGAAGAAAAACTCTCACAAATCCCTTTATGCA
Source organism: Areca catechu (assembly GCA_021397845.1). Taxonomy (NCBI): domain Eukaryota; kingdom Viridiplantae; phylum Streptophyta; class Magnoliopsida; order Arecales; family Arecaceae; genus Areca; species Areca catechu. The sequence goes on along the minus strand of CM038042.1, from coordinate 77,452,505 downwards.
CACAGCAGGGTACCACACCACTCAATAGAAGAACTCAAGATTTTCATTCATCAAAAACTCCTTCATACAAGAGGCTAGGGTCCCTTAAATAGACCCTTAACCTTGGGCTCCAAGTAAGGGTACATAAGTCTTTACATAAGAATCCTTTTCCCTCTCAAAACCTAGCTAGAAAATAAGGAAATATTAGGTAGAAAAATCCCTAAAAATTTTTTTAACTTGGTCAAGACTCCAAGGACGCCTAGGGGGGCGTGTTGGGCTTCTAGGAGCAGCAAAAGGCTGGCCCAAAGGGGCTCGGGTGCATGGGTTTGGGCCTCTGGAAGCTGGGGTGGCCTGGTAGCCAGGTAGCAGGAATATTCCTTGGTATCTTGCTTCTTAGGGTCTTGGGCTTGGCACCTGGGCTTGATTTCTTTGGGCTAGGATGCAGATGGACCTCTGGAATCATGGATGCCCTTATCTATGAATATACTTTGGCATCTGGAAGGGAATCTGGGCATCTGCAAGAAATCAGGGTTTTCTGAATTTTTCTCCTGGGGTCTTCAAATCTTCAAGCTGGGTTGGACTTGTGCTATACTTCCATGTCTTCAATCTAGTTGGACTTGGTCTTCACTTGTATGATATAGTCTTGAGTCTTCAATATGCTTGGACATGACTCAAAATAATAAAATAAGCTCAACATGAGCTGACTAGCATTGGACTGAACTAGCTCAACATAAGCTGACTAGTACAGAACTGAAATAACAACTCAAAAGACTCAAACAACAACTAAAAAAAGGACTCAGATGGGCTAAGCCCTTATTACAGATGGACTCATAAATTATTGATCAATTCACAGAGGAGTTGAGAAGCCTCTGCCTATTCTGGTGCCTTTGGTGTCCGCAACACACACTGCTTATGGGCACGTAGCAAAGATTCTGGAATGCAGCAATCCAAGCCGACTGGGGAGATGAAAGCAAAGCCGACTCCAGTGAATCCGAGTCGACTGGAATCATCCCAAGTCGACTCCTCTAGAGTCCATTTTCTGAAGATTTCTGAGAACAGCTAGGCAAGAAGACCTGAACCAAAAAGAGCCGACCCTGCCAGACCTAATTCTGAAAGCCTGAGAAACGAGCTGACCCGAACTGCATTGAGTCGCCTCTTCCAGAGTAAGGTTTTTCGAACCTGAGAAGAAGAGCTAATCCAAGCTGAAAAGTGCTGACTCCTCGAGTTCAAGATTTTCAAGATTCAAGTTCGAGCCGAACCGAGTGACAAAGAGTCGACTCATCCAGAGTGAGGTTTTGCACCCTGAGACAAAGAGCCGCCTACATTGAAGAAATGGTGACTCGACCTATCAACTCGAATTCGAGCCGACTCGAAGGAATCCGAGCTAACTCGAATGATGCTTTCAAATATCCAACGGCTAGTTCCAGAATTTATTTTTGAATGCTAAAAGGTGCTCCAACTATCAAAAATCATTTTCCAATGGTCTACAATGGTTAGAATTTCCTTGGGATGATGAAAGACTTTAAATTTGAAGGATTTGAACCTTCTTGCAATAATGATTTAGAGAGTTCCTCAAAGAAAGAGATCTTCATTGAATCCTACCCACCAATAGCAAAGAGTACAAGAGCATTCAAGTCTTAACCAACTCCAATTTGAAGCTTGAAGCAACTTTAGAAACCACTGAAGTCATTAAAGCTTATTCAAGTGCATTCAGTGGACTTCCACAAGCTACACCGACAACTATCCTACAAACTGAGTTTGTCATTCTTATTGCATTTAATTTTCAATTCAATCTTTGAATTATAGGGTTATTGGTGAGCCCGGTTGAAAAACCAAATAGGTTCTTGGTGAGCCTTGTTAAAACCAAGGGTTAGGTTCTTGGTGATCCTGTGAAAACCAAGTTGGTTTCTTTGGTGAGCTTGTCAAAAACAAAGGGTGTTGGGCTTTTTTTTTATGATCCCGTAAAACCAAAGTAAAGGTTCTTAGATTGTGATCCTGTAAAATAATCCTACTATATTTGGGTGTGAATATAGTAGAAGTTCCAAGTGGTATCTTGGATAGTAGATACAGAAGCTGGTTTGCTCTGAACCACTATAAATTTGGTGTGTTTGTGTTGTGCTTTCTTGACTTTGTTTAGCTTCTATATTTAATAATTCTATCACAGCACCTACCACTTGCAAAGGATTTTGAATAGCACATTATTTGCTTTAATTTTTAAAAAGACCCAATTCACCCCTCTCTTGGGTAGCCACCTAGGCAACAACTGGTATCAGAGTAGTGTCTCTGATTATCTTGGAGTAAAGATTGATGGCTCATCCCATGAGTACATCTTTGGCTAAAGGCCAGTCACTAATAGGCCTCCACTTTTCACAAGCACAATTATTCCTATTGGAAAGCACGAATGAAAATCTATATTCAAGCTATTGATTTTCAATTATGGAAGGTCATTCTCAAAGGGCCATAGGTTCTCATGATCAAAATTGATGGCGTGGATGTTCCTAAGCCTGAAGAGGAATGGACAACATGACATGAATGAAGGAATTGAATGCCAAAGCAATGAACTTGCTTTACTATGCTTTGGATTCAAACTAGTTTAATCGAATTTCCATCTACTCTTCAGCAAAGAAAATTTGGGATAAACTTGAAGTGACCCATAAAGGAACTTCACAAGTAAACCTCAAAGATAAATCTTTTAGTGCATAATTATGAATCGTTTAAAATGGAACCTAATGAAAGTATTTCTGCCACGTATACTAGATTTACAGATATTATTAATGGTTTGAAAAGTCTTGGCAAGGTATACTCAAATGCTGACTTAGTACAAAAGATTTTTAGATCACTTCCTGAAAAATGGGATCCTAAAGTCACTGCCATCCAGAAAGCTAAAGATTTGAACATTCTATCAATGGATGAATTAATAGGATCTCTCATCACATACGAACTAGCCATATAGCATAGAACGGATGATGATCAGAAAAAGAAGAACAATCGCATTCAAAGCTGCATCGAAATCAAAAGATGATGAAGAGACGGAAGATGACTCTACCTCCTCCGAAGACGTTCTTGAAGATGAAGACATTGCAATGGTCGTGAGGAGATTCAGAAAGTTTATGGGAAAGATGAAAGGAAGATATAACAGAAAATTTTATAAACGAGGAGAACAATCAAGAGAAAAGGACAAGGACAAAGATAAGGATAAGGAACAAGTCCCCACCTACTATGAATGTAAGAAACTGGGACATATTCATCCAGACTGTCTTCAATTGAAAAAAAATTTTAGAAAGAAGAAAAAGAAAGCGATGGTTGCCACGTGGAGCGATAGTGAAGACTCCACTTTAATTGAAGAAGAAGAGACCAAGAAAATAGCAAATTTATGTCTAATGGGTCTCAAGGATGAGGTAAATTATCCCAACACACAAATTGAATTTACTTTTGAGGAATTAAATTCTGCATTCCATGATTTGTTATTTGAATTTAAAAAGGCAGGAATAGATAGATCATTTAAGCATATCAATAATTCTTTACTCAAAGAAAAGATGAGATTTCAGAAAAGAACAATACATGCAAAAGAACTTCATACATTTTCTGAAAAATGTGATACATTGAAAACTGAAAATAGAGAATTTCATGACAAAAATAATACTTTGATGAAAGAAAATAATGAGCTAAAAAGGAGGTTGAAAAACTCAAGCCACTTGTTGAAAATTAACTTTATCTTCTAATAAGCTTGAGTTAATTCTCAAAGATCAAAGAATTTCTGAAAATAAAGCTAGAATAGGTTATAATGCTTCAAATTCAAATTACATTGCAGCTACTACATTTGTAAACAAAAAGATTTTGTTCCCAAGTTTACTTCTCATAAAACCTTTATCATAAAAGACTCTATTTCCATTTCAAAATCTGCTGTTTCTGCACCTCATGCATATAGAACTTCAAAATCTAAATTATTTCAAAATTCTAGAATCAGGTGTTTTGTTTGCGAGAAACTAGGACATAAGGCTTTCATTGCAATATTATTAAAAATGTCCATAGTATATCAAGAAAAATTGGGTTTTCAAAGGGACCACCTCAGCTAACCTGAAAGGACCCAAGTTAGCTTGGGTACCTAAAAGAACTCCTTGATTTTCTTGTAGGAATGTCTTGCAGCCTAGAAATCAAAGAAAAGATGATATCTTGATAGTGGCTACTCAAGCATATGACGGGTGACAAGAATCAATTTATCACCTTGGAAATGAAAGAATGAGGTATGGTTACTTTTGGAGACAATGGCAATGGAAAAATAATCGGAATTGGTAAGATCAAGATAACTCCCTGTACTTTCATCGAAAATGTATTGCTAGTAGATAAGTTGAAGCATAATCTATTGAGTATTAGTCAATTATGTGATATGATTGCCAAATTGATTTCCAAAAATCTTGTTAGAGGCATGCCAAAGTTTAAAGTTGATTTTGATCATGTTTGTGATGCATGCCAAATGGGTAAACAAACTAAGAAAAAATTTAAAATCCAAAAATCTAATTTCAACTTCTAGACCTTTGGAACTACTTCATATAGATTTATTTGGACCAACTAGGACCACAAGCCTAGGAGGTATGAAATATGCCCTTGTGATTGTAGATGATTTTTCCAGATTTACATGGGTTTTGTTTATAGCTCACAAAGATTAAACTTTCAAAATATTAAATTTCATAAAAATGTTTTAAATTAGAAAAATCTTTCTATAATTTCAATTAGGAGTGATCACGGGACTGAATTTGAAAATCAATTCTTTGAAGATTTGCACTGAGCACGGCATTGATCACTACTTCTCCACTCCTAGAACATCACAACAAAATGGTATTGTAGAGAGAAAGAATAGGACTTTGGAAGAAATGGCCTGAACAATGTTGTGTGAAGGTAGTCTTCCAAGGTACTTATGGGCAGAAGCCGTGACACTGCCTGTTATATTTTAAATCGCATTTTGATCCATCCTATTTTGAAGAAAACCACCTATAAACTTTGGAATAAGAAGAAATCGAATATAAATTATTTCATGTATTTGGATGCAAATGCTTTGCACTTAACAATGGTAAGGATAATCTAGGGAAGTTTGATGCTAAATCTGATGAAGCTATTTTCCTTGGTTATTCACTTCATAGCAAATCATATAGGGTTTTTAATAAAAAGACTCTTACTGTTGAAGAGTCGATGCATGCCATTTTTGATGAAACTAACCCATCACCATAGAAAAGATGAGTGTATTGATAATGATGCAGGTACCATTCAAAAGGAAATGGAAGACATGAGTATTCAATATAGACCAGTTGAAGAAGGAGAAGAAATGGTAAGTAAGGATCATACCGATCTACCAACCGAATGGAGGTACGCTACTTCTCATCCTAAAGAATTAATTATTGGTGATCCTTCTCAGGTATAAGGACTAGGTCTGCACATTGGACTGCACATGATTACCTAGCCTTTGTATCTCAAATAGAGCCTCACACTATAGAAGAAGCAGAAAATGACCTAAATTGGATGTTAGCCATGCATGAAGAACTGAACCAGTTTGAAAGAAACAAGGTTTGGATACTAGTTGATAGACCTAAAGACCACCTAATTATAGGAACCAAATGGGTCTATAGAAACAAATTAGATATATAAGAAGAAAATTCATTAGAAACAAAGCTAGATTAGTGGCTAAGGGATATAGTCAAGAAGAAGGTATAGATTTTGATGAAACCTATGCACCTATAGCAAGATTAGAAGCCATTAGATTATTCTTGCCTTTGCTTACTACATGAATTTTAAACTTTTTCAAATGGATGTGAACAGTGTATTTTTAAATGGTTTTATTGCCGAACAAGTTTTTGTAGAACAACCACCGGTTTTGAAATCATGCTTTTCCAAACCATGTGTTTAAACTCAATAAAGTTTACATGGTTTGAAACAAGCTCCTAGAGCCTGGTATGATAGACTTTAGCACTTTCTTAATTGAAAATGATTTTTCAGAGAAAATGTTGATAAGACTCTTTTCATTAAAAGAAAAAACAATGATATGTTAGTTATACAAATTTATGTTGATGATATTATTTTTGGTGCAACTAATGAAAGTTTTTGTGAAGAATTGCTAAGCTAATGCAGGGAGAATTTGAAATGAGCCTAATGGATGAACTGAATTACTTTCTCGGACTTCAAGTAAAACAAACAAAGGAAGGGATCTTCATTAACCAATCCAAATACACCAAAGAAATTATCAAGAAGTTTGGTATGGAGACGAGTAAACAAATGAATACACCCATGAGCCCAACCTGCAAATTGGACAAAGATGAAAGTGGATCCAATGTTGACCAAAAGCTATATCGAGGTATGATTGGATCCTTATTATATCGAGGTATAGTCTATATTGAGGTATGATTGCAAGTAGACCAGATATCTTGTATAGTGTATGTGTATGTGCTAGATTTCAATGTAATCCCAAAGAAACACATATGCTTGCTGTTAAAGAATATTAAAATACTTGAAAGGTACACAAGTAATCTGTGTCTTTGGTTTTCAAAAGAATCATCTTTAAATTTAATCGAATTTTCTGATACTGACTATGCTAGTTGTAAAATAGATAGAAAAAATAGTAGTGGTACTTGTCAATTTCTAGGGTTGAATTTAATCTCATGGCACTACAAGAAATTAAACTCGGTAGCACTTTCTACTGCTGAGACAGAGTATGTTACTGCAGGGAGCTGTTGTGCACAAGTGTTGTGGATTAAAACAACAACTAGAAGATTTTGGTGTTTCTCAATGCAAAATTCTTATTAAGTATGATAACACAAGTGCTATAAATTTAATCAAAAATCCTATTCAGCATTCTAGGACTAAGCACATAGAGATTAGACATCATTTCATTAGAGGCCATGTTTTGAATGGTGACATAGAACTAGAATTTATTCCAACAGAAAAATAATTAGCTGACATCTTTACCAAGCCACTAAATCAAGATAGATTTGAGTTGCTTAGAAGAGAATTAGGGCTATGTTATCCTTTCTAGATCTAATAAACCTAATTTCCATCAAGAACTAAGGAAAATTATCTAGAAAACCTCCTAAAATTTTTCATGATTTCTTGAACAACTTTCCTTGAATTTTTATATATTGAATTCAATTTCCAAATCATTTTATTTCTTGTAGAAAGTTTCTATTCGAGTCGACTCGAGCAATTTTGCACTAGTCGAGCCGGCTTGAATATCTAAGTCTCGTACTCTTGCTCTTCTCGAGCCGACTAAGATGTTGCTTAGCTGACTCGGTGTTCTGGCTATTCTGAGTTCACTCTGGTCGAGCCGACTCGAATATTTTTAGGGCTGAACGAGCTGACTCGAAAGTCAGAAATTGCTATTTAGGAAGTTTGATCTATCCTTTCCAAGTATTTCACTCTTTTACTTTACTTTAAAAACACTCGACTTCCCTCGGAAGCTTTACCATTCTCCCAAAAATCATTCACTAGAGCTTAAGATTCCTTAATCCCTCCACCATGGCTCCTCGAAGATCTACGAAGAAGGTTCTTCAAATCGGTGAATCAAGTGCTCACAGTATAGATGCAAAAGAAAGAAAGAAAAAGAGAAAAAGGTCTACTCCAGTCCAGCAAAATGAAGAAACTCCTTCCCCTCTCGGATAGCATGTCTCAATGACCAATCATCCCATCACTTGCGGAAGAAGGATCGACTTTACATTCTTTGAAGAAATGGGAATGAAAATCGGAAACTGGATAGAGAGTCAGGGGTGGAAGCATTTTGTTCTTTGGATACATTAACCTACCCTTCACTAGTACGGATGTTTTATGAAAATTTATCATTAAAGAATTTATTTGAATCTACAGTTAAAGGGAAGACAGTTATAGTAGATGAAGAAAGATTGGGCAGATTGCTGCAAATGCCAATGAACGGTGCTACTGAACTTCTTCTACCCGACAAAGAACACATTTTAAAATTAATTTTGGAAAAAGAAGACGTGAGCATAGTCCAACATGTACAAGCCAATCTACTATCGAAGGAAATGAGGTTGCTACACAATATGATCAGCAAGATATTTCTTCCAAGAACTGGCCGCTTTGAATTGGGTCAGTGAGAAGGATATGACAGTTATGGGACACTTAATTGAAGAAAAGCCTCTCAACCTTCCCTACATAATGATGATCCAAAAACTGAAGCAACAACAAGAAAGGTCAAAGCCTGTCTACCCTATGGTATTATGGTCTTCACTTTGTTATTTGAAGAAGCAGGAGTTGACTTATCAAATGAAATAGGCAAACCGTTACATCACTTTGATATCTACTCCTTCAATTCACTAAAGAGAATGGGATACAAGTTACAAGAAGGAGAATGGATAAAAAAGATGCCTAGTCAAGTTGCTGCTACCATTTCTGAAGGAGATGAAGCTGCTGATGAAGAAAGGTCTAAAAAACAATGGTTACTCCATCTGACCTAAAAAATCTGATACTTCAAAAGATGGAAGCTATCTCCAACTCTTTGACTGATCATATGAATTCTGTAATTGAAGAAATCAGAAGTCAGTTGACATTAAATTGAAGAAATTAAAATCTGAACAAGAGCTTTACCAGCAAAAAGTGGAAAAGGAAATAGAGGACTTCAAAGAAGAAATCAGAAGCATCATACTGCAATCACAGAAGGAAACCATTCCCACTGAAGATGCTCCTGAACAGATCATCAAGGAATCATCTGACATTCCTACTCCTGCTCCTTTGTATGATCCACCTAAACCTACTAAGTCCAAGAAAGAACCTAAAACCAGAAGACTAAAGTTCTTAGAGCCCCTATTAGAACTAGATTCAGGGATTTAAGGTTTAAACCCCAGAAAACTAAGACCTCTGATAAAGTATAGAGGTAGGCTCCTCTTCTTCTAATGAAGAAGAAGAAGATTAGATCCTTAGTTAGTCTTTGGTTGTTTCTGAATGTTACACTTCTTTATTCTGCAATATGAATGTACTTCTATTTTGAACTTATATGAAATCTTATCAATGAAGTATCTTTTATTTACTATCGTGTACAATGATTAAATCTTTGGACTTGCTACAGCACAACTAATGAAAGTTTAATTAGAATTTCCAAATTGAGAATGTGAAATTATCTCAAACAAATATTAAAAATTTCTCAATCTATTTCAAAATCTGAGCTTTATTTGAAATCACCCTTTTGATTGATTGACAAAAAGGGAGAGAGTTATGAAAAATGTGAAAAGGAAAATTGGAGAAACTTAAAAGAATGGAAATAGTATATATGTTGAGCTTTCTACCAACTATTCTTACAGTGCATGAAAACAGTAAAGAAAAAAGAGATAGCACAAAAATAGTGATAGCACTACTTAACTACTTTAGAATCTAGAGAAAGGGGAGATTATCCTAAAATTATCTTGTTCTAATCTTTATCTTCTTAATGCTCTGATGTTAATTCTGTCAATTTCTTTTTTGGAACTCTAATACTCCATGTTTTGTGCTAATTATAATATCTTGAAGCATGAGAAGTTTAATACTTTGATGATAGCTAGGATATCATCTCTTGAGCTCTGATAATCACTTACTAATTCCATTAGCTCTGGTACATGTGAATATTTAATTTTCAAATACTATTATACATGTAAAGTGTAATGAGTTTTTCATGCCCAGTGTTTGTCATCATCAAAGAGGGGAGATTGTTGATCCCATAAGTGATTTGATGATAACCAAATATTGGAGCATGTACATTTATTACTGACAACTCTTCAAGTGTTTGACAAGTTTTTGTAGGATGAATAACATGTTCAACCTTTAATTCCTACACTTCTATTTTCTTGATTGAGTTGTGTTGTAAATATTTTTGTAAAGAAGAACCCAATCAAAATACTCAGAAAAATCAGTTAAAAGGATTACTTCCGTGAGTGTGTGTGCCATGAACTTTAGTTTGAGTTGGTTTGTATGGAATTGTAAATGAGTTGGTGAGAGTTCTCTTTAAGTTTAATTATAAAAATCCTGAAGAAGACACTCGAGCCGACCCTAAGTAAAGAAGAGCCGACTCTGCTTACGGGCACACGCAAGGATTCTGGAACGTAGCAATCCAAGCCGACTCGATGGAAAGTGAGTTGACTCCAGTGAATCCGAGTCGACTGGAATCAGTCGAAGCTGGTTCCTCTAGATCCATTTTCTGAAGATTTCTGAGAACAGCCAGGCGAGCTGACCCGAACCAAAAAGAGCCGACTCTGCCATACCTAATTCTGAAAGCCTGAGAAAGCGAGCTGACCCGAACTGCATTGAGCCAACTCTTCCAGAGTAAGGTTTTTCGAACCTGAGAAAAGAGCCGACCCAAGCTAAAAAGAGCCGACTCCTCGAGTTCAAGATTTTCAAGATTCAAGTTCAAGCCGACCCGAGTGACAAAGAGCCGACTCATCCAGAGTGAGGTTTTGCATCCTGAGACAAAGAGCCGACTGCATTGAAGAAATGGCGACTCGACCTATTGACTCGAAGGATCCGAGCTGACTCAAAGGAATCCAGCCGACTCGAATGACGCTTTTTGGTATCCAACGGCTAGTTCTAGAATTTATTTTTGAAGCTAAAATGTGCTCCAACAGTCAAAAATCATTTCCCAACGGTCTACAATGGCTAGAATTGCCTTGGGATGATGAAAGACTTTAAATTTAAAGGATTTGAACTTTCTTGCAATAATGATTTAGAGAGTTCTTCAAAGAAAGAGAGCTTCATTGAATATCCCCACCAACAGCAAAAGAGCACAAGAGCATTCAAGTCAAGCTTTCAAGTCTTCATCAACTCCAATTTAAAACTTGAAGCAACTTTAGGAAGAAGCCACTAAAGTCATTAAAGCTTATTCAAGTGCATTCAAGTGGACTTCCAACAAGCTGCACCGGCAACTATCTGATAAATTGAGTTTGTCATTCTTGTTGCATTTAATTTTCAATTCAATATTTGAATTGTTGGGTTATTGGTAAGCCCGGTTGAAAAGCCAAATAGGTTCTTGGTGAGCCTTGTTAAAACCAAGGGTTAGGTTCTTAGTGATCCTGTGAAAACCAAGTTGGGTTTCTTTGGTGAGCCTGTCAAAACCAAAGGGTGTTGGGTTTTCTTTAGTGATCCCATAAAATCAAAGTGTATGGTTCTTGGATTGTGATCTGTAAAACAATCCTACTGTATTCGGGTGTGAATATAGTAAAAATTCCAAGTGGTATCTTGGGTAGATGTAGGAGCTGGGTTGCTCCGTACCACTATAAATTTGGTGTGTTTGTGCTGTGCTTTCTTGACTCTGTTTAGCTTATGCATTTTATAATTCTATCACAGCACCTACCACTTGCAAAGGATTTAGAATAGCACATTTTTTGGTTCAATTTTTAAAAAGACCCAATCAGCCCCCTCTTGGGTAGCCACCTAGGCAACATAGGTGCCCTTCCTCAAGGACACCCTGGATCCTGGGAGATGAGGGTCCAATGCTGCCTCTACTACCTCATCCTTGGAGGTCACCGGTCTTATGATTCCAAGGGCAGCTTTGGCAGTTTCTTGTTAGGCCACCTCCGTCAGCACCATCGCGACCGTAGCAACCACGACTGCATCCAGCTTCTTCGCTGCCCCCCAGGGTGCTCTCCCCCTTCTCCTCTTTCCTCCTAAGGGTGACATTGGGCATGACGAGAGCCTTCTCCAAGATCAGATATCTTCATGGAGACCCAGACCGGTCCCTCCTAAGCCCTAAATTAATTGTGCAGAAATTTCAGCAAGCAGTTTTTTTATTAGGGTCTGTTTATATGCAGATTTTTGTCTCTATTTTCATATCAGAAAATTATAGAAATTGCAGAAATAAAAAGGACTAATTATGTGAATGATTAATGCAAAGAATGGTAAAAAAAAGATTAGTTTTGATGGAAGAACATGAAAGGAAAACTAGTGCCCTGGATGCGTACCCTAGACATGCTATACTAGGGAGTAGGTATGCATAATTAAACTTTTTAAACATGTATACAGAAAAATCTACTCATGCACGGGATCTAACATAACATGATGCATGAAACAGATATACAGGCATGTAAAGGCAAGTGCAATAATTATAAACAACATGATAATATCTAGATCTAAGCATGCATGATAATAAAAATAAATAATATATCTGATCGAAGCAGGAAGAAGCCGACTCCCTCAGTCTTCAGAACATATCAGCAGCGAATCAAGGCATCCGGTTGAATTCCTTCAACAGCAAAATAGATCTGCAAACAGCAAGAAGAAAAGATCGATCCAATCTCTTGAGATGTCCAAATGTCCATCCTCTAGAGTATTCATGTGCGGGCTCATCCAACTCCTGGAAGGATGCTAGTCCTTTAAAAATCTAAAACAGGTATATATGGAGCAGGGAAGACTATAATATCTTCACGCACGGCCGAATTTCTGCACCCAGAAATTCGTCCCCAAAAAAAAAAACTTTCTCACGGAAACTCTGTTACTTCCCTGTTCTATCTCCCTCTCTTTCTCCCATGCTCTGTTTCTTTCCATCTCAAAACCAAAACCGCAGGCCTTCAACCAAGAATTATAAGAGGCAAAAAGAACCGAGAAGGCCAGGGAAAAACTCGTTCTTCCCCTCTCTCTCAAATCGCTGTTTTCAGCCTGTTTAACTTTTCATCTACCGATCTCACGGCCTCCTTCTAACTCTCTCGCTGCAAGCGGCCCTCCAAAACAAGAAATCAGAAACTGTGAAAACACATGGAGGGAAATACGTAAATGCTTGGAAGACGCGTGAAGGCCGTGTGTGAGAGTTCTGATCAAAACAAAACTCCATCACATGGCCCCTTGGAAAAACTCTTGATTTGGATCAGTTTCAAAAGCAAGGAACCGCTGGAAGAGAACAAGGGAGCAAAACACCGTGAAAGGAATGCCGACCGGGAGAAAACCATGGAGAGATCCATATCCGATCGTTGGGCAAAGGATAGAAACTGAAATCCCATTCAAGCAATCAAACTTCAATCGATCTACATGAGTTCAAAACCCATGCACACGGTAAAAACAAACAGGGGAAGGTTCTTAAAACAAGCTGTCCTAATCCCATCCAAATGGTGAAACATCGGACTGAACTCGAGTTCGATGATCTCCCCGAACTGGACTGTCAGATGGCAGAATGCTCTCTCCATGGCTCCCTTGGACCCTTTTTATAGGCCTCCATCCCAACAAATTACTGGAATTCAGCTCCATCGTTACAATGAAGCCGCTCCACCGTTGCAACTTCTCCACCGAACTAATTTGTTTAAACAACCGTTCCCGTCGTTCCAACTGAGCTCACGGTTGAGTTCTAACGGTCTCTAGCTCCCAACGGTCTCCAGCTCACCCAGCAAAGCTCCAGAGTCCTCTCCCTGGCTCGGTCCAACCCAGCAACGAAGATGCCGAATAGGGAAGAAGATGGAGCCGATGGCTTGGTAGGCTCGGATCCACAGGAGGTTGTGATCAGGATCTCAGACCGACGCTTGGATGGCTCGGACGGCAGCCTCTCCTCGGCGGTGCAGGGAAGGGGTGCTGCTGTCTTCTTTGGCCAGCGATGGGTTGTACAGGAGGAATAGCGGCGATAAATTGTTGGCATATTCAGGCCAAGGGAGACCTCTCCGGTGGCGAGGGAAGAGCACCGACGTGTTCTCCGGCTGGCGGTGTGCTGGGCAGATGGTTTGGTGGTTTGGGAAACGTCGAATGACAGTGAGGAGGTTGCTGGAAATCTTCCGGCCGTGAGAGCTTCTCGGCGGCGAGGGAGAGTGCTGGCATCATCTCCGACCGACGGCGAGGAGAATGGGCAGTCCGGCGGCTTAAATGGCGTTGGACGGCGGTGAAGTAGAAGAAGAGAGGCCGACGGCTCTTCCGGCGGTTTTCCGGGGAAGGACGGTCTCTCTGGCAGGCAAGGGCGACACCGGCGGCTTGGGCCGCATCAGAAACACCTCTCCGGCGAGTTTCGGATCAAATGGAGGTGCGCAGTCCACGGCTCTGTTCTGTGGACCGTGACAATGGCACAACGTGGTCCATGGCTCGTGCAGTAGACCGAGCGGCCGGTCCGGACCGGCTGCTCCAAATTTCGAGCAAAACTAGTGAATTCTTTTAAAAATCAATTTCGAGCCCGTTTGAAGTCCGATTTGAGTGTTGTTTATGCCGTTGAATTTTAAAATCGAACTCTTCACGTTGGCGGTATTCTTTTCTACAAATGACATATAAAAGTTATCAATTTTAAAGGAATAAATAAAAATTTAATTATTAAATTAATATTTTATATATATGTATAACGTAGTTATCACACCTCCTAACTTGAACTTTGCTCGTCCTCGAATAAAGCAGATAGATTATCCATGTATATCAACCCATCCTTGAATTGGATATTAACTTAACAACCCTAAAGTCAGATGATACTTGGTTAGACCACTACTAAGATACTCATTGGATTATTAATTTAACTCATTTAGTAGTCGGGTAGAGCCTATAAAGATTTCTAGAGTTCTTCTTTTGCCAACTTTCTATCTCTCTTAAAATCCTCCAACTTTCTAGGGTTTAGTTCGGTACCTTTCTGTTGATGGTTTTTCCTTTTCTTCTTCTACTTTTTTTTAAAAAGTTTATTTTAAGTATAGTGTTATGTCTAAGCCTCTTAAGTATTAATATTCTCCCTTTTTGATATGAACCATAATACTTACTTAGACGAAGTGGCCCGGTTATTCAAGGAGGTACCATTGCTTAACAGATTTCTTGACCTTCTCATCTTTTGACGCGAACCATGATGCTTAGGCGACGGGGTCCGGTTACTCAGTAAGTATTCAAGCAAAGCTGTGAAACGAGACTAACTTTCTTTTTCTTTTTTTTTTTTTTAAGACAAAGAGAAAACTTTAGCATACTTGATCTTTTGATTTATAACCTCATAAAGTAGATTCTTTATTAAAATCAATGGTCAGAAGGTTTTGGAATTACTCCATAAAATTATTTATGATCTAAACCCTATCATTTATTGAGTTTCTTTAATAATTTATCCCTCAACATCTTTAGCATTATCTAGATCATTAATCAATCATTGATTAAGGTGCCTATGTAACTCTAATTCGAGACAACAATTAGGTACACATAATATAATCATTTCTAGCCGTACTTGAAGATCCAAGCAAGTCAAGTTTATCTCTCCCCCAAACTTATCGACATTGCCCTCAATGGAGTAGAAAAAAAAAAAAGAGGTATAATAGGAAATAATATACCTAGAGAAAATGTGCTTCGGCTGACGAGGGTTTCATGAAGTAGTGGGTTCCTTGTTGCTGTACTCCTCACTTTATTGTTCTTTCTAAAAGAAGAAAAAAGTAACTTGTTAAAAGCATAAACTAGGTTGCCTCCTAGGAATGCTAAGTTTAAAGTCTTCAACCAGACTTAATAGATTTTTTTAGTTTTTTTTTTAAAAAAATTATTATTATTATTTATTATTATTATTATTATTTGTATTTGTATTTTATTTTTTTTTTTGACATATTAGTTAATACCTCCACTAAATTTATTAGACATATTCGGCCATGGTGGATGATTGGATGAAGTCCAATCAGTAATGTTCCACATGATATTTCCTTTGTGCATATCTTTAGGACATGTTTTCAATTGAATAGTAGTAGGGTATGACTTGGTATGCAGAGTAGAAGTTAATTCCAGTGCAAAGGCTAAATAAAGATTACGTGACTTTGGAAATTGCTCTCACTTTAATGTCCAAGATGGGTCCAATAAATCACTTAGCCTCTCTACACAATCTATTCCAATACAGTTCATATTTTGCGAGATCGGTCTTCAATAAAGCTGTTAGCACTATTATACTCAAAGACTGCATTACTTGATTTTGGAAGTGATAATTTGGTTGGGCAGTCTACTAGTAGATCATAGATTAGCTCTTTAATAGCTTCTTTGGAGTATTTATAGACCTACAAGTTGGGTTTCCTGGTCAGGGGTCGCATCATGTTCGAAGAATGGATTATTTACCTTGCTAGGAGTAACTCTTGTTCCAATGTAGGTGAAATTTCTAATGAGGAAGCTATTGGTGTATCAGGGAGATGGGTCATTTGTTCATACTTCTGGTCCATGGAGAAATGGAATTAAGCAGTTATAATAGAGCATTCACTTCATCCATATACCCATCTATGTCAAAAATGTTCATATCAAAATGGGCTAGACATGCTTGTAGAAGGTCTTGAATGGGTACGTTGAGGGTGGTTTCTTCTACAAATTCTTCTAGCATGTTTACCTCATCAAATCCGACACTTCGTGGTCCATCAATTATACTGAATATGTTTAACCTCAACTTTTTATGTCCAAATGATACATCCATGACTCCTGTCCTACAATTGATGTAAGCATTTGTTGTAGCTAGGAAGGGTCGGCCTTGGATAATGGGAATGTGTCTTGGGTTGCTACTTGATTCCATGTCGAGGACTAAGAAGTCAACTGGAAAATAAAACTCATCTACCTTGACTAGGACATCCTCAAGCATCCCACGTGGTACCTTAAATGATTGTCAACTAACTGCAGGGTGACCGAAGTAGGTTTCAATTCTCCTAGTTCAAAGAGTTCATACATCGAGCTAGGTAGAAGGTTTACATTGGCCCCTAAGTCCAGAAGAGCTTTCTCAACATGAAAGTTCCCTATGACATAAGAAATAATAAGAGCTCCTGGATCCTTAAGTTTTGGAGGGGTGGTGTGCTGGAAGATAGAACGAGCATGTTTCATAAGGCATACTTTCTTTAGGATTTGTGATCTAGATTTACGTTTCTGGTCACACAAATCTTTCAAAAATTTAGCATATGCTGAAACCTATTTAATTGTATCCAGGAGGGGGAGATTAATTCGAGCTTGCTTAAATAATTCAAGTGTCTCCTCGAATCCTCCTTTCTTCTTCTCAATGGGAATAGGGGCTTTTAAGGCATTTGGATATGGTACTTAGGAAAGTAGGATAGTTTTGGTACCCTCAGTTCATCTTCTTTTCTCAGCTCCTCCTTATCCTTAGATGGTTCTGATTTAGGTTGGGTTGGAGGTGTGGGGCAGGTCTCATTGGTTTTGCAAGGTTGCTCGATGATCTTTCCATCCCTAAGAGTTATTACTGATTTGACATGTTCAGAAAAGGTTTCTGGGATTCTAGAGCCTTCAGCCATGAATTATCCTTTCAGGTTACTAATGGGCTGGCTAGATAACCTACCTTCCTCCCTTCTATTGAGAGTTGCCGCTAATTGACCAATTTGAATTTCTAATTTAGCGATGGATTGTGTATGAGAACTAATTATTTAGGAGTGGGAGGTGAGGGTCTGAGTGTTGGCCTCTATCCGGTCTAAAGTCTTCAAAACTCTCTCCTTAAAGGCTGAGCTATATTTAGTGAAGGACGGTTGAGAAGGGTTTTGGCATTGTGAGTTTGGCAGACTCCTATGGCTGGTTTCCTGATAATTTGGGCTTTATGGAATTGGGTCAGTAGGTGGTTATGATTTCCAAGAGAAATTAGGGTGATTGTGCTATCCTGGGTTATAGGTGTTTAAAAGGATTGTTTCCTGGTCTATAAGCTTGTTGAGTTTGAGCTTGTTGGACTTGTTCGTGTACAAATTCAGGAAACTGGGTAGCCGCTGGATAGTTTGTGATGTGGTGGGTAGGGCTGGAGCAAATTGCACAAACTTCTTGTTACCCACTAGGTAAAGGTGGGGTAGAAGATTATCTCTTACTAAACATGTGATCCATCCTTTGGGACAACTCATCTACAATCTTCTATGACATCTCATTCATTTTTTTATGGATATCTGTGTAGTGACCAACTTTATAGATTCCACCCTTTTTTTGAGGAGCAATGAGTCTGTCACTACCTGAGACAGACATATAGTGTAAGGAATTTTCACTTAGGGTTTCAAAAAGTTGCCAAGCCTCATGTTTATTTTTGAGCATGAATGTTCCTCCACATGAGGCATCCACCATCTACCGTGTCTTTTAGACAAACCATCATAAAAGTACTAGACTAACTACCATTTTGGAACTGCATGATGTGGGCACTTTCTAATCAATTCTTTTAACCTCTCCCATGTCTCATGAAATATTTATCCATCTAACTGGGAAAAACTGGTTATGGCTTTTTTAATTTGGTTTGTTTTTCCTATGGGAAAGTATTTCTTAAAAAATTTCTTCTGAAGTTGATCCCAAGTCGAAATGGTCATAGTGTCTAAAGAATTCAACTAGTACTTGGCTCTATGTTTGAGGAAAAAAGGGAACAACTTAAGTCTAAGGGCATCATCGAAGAAATTTTGAATCTTGACAGTTGAGCATATTTCCAAAAATTCATCCAAATGTTTATAAGGGTCTTCTTTGCAAGTCCATAAAAAGATGGCAACATCTAGATTGTGCTAGACTTTATTTTATACTGGACAACCTCTACTAGGGGTATTTGGATACAAGGTGAATAAGTATACCATGAATGGGTGAAGTACTCCTTTAATTGTCGTGGATGATCAATGCCTTGATTATGGTCCATGGTGTGTGATCTGTTTGCTCTATAGGTTTTGTCTATTTCGGGATCTAGGGATATGATTTCAGGTTCCAAATATTGACGACCTAACATACACCCTATAGTAATACTCTAAAGCAAACAACAGTTCGGTGATTTTTTTTTTTTTTAACAAGAAATTGGAAGAATGAGAGAAAGAGGATCTAGAGGAAAGACTCTTAAGAGAATCCTAGGCTAGAGAAAAGAGAAAGGAGCTATGTTAATATTTTTTTTTCAAACAAGTAACACAAACAAAATCAAGTCTATCTTAGGGTTAACCTGGAACTAGACAGCTCATAACTATTCCAAGGTTACCTTCGAGCACTCCAAGCCCAAGATCAATCAATTAACTCAACCAGGTAAGTGTAAGGTTGGTAGGGGTCCCCCCGTTGCTTGCCTTAGACACTAATAAAATTAGCTAGATAAGCAAATGGAACCAATTAAAGAACCACCTTCTTTCGGGCTCTTGTTCCTGAACCACTTGCCTTAGACACCGAGCAACTAAATGATTTGAACCCGGTATAACTCTAGGGTTCTCTTGTCCTATTAAGCTCGAATTTTCTAAGGCTGGCATCTAGTTAATTTTAGAGTTAGGTTTGGATCAATGCACATGTAGGGGAATGATATGTGGGCCAAGAAAGGGTAACGATGTCCCCACCTTATCTTGTTAATGGGGTTAAGTGCTCTTAAGTCAATTATGGGATGATGAATGCAACAGCAAGTAATGTATCCAGATCTTGTCAAACAAAACAAACTAACACTAATTTTTTTTTTTGATTTTTTTTAATTGATGGTTAAATTTCTAATCTCCTACAAAGTTATGAAGATGTCAAGGGAAAATTTTGTTAAGTCCTTAAACAAAAATACTAGCAAAGAAAAGATTTTTTTTTAAATTTTGATTTTGATTTTTTTTTCTTTTTAAAATAATGGCAAAAGGTCCCCGGCAACGGTGCCAAAAATCTGATGCGCGTTGCAATGCACTGATTTAGTACCTTAATTCTACTATTCTTAGAAAGTGTAGTGGGAGTAAGGGTCGAACCCACAAGGACCTTTATGTTATTTTAGGAGTAAAAAAAATGCACAATAGAAATTGATCTAGAAAAAGAAAATTTATAGATAATTCGTAGTGAAGGTAATATAGGAATGATCTTTCTTAGCAAGAGCATGGTCCGTATCCATAGATCACGGCCCATCCCTCTTAGAAAAAGATCGGTTAAAAAGATAGTGAAAATAATCTAGATATGATTTATCTTAGTGAGAATACGGCCCGCACCTGTAGGTCATGACCCGTCTCTGTTAGGAATAGATCAGTCAAGATTATCATGTTAGAGTGACTTACCTCTATAGCCTCACTACTCATAAACATTAAAAACAAAAAACCCCTTCTTCTAGGTAGACTTCTCGAGGGTACTACAGCATGTCCGAAAGTGAGGCCGTCCGATGCCGTGATGGGGAGTGGGGAATGGGAACCAATGCTAGTGCAGTGGAAGTAGAGACCAAGCCAGTGCAGTGAAAGTGGAACCCAATCAGAGGTTAGAAAGATTGAAGAGCAAGAAGGGAGAGAGGTGAATAAAGGTGGGATAAAATGGGAATAAAAGAAGGATATAAGAGGAAAAGTGGAATAGTGGAATAAAATTGGAATAGTGGAAGAGGTGAATAAGACTGGAATAGAAGAAGGATAAGAGTGGAATAGTGGGAATAAAACTAGAATAAGAGGGAATAGCAAAGAAATGTGCGGAGGAAATGGCAGCTTCCGGACACTCTTCGGACCGAACTCGAGTTCGATGATCTCTGAAAACTGGACTGTTAGATGGCAGAATGCTCTCTCCATGGCTCCCCTGGACCCCTTTTATAGGCCTCCATCCCAACAAATTACTGGAATTCAGCTCCATCGTTACAACGAAGCCGCTCCACCGTTGCAACTTCTCCACCGAACTATAGTTTGTTTAAACAACCATTCCCGTCATTCCAACTGACCTCATTGGATTAGGTTGAGTTCTAACGGTCTCTAGCTCCCAACGGTCTCCAACTCACCTAGCGAAGCTCCAGAGTCCTCTCCCTGGCTCGGCCCAACTCAACAACGAAGATGCTGAATAGGGAAGAAGATGGAGCGATGTCTTGGTAGGCTCGGATCCATAGGAGGTTGTGATTAGGATCTCAGACCGATGCTTGGATGGCTTGGACGGCGGCCTCCCCTCCTCGATGGTGTAGGGAAGGGGTGCAGTTGTCTTCTTTGGCCGATGATGGGTTGTACAGGAGGAATAGCGGTGATAAATTATTTGTTGGCATCCATTCAAATTACAAAACCGTGGAAAGATAATGGATATTTATTAGTCATCAGTTTTAGGAAGAGAAAGAGTCACCCATTTCTCTCTATTTATGGCTGAATTTGAGAACTAATGAAATTCCTTACATTGTTTGCATTAAAATAGGGAGACTATTCAGCTGGTTCTTGTACCCTATTAAAGAGTGCTTTGTATCTTTGGTTTCATGTAAGAAAAAAGTCTGAACAAAGAAAGTAGATTTCCCATTCTCTTTCTCTTTATATTCTCTTCCTCTATCAACTCTCTTTTCCACTTTGAAATAGTGTGATTATTTGTGTGTTGTTTTTATATCAGTGGTATCAGAGCGGGATGAACTCTGTCCAGCAACAAGTTCCTAAGTTATCAAAGGATAACTATGGTTCATGGTGTATCCAAATGAAAGCCTTGTTTGGATCTCAAGATCATTGGGAAACCATTAACAATGGTTTTGTGGAACCCACTGGCGAGCAAGAGATTGCATATACAGCAGATGAGAAGAATACTAATAGGGAGCAAAGGAAGAAGGATAAGAAAGCTTTGTTTATACTCTATCAAGGGTTGGACGAAGCTACCTTCAAAAAGGTTGCTGAAGCAACAACAAGCAAAGAAGCATGGAAGATTCTGGTTTCCATCTTCAAAGGAGATGATCGAGTGAAGCAGATTCGTCTCCAAGCATTGCGAGGCAAGTTTGAAGCTCTCCACATGAAGGATGGCGAATCAGTGTCCGATTATTTTTCACGTTTGCTAATAATCGTGAATGGCTTGAAGAGAAATGGTGAAAAACTATATGATATTCGTGTCATCGAGAAGGTACTCCGATCCCTTTCCTCTAACTTTGAGCATGTAGTTGTAGCTATTGAAGAGTCTAAGAACTTGGAGATACTTACAATTGAGGAATTATTGGGTTCACTACAAGTACATGAGCAAAGGATGCAGAAGAAATCTAATCTAGCTATATTGGAACAAGCATTAGAGTCAAAATTGACTCTAAATGATCAAAGAAAATCTACCTCCAATCGTGGTCAAGGCAGAGGTCGAGGGTGTGGTACTCCTCAACAATCAAGCCAAAGTCAGCAGGAGAATCAAAGCTTTCAAGGACGAGGATGAGGAGGTAACCGAGGTAGAGGAAGATCCTATGGACATAGAGCCAATAGGAATGTCTAATGTTTTAACTGCAATAATTTTGGACATTGCGCCTTCTTTTGTCGGTCCAAAATTGATGAACAAGCCAATGTTGCAGAAGCATCACATGATGTAGGTAATAAATCTATCCTACTTCTTGCACATGATGATTCATATACTTCATATAAAAATTGGTATCTTGATTATGGGGCAAGCAATCATATGTGTGGCAAGAAAGAATTGTTTGTAGAACTCACAGAAGAAGTCCACGGAAAGGTGAACTTGGGAGATTTCTCCAAATTATCAGTTGGAGGAAAAGGAAAAATAAAAATCTATTAGAAGGATGGTAAGAATGGGTATATCTCTGATGTGTATTATGTACCTAATATGAAAAGCAATATTCTTAGCATTGGGCAACTTGTAGAAAGGGATATAACATACAAATGAGAGACAACTCTCTCATTTTGAAAGATACAAGTGGAAGAATCATCGCACAAGTTTCGATGACCCAAAATCGTATGTTCCCACTTCATCTTAATACAAAGTTAGAGAAATGCTTCAATGGACTCAAAGAAAGTGAGTCATGGAAGTGGCATCATCGTCTTGGGCATCTTAACTTTAGCAGTCTAAAACTGCTATCTTCATCAAGCACGGTGCATGGGTTACCAATGATCGAGCCACCAAGTAACACTTGTGATGTATGTATACTTGGAAAACAAGCATGGCTTCCTTTCCTAGCGGCAAATCATGAAGAGCAACAGCACCACTTCAACTGATCCACACTGACTTATGTGGACCTATTGAACCTGAGTCACTAAGAGGTAATAGATACTTTATTACTTTCATTGACGACTTCAGCAGAAAATTATGGGTTTATTTTCTTAAAGAAAAGTCAGCTGCTTTTGTTATATTCAAAATCTTTAAAGCCCATGTAGAAAAAGAAAGTGGTCACAAAATTGTAACTCTCCGCTCTGATCGAGGTGGAGAATACACCTCAAAAGTATTTGATGAGTATTGTAGGGAAGAAGGCATAAAGAATCAATAAACTATTGAAAAAACGAGACACCTTGCTCAACTTCGCGGAACGCCCGGGATCTCATTGATGCTGCCATGGCCATGAAAGGAACCTCACCAGGGAAGGATTGGGGCACACCATCTGCTCCCGTCGTGGAGGTGTGCCCCCATGGGGCTGTCAACGATAGAGAGAACCAAAGAGAGGGAGAGAAAAGAAATCAAGAATGGGGAGAAAGAGCTCTTGTATTCCTCTTGGACCTCACGTCTCTCAACTGCAGCTCTCTGAATCCTACTCATACAAGATATATATAATATAGCCCTGAGTCAACATGACTCAGCCCAACAAAACTCTCTCTTCCCCTCAGGCCAACACATGAGCTCTAAACCCATCAAAAGAGTTGACTCGAATAGACCTCGAGCTGACTCGACCAAACCATGAGTCGACTCGAACAGACCTCGAGCCAACTTGACTAGAACTCCAACCTACTGTCGACCTGCAAGAATCGACTCCTAAATAGCCCAAGCCGACTCCAACCTCAAGATCTCGAGCCTCCTGGAATACCTCCAGGAAATGCTTGGCACGCCTCCAAGCATCCAGGGATCACCTCCAGCTCCCTGCCATGGTCTCCCAAGTCTCTCTAAAGCTTGGGAGCACCACTCAAATCCCAACAATCTCCACCTTGGTGCCCCCAAGCTTTGGCAAACCTGACAATGTCCTCAATGCACACCCTGATGTAACTGCGTGTCCTGACAGCACTGTGCGGATATCCACGCCTCTGCTAATATCCTCTAGCTGCTGATATCACCTAGACCTTTGGGATGACCGCCTCCATAGTTGAAGACCCTAGCTCGTATCCCAGCACCACAAATTATTGCTTTCCTTCTGTCTGGCAGCTACATCAGTATGTTCTTGGACTTCCCTAGAGAGAACCCAGCGAACCTGAACCGGTACTTGCTGTAACTGGAGCTCTACCTGACACAATCTCTATAGAGCCACACTATACTCTGCACTCTCCGTTCCACCTGGCTAAGTGCACCCCTGGCGTCTATGCAAGGATATGGTCCTTCATGCACCTCCCGCTCTGAACATGTGTCAAAACTCGCTCCACCTAAAACTGAAGTCCCCCTGATGCCACAGAAAGAATCCCGAGGCCAGCATCTCAACGTTGCCCTGTTGAGCATGACCTGAACCTCGTAACCAGTCGCTGTCTCCTCAGACCCTCCGCACACCGTGGACCTCTTCGAGACCGTCTCGGATACTCTACAACCTCGCAGGAACCTCCGAAACTCAGGAGCTCATCCTGACTCCTCAAATTCAGTAACTGAACATAGCAACATCGCAAGTGGCTGCTCCATCACGTCCCAGCCTGTCATAGGCTGCATGATGTCCATCATGTCCTAGCCTATCTCTAGGCTACATGATGTCTACTCCATCACGTCCCAGCCTGTCCATAGGCTGCATGATGCCTACTCCATCATGTCCCATCCTGTTCATAGATTGCATGACATCCCTGGCACTCCCTGAGACTGTCTCCTGTCTCCCTGAGCTGCCAGCCTCCATCAGCTTCACTGACTGCATCATCATTCCCAGCCTGTCCATAGACTGCATGATCATGTCCCAACCTCTACTGATGTACCCGGATCTCCCTGAGCTGCTAGCCTCCATCAACCTCTGCCGATATACCTCTCTGGTGCTCAATGAGACTGTCTCCACCTCCAGTCACGTGGGATACCTCACCCATGTACAGCTCCATCATGATCAAGGTAGCTGGAGACCTACCGATCACTCTCCACAACAACCAAGAGTCTGGTCCACTACCGATGGAGCTACCACTCATACTCTGAAGATCTCCAGTGTGTGTCGCTCTACCTGTGCTGAACCACAGAGCACCCGACCTATCAATGCTCCCTAGTACAGGACCCGCATCTCTGCTCCATCATCGCGAGCTCCTGCACCACAGGATCCATCATCCTCAGCAAGATCCATACAACCAGCAGACCTCCAAACTGCTCCCAACCCATGAACCTCTGTCCGCCTGGGAGAGCCGAAGATGGAACCAACCTGCTTAACCTGCTCGCACACACGGTCGCTGCATCGAGATCTCCACATCACCTGTGATCTGACTCTATCACCAGATCTAACCTAGCTCAACATGAAGAGCTTGAAACATGGAATCCAGCGGTGTAGACAGGACTCAAATCAGAATTTGATTGAGCCCGGAATCGCCAAAAAAATGAGTCAGCACATAATTCAGAGCATAACAAACATAATTCGTCGGACCACCATGAACCAACCCACCGGTTCACGTGAATCTCTTTGGTCCACCGTTGCCATTGCTGCTAGTCCATGGCAGAACCCATGGACCATAGACTTCCTTGGCCACCGCCGTCACCACCGGCCACCGCCCGCCCACCGGCCACCGCCGTCAGTCGTGCCATGCCTCCGACGAACTCCAGTGCGCTGTTGTGCCTCCTACGGCTGCCCACATGGCCGTGGCACATGTGATCTACAGTGGATCGATTCTTCCGCATGCCACTATGTCCGGCACCGATGAGCCAACTCCCATGATCGGAGAGTCATGCTGCGACTCCTCCGATGACTGTCCCGCGGCCGTGTTGAGCCACCAATGACCGGCACATGCTGGCTCGCACCATCTGCACAACCTATGACCATCCGCAGGCCTCATCCTTACCCCTGCACCGCGTCCACACCCATGACCGGCGAGCCGCGTCACCGTCTCTTCCTGCGCTGTGCCCGGTGCTGCCCTGCACCGTGCTCGCACCGGCGAGCTTACTACGACATTTCCATGCTGCATCCGCACCTGCAGCAACAACGTGCTCGAGCCAAATCTCCATCAAGATAGCCTGAGCCGACTCTATTTCCCAACACACATGCATCCTCTGGTCCAGCCGGCTCTGAGACAGCCGAGTCGGCTCTGCAATGCCAGAGCCAGCTCTGCTGCAACTAGAGACCTATATTTCTTCTACCCGAGCCAGCTCTATGAAGACCGAGCCAGCTCCCTGTGATGGTGTACACTTCTTCTCTTCTTCCTTCATTCCACCGCATCAAGAAGCTATGATACCAAATGTTGAGAAAATGAGACACCTCACTCAACTCAGTGGAACACTCGATATCTCATTGATGCTGCCATGGCCATGAAAGGAACCTCACCAGGGAAGGATTGGGGCACACCATCCGCTCCCATTGTGGAGGTATACCCCCATGGGGCTATTAACGATAGAGAGAACCAGAGACAGGGAGAGAAAAGAAGTCAAGAATGGGGAGAAAGAGCTAATGTATTCCTCTTGGACCTCATGTCTCTCAACTGTGGCTCTTTGAACCCTACTCATACAAGATATAGATATAGCCCTGAGTCAACATGACTCAGCCCAACAAAACTCTCTCTCTCCCCCCCAGGCCAACACATGAGCTCTAAACCCGTCAAAAGAGTTGACTCAAACATACCTCGAGCCGACTCGACCAGACCATGAGTCGACTCGAACAGATCTCGAGCCGACTCGACCAGAACTCCAACCTGCTGTCGACCTACAAAAATTGACTCTTCAATAGCCCAAGCCGACTCCAACCTCAAGATCTCGAGCCTCCTGGAACACCTCCAGGAAATGCTTGGCATGCCTCCAAGCACCCAGGGATCGCCTCCAGCATCCCTGCCATGGTCTTCCAAGTCTCCAAAGCTTGGGAGCACCACTCAAATCCCAACATATACCGTAGCATACACCCCACAGCAAAAGGGGATCGCTGAAAGAAAGAATCGCACGATTCTTAACATGACAAGAACTATGCTCAAGGAGAAAGGATTGCCAAAGCAATTCTAGGCGGAAGCTGTGGCGTGCTCAACATATGTGCTGAACCGATGTCCTACCAAAAGTTTGAAGCACATGACACCTCAAGAGGCGTGGAGTGGCTACAAACCAACTGTTGCACACCTAATTTTTGGGTGTGTTGCATAGTCTCAAGTTTCCAAGCTGAACAAGAAAAAGCTGGATGATCGTGGTGAGAAATGCATCTTCTCGGCTATAGTGAAGAATCGAAAGCATACAAGCTCTATAATCCACTAACAAAAAATTATAGTGGTTAGTAGAGATGTTATCTTTGATGAAGATAAAGCATGGAGCTGGAATGATAATGAGAAGGCCAAAGAGCAGCAAGTGTTTGAAGAACTTGAAGAACCCCCAACATAAGTTCCACCAGGTATACCACCATCTCCTCAACATGACACACCTTCTCGTAGAAAAAACTCACCATCTTCAGTAGAAAGTAGTAGCAACAGATCTTCATATACCAGAGTCCCATCAAAATGAGAAGTCTCGTGGAGATTTATAATCAAAGAGAAGAAGAAGATGATGAGGCCAACCTCTTCTGTTATATGCTGATCACGAGCCTCTCACTTTCAAAGAAGCTGTAAAAGAAGAATGTTGGCGATCAGCAATGGAGGAGGAGATTCATGCTATTCAGAAGAATGACACTTGGGAGTTGACAACACTTCCAACAAATCAAAAGGCTATTGGTGTCAAGTGGGTGTACAAGATCAAACGTACTGCTGAAGAGAGGTTTCTCGCTACAAGGCAAGATTAGTAGCTAAAGGCTACAAGCAAAAGTACGGCATTGACTACGAAGAGGTTTTTGCACCAGTTGCAAGACTTAACATGGTGATATTATTGATTGCACTTGCCGCTCATCAAAATTTAAAGATATATCAGCTTGATGTCAAATCAGCTTTTCTAAATGGCATTCTTGAAGAAGAAGTATATGTTCACCAGCCAGAAGGTTTTATAATTGAAGGATGAGAAAGCAAGGTGTACTGCCTGAAAAAGGCATTATATGGTCTAAAGCAGGTGCCAAGAGCTTAGAATGCATGCATTGATAGCTATCTTCATCAAATGGTTTCACCAAATGTCCATATGAACATGCAGTATACATGAAGAGAAATCATCAGGGTGAATTTTTGATTATTTGCTTATATGTTGATGACCTGTTTGTTATACACAGGAATTAGCAGCAAAATGCTTATGGAATTCAAGCTATCAATGTTCAAAGAATTTGAGATGACAGACATCGGACTAATGACCTGTTTCCTTGGGATTGAAATGAAGCAACAGAGATGGGATATTTATATCTCAAACAAAATACATGAAGGAAATTTGGAGAAATTCAAGATGAGTAATTGCAACATTGTGAATACTCCAGTAGCTACAGGTATGAAACTATCAAGAGAAGGAAATGGAAGATTTGTGGACTCAACTTTTTCAAAGTTTGGTTGGAAGCTTGAGGTACCTGACAATCACAAGGCCCAATATTGTGTATGGCATCAGACTTGTGAGTCGTTACATGGAAATACCAAAGGAATCACATTGGCTAGCTGCAAAGAGAATACTAAGGTATATCAAAGGCTCACCTAATCTTGGTCTCTTTTATACTTATGGTGAAAATGCAAAATTATAGGATATTCAGATAGTGATTGGGGTGGGGACCAAGATGAGATAAAAAGTACCACCGGCTATGTCTTCTTTCTTGGCACAACTGCATTTTCTTGGAACTCCAAGAAATAAAAAGTTGTGGCTTTATTTTCTTGTGAGGCAAAATATAGCGCAGCTTCATCTAATGTTTGTGAAGCAATATGGGTGCGGAATATTTGAAGGAGCTGGATCATCCACAAGAGGAACCAACTGTGATATTTGTGGACAACAAGTCAGCTATCCAGCTTGCAAAGAATCCAGTCCATCATGGAAGGAGCAAACACATTGATACCCGATTTCATTTTTTACGATATCATGTGAAACAGAAGATTATAGAGCTCCAGCATTGCAACACTACTGAACAAGTAGATATATTTACAAAGCCACTATCAGGTGAGATTTCATGAAGCTAAGAGACATGCTGGGTATAAAACATTTTAATTTGAGGGGGCGATTGTTGGCATCCATTCAAATTACAAAACCATAGAAAGATAATGGATATTTATTAGTCATCAATTTTAGGAAGAGAAAGGGTCACCCATTCCTCTCTATTTATGGCTGAATTTGAGAATGGATGAAATTCCTTACGTTATTTGTTTGCATTAAAATAAGGAGACTATTTAACTGGTTCTTGTACCCTATAAAAGAGTGCTTTGTATGTTTGGTTTCATGTAAGTTTTGAATAATGAAAGTAAATTTTTCATTCTCTTCCTCTTTATATTCCCTTCTCCTATCACCTCTCTTTTTACTTTGAAATAGTATGATTGTTTGTGTGCTGATTTTATATCATTATTGGCATATTCCGGTCAAGGGAGACCTCTCCAGTGGCGAGGAAAGAGCATCGACATGTTCTTCGACCGGCGGTGTGCTGGGCAGATAGTTTGGTGGTTTGGGAAATGTTGAATGATAGTGAGGAGGTTGCTGGAAATCTTCCGGCCATTTTCTGGCCGTGAGAGCTTCTCGGCAGCAAGGGAGAGAGTGCCGGCATCCTCTCCGACTGACGATGGGGAGAATGGGCATTCCGACAGCTTAAATGGCATGGGAGGGAGTGAAGAAGAAGAAGAGAGGCCGACGGCTCTTCCGACCGATTTTCCAGCCAAGGACGGTCTCTCTCCGGCAGGCAAGGGCAATGCTAGCAGCTTGGGCGGCGTCGAAAACACCTCTCCGACGAGTTTTGGCTCAAACGGAGGTGCGCTGTCCACGGCTCTATTATGTGGACAGCGACAATGGCAGAACGCGATCCATGGCTCGAGTGGTAGACCGAGCAAGCGTTCTATGTGGACCGCTGCTCCAATTTCGTGCAAAACTAGTAGATTTCCTTCAAAATCAATTTCGAGCCCATTTGAAGTCCGATTTGAGTGCCGTTTGCATCGTTGGACTTCTAAAATCGAGCTCTTTACATTGACAATATTCTTTCTTACAAATGACATATAAAAGTATTAATTTTAAAAAAATAACTATATTTTGATTATTAAATTAATACTTTTATATATTCGTATAACGTAGTTATCACACCTCCCAACTTGAACTTTGCTCATCCTCGAGTAAAGCAGATAGATTATCCATGTATATCAACCCATCATTGAATTGGATATTAACGTAAGCAACCCTAAAGTCAGATGATACCTTGTTAGACACTATTAAGATACTTCATTGGATCATTAATTCAACTCATTTAGTGGTTGGGTAGAGCCCTAAAGATTTTTAGAGTTCTTCTTTTGCCAACTTTCTACCTCTCTTAAAATCCTTCAACTTTCTAGGGTTTAGTAAGTACCTTTCTGCTGATGGTTTTTCCCTTTTCTTCTACTTTTATTTTAAATTTTATTTTAAGTAGTGTTATTTTGATACGAACCACGATGCTTTCTTAGGCGACGGGGCCTGGTTACTCAATAAGTATTCAAGCAAAGCTATGAGATGGGACTAACTTACTTCTTTTTTATTTTATTTATTTTTTTTTGCGATAAAGAGAAAATTTAGCATACTTGATCTTTTGATTATAATCTCAGAAAGTAGATCTTAATTAAGAGCATCTGTCAGAAGGTTTTAGAATTATTTCATGAAATTATTTAGATCCTAAACCCTATCATTTATTAAGTTCTTTAATAATTTATCCCTCAACATCTTTAACATTATATAGACCATTAATTAATCATCGATTAAGGTGCCTATGTAACTCCAATTCAAGACAACAATTAGGTACACATAACATGATCATTTCTAGCCATACTCGAAGATCTAAGCAAGTCAGTCATGTGATTAGTTATGAGGTCTTGTAATACAAGAGGGGACACCCAAATCAAGATCCCATGTGACATCATGTGCTAACCCAATTCAAGTCATGTGCCAACCCATTCTTGGCGCCACACTAACACATGCACCACCTCATAAAGTTTGGACGCCCATGCCACATCATCAAGCCTATGTCACATGCCACAAGCTATATCACTTGCCACTTCATCTTGGATATCATCACATGCCATGTCACTTATCCTTAGTCAGCCACAAGAAGAAAAGAAGTTGTCGACACTTTTTTTTTAAGAGAAGTAAAAGAGAAAGAGTCCAATCATAATTATCACCAAGAATACAATTAAATTGCCATTTCCTTCTCATTTTTTGTCGCCAATTCAAAGAGTCGGCCAAGCCCATCACAAAGAAATTCCATTTCAAGGGGATGCCTATCATGATGAGTTTCAAATCTAAGGAGTCCCATCCAAATTCAAAGATAGGATGGGAGTTATCTTCATCAACTTTTCAAAAGCAAGTTAGATACAAGAAGGAGGAGATGAGATGCCATATTTATCAACATTTGTCGCCCAATCAAGATTAAGGAGAAGTCACGAATTCTTTCTTCATTTTGTTGCCATTCAAAAATTTGTCGCCAATTTAAGAGGATTAAGAAGAAAGGGCTCTTCATTCTTGTCGCCTAAAAGGATGAAGGTTCGCTGTTGTCGTCCAACCTATAAAGCCAATCCAGTGTTGTTGCCCACTATGGATGAAGACTAGATGAAGGCCAAGAAAGGATCAAGTCAAGAGTTCATGACACCAGGAGAAGAAATTTCAAGGAGTTGGCCAAGAAGAGCTATTTCAAGACTTTGTAACCCACACTTCTCATGTTTGTGGTCTATAAATACCACCCCTAAACCCCCTTGTATGACATCTGTTATATGAATAAAGAGAGAAGTTTTTCTTCAATTCCTTTGCTATGTTAGCATCGCAAGGTGTGAGGCCTTAGTTATCCCACCATCAGAAATCCTAACTGACAACAACAATCTTCTTCTTTATTTTCTCTTCCTTAAAATTCCTTCTTTCTTCCATGCCTTCTTACTGAGTGTTGTGACTGATTGTAGGTGATCGAGATCAGAAGTGATGGTGATCTTTGCCTTGGAACCAGTTGTGTTGAAGATCGGAGCCCGAAGTTTGACAATCTGGAAGTCCTGCTGCAAGATCCTAGAGCGTCTTGTCAGATCCACAATAAGAGCGATTATAATCTTCATTGGTAAAGCAAAAACCTTTCCTAACTCTTTATTTTCTGATCCTTTGAGAAGTAGGAACCCTAGTTTATGGTGGTTTCTTAATCACCAAATCATGTTTTCTATTTAGATTTGCTAGATCTACTTTGCGGGTTTCTAACTAGTTGATTAGTTTTGCTTTTTTGATTACTTTGATTCTTTAATTTGATAATTCTAGAAATATAATTACTATTTAATCTTTGAAAATTATTTTAAATATCAGTAAATTAGTTTTGCATATTTTGTCCCGCATCAGGAGGGGATCCGTCCATTGGTCGGGCAACCTTTTTCCTTTCTTTACTTTGTAACCGGGATCCTAAAAACTTCCCGGCCTGTCAGCGGTTTCCACTGTGTAAGAATTTTTGATCAATGAAAGTGTCATTTTTTCCTAGTCATTGTGTTCCTCTCTTCTCTCCTTTTCTTTTCTTCTTTTCCTTTTTTTTTTTTGCAACATTGGTTGTACGGCTTTCCAAGCCATTGGGAACCCTTTTTCGATGTTAAGGGCATCCCGATAAATACAATTTTTTCTTTCTTCTCAGCCAGAATGCCCTTTGTTTTATGCTTTTCTTTGCCTTCTACTTCTTAAAGTCTTCATGGTAGGGAGATAGACTTTCATAGTTACCGTGAGCCTACCCTGGGGCTTTGGCTATCGTGGGGTGATCCGGAGTCCTGAGACTAGCTCGGAGTACTCTGCTGGCATCCCGCCCCATTCCACCGACCTCAAGGTCATGCGGGCTTAAGTGCAAGTGGCTTATGGAATCCTTTGGGTCACTGAGCTACAAGTCAAGCAGTGGTAGATGGTGGGCCTTAAAGAGCATCTCATCGGCATCTCTGGACTGTGAGCAAAGTAGCTCGATATGAGTCTTTTGGAGCACCCAGGCTCCAGAGCAAAGACTCAGGGATCTCCGGTTCTAGAGCACGAGGTTGCTGACATCCCCTGACTCTAGAGGCTAGATCGATGATGCAGCCTAATTTTAGGGGCAAGGCTGACAACATCTCTAGACCTCGAAAGCGGGGCCATAGAGTCGGGGCTTCTTAGTTCGCCAAGCTGGGAATCACGTAGTAAGTAGATGGCATCCCGCTATCACCTCCAGGTTGTGAGCGAGGTTGGGGGCACTGAGCTTCTAGATTCGCCATACTGTGGATCACGTGGTAGACGGTACCATGGTGCCATCTCTGGGCTGTGAGTGCAGCCATGAGGCTGTGGGGCACCGAATTTATTGGTGTACCAAGCCATGTGTCATGTGGTAGATGGCATCCCGTTGCCGCCTCCAGGCTATGAGCGAGGTTGGGGGCACCGAGCTTCTTGATTCGCCATGCTGTGAGTCATGTGGTAGGTGGCACCTTGGTACCACCTTCGGGCTGTGAGCATGGCCATGAGGCTATGGGGCACTGGACTTATTGGTGTGCCAAGCTGTAAGTCATGTGGTAGGCAGCACCTTGGTGCCATCTTTAGGCTGTGAGCATGGCCATGAGGCTATGGGATGCCAGATTTATTGGTGTGCCAAGCTGTGAGTCATGTGGTAGATGGCATCCCGCTGCACCTCTGGGCTGTAAGCGTGGTTGGGGATGCCGAGCTTCTCGATTCGCCATGTTATGAGTCACATGGTAGGTGGCACCTTGATGCCATCTCTGAGCTATGAGCACGGCCATGAGACTATGGGGAATCGGACTTATTGCCATGCCAAGCTATGAGTCACGTGATAGATGACATCCCATTGTCGTCTCTAGGCTATGAGCGAGGCTAGGGGCGCTAAGCTTCTCGATTCACCATGCTGTGAGTCACACGGTAGGTGGCATCTTGGTGCCATCTCCGGGCTGTGAGCATAGCCATGAGACTACTGGGCACCAGACTTATTAGTTTGCCAAGCTATGAGTCTAATGGTAGATGGCATCACGCTGCCACCTTCGAGCTGTGAGTGAGGCTGGGGGCGTCGAGATTCTTGGTTAACCACACCATGAGTCACACGGTAGGTGGCAACTTGGTGCCGTCTCTGGGCTATGAGCGTGGCTAGGAGGATGTGGGGCACCGAACTTATTGGTGTGCCAAGCTGTAAGTCACATGGTAGACGACATCCCGTTGCCGTCTTCGGGTTGTGAGCGAGGCTGGGGTGCCCAGCTTCTCGATTTGCCACATAGTGAGTCACACAGTATATGGCACCTTGGTGCTATCTCCGGGCTATGAGAATGGCCATGAGGCTGTGGGGCACCAAACTTATTGGTGTGCGAAGCTATGAGTCACGTGGTAGACGGCATCCCACTACCGCCTCTAAGCTATGAAGTGAGCTGGGGACGCCGAGCTTCTCGATTCACCATGCTATAAGTCATGAGGTAGGTGGCACCTTGGTGCCATCTCTGGGCTATGAGCATAGCCATGAGGCTGTGGAGCATCGAACTTATTGATATGCTAAGCTGTGAGTCACGCGATAGATGGCATCCCGCTATCGCCTCCAGGCTGTGAGCGAGGCTGGGGGTGCCGAGCTTCTCGATTCACCATGCTGTGAGTCACATGGTAGGCGGCACCTTGGTGCCGTCTCCGGGCTATGAGCATAGCATAAGGCTGTGGGGTGCCGAACTTATTGGTGTGCCAAGAAGTGAGTCACACGATAGATGGCATCCCGCTGCTGCCTCCAGGCTATGAGCGAGGCTAGGGTCACCAAGCTTCTTGATTCATCATGTGTGAGTCACACGGTAGGTGGCACCTTGGTGCCATCTCTGAGATGTGAGTGTGAGGCTGGGGGCACCGTACTTCTCGATTCACCATGCTATGAGTCATGCGGTAGGCGGCACCTTGGTGCCATCTCTGGGTTATGAGCATGGCCATGAGGCTGTGGGGTGTTGAACTTATTGGTGTGCCAAGCTGCGATTCACACAGTAGATGGCATCCCACTGCCGTCTCCGGGCTGTGAGCGAGGTGGGGGCGCCGAGCTTCTCGATTCACCATGCTATGAGTCACACGGTAGGTGGCACCTTGGTGCTGCCTCTAAGCTATGACTGCGGCCATGAGGCTGTGGGGCACCGAACTTATTGGTGTGCCAAGCTGTGAGTCACATGGTGGACGGCATCTCACTACGCCTTTGGGCTGTGAGCAAGGTTGGGGGACTGAGCTTCTTGATTTGCCATGCTGTGAATCACGTGGTAGGTGGCAACTTGGTGCCATCTCTAGGCTGTGAGCATGGCCATGAGGCTATGGGGTACCGGACTTATTGGTGTGCCAAGCTATGAGACACATGGTGGATGGCATCTTGCTGCCTCCTCCAGGCTATGAGCGAGGCTAGGGGCACTGAGCTTCTCGATTTGCCATGCTGTGAGTCAAATGGTAGGCGGCACCTTGGTGCCATCTCTGGGCTATGAGCACGGCCATGTAGATGTGGGGTGCCAGACTTATTAGTATGCCAAGCTATGAGTCATATGGTAGACGGCATCCCACTGCTGCCCCCAGGCCATGAGTGAGGCTGGGGTTGCCGAGCTTCTCGATTAGCCACGCTATGAGTCACATGGTGGGTGGCACCTTGGTGCCATCTCTAGGTTGTGAGCACGGCCATGAGGCTATGGGGTGCCAGACTTATTGGTGTGCCAAGTTGTGAGTCACGTGGTGGACGGCATCCCGCTGTCGCCTCTAGGCTATGGGCGAGGCTGGGGGTGCCGAGCTTTCAATTTGTCATGCTGTGAGTCATGCGGTAGGCAGCACCTTGGTGCCATCTCTGGGCTGTGAGCACGGCCATGAATGTGGGCCCGATGAGGGGCCCCGCTTGAGTCCATCAGACTTTGAGTCGGACGGAGATGTTCCTGCACAGGCGAGAGGCAAAGTTGCATAAAAAAAGGTATAAATAACTAAGAAGAGGTTTTACATCACTAGTAGCGCTCTTTTAAATTGCTAATGTCCTAGGTTTGTGAGCATCAGGAGGCGCCGAGACCACCGAGGTAGTGTGCCCCACCCGACCGAGCTTTGACCCCTTCACCGGGGTCCATTGTGGGGATTGCAGCAGCACGGTATTCTTCATCGGCAGGCTACCCTCCCGGGGTCATGTCTTATCTCTTGTCTTATTGAGCCCTGTGTGGATCCCTGGTAGGATGGTTCTATAGCTCACTTCGGCTCCCTCATTGATTCGAGGATGGGCTACCGAAGGGGGACAGCGATGGATGTCGAGATAGGCATAGAAATCCTCAGAGATCTCCCCTGAGGTGGGGCTCCGGCCATCGTTGGGGGTGTCGTCTCTTCACCTAGCCTCCTTTGGGGTTCTCCCTGCCCCCCAGGATGTCATCCCTATTGGCTTCCTAGTTGGCCAGCTATTGACAACAAGTGGCCGGGGCTCTCGCTCCCTACCTGGTGCGCCAATCTGTTACCACCAAGATTGTCATGGCCTGTAGCTTTGATGCATCGGGTGGGCCCCCACTGCCTGGGGCTAGGTCCTCCTCTCTCCCAGTTGGCTTCTGGATTCGTTGGCTGCAAAATATAGGAGACCCAGGCCAGGAATTCTGGCGAGGACACTTCGATGATCAAGTCAGTGAGATGATCGAGGGGAATAGAACTTCTGAGACAGAGAGATTGGGGGACTCCCTCGCCTCAAGGGGTGGTAAGATAGTGATGTTCAAATAGCAAAAAGAAAGAAAGAATGGAGAGCGGGGAACAAGGAGGATTTCTAGCCAGTCCCTTGGCCGCTGAGCTTTTGGTTGCTTGCTTACCTCTCTTCTCCCCTGCTCCTCTCGCTTACTTACTTCCTTCTTTTTACCTTTTCCTCCCCCCACTTTTCGAGGGTGTGGTGCTTCTATTTCAAGAGCGGTCGTCAATGTGTTGTAGGGCCTAGGGCCTCGGCAGGATCCTTTTTCTAAGGGGAACTCTGTGTCTTGTGCGGCATGGTTTAGCATCTTGCGGTCGTATAGTGGTGGATGTGGTGGCACATTACAGGGCCTCTGGCCTGACGGGTCTTACCTTGTGCAGAGCATGCGGGCGATGTGTTGCAGGACCTGGATTAATGGCAAGGCGTGCGCCACCTCTCGGGGGCTGAAGTTGGACAGGGATCCCATGCGTGATTTGGATTCCCATTGATCTTTCCCCCCTCGTCGCTGGAGAGAATTTTGGCCTTCGTATGGCAGGGAGGGACCTCCTTTTGGGATGCATGAGCACGACCCCGGTCGAGAGCTGAGCTCAGACGGAGGGCTCACCCTATGAGCATGACCCGACTGGGAGCTAACCTTGGTAGGAGGCTTGCCTCGGCAGCATAAGCATGATCCAAGCTGGGAGCTGACCTCAGAAGGAGGGCTCGTCCTATGAGCACGACCCTAGCTGGGAGCTAACCTCGGCAAAAGGGCTCGCCTCGGCAGCATGAGCACGACCCTGACTAGGAGCTGACCTCAAACGGAGGGCTCATCCTATGAGCACGACCCTAGCTAGGAGTTGACCTTGGCAGGAGGGCTCACCTCGGCAGCATGAGCACGACCTCATCCGGGAGCTGACCTCAAATGGAGGGCTCATCCTATGAGCACGACTGGCTGGGAGTTGATCTTGGTAGGAGGGCTCGCCTCTGTAGCGTGAGCACGATCCTAGCCGGAAGCTGATCTCAGATGGAGGGCTCACCCTATGAGCACGACCCTGGCTGGGAGCTGACCTCAGTAGGAGGGCTTGCTTTATCTCCTCGTCGGGCCACCACATCTAGGTGGTGGGTCTCTTGCTAGCATGGCCGCCAGCGACTCCACATCAGCGGAGATGCCACATCAATAATGAATATAATCTTTGTAGGCCTTTGACCAAGAATGGTTATTATTTATCAATAAAAAGTAATTATTATCATATCATTATGAATGTGTTTCTGTAATGCATGGACAATTGAAGAATGATATTTATATTATCGCAATCTGTAAATGTAATGTACACATCCAATAAATTTTCTAGGATAGAAAATGTGTCTGATATTTATCTTTGGCATTGTAGGCTAGGTCATATCAACAAGAATAGGCTAGGTCATATCAACAAGAATAGGATGAATAGGTTATCTAAAGAGGAAATCCTCGAGGTTAATGATTTTGAATCATTGCCGACTTGCAAATCCTGACTTCTTAGAAAGATTACTAAGTCACTTTTATTGAAAAAGGTGAAAGAGCTACTGAGATTTTGAGTCTAATACATAGTGATATATGTGGACCCACAAATACTTCAACTATTATGGATATCACTACTTCATCATGTTTATTGATAACCTATCAAGGTATGGGTATGTCTACTTAATAAGACATAAGTCTGAATTGTTTGAAATATTCAAATAATTTCATCATGAAGTAGAGAAATAAACTAGCAAGTATATCAAAATCCTTCGATCTATTACGGAGGTGAATATCTTACCAATGAGTTTATGACATATTTAGAAGAGAATGGTATTCTCTCATAATAGACATCTCTTGGATACCTCAGTATAATGAAGTATCTGAAAGGAGGAATCGAATCTTGTTAAACATGGTTTGGTCCATGATGGGGTTTAAGAGTTTGCCTATTTCCTTCTAGGGATATGTAATAGAGTTGGCTTGTTACATTCTAAATAGAGCTCCTAGCAAGTCTATAGACAAAGTGCCATATGAGATATGGACAGGGCGTAAGCCAGCACTCTTACATCTTAGGATCTGGGGATATCCAGCTTATGTCAAACATTTAAAAATGGACAAGTTTGGGCTTAGGTCTAATACGTTTACATTTATAGGATACTCGATGGAAACTAAGGGTATTTTTCGACCATACTGATGAACATAAGGTGTTCATTAATAATAAGGAGGTTATTTGAAAAGGTAGTTCCTTGGAGAAAGAACTAGTGCCTCTAAGTTTGAACTTGAAGAAGTTTGATTGGTAGAAGAATTGACACAATTAACTAAACCAATTCAATCGAATTAATCAAATCAAACTTGGAGCCTATTATGATCTTATTTGATGCGGGATGACTCTAAGATTGCTAAACATGTAGGAAAAATAATAAACTAATTTTTTATATTTTTTTATGATTAATTTGCAGGCTAGATTTTCAAAATTAAGTAAGAACTAGTATAAAGAGTAGCAATGCAAAGAATCACCATGATCACAGGCATACTCATGCAAGATAATGAAAGTCAGGACCTAAGAATTGAGAAACTCCTAGTTTAAGATAGCTATCTTCAACAAATCATATATCAAGAGAAGGGAAGGATGTTACCAGTCAAAGATTTGAAGAACTTCCGATGAAGAGATCACACAGCACTCTGATTAGAGCCTGGATGATGAAGCTCGGTTCCCTTGAATTTCATGACTGATTTGGGCAGTCCTAGAGAAAAGGAAAGCCTCCTCTGGGAAGGTGAAACATCTCAGGGATCCTGCAAGCATCAGAGGTCAATCAAAATAGCAAGTAATAAAAGTAAAAGAAACTAGGGTTTGAAGGAAATCCGAATCAGGTTGAATGGCTGGCGTCTAGAAGCTTGATGAAGATCCTTGCTTGGATGGCCTAGGGTTCCTTTCCTTGGGGCATGGCTATTTTCTTGGGATGCAGTAGAAGGCTAGGGCAGCAGGGTTCGGCCAAGCACAAGGTGATTCAAAACAAAGAACACCAATCACTCAACACTTGAACTTGAAGACAAACTTTTATTAGGGTTTTATTTCATAAGAGAGATGTCAAGTACAAGAGGGGGAGGGGGTGGATATTTATAGAGTCCCATGCCCTCTCCTAAAGGGATTACAAGTCTTCTAGTAGTAGAATAGGTTACATAATTTAAATGGCAGCAGAAAGACTATAAAATAAACCTAGAACGAGGAATATACAAGTGGAATAGAATAATAACTTAATTTCCTCCTTCCACTTGGACTCCATCTCCTAGCTAGGTTAGAATTACAAGTCTTAAAACAATTAGGAAAACAAATCCCAACTAGGTTAGGAACTTTGACTAGTCTTCTCCTTCTCCCTTCATGATTTGACTTGGTCAACATGTGAGGATGCTTACTCTTACTTTGATTGGCATGTGGGCTTCAAGGGGGCAGCAAAGGGATGGCCAAGGGGCTTAGGGTGCATGGGCTTGGGTTTGGGCATAGGTACTTTGGGCCTTTAGGAAGCTGGGGTACCCTGGATGGAATATTCCTGGAATAAAATTGGCATCTTGGTTCTTATAGACCTGGGCCTTGAATCTTCTCTAGGTTGGGGCATAGATGGATCTCTGGAATCAAGTGAGGCTCTATTTTGGAAATATTCTCTGGAGTCTGGAGGGCATCTGAGCATCTTGCAGGAATCTTGGACCCTGGGTTGGCATACAAGGTCCATTGGCTTATATAGAGGCCTCTGGCTCCTGGATGAGGCTGGTGGAACTCTAAGTAGTGTATCCTCTCTTCTTGTACAAAAACTAGACTCATACTAGACTCATACAAGACTCAATAGACTGGCTAGGGTTGATACAGATCAACTAGCCTCAACTTATTAAATGACTCAATCTTAATTGATTACAAAATTGTGACACATGACTAAGGTTCTAAAAAAATCCCTAATCAGTAAACTATATGGGATCTAGTGATCTGTGTCTGATCCTGGTGTCCCCACCAATTCTCTTTAGGTAGGAGGAACTCAACCTCATCGAGTAAGGGTCAATTTGGCTGCTCAAGGAGGGTCTGGTTGAGGCGCTACAGATCCGTACCAGCATTCCACAAGTCCTCAGATTCTAGCCGACCTTACCACCGAACCAAGTACCACTAACAGTCTCTATCCTAGGTACTGATAGCTTGATCGTCCAGAGCTCTCTCAATCTTTCCCCACCAAAAGGCCAAATTGTATGTCGTCGCTCTGGGGTGTGTTCACTCACAAAGAAAGGGAGTGGCTCAAGGGGCTTGCTGGGTATCACTACTGGCTCCCTAGACTCTATAAGATCTGAGATGATGAAGGTGGAGCTAATACCTAAGTCAGGTGATATCTCGAGCACATAGGCATTGTGTCCACCGCTATTCATTATTTTAGATGGGCCAGCTTTACGAGTAGATAATTCTTTTACAATTACAAAATCCTCTGCAGAAAATTCTTCATCTCTCTTTTGGGAATTAGCCAAGTTGTTATTTAGTTCATTATTTATGTTCAACTTTTGACTAAATTCCATATGCATATGCTATGCAGAGATAAGTGTAGGTGCAGACATGTGATTCAAGGTTGTGGATTTATTGGACTCAACTAATACCTAATAGACTCGACTAGGCTTTCCTATCAAAAGAAATTTATTGGACTCTTTGGGTCTAACCTAACACACTTTAGACTCTTTAGGTTTGACCCTAGCATGGCATGCACATGAGAATTTACTATGTACTCCTATTAGGTGCCATAGGGTTCTCCTAAAGTAAGATGCAAACATAATAAACTCAATGAATGAATGCAACATGCGAACCTCTATAAAATGCAACCTAATAGTAAAAGAAACAGAAGAAGTTTCAGGAAAGGGTAGAAAATAAGATATAGGTTCGAGGTTAGTCTGGCAGGATAAGAAATAAGAGGGGGTTCGGGCTTAATTGGATAGAATAGGATCTAAGAAGGGTGTCAGGGATTAATCCTAGACTAATAAGGTTGACCTTATGGGGTTGATGGATACCTACAAGATTTATAGTATGGAAGAATGGATCACAAATCTCAGGGAAGAGATCGTTAATGAAAACTACAGGATGGGATCTTCCTGAGGGTACTGATAAGCCAAATCCTTAATGAAGACATCTAGTTTAAGAAATTTAGGACTAAGCTCTATAATTGGGTCCTCTTCTAAGTTTCCTCAAGTGGTGCTCTAGTAATAGGATCTGGGTTCCTTCCTCTAACTACTCTTCCATTATTGCATGGGTGTGATCTGGGTCATCTAACTCTGGGTCGACTACTATGGGGTATGGTCAGGGTCAACTGATTCTAGGGTAGCTTCTACCTTGGTATCTATTGACTCAACTAGCTGTAAGTCTTTTATGGGGAACTCCTCTTCTTTCTCATACTCGTTCACTAAGTTGGGTCAGCCTCATATATCTCCTCTTCAATGTCTTCCTGGTGAACCAATGAGATGGTAAGAGGGGGTTGACTAAGGAAAAATTGACTAATACTAAACTCAAATCTAGGGGTATAGGGTTCAGGTTGATTGAGGGATAGTGGGTTACTACTGGGTTCATATCTAGGGACGATGGGTTCCTGGGGTTTACTAGATTGGATCATTTGGTCAAGTATGTTATTAATTTGGGTAAGCTGGGTTTGGGATTGGGTAGTTGATTGGTTCAGCTGGGTATTAGTTTGGTCAAACTTGTGGTTCATTTGGGCAAGTTGGTCAGTTATGGTTTTCATGAAGGCCTCTAGACTGGGGTCCATGGTTGAGCTAGGTTGGGGTTTAGACTTCTGGTATTGGGTTTTTAGTCTAGTG
Source organism: Areca catechu (assembly GCA_021397845.1). NCBI lineage: Eukaryota > Viridiplantae > Streptophyta > Magnoliopsida > Arecales > Arecaceae > Areca > Areca catechu. Next base: position 77,410,230 of record CM038042.1, on the reverse strand, counting down.
GTCATACACTCAATTAAACAATTAAGATGAGATGATGTAGCCAAGCATGCAAAGGATCAGTAATTCTAGGGTTTCCTAGACCTAGAGCCAAAACTGAATGGGTCAGCTCAACTTACACTTAACCCAGTAGCTAATCCTTCCTCTGGCCAGGTAGAGGGTGAGAGCGTGGGAGGCCCCCCCTGCTTTTGCAGGGACCTAATTAAAAACCACAATACCACTTAGGTCGTTTGACTATGGACCCTCAGCCTTAGACACCAGTTTCAGTAATAGCCACAGGATTGAATGCACTAGTTGGCCCACACAATTCGGACCCGACCTGTTGGGTGTCACCTAGCCTACTAGGAAAAATTAAGTCTAATTAATTTTAATTAAGGTTTGGGTGAGAATGCAAGGAGATGGTTTTGGGCCCAGGATAGGTTATGACCTCCTGCCCTGATCTGAGATAGAGAAAGTGCCCTTAAGATTAAATTAATCAAATGATGCACATTTAATGAGTCCTAATGAAAACTAAAATAATCAAAAAAATAAAATATTTTTGTGTATTTATGATGTAGCAAGTTATATTGAGTTGATTAGGTTAGCAATCAAATTGGGCTTGGGATTGAGGTGTGTGGAAGTTGGTTAGGTTTGGTCAAGTAAGTATAAAAATTCAAGAAATTAGGATTTCAGAAGATGCAGGATTTGACATAGTTACCGATGCAGAAAAAATTCATAAAAATCATAGGACCGAGGATGGATGATGTTGATGAACTCTACTAAATTTTATACAAAACAAAAATTAGATGATGATGCAAATCCTAGGATTTTGGACTGATGCAGAAATCTCAAGATTTTAGTTAGGGTTTCTAATATACCAATTTTAGAGAATTAGTGTTTTGTAAAATTAATTAAAATTTATAAAAATTACCAAGATAGAATAGAGGACTTGACATGCAAATTCATAAAAAAATAAAATGTATAAGATGCCAAATTGATCAAAACCTAGACCTTTAATGTAGGTGACAGGATGCTAAAATTTTGGGAATTAGGGTTCTGTGAATCTAATGCAGGGTGAAAACTATCCTAAACCTGCTTTAAAACCAGACTGATGCGGGATGACTCTAAGATTACTAAACATGTAGGAAAAATAGTAAACTAATTTTTAATATTTTTTTCATAATTTAATTTGCAGGCTAGATTTCTAAAATTAAGAACTAACAGAAATAGTAGTAATGCAAAGAATCACCATGATCGCAGGCATACTCATGCAAGATAATGAAAGTCAGGACCTGAGAATTGAGAAACTCCTAGTTTAAAATAGCTTATCTTCAACAAATCAGATATCAAGAGAAGGGAAGGATGTTACCAGTCAGAGATTTGAAGAACTTTCGATGAAGAGATCACACAGCACTCTGATTGGAGCCTGGATAATGAAGCTCGGTTCCCTTGAATTTGATGACTGATTTGGATGGTCCTGGAGACAAGGAAAGCCTCCTATGGGGAGGTGAAACACCTCAGGGATCCTGCAAGCATTAGAGGTCAATCAAAATAACAAGTAATAAAAGTAAAGGAAACTAGGATTTGAAGGAAATCTGAATCAGGGTTTGAATGGATGGCGACTAGAAGCTTGATGAAGATCCTTGCTTGGACAGCCTAGGGTTCCTTTCTTTGGGGTGTGGTTGATCTCCTGGGATGCAGTAGAAGGCTAGGGCAGCAGGGTTCGGCCAAGCACAAGATGATTCAAAACAAAGAATACCAATCACTCAGCACTAGAACTTGAAGACAAACTTTTATCAGGGTTTTATTTCATAAGTGAGAAGTCAAGTACAAGAGGGGGTGGGGTGGGATATTTATAGAGTCCCATGCCCTCTCCTAAAGGGATTACAAGTCTTCTCCTAGTTAGAATAGGTTTACATAATTTAAATGGTAGAAAGACTATAAAATAAACCTAGAACGAGGAATATACAAGTGGAATAGAATAATAACTTAATTTCCTCCTTCCACTTGGACTCCATCTCCTAGCTAGGTTAGAATTACAAGTCTTAAAACAATTAGGAAAACAAATCCCAACTAGGTTAGGAACTTTGATTAGTCTTCTCCTTCTCCCTTCATGATTTGACTTGGTCAACATGTGAGGATGCTTACTCTTACTTTGATTGGCATGTGGGCTTCAAGGGGGCAGCAAAGGGCTGGCCAAGGGGCTTAGGGTGCATGGGCTTGGGTTTGGGCATAGGTACTTTGGGCCTCTAGGAAGCTGGGGCACCCTGGATGGAATATTCCTAGAATAAAATTGGCATCTTGGTTCTTATGGACCTGGGCCTCGAATCTTCTATGGGCTGAGACATAGATGGATCTCTGGAATCAAGTGAGGCTCTATTCTATGAATATTCTCTGGTGTCTGAAGGAGAAGGGCGAGAGGCCCAACATCTGTCTTCATGAGGGAGAAGGGCGAGAGGCCCAACCTTTGTCTCTGTGAGGGAGAAGGGCGAGAGGCCCAACCATTATCTCCATGAGGGAGAAGGGCACGAGGCCCAACCATTTCTTTCTTCCTAGATCTCCTTCTTCGTGTCTCTACTTTTCTTGTCTCCCCTATTTCAATACCCGATCACAGATTCCATCAACATCAACTCATGTACCAGCGAGATCCCTTTCTCTCTTCCGAGATTGCCAAATCCCATCATTCTTCTTCTTCTCCAAATCACCCATCGAAGCCTCCACCATCCATTCGACCCCCACCAAATCGACCAGAGATCACCATCATCTCTGCCCGAGATTGAGCGCACCACTGCCTCCTTTCCCCTGTCCAACGATCATTTGCCATTTCCCAACCAAGCTGGACATCGCCTCCTCTGCCTGTGGAAAGCACACCATCAAGCTACTCCGGATTTGCCTGACATCACCCCATCTCCCTGTTGCCACAATGCACTTCCACTGTGCCTTCCGTGTCGCTGCTATGCCACTGAAACGTTGATCACCGCTGCAAACTAGAACCACCCTAGCCCTGGATCCCAAGCCGAGCTCGAGACCATTCCCTCTGCACCATGCTAGCCGTCTTCTTCCTTTATGGCCGAAGCTCCTCAGATCGGAGATCCTCCACAGCCACCTGAGCCACCATTTCTTCGTGCCTTCCACCCTAACTGTCAGAACCCCCCTGTGCCACAAATCTCCACACGACACCTCCCACCGAAACTCCTCCATGCTATTGACTCTATCACGATCACCACCATCCATTTCGTTGTCTCCACCCAGTGCCGACAACAGCGAAGCCTCCCCGCAAGCCCCTCTATTCCGTGGTTTTAGTCTATGGAGAAGGGAGAAGATACGCACAAACGTGAAAGCGTCTCCTACCCCTATTGCTGATTTCAAGTTCTGCATGCTTCGCATAGCTGCATGGATTCCAAAGTGATCACCCAACAAGTAGATCAAAATATAACATAGATCTCAAAGGATGGGGTTTATCTGGCTTAAAATTGGTTTATTTATTTATTTGGGATTGTCAAAATTGCTTATTTTTATTTGAAAAATTAGGTGAACCTAGCCTAAGGGTTGTTTCCTAGAGACCAACGGTCTGATCTCCTAGAATAAATGATGATCGGTGTCTATCCAGCATCACCTTTATATAGGAAAAAAAGAGGCGCCGATATGTCTTCTCATTAGCCCTTGATCAGCCAATCAAGTGATCAAATAAGACCCTTTACAAAGAAGGAGTCTTTGGATGAAAGAACATGTCATTCCAGGCACCAAGAAACACCTTTGCATCTCTTTAAAATTCCAACACTTTTTCTTCTCTTGCCATGTGGCAATTGACCAATCAAAGAAAGGCTAAGGGGCGAGGGATTCGATAGGAAGTTTCGGTCAACCAAGAAATCTTCAAATAGAAGGACTTCTGGTTTTGAGATTGCATGCTAAAGAGAAGAGTCGCGACCCTTCATTTGTGCACCAACCATTATCCATGCCAAAGACCTTCTTTGACTGGCTGGTCAAAGCCTATTCAAAATGGGTGTCAAATAAAAGAGGATTAAAAGAAGTTTATCACCTAAAAGGTGATTAACAAGCAGAAGGACTCTTGGTCCTTCTGCACCCCTTATATTGCTATATATACCATTTGGCACCAATAGTCCCATGCTCGGGGACTTTTGGTTTTGGCGCATAAAGGCTTCTTTAGTTGCAGATAAAATCTAAAAAAATGCCACCCCACTTAGTACTCATGCCAATTTAAGTCTTACTAAAATTAGTTAGTCCAATTAGCAAGCTAATAGACCCAAACCAATTGGATTAGGAGTTAGGATAACCTATATATGCTTGTATGTAATCTAGCTAGCCAATTAGGATCCCATGATCCTAATAAAACTCAATTGACTTCCTAGGTCAATTCTCTGATGTGTGTGACCCTTTGGATTCCACGTCTAGCCAGCAGTAGGTCTAGGTCCAAGTTGTTTCGATCCAATCAAAATTGATTGACCTAATTAGGTCAATTTGAGCTGACCTAAGTTACCAATTCGAACCAACTTTTAAATGACTCATGAATCCAATCAATTTATTCATGATCACCTACAAGACATGATTGACGTCTAGCAATATGTCATGCCTACCCAAAAGAGAGGAATTTGATTGAAATTACCAAAAAACCTTCAATGAAAAGTCTCCGTATAATTCAATTCTTCAATCTCCCTTTATCTCGAATAAGTGATGGGTATGGATAATTATCAAACTGTTGACCCCTGAAGTGTTTGATGATAACAAAACATTGGAGCATGTATTTTGTAGGACAACTACCAGACAACTAGTTTGTCATTTCTGTTTCTTTTCATTTACTCTTAGAATACTTGGGTTATTGGTGAACCCTTTGGTTGTAAAAACCAAATAGGTTCTTTGGTGAGCCTACTGAAAACCAAAGTGTAGAGATTCTAGGTGAGCCTGTGAAAACCTAGTGTTGGGTTTCTTGGTGATCCCTTTCAAAATCAAAGTGTAGAGGTTGGGATTGTGAGCCTGAAAAAAATCCGACTGTATTCTGGTTTGGGGGGGATATAGTGAAAATCCTGAGTGGTGAACTTGGATAGTGGACGTAGGAGTTGGGTTGCTCCGAACCACTCTAAACTTATTTTATTTTGTGTTGTGCTTTACTTACTTTTTAGCTTCCGTACTAAATTCTGATTAACACAACACTCAACCACTAAAAGGAATTACTTGTGCACATATTTGTAAGAAATTTTGTAATTCCCAATTCACCCCCTCTTGGGAAAAGCCACCTGGGCAACAGCTGGTATCAGAGCAGTGTCTCTGATTACTCAAGTAAAGATTGATGGCTCATTCCATGAGTATATCCTTGGCCGAAGGCTAGTCAACAAATAGACCTCCACTATTCATAGGCACTAATTACTCTTATTGGAAAGCACGAATGAAAATTTACATTCAAGCTGCTGATTTTCAATTATGGAAGGTCATCTTAAAAGGGCCACACATTCTCATGATCAAAGTTGATGGAGTGGACATCCCTAAGCCTGAAGAGGACTGGGATGATCATGACATGAAAATGGGGAAATTGAATGCCAAAGCAATGAACTTGCTATACTATGCTTTGGATGCAAATGAGTTCAATCGAATTTCCACTTGCTTTCAGCAAAGGAAATCTGGGACAAACTCGAAGTGACCCATGAGGGAACTTCCCAAGTAAAAACCTCAAAGATAAAATTTTTAGTTCACAACTATGAACTGTTTAAAATGGAACCTTTTTAAAATAATTTCTGCCATGTTCTCTAGATTTACAGATATTATTAATGGTTCGAAGAGTCTTGCAGGGTATACTTAGATGCTGATCTAGTTCAGAAGATACTTCGATCTTTACCTGACAAGTGGGATCCCAAAGTGACAGCAATCCAGGAGGCCAAAGACCTCAATACATTACCACTGGATGAACTACTGGGATCATTCATCACCCACGAGCTGACTATGCAGCACAGAACTGAAGACGAACAAAAGCAAAAAGAAAACTATAGCCTTCAGAGCTGCTACCGAATCAATGAGGGATGATGAAGAGTCTAAAGAAAAAAGCACCTCCTCTAATGATGACCTAGAAGACGATGATATTGCAATGGTTGTGAGGAGATTCAGAAAGTTCATGGAAGGAAAGAAAGGAAGATTCAATTGAAAATTCCATAGGAAGGATTATGGAAACGAAAAAGAAAATGACAGAGAGAAAGATAAAGAAGTAGTCCCCACATGCTATGAATGCAAGAAGCCGGGGCACATTCATCCAGACTATCCTCTATTGAAGAAATCCTTCAGACAGAAAAAGAAGAAGAAAGTCATGGTTGCCACATGGACCAATAGTGAAGAATCATCTTCGTCTAAAGAAGAAGAGACCACCAAGGCTGCAAATCTGTGTTTAATGGGTCTCGAAGATGATGTAACATCCCTTAGCAACTATACTGAATTTACATTTGATGAATTAAATTCTGTATTTCATGATCTATTATCTGAATTTAAGAAAGCTGGAGTAAAGATAAAATCATTGAAAAATATGAATGACTCTTTACTCAAACAGAAAAATGAAATTTCAGAAAAGAACCTTTTATTGCAAAAAGAACTGCATGACTTTTCTAAAAGAAATGAAAAGCTAAAAAATGAAAATCTCTTATGTGAAAGGAAAGATAATGATTTGATTACTAAAAATATTGAACTGAAAAAGGAGGTTAAAAAACTCAAGCCATTAGTTGAAAAACTTACTTTGTCTTCAAATAAGCTTGAGTTAATTTTAAAAGAACAACGAATTTTAGGAAACAAAGCTGGAATTTGTTTTAAAACTTCTATTATGAATGGAATTTAAGCAACTACCTTTATAAATCTAAAGTACCTGTTCAAAACATATTATCACAAAAAGCTTTGACTGCACCAAAAACTGTTTCAACTTCAAAATCTTTATTGTATGTTCCTAAGAACTTGAGCAAAAGTGCTTATATTTCAAAAGGTTCAAAATCTGCTTCAATTGCATCAACTTTTAGAACTTCTAATTCTGCTCTTATCAAAAACTCTAAAGTTGTATGCCATGTTTGCAAAAGAATAGGACATAAAGCTTTTGACTGCAATAATTCTAGAAATATCCATAAGAATATAAGAAAAATTTGGGTTCCCAAAGGAACCACCTCTGCTGACCTGCAAGGCCCCAAGGTAGCTTGGGTACCTAAAAGAATTCATTGATTATTTTGTAGGAATTTCTTGCAGCCCAAAAATTGAAAAAAATATGGTACTTAGATAGTGGCTACTCAACACATATGACGGATAACAAGGACCAGTTTATCACCCTTGAAATGAAAGAAGGAGGCATGGTCACCTTTGGAGACAATGGCAAAGGGAGAATAATCGGTATTGGTAAGATCAAAATAACTCCTTCACTTTTATTGAAAATGTTTTGCTAGTAGACAAGTTGAAGCATAATCTTTTAAGCATAAGTCAATTATGTGATAAAGGCTTTAAGGTTGTCTTTGAATCTTCTATATGTATAGTAACTAACTCTTTAGATTCTAGCAATAAGTTCATTGGACATAGACTTGGGAATATCTATGTGGTAGATCTTAATGATCTTGCCATGTCAAGTAGCCCCAGTCTAGTTGCAATGAATGCTAAGACCAAAGAGTCGTGTTTATTATGGCATAGATGATTAGGTCATGCTAGCATACATACTGTTGCCAAATTGATTTTTAAAGATCTTGTTAGGGGCATGCCTAAGTTCAAAGTTAATTTTGATCATGTTTGTGATGCATGCTAAATGGGTAAATAAACTAGGAAGAGTTTTAAATCAAAGAATATAGTTTCTACAACAAGACCACTTGAACTACTTCATGGACCTTTTCGGACCTACTAGGACCACAAGCCTAGGAGGTATGAAATATGCTCTTGTGATAGTAGATGATTTTTCAAGATTTACTTGGATTTTGTTTATTGCTTCAAAAGATGAAACCTTTCATGTTTTCAAAAAATTCAATAAAAGGTTTCAAATCAAAAGAACTTATCTTTAATTTCCATTAGAAGTGATCATGGAACTGAATTTGAAAATCAATTTTTTGAAGATTATTGTACTGAATTTGGCATTGATTACAACTTCTCTGCTCCTAGAACACCTCAACAAAATGGTGTTGTAGAGAGGAAAAATAGGGCATTGGAAGAAATGGCTTGCACAATGTTGCGCAAAGGCAATCTTCCAAAAGTACTTTTGGGATAGAAGCGGTGAACACTGCATGCTATATTTTAAACCACGTTTTGATCCATCTATTTTAAAGAAAACCCCCTATGAGCTTTGGAATGATAGAAAATCCAATATCAGCTATTTTCATGTGTTTGGATGTAAATGCTTTGTTCATAACAATGGAAAAAATAACTTAGGAAAATTTGATTCTAAAGCTGATGATGCAATTTTCCTAGGTATTCATTACATAGCAAAGCATATCGGGTTTTTAATAAAAGGACTCTTACTATTGAAGAGTCAATACATGTTGTATTTATTAAAACTAACCCTACACCTTATAGACAAGAATAGTGCATAGATAATGATGCAGGTATGTTGCAAAAAGGAATGGAGGACTTGAGCATTCAAGATAAAGACACTCAAGATGGAGAAGAAACGGTAAGTAAGGATCACACCGATATACCGAGGGACCGAAGGTATGTTACATCTCACCCTAAAGAATTAATCATAGGAGATCCTTCACATGGTGTTAGGACTAGGTTTGTACATAAGGATGCAAATGATTACCTAGCCTTTGTATCATAAATAGAACCCCATAGCCTAGAAGAAACTGAGACTGACCCAAACTGGATGATGGCAATGCATGATGAATTAAGCTAGTTTGAAAGGAATAGGGTATGGACACTTTTAAATAGACCTACTGACCATCCAATAATAGGAACCAAATGGGTATATAGGAATAAATTAGATGGACAAGGAAACATAATAAGAAACAATGCTAGACTAGTGGCTAAGGGATATAACCAAGAAGAAGGTATTGATTTTGTTGAAACTTATGCACCTGTAGCAAGACTAGAAGCCATTAGATTACTACTTGCATTTTCTTGCTACATGAATTTCATACTTTTTCAAATGGATGTAAAGAGTGCATTTCTCAATGATTTTATCTCTGAACAAGTTTTTGTGGAATAACCACCAGGTTGAAAATCACACATTTCCAAACCACGTATTTAAATTAAACAAAGCATTGTATGGTTTGAAACAAGCACCTAGAGCCTGGTATGATAACTTAGCACTTTCTTAATTAAAAATAATTTTTCAAGAGGAAATGTAGATAAAACCTTATTTATCAAAAAGAAGAATAATGATATCTTAGTTGTACAAATATATTGATGATATCATTTTTGGTGCAACTAACGAATCTCTATGTAAAGAATTTGCTAAGCTTATGCAGGAAATTTGAAATGAGCTTAATGGGCGAACTAAACTACTTCCTTGGACTTCAAGTAAAACAAACAAAGGAAGGCATCTTCATCAACCAAGCCAAATACATCAAATAAATCATCAAAAAGATTGGTATGGAGAGTAGCAAATCAATGAGCACACCCATGAGCCTAGCTTGCAGATTGGACAAAGATGAAAATGGATCCAATGTTGACCAAAGCTATATAGAGATATGATTGGATCCCTATTGTATTTCACTGCAAGTAGACCTGACATATTATATAATGTATGTGTATGTGCTAGATTTCAGCCATCACCAAAAGAAACACATAGGCTTGCTGTTAAGAGAATAATTAAATACTTGAAAGTAACAAGTAATTTATGAATTTGGTATTCTAAACATTCTACCCTGAATTTGATTGGATTCTCTGATGCTGACTATGCTGGTTGTAAAAAAGATAGAAAAAGCACTAGCGGTACATGCCAATTTCTAGGGTTGAATTTAATTTCATGGCACTGTAAGAAGCAAAACTCCGTAGCCTTGTCCACTGAGGAGGGAGTACATGGCTGCTGGTAGTTGTTGTGCTCAAGTGTTATGGATTAAACAACAACTAGAAGACTTTGGTGTATCATAATCTAAAATTTCAATTAAGTGTGATAACACAAGTGCTATCAATTTGACAAAGAATCCAATTCAACACTCTAGAACCAAGCACATTGAAATTAGATATCATTTTATTAGAGATCATGTTTCAAATGGTGATATAGTGCTTGATTTTGTTCTTATTGAAGATCAATTAGCTGATATATTTACTAAGCCACTTAATCAAGACAGGTTTGACTAATTAGAAGTGAATTAGGACTTTGTGATCCTTTTAAATTCTCTAATCTAATTCCTTCAAATTTAAGGAAACACCATCTAGAGAACCTCCTGATTTCATTCTCTATCATAGAGCCTAAATTTCCTTAGAAATTTTCCCCAAAATCTCTTAGGTTTGTGATTGAATTTTTCAAAACCTGATTTCTCTGTTCGAGTCGACTGGTTCTTAAACTGAGTCGATTGGATTCTCTGTGTATTTTGGGCAAGTTCTGGCTTAGCCGGCTCGAGCCTTTCTAGGGCTTTTTTGAGTTGACTGGATTATCACGCTTGATTTTTTATTTTGGGATGTAAACCCCATTCCGAGCCTTCTAACCTCCATCTCATCCTTCTAATCATCCGTTCCTCTCCTAATCCTATTCCTAATATTCCTCACTCCTTTCTAAGCTCTCCATTCTCTCATCTCTTCCTCTTTCCTAGCAATGGCTCCTAAACATGCTACCGGGAAATGCTTTTTACGGGTCGTTCCATCCGTGGAAAGGGAAAGAAGAATGAAGAGGCATCAAGAAGAGCTGACTGCCATTGTTCATCGTGAAGAACTTGTGGAAGAACCTGTAAGGGCTGCTCCAATTGCTTTGAGTCAAATCCCTTCAATGTCCACAAGACTGGTAACTTCTGGCTGTTGTATCATCTTTGAATTTATTAAGAAAATAGGGTTGAAGATTGGTGATTTGATTGAGGATCAGGGATGGAGGAAATCTTGCTCTCTAAATGAAAGAACCTACCCCTCACTTGTTAAGAAGTTTTATGAAAATTTGAGAGTAGGTACAGATCATGTAGAGTCTACAATTAAATGAAGAAGAGTTTTTATCAATGAAGAAGTTATGCACAACCTACTGGATTTACCTACTGATGGGGTGAAATACCTAGTAATTAAGGATAGAGAAAAGGCCTTGAGAACTATCCTAAACAAGGAAGATGTCAGTGGGATTGGAACTACCTTTGCCAATACTTTATCACTTGAAATGAGGTTATTGCATAATTTCATTAGTAGGATCTTTTTGCAAAGGACTGGAAGGTTTGATTGGGTAAGTGAGAAGGACATGTGCCTTATGGAACATATCATGGAAAAGACTCCTGTGAATTTATCTCATATTATCATTGTGCAAATGAAGGAGACTATCAGAAAGGCTAAGGCTTGCTTACCTTATGGAATGATGTTAACCCTGCTATTCAAGTCCCAAAAAGTGAATTTGGATGGTGAGGATGTAGTTGATTTGCACCATACTGACATCTGCACCTCCAAGTCACTAGTACATTCAAGTTGAAGGTGTTTGGAGAAAGAAAGGAACTAATATCAGGTCAATGGTAGTTCAAGCAGTGAAGAAGAAGAAGAAGAAGAAAATGAAGAAACTCTTGGTACTGCTACTGCTGAAGGTGGAACCTCTACTGCACCTATACCTGAACCAGAATCTCTCATTCCTGAACTTGTTGGCACTTTGAAGAGACTGATGCACCTTTCCCTGAATTTGATATGCCTGCACCTAAGTTCATGACAGCTGATATACCTTTACCAGACTTCACTCCTGCAGCTTCACATCCTCCAAATATCCAAGGTCAAATTGAAGATCAGATGAAGACTTTGACTGATTCACTGACAGGGACTATCACTTCACTTTTTGGTGATCTAAAATAGTCAATGGATAGTAGACTATCTCAACTGGAAGAACATGTTACAAGTTTGCAAGGAAAAGTTGAAGCAATAGAAACTTTGAGATATGCACCTTAAGTGGAACTTCAACCTATCTAAGACCTTATTTCTTCTAGTTCTAAAGCCATAAAGAAATCAGTTGATGCAACCTTAAACGAGTATAGAACTGAGTTGAATGAAGGCAGATGCACTATGGGAACAATTGCAGAAACAAGACAAATGGCAAATGACTACACCAAGGCATTGGAATTATCAGATCAGAACTTGGAAGACTAAGAGGATCTGCTGAAGCTGTTGCTAATGTCCAAGCTTCTAAACTTTTGTCAATGCAAAAGGAAATTGGTGAAGTCAAAGAGACTGTGAACAAGGTACCTACAAGCCTCAAGAACATGGAAAATCAACTTGGTGCAATCTGGATGGAGATTGTTTCACTCTGTGGCACTGTTAGGACTTTGGAGATCACTGCTAGGACTAGACCTTATATGATCCTTCTCCTATTTCTCTAGGGTCCTACTACTTCTCCATCCTAGAGCACCTCCACCTTATGCATCTTCCAGTAGACCTCCTAGACCTGCTTCTTGGTATGGTGCAAGTATGTCTATCAATGTACCTAACGAAGAATCTGATAGTGAGTAGGTCTTTGGTAATTTTTGTACTTTCTGGAAACTTTTTGAAGATTGTGTAATGTTTAATGTACTGAATCTTTTAATGGAAATACAATGAATATCCTTTTGGACACATGTGTGTACTTCTTTATCTTGTTAACACTCTCTAATATTTTTGAAATAGGATTCTCTCTTTAAATTGAGAAGGTTAAATTATCTCAAACAAATCTTAATATAATCTCAATCTACTAAAATCTGAGCTTAATTGTATAACTTTTTGATTTGATGACAAAAAGGGGAAGAACTATTATACAATAAAGTGCATGAAAGAAGAAACTTAATAGAATTGGAATAGAACTGCTAAAGCTAACTAGACAGGGGGAGCTTAATGAATATTGCATACCTTTTCTGTTGAAGTGTTCAAAAAAATGATAAAGGGGGAGAAATTTCACATTGATTAGAAATTTTATAAAAAGGGAGAGAAATACATGTTTAATTGCTTAAATGATTACTATTCTGCTCTCTACTAATTACATCTAACTGTCAATGCTTAATGTTGCTTAATACACACAAGCACTTATTCTCTGATGCTTACATTTATAGAATTGGCTTTGTGTATAACTATATAGCATACATTGATACTCATTTGAGAATACAATTAATATTGTGATACGTCAAACAAGTGTAAATGCTTACTATGATATACATCTATACTTGTGAATAGAATAGATTTTTTCATGCCCAGTGTTTTGTCATCATCAAAAAGGGGAAGATTATTGACCCCTAAAGTGATTTTGATGATAACAAAACATTGGAGCATGTATTTGGTTATCTAACAAACTCTTCAAATGGTTGACAAGTTTTTGTAGGACGACTACATTAACATACTTTTTAAACCCTACAACCTTTATTTCTTTGTGTTGAGTTGTAAGTAATTAGATCTTGTAAAGAAGAACCCAACAAAAAATTTTCCTATTTGAATCAAAGATAAAGGGTGCTTTTACTAGTTTTTAAGCTTTAATTTCTCTTGATATTGTTGTAAGAAGATCTTAAGGAAGTCTTCAAAGCTTGGCATGTGAGTTTTGGAGAATAGAAATTGGTCTAGCTAAAGAACCAATCTCAAGCCGATTAGATGGAGGAACCAGCCGACTTTGGCACTAGCACAAGAAAGAAAATCTCTGGTACTCAGACCCAGCCGACTGGCACCAAGTCCCAGCCGACTCATCCAGAACTTGGTTGAAAATGTTCTGAGAACCTCAGGGATCCGAGCTGACTGGATTTCAGCCTAGCCGACTCATCTAAAGTGAACTATTTTATTGACTGTGGAACCTAGCCGACTGGTATTCAACCCAGCCGACCCGAACCTGATCCGAGCCGACTCGAAGATGACCGAGCCGACTGGAATGTCGGGGTCTCTTCCCAATGGCTAGTTCCAGATTTCTGATTTTGAATACCAAAAGTGCTCCAACGGTAACCTGTCACTTCCTAATGGTCTACAATGTTCAAAATCAAGGGAAGGTAGTTGAAGTCTCTATAAATGAGGTATGAGAATATCCTTAGAGCGACTAATGAGTTGTTGAACATTTATTGAATATTTATTGAAGTAAGAAGAGAGAGCACTTGAGCTTTGAAGTCAGCCTTCAAGCCTTCACCAACTCTTATCAGAAGCTTGAAGCAACTTTTGAGGAAAGCAAGGAAGCCATTGAAGTGCATTGAAGGGCATTCAATTGAGCTTTGCTAGAGCTGCATTGGCAACCACCAGATAACTTAGTTTGTCATTTCTGTTGCTTTTCATTCTACTCTTAGAATACTTGGGTTATTGGTGAACCCGGTTGTAAAAACTAAATAGGTTTTTTTGGTGAGCCTACTTAAAACCAAAGTGTATAGGTTCTAGGTGATCTTGTGAAAACCTAGTGTTGGTTTCTTTGGTGATCCCTTTCAAAACCAAAGTATAGAGGTTGGGATTGTGAGCCTGAAAAATAATCTGATTGTATTCCGGTTTGGGGGATATAGTGGAAATCCGAGTGATGAACTTGGGTAGTGGACGTAGGAGCTGGGTTGCTCCGAACCACTCTAAACTTGTTTTGTTTGTGTTGTGCTTTACTTACTTTTCAGCTTCCGTACTTAATTCTGATTGACACAACACTCAACCACTAAAAGGAATTACTTTTGCACATATTTGTAAGAAATTTGTAATTTCCATTCACCCCTCTCTTGGGAAAAGCCACCTGGGCAACAAACCCAATTACTTAATCCTTTTAAATTTCAATTCGACAATGAAGACTCTAGTGATGATGATTTAGAAATAATTTCTAATCTCAACTTGCTTTGATCAAAGACTCCTTGAGCCATCAATCGAAAAGATTACTTGGGATAAATTTTCACTTACTAGGGACGATCAATTCCTTGTTGATCCACTCACATTTTTTATACACAACCCACTATATCCAAAATCACCCGTACATGACTTAATTGTCATGAATGAGTATGAACTAAAATATGGCTTCATGTACATAAGGAACCACGGTGATCTCAGGTCTAAGGATCACATGTACAACTTCCACTATAAGAACCATCTTTTGACAAGTAATAAGATCTCCATAAGATATTCTTAATGCAGATCAGTTTAGTGAACTTATATCCTAATGAGCACCCACATCCTTGTTTTAGTGTCCATATGGCTATGAGACCAACCACCCTCTCCATCGAGCATACATAGGATGTGCTAGTCTTACTGATAACATCGATCCTTCAATCGATGATCCAATGATTAGAAATCTTTTAGATTAGGATTTTTAGGAACTTAGGTCTCACCATTATGATTTTTATCATAATCCTAATTTCATTGTCCTAACCTTTGGGTTCATCATAATCTAATATATAGACATAGCAATATGATGAATAAATATGCCTTTTATTAATTAAATAATGTCATACAAGAGTTGGTAGATTACTATTATGCCCTTACAAAGATTGGCTTTAAGGGCACTTTCTTTCACTTCCTCTATTAAGTCATGCATTTGTGATTTCTGGGAAGTCTCTACCAATTCATCATTGTATCTATTTATTCTCTCATCCCCTTAAAAAGCATGGACAATTCTAGGGCACTAGAGAATGGGGCCATAGGTGGCAGGGTAATGATAAAATTGGTTCATCCCACATGCTTAATGTCTCCATATATTTTTTTGGCTTAGCCAAATTATCTATGTTGGTCTTTATGGTTGTGCAAAATTATTCTAAGATCAATTCATTCCCGAGGACCAGAGTTGATTGTTTAGAAAAAGTTAGAGGATCATTAAAGTTTTGAGCTAGGTATTGTCCCTCTAGTTTACTCTCGTGTTGACTAGACAATTCACCTCCCTCCTCTTATTTAGCTCAATTAATCGTTGGTCTATTTGATCCATTAGCTTATCGATAGATTGTTGTTGGGCTATAGTCATTTGTTGAAATTAAGAAAACCTATCGACATCTAGGTTGGTCTACAAGAAAGGTGGGTATGGTGCTTGCTGAACCTTCTCTTCAAATGATGGGCTATAATTAATTGGAGAAGGTTGATAATGGGGATAGGGCTGATCATAATATGATATCTCCATGAACATGGATCCTTTCATTGTCAGGGCAACCACTGGGTGTGGTTGCCATAAAAAATCTGGTTGAGCCCCCAACCTGAATTATAGGTATTAAGGTATAGGTTCCTCCTGAGCTGTAGGCCATTTAGGCTTGATCTTGATAGACTTGGTCATATATAGACTCAAGAGGTTGGTACATGGTTGGAAACTCACTCTTAAAGTGAGTTGGACTCAAATAGACTTGGTGTGCTGGGAGAAAGGGTTCTCTACTATAAGGATTCATTCTCCTGGCATAATTTAGTCTATTTGATTATTCTGATTATTTGGATATACAATCAAAGTTTTAGATCAAAGTAATCCTTACTTATTTATGTATTTATTTATTATTATTATTACTATTTTTTTTAGAGGAGTGGTGAGATGAAGAAGAAGAAGAGTTCTAAAGAAAAGGGCCTAAGGAGTCCTTGAGCTAAGAGTGAGAAAAGAATTAATTAGGATTGATGTGATTTACAAACAAGTTAGCATACATGGACTCTCTATCCTAGGATTATCCTAAATCTAGACAACTCCTAACTTTCAAGGCAACCTTGAGCCTTTCAAGTTAGAAACTAACTAATCAACTAGCCAGGTAAGTGTAAGATCGATGGGGGTCCCCTCGTTGCTTTGCTTAGACTCCAATTAGATTGGCCAAGTCAATCAATAGAATCAATTAAAAACTACCTTTCTTTAGGACTACATCATCCTTGAACCCCTTCCCTAGATACAGTTAATCAGCCAATCCTGGCTCAGTCCAACTCTTTTGGATGCCTTGTCCTATTGAGCTCGAGCTTCTTAGGGGCTGGCATCTAATTGATTTTAATTAATTGACTTAGGTCAATGCAAGATCCTGGGTAGTGGTGTGGGCCAAGCAAGGATTATCAACTCCCCACCTTATGTTGTTTATGGATTAATGCCTTAAGATGTTTTATGAAAATATGCCATGCAATAAAAGAAAGTGTCTCAAATAAGTAAAAATCTTTTAAGTTTTAATTAGTTGTGCTATTTTAGTTAAGTGTTATGTGGGTGTCTGTTTTCTTTTCTATATTATGTTATTTCAAGCAAGAGAGGTAAAATGTAGCTTTTAATCTAGGTTAAATAGGTGTGTGAAAAGAAAAAAAAGACTGAAATTAGGTTAAGCAAATAAAAAAACTATAGATTAAGGCAAGAAATCAAATCGATATTTAAGGTAGAAATTTTTTTGGATTAATTTTAAAAAGGAAAAAAAAACTAAAAAAGAACCTTTTTTTTATATTAGTTTGAAAAAAAAAAAGAACTAATTAAAAAGAAGAAACTAAAAAGGATTTTTTTGGTTAATTTGAAAAGGAGGATAGTAATAAAAAGAGGGGGAAAAAATGGTAGCTTTTTTTTAAAAAAAGAAGGCTCATCAAAGGAAACAAAAAAAAAAAGGAAATTTTTTTGGCTAATAAGAAGAGGTAGAAAGTAATTAGAAGTAACTAAGAAAAAAAAAAAGTAATCTAGGATTAGGATTGATCTCTCCAAATCGCAGAAAATTCCTTCTCATCTTTTTTTTGGTTTTTCTTTTTGGCTTTTCTGGATCTGCAAAAAAATTACTACATTGAATTAACAAGAAATCAAAGAGATAAAAAATGTTAGCGTTCATCCCTTCCTCGGTAATTGAACCAAAAACTCGAAAGGTCACGATGTTGTTGTTAAGACATCATGGCTATTAGTTTAATTAACCAACTTTCAAAAAAAATATATAGAAAGAGTGAGTCAGGTCGAATATATGGAGAAGGCAGTGTGTAAAAGAAATTGAAATCTTTGATTATAATAGGCAAAGGAAAGAATGATTTGAAGTCAAAAAAATGTTCAAAGTATAACAAAGAAATAAAATGGTACGTTCGATCTGCTAGTCAGATCTTAGTATCAACTTTCAAGAAGAATAAATAATAAGAATTTAAATTACATAAAAAAAATCTGATTACAAGGAATTAAAAATAATAAATAAACTAAGAAAAATAGTAACAAAGAGTAGAAGTAAATCGGCACAGCCTTGTCAGGAAGATGGACGATGAACTCCCCTCTTTCTTCATACTCCTCAGAGTGAACTGGCTTTCTCTACTTCTTCCTCCTTGGATCTTGATCTAGAGATCAGCATGAGTAAAAATATGGCATAGATGGCATAGCTTTTCCTCTAAGAAACCTCACTCTTAGAAGCCAACCCACAACCCAAAGCCAGACCTCCTACCCTGTACCATACTCCTCTCTCCAAGTGCTCTCTTCTGTAACTCAGGGGTCCTTTAAATAGAGCTCATCTAGGGCTTCCTTCTGATCAAATTTGGACTCAATCAGGCTCCCAATCAACTAGATATTGCTAGAAGAATCCTTAACCATCCGATGTGTGATTAGATGAAACAATCATTGCCTTCTTCTTTCTCTAGCAGAGAGAGTCCGATCTGGACTCATCAAATCCTTGGTTCCCTGAACCCTAATTAAACTCTAATTCTTCCCATCGGACGACGGTGGCATGAGGTGACGGTGGGATGGGCACTCATGGTGGATGGCGATGATGATAGTGGCCAAACAGGGGACTAAGAATAGGGAGAAGAATGGTTTGGGGATGGCTGTGGCATGGCTTTTTCGGTCAATAGCAAGTACCTGGCATCCCCTCCAGCCATGGGCAGCAGCGGGTGGTGGTTGAAGATGGGAATCCCTTCATGGTGAAGAGCATAATGGCGGTTGTGGCTTGAATAGTCGAGAGATGGTAAGAGAGGAGACCAACGGTGATGGAGAGCTTGGAACATGGAGACATGATGACTGGATGGTGGTGATGGGTAGCGGGACGACAGATCCAGCAGTGACTGGGAGGGAGATGGCATGGTGGCATTGGGATGGAAGCTCTGGGTGGATGGTGGCCAAATGGAGAAAGGAGTGGTGGCCAGCCAAAAAAATTATATCTTCAGTGGTTTTTCCTAACGAGGGATGGCTCCCTGCAGTGAGCGAGAGATCCTGGCAACTTCAACGGCCATGGGCGGTGATGGCGAGCGAAGATGATTCTCGGAAAGGGAGATGGTCCATAGACAGGGTCCATGGACTGGTAGCCATGGCTGCATGTGGACCAGCCCTCGTATCATAGACCTAGTGGTTGGTCCATGGTGGACTGGCTACTTTAAAATATATGCAATTCTTTATTAACTTTTAAAATTCGATTCCGGGTCTATTTGAATTCGATTTGAGTACTATCTATGCACATTGGACTCCAGAACTTAAGCTCTTTTCAATCCATTGGCTCATTTTCTATAAAACATCATAAAAAATATCAATTCTTAATAATACTAATTATTAATACTTATTTTAATGACAAAATTGGGATATTGATAGACTAATCAGTTATGCTATTTTAGTTAAGTATTATGTGGTATTTTTATTTTCTTTTTATGTCATGTTATTTCAAGCCAAGGAGTAAAAGGCAGCTTTTAATCTTGGTTAATTATGTAAGAAACTAAAATTAAGTTAAGCAAATAAAGAAACTATTAGTTTTGTAATTAAGGCAAGAAATCAAATTAGTATTTAAGGTAGTTAATTAAAAAGTTAAGCAATTTTTTTAGTTAATTTTTTAAAAAGGAAGAAACTAAAAAATAAATTTTTTTTGGTTAGTTTGAAAAGAGAGAAACTAATTAAAGGAAGAAACCAAAAAAGAATTTTTTTTGTTAATTTGAAAAAAAGGATAGCAGTAAAAAAGAAACAAATCTAAAAGAAATTAAGTAGTATTTTTTAAAAAAGAGACTAATCAAAGGAAACAAAAAAAGAAAGTTTTTTTTGGTTAATATGAAAAAAGAAAAATTAATTAGAAGCAACTAAAAAAGGGAATTAATCTAGGATTAGGATTGATCTCACCAGAATCGCAAAAATTTCTTTCTCCCCTTTCTTTTTCCTTTTTTAGCCTTTTTGGATCTATAAAAAAAGAAAAAATTAGTACACTAATTTACAAGAAATCAAGAGATAAAAAATGTTAGCATTCTTGCCATCCCTGGCAACGGTGCCAAAAACATGATATGCCGCAATGTTGTCGTTAAAACATCGTGGCTATCAGTTTAGTTAACTGACTTCTAAATTAAATTAAAAATTTATAGAAAAGGTGAGTCTGGTCGAATCCATAGGGAAGGTAGTATGTTGAATGTTTTGATATCCTTGACTTAAAAAAATTAAGAGACTAAAATTGGATAGATAAAAACTAAAAGTGTAGAAAACAAATATATGGTACTAGGATCTATTATTTCGATCCTAGCATCTACTTGCAATGAAAATAAAGGATGCAAATTTAAGGGTACAGAAAAATAACTTCTTATTAATTAAAACTAGGGTCCTATTACAAAATGTAATTGAATAAACAAAAAAACTGTAATAAGACTATAAGTAGTCGGCACGGTCTCATTGGAAAGATGGTTGACGAACTCCCTTCTTCCTTCATACTTCTCGAGCAAACTAACTTTCTCTGCTTCTGTTTCCTTGGATCTTGATCTAGAGATTGGGGTAGGTAAAATAATGGCATAGAAGATAGCTTCTCCTCTAAGAAACCTCACTCTTAGAGGCCACCTGTAATCCAAAGCTGGACCTCCTACCTGTACCATACTCCTCTCTCCAAGATGCTTTCTTCTTAGCACAGGGATCCTTTAAATAGACCTTCTATAGGGCTTCCTCTCAATCAAATTGGGCTTAATCAGGCTCCAAATCGATTGAATATCGCAAGGAGAAATCTAGACCATTGATTTGCTGCATGATGGATCGATCAGTGTGCTCCTTCCATCTTTGGCAATAGAGTCTGATTCAGACTCTTGAATTCCCGAATTCCCACTTTCCCTCTTCAATCAAGACTTGGATTTGAGCACGATGAGGATTGGTCGGCGATGGGCGGTGGCATGGGGCAGCGACGGCGGCAGTGGTGTTGGTAAAAAAAAAGGGAAGGCATCGATCGTTAGCACGGTGGTCCTGGGCTTCTCGACGGTATTGGGTGATAGCTAGTGGTGGGGGATTTGATGGAAAAGAGGCCGACAATGAGCGACGACGGGAGATGGAGTCGATGGTGACCGATCGATGAAGAAAGAAAATGATGGCCAATGGCTTTTCCATGATTTTTCTGGCGAGGAAAGTCTCCCAATGATGAGGGGAAGCTCCAATGACCGGACGTCTATCAGGATGGTGGCAGTCGGGCGACAAAAACCTTCCATGATCAATGGCTCAAAGCTGTTGACCATGAGCCATTGCATCTATGGACCGGGCGTGCCTTTGTAGACCAAGCAACTAGTCCATGGTGGACTGGTTGCTTTAATATTGTGTATTTCTTATATAAACTTTTAAAATTCAATTTTGGGTATGTCTAAACTTGATTCGAGTGTCGTTTGCACCGTTGGACTCAAAAAATTGAGCTCTTCACAATGACAATCTTATTTCCTACAAATGATGTATAAAAGTATCAATTTGATATAAATAAAGTAGTTTAATTATTAAATTAATATTTTTATATCTGTATATGATATAATTGTCAATGAGATCGATGCATGCTGATTTTATTTTCCAACATTTACATCTATCATATCTTATCATGATCTTGTAGGGTAGGTTTTTAGAATTATTCTAATGCATGTTTTCTTGAATAAAAGTGTTTTAATTTAATATTGTTCTATTGGTTTTTTTAAAAAAATTCATGTATGAAATCTTGTCCTAGTTTTCCAACACTATGATGATTTGTGAGACTTTGGTCTCGCAAACAAATCTCGGTGTGCCACATGTGATCATTCGATGGAAGCATTTTTTCCATACTCAGATTTGATATGTTTGGTAGTTTTATTAGTTATGGGTTTTCCTCCAACCTGCAAAAATTTATTTTTTGGTCATCTTCTATTTTTCATTCTTCTATTCTCCATTCCAAACAGAGAGTTGTTAAGGTTTGTCCTCCCATCGTGACCTCCCTCTGTGCTTTTCCACTCTTTGATTAGGTGCTGATAAATCCTCTTTCTTCTTTTTCTTTTCCATTAGGTAGTTTCTCCTATTTTTATCTAGTTCTCGTTTGTTATATTCCTCTCATCCAGTCTTGATAAAGGCCCAAGGCCCATTAAGGCCCATAAAGGCCAAGGCCCATCAAGGCCCAAGGCCCACCAAGGCCAACCACTTCAGTTATTCGGTTACAACCACTTCGGTATTCTGTTATTCGGTTACAACCACTTCGGTTATTCGGTTATGTGGTTACAACCATATTCTGTTATTCTGTTATTCGGTAACAATCACATTCAGTTATTCGGTTATTCAGTTACAACCACTTCAACTATATTCTGTTATTACAACCTCTATAAAAAGGGTAAGAGGGGATACTCCAAGGGTAAGCAAGGTCTGAGGCCACTCCACTCTACTCACTCCCTTTTCCATCTATGCTATTCTTGAATTCTCCATTCTGTTGATGCCTAGACCACCCACTGACTTGAGCATCCGAGTGTCCCCCGTAGGATATCCGGTCTGGGATCTTTGTAGGTGTCCAATCCATGCCAGAGAGCAGGATCAGAAGCACGAGTGGGATGCCCAACGCTGTCGAAGTTCCAGTCCAGATGATCTAGCGATAATAGATTGGCGCACCAGGTAGGGGGCCATTATTCTCTCTTGGAAAGGGAATTCCAGGAAGTAAAGATGGAGGAGATGACAAGGACGATGCTGATGGCTCCATCAAGCTTCTTCTCCCCGGATCCATGCTCACAAGATCAAGAAACCAGAGCTCCCAGTAGGCTCCACTCTCTAGCCGCAAGGGCGGCACCGCCTTCTTCACCCGTTTTGGGCATCTGCTTCCACCACTCCTCTGCCTTGTGGTAGAGCTTCAGGAAAAGGAGTCCTGCCTCCAATCGTGGCCGCCAAACATCACCGAGCTCCTCCACCTTGTGGTGGAGTTCCAGGAGAAGGAGTCCCGCCTCCGCACATCTCCGGCTCCCTCCACATGACCATCCAAACCACCGTCGGATCAAGAGGAACAAAAGAACTAAGAGCAAGAGAACCAAAAAAAAAACCCAATATTAGAATAGTGACGGGAAACCACCAAGGCTTTTTCTGCACGGCGGTAGTACAAGGCGGCAAGCCACTTCTCATAGAGATCTGGTTTCCGGTGATCATGCTGGCGTTGACGGAGAGGAATGCGGTCAATTTGCCACCACCATTGGCAGCAAGCCGGACAGATCACTGGAGCTTCATCGCGCTTCCGGATGTGGTGGTTGTCAGGTCCCCCGCTTCTCTCTCTTTCTGCCATGAACCAGAGTTTTCGAAGCTCCAATGCCAAGGCCTCGCCGAGCAAGATCGATGGGAGATTCCATGCATTTGTGAGGCCGGCTGTGCTCAACCTTCCCCGGGACTCCAAAATCGGTGTCCGATCTCTTCGATCCACCCTCAAGTTCGTGACATCCAGCTCCCGGACTTTAAAGAAGACTTCACCGCCACTGATCTCTGCCACCAAGAAGGCTGACGGGCTTCTCGACACAATCGCAATACTGGATGGCCACTCCGACAGAGAGAAGAAAACCTCTGAGATGCCCTGGCTATCCTCTATGCTCTGGACCTCTAGGCGTTCGCCGTTACCTCAGTGATGGAGGACTTCAGCAGCATCGCATGCGCCCGCCTCACGATGGTCATCCGGCTGGCTACCACGATGATGTCACCTCCACGATCCTCCTTACTGCATGCTCTCCCCTCCTCATCGTCGCAGCCCACGGCAATGGCCACTCCATCAACGGTCAACCACAACGATCCCTCGTCGGGGTAGCTCATCTACCCCTAGATGCTTAGAACCGATGGCCACGACCTTGTAGACGCGGGGGGTGGCGAGGTTGTTCCCGATGGCCTGGAGCTGGCGGGCAGCAGACCATGAACGGAAGAGACTCCAATAGAGGGAACGGAAGTCACCGCCACAGGGGCGGTGGGGGTAATGGTGCTCACGGCTGAAGGAGGAGGAGTCCATGCCCGCCACCTCCAAGAAGTTCTCTGTACACCTTTTCCCGCACCAAGATCTTGCCCGGGCAGCAAGACCGTGTTGCCAGTGAGATCCTCTCCTCCCCATGGGGAGCTTCAAGGAAGTTGTCACCATCGCCTCCGATCTCTGCATCATGACCACCGGATCCTGCCAGATCGCCAGTTGAAAAATATGCATATATCAATTCTGAAGCAAACGCCAGCCCAAGTCATGGATCAAAGACATCGATTCTGGTGCTCCCCAAGCACACCTCTCCATGGCATCCTTCGAGTTCAAAATAGAGCCGGCACTGGAGTGACATTGATGGCCCCAGTTGTCAGGTCATGAGTGCACTGGTAACGTGGTGCATGGGTCCCAGTGCAGGCATAAAACTTGAGCAAAGAACGTAAGGTCCATTGAATAAAGAGTTGGAATTAACATGGTTCCCATGAGCTTTGGGTGCTTTGGCTATCAGTCAACATCCGGTAGTAGGAGGAAGTAGTGGCCAATGGTTTGAGATGTGGTCCAACTTACAAGAGCTGTCAAGGGCCAAGACAATTGAAACATTTATTTATATAAAAAAACAAATCATCCAAAGGCATCTAGGCTGGGAGTTCTCGGTCCTGCCAAGAAGGGCCCCTCCATGGAGGTCATCATTGACAATGCCCTCTAAGTCATCCGCATCGCAAAGGCTCACGAAATCTTGTGAAGGCCCGTGAAGGCCCATGAAGGCCTTAAGGCCCATGAAGCTCATGAAGCTCAAAATTGTGAGTATACTATTGCCCTACATATTTTTAAATAAATAAATCTTTCATTTGGTGTGCCGACTGCAGACTTCAAAGGAGATTAAGGATGAAGTCAGAAGAGATTCCTCAATTTCTGAGATTCTTAAAATCATTTCCTGCATGGGTCTGAAAGGAAGGCTCATTAAAGCCTATCTTATTAGGGCCCACTAAATATTATTATCAAATATGCACAAAGGATCTTGCAATCCTAGAGTCAATCATCTTTTAAATAATCAAATATGCCACTAGCCATCTCAAGAGCAGGTCCAGAATTTTTTCAAATTCGTTATCCGCAGCTAGAATCTCGGCTTGCCTCTTCCAACCGATCTATCCCAAGAAATGCCTGTTGGAACCTAGAAATCCAACGACTGGATAGCCCTGAAAAAAGGTATGAGGAGCCTCCGAGGTAAACCATCATGTCACTTTGACCTCTTTCATTTATCAATGAGTTCTCCATTTTATTTTTCGAACTCTTCTAACTTGAACTGCGAAGTGTCTCCTACCAGAGGAATCCCGATCAGGAATTTATTTGTAGGAACCTCTAAAGGCCATATTTTCTTCAAGGCTGATATTTTTGAAGGCCCATATCTTCTTCAAGGTCGATGACTTCTTAATGGCCTATTCTTCTTGAAGGTCGATCTCTTCTTGAAGGCTGATATCTTCTTAAGGCCAATCTCTTCTTAAATGGCTAATATCTTATTAGGTCCACTGAAGCCCATGGAAAGGCTCATTAAAGCTATCTTATTAGGGCCCACTAAAGCCCATGGAGAGGTTCACAAAAACCTATCTTATTAGGGCCCACTGAAGTCCATGGAAAGGCTCATCAAAGCCTATCTTATCAGGGTCCACTGAAGCCCATGGAAAGGCTCATCAAAGCCTATCTTATCAAGACCCACTGAAGCCTAAGAAAGGTCTACTGAAGCCTATCTATTTTTATCAAAAGCGTAAGGATAATCTACGTGATTTACCCTACAAAGTGCCGAGTTGGGCCTGATCAGC
This sequence comes from Areca catechu, assembly GCA_021397845.1. Lineage (NCBI taxonomy): Eukaryota > Viridiplantae > Streptophyta > Magnoliopsida > Arecales > Arecaceae > Areca > Areca catechu. The sequence goes on along the minus strand of CM038042.1, from coordinate 77,384,378 downwards.
CTATCTTAATCAAAAGGCATAAGGATGATCTACGTGATCTATCCTATGAAGTGATGAGGTGGGCCTCATCAGCCTGTCTTAATCTTTATCAAAAGGCATAAGGATGATCTACGCGATCTACCCTACGAAATAAAGAGGTGGGCCTAATTAGCCTATCTTGTTCTCTATTAAAGATCATGCCTTGTGAAATGCCGAGGTAGGCCTGATCAGCCTGTCTTATTCTATTCTCTATAAAAAATTCAGAAAATGATACATATGGTTTACACTTATTGATGAAGTGCCAAAATGGCCCAATCTTTATTCTGGGATGACCTACATGGTCTATCTTATAGCAAATCTGGTGCATCTAAGTGATGATCTGACCAGCCTATCTTATTCTCTGTCATTATCAGTCAAAGGCAGATATAATCGGTCAACTGATAAAGTGCAAAGGCTATTATTTATTACTCCCTTCACTGAAAATGAAGTCAAAGTCAGAGCAGTTCACTAGCAACATTTTTCAGCTTGGGAGTGGGGGGCTGTGTTATATCCTCTCATCTAGTCTTAATAAAGGCCACAAGGCCCATTCAAAGGCACATTAAGGCCCATCAAGGACTAGGCAACCACTTTGGTTATTCGGTTACAACCACTTCGGTTATTCGGTTATGTGGTTACAACCATATTTTGTTATTCTGTTATTCGGTTACAACCACATTCGGTTATTCGGTTATTCAGTTATTCAGTTACAACCACTTCAACCATATTCTGTTATTACAACCTCTATAAATAGGGTAAGAGGGGACACTCCAAGGGTAAGCAAGGTCTGAGGCCACTCCACTCTACTCACTCCCTTTTCTATCTATGCTATTCTTGAATTCTCCATTCAATTGATGCCCAGACCACCCACTGACTTGAGCGTTGGAGTGTCCCCCACCGGATATCCGGTCCAAGATCTTTTGCAAGTATCCAATCCATGCCCGAGAGCAGGATCAGAAGCACGAGCGAGATGCCCAACACCGTTGAAGTTCCAATCGAGATGATCTAGCGATAACATCATTCTATCCACATTCGATTTTATGGGAAGTTTGCCAGCAAAACATTCTTTTTTATCAATTTTTCTTCCATTTTTACTTTATTTGATCTTTGGTATGGAGGAATCCCCTAGCTCCATCTGTTCGTGGCCCTCAAAAGAGGGTCTAGCCAAGCATCTTTGGTGCGGGCACCAGAATCAGAAGAAGACTTCAGGGTTCCACCTGGATCTCTGATTGACCTTGTCTGAAGAATTAGGGTTTTCTAGTTTTGTAATAAGGGTTGACTTGGTCAACTCAATTTTAATCTTAAGTCTGTATTTCCCTGCAATTTAAATTTTGTTGAGTCATGTTGACTCAGTACAAGTCCTAGTAGTGTCTAGGTCATCTCCAGGTTGGTGCCATTTTTTTATCCAGTCAAGTCAAGGCCCAAGCAAGTGGGCGCCACACTCCCAGCCACACGCCAGAGTCCAGGAGGCACCACAACTGCATCCTAGTGTCTTGGTCCCACACCCAAGGGAGCAAGAATTTTTCTTGAAGCCAAATCAAGGAGGCGCCCCATATATACCTTAAAAGGACAAGCTAAAGAAAGAAAGAGGCATTTCTTGGGAGCACTTCAAGGGGGCCCTAATCCATGCCTAAAAAGACCAAAGCAAGTTGGGAAGAGCCATGACTTGGGGAGAAAGAAAAGGAGGTGTCCAAAAGAGTTGAACCATTGAAGGAAGAACCCTAAATTCAAGGAGAAGACTTAGGAGCCGCATCTTTCTACCTTTTGAGAGGATTTTCATGACTTTTAGGGCCGCCAACTCCTTGTAGGACTCTTTGGTTTGCCAAGAGGGAGAATATTTCCTACCAAAAGTATAGGCTAGGGAGTTTAGTCCCACATGGAAACTTGTATGGTTTTGATTTTTCTTATAGGTCTATATATTAGACCCCTTTTGTAACTTGAACTTATCTTATGAAATCTTATGAATGAAATCCCTTGTTTTTGAGCAAAGTCTTGTTTTCCGCACTTATTCTGAGTGTTAAGCTCCGTGAGGGAGTAAATCCAGGTTCCCTAGGAACCTTGAGGAGGTGTGAGATCTCCAACTCCAAAACCCTAGCTTAGTCCACCCATCTCTACTCCACCACCACCAAACCCTAGCCTCTACACCATCTCCAAGGTTCTTCTTCCAAAGGGTGGCCGACCACTAAGACCCCCAGTCCAGCCATCTTCAAGTCAGCTACCACTGCTTCAGAGTCCATCCAGCAGATCCAGGAGAAGAATTCCCAAATCCGCAGCCTAAGAGTTCCGATCAGCTGAAGGCCTTCAGATCCCATCCTTTCTTCTACTCTGGTAACTCTCTTCCCTGAGTCTCTTGTTCCTAACCTTGTTCTTCTTCTTTCTAGGATCCAGGGTTCAAGAAGAGGCCAACTTTGCCAAGACCATTATCGGAGGATCCATTGCGAAGATACCTTGACTCCCAGGATCCAATAATCTGCTCGAGAGAGTCTTTTTCCACCAAATGGAGAGATATCACTGCTAGGTAACAAGAACCTTCCCTTCTCACTTTGTCTGTTTCGTTGAAACTCAGAGCAAACCCTAGATCTGGGGTTTTCTTCTCAGATCCCCAGCAATCCTACTTTGCGTTACTCTGGTAATCCAATCCTTTAATTGTGCTTTCGTCATTTCTTAGTTCTTTCAACATTAGTTTATCTTTCCTTTGAGTCAAAGCCGACTTCTGAAAATATATAAAAAAAAAAATATATTAATTTTAATTTGCTTCCACATTCCACATTTTTGTTTTGCATCATTTTTGGTATCAGAGCTTTCGTTCTGCATCATTTTGGTATCAGAGCTTTCGTTCTTCATCATTTATGGTATCAGAGCCCTGTCTAGGGTTCTTACTTGTTTGATTATTTTTTGTTTCTTTTTACTTTTGTCGCTTGGAGTAGACTCCCCTGGCCGTCCAGTCCTAGGAACAAGCGAGATGCAAGCCTCCTCCTCCTCCGCTGGGTTATAACTTCTAGGCAGGGATTGTAAACGGGACACACGTTCTGTTTTCTGTCAGTAACTATCCTGTTATTTGAATTGTTTCTCCTTGCAGAAAATTTTAAATTAAGTAATTCTTATTTGCTGGAACCAGTATAATTGAAAGTAATTTGGAACCAGTATAATTGAAAGTAATTTACATAAAACTTTTCATGATTTATAATTTCTGTAGATTTTTCTGAGATCATTTTACTGCTGTTCTATTTTATTTTATTTTCTGCAAGCTATTTTTTTTATTTTCTGCAAGCTATTTTTTTATTAAGTGTGCATAAATTGAATCTATCTTAAGGGCACCACAGTTGCAACATAAGGAAGAATTTAGATCCTCTCCTTAGCCCAAAACCACCTCCCATGCATTCGAACCTAAGCCTTTAATTAAAATTAATTAGACCTAATTTGCCCTAGTGGGCTAGGGACACACAACTGGTCGGGTCTAGGCTAGTGTTGAGTGTTTGTCTAGTTACTCTGTGTGCTTTATACTCAGTGTCTAGAACGGTGGTTCAGGGATTCTATCTCGAAGGGCTTGTGTGCTGGTCCGCCTACCTGGCCAATCACTGATTGGTGTCTAGGATTGGCAATTAGGGACCTAACACTCCCTTACACCTGCCTGGCTGAGTCTCGAGTTACTACAGGCTAGCTTGCCACTCTGATTGGGCATCTAGTTTTGGTTTTAGATCTAGTTAGCCGTAGTCGTTTCAGTCGAGTCTCATTTGGTGTGCTTGCTTGCATCATCATGTCCACCCGGAACGGAGTACCCTACCAACCTAGTCAAACCCAACCTGATTTAGAGGCCATGATTAGAACTCTTACTAAAAGTATGACCAAATTGAGTCAGGATATGAATGAGGGTTTGCCAAGTTTAGAGACCGAGCCTAGGGACTTGAGAAATGTAGACATCAAAATTGGATCCCTGATCCAAAATTTAATAGGCCCCAACCTCACCCATGCCAGGAGCCTAGGAGGACCTTATACCGTGATCCCGAGCATAACCTAGGAAGCCTAACCATGATATCTATAGTGTGGATCGTTTCTATGAGAGGTCCTTACAATATTCTAGACCAGTCACTCAACCCAAGTCTTCTAGATCAAACCATTTAGATCCACACCCATGCCCAAGTAAGATCTCTACTAGCTTGAAACCCAGTGTGACCCAGGTTCCTATATCGCAAGAATGTTGGTTTTGTGGAGAAAGAGGCCCTAAAACTAGTCAGTGCCCATGCATAGGACTGGCTTGTGCACAGCTAAGTGGTAAGAATCCTAAGGATGACATTAATGAGGGAGAACCCAAGCCTACCAATGAGGAAGAAAGGTTAGGTATGACAAGCCCAGAATCAGTTGACCCGATTACCACTGACCGAAACCCATTGAAGATGGCATCGAGGAAGTATATGATGCTGGCTTGAGTCTAGTTGATGAATATGAGGGGGAAGAACTTGAAGAATGTGACATCGATACTATTGGTTCCTTACCTGAGGAGACCTTGGAAAGCAACCAAGTGGTAGGACCTAGTTCAGAAATTCAAGAGATTTGTGAGAACCAGGTTCCTTTAGTCAAATACCCCCAGGAAGAACTCATAGTGTTAGCCCGAGCTATCAGTTTGTACCATCTAATGACAGTCATTCCCCAAGTATCAATTGAAGATCTTTGCACTGAACTGTTTAAGTTTGCCCACCCTATGGTAGATCCTCTCCTTAGGATGACTGAATCAAGCCTCTTACAATTGGACCTTGTCCCATGCCCAGCCACTAAGGTCTCTCCCGTAATCTCCTCTCCAGTTGAACATCCTTTTCTTGAGCGAATTGATTTACCCATCCTGTAGAAGGTCTTCCTTATGGCCCCAGACCCCTCCTTCGCATGACTGACCTACCCTTCTATAGAGTATACCTTTCCTCACCCATAGGTCAAATTTCAAGTCTTGAGGTCATCATCCATAGGCCCTTCCATGAATCATTCTCTAATCCATTTCTTGAGAAAGTGGATCATTATTTGCTTAGAGAACAAACCTTAACTATTGCAATCACATGTCCTAGGCTACTCCCCGAACCATCTCTTGATCCATTCCTAGGAGTAGCAAACTTTTCCTTTCGTAAGGATGACCAGTTGATACTCATATATCACCTATTCAGACCTTCAGGTCACCACCTTTAGTCAGCAGGGTAATTCGAGACTCCACCTCATATTTCCTCCATTTCTCTAGGATTCCAATGCTTCTTACACTATCCAAGTATACTTTGTCGAAGTCTTTAGAGTGACCTACGTGTCAGAACCTATTAGGTTTGCCACCTACTTTGGAAGACCTTATGGCACCTACTAGGCACCCATGATAAGTTTCATGCTCTGCATGCCATCCTCGCCCAAGGTCAACCTAGAGAGCCTTAGTTTGTTAGGTTTAGACCTAGGGTTCCTTTGAATAAAGTCCATTCTTTAGGAATGCATCGTCAGTCGAGTTTAGGACATTGACTCAGATTTTGGTTTGATTGAGAGCACTAGGAATTGGGATTTGTATTTTGTCCAGGGCTAAAATTGCATTCAATGTTTCGATCAATAGGTCTATAGGCTAGAGTCCCTTTGAAATTGTTCAGGATACAAGCTCACACACACAAGTCTCTTGATGCACTTGCATAGCATGTAAAGGACTTGCATAAAGAAATTCATGCCAAAATAACTTTAAGTAATGAAATTTATAAGAAGTTGGCTGATTCTCAAAGGTGAGTCAAAACTTTTTGTGAGAGATACTATGTAATGATTAGGTTAAGGCCTGAGCGCGTTTCCTCCTAGAACCGTTAGAAAGTTACATGGTAGAGGAGCTGGACCATTTAGAGTAGTGAAGAGAGTAGGATCCAATGTCCTTGAGCTCGAGTTGCCTCCAGAACCAGGCAATACTCTACTTTCAACATTACAGACTTAGTAGAGTATAGGGAGCCAGTTGTGATTCATAGTAACCCTTTTGAGCCTAATCCAGTCATTGAGAGTGATCCCAACCCTGTGTGTCCACCAACAAACTGGCCTATGAGGAAAGAGCAGATTGAAAAGATCCTGGATGATCAGGTTATCTCTACTCGTAATCGAGGATACCAAAGATACCTAGTTCGCTGGCAAGGAAGGCCAGACTCTGATGACTCTTGGATCTCCCGAGAAGAATTACAAGATTTGGATCCATACCTCTTGGAGAGATACCAAAGCCAACTTGAGCCTTACTCGACAAGGTCGAGTTCCTCCCATCCCGGGAGAATTGGTGCGGCACCAGAATCAGAAGAAGACTTCAGGGTTCCATCTGGATCTCTGATTGACATTGCCAGAAGAATTAGGGTTTTCTAGTTTTGTAATAAGGGTTGACTTGGTCAACTCAATTTTAATCTTAATTCTGTATTTTCCTGCAATTTAAATTTTGTTGAGTCATGTTGACTCAGTACAAGTCCTAGTAGTGGTCTAGGTCTTCTCCAGGTTGGTGCCATTTTTTTTTTCCAGTCAAGTCAAGGCCCAAGCAAGTGGGCGCCACACTCCAGCCACACGCCAGAGTCCAGGAGGCACCACAACTACATCCCAGTGTCTTGGTCCCCACACCAAGGGAGCAAGAATTTTTCTTGAAGCCAAAATCAAGGAGGCACCCCATATATACCTTAAAAGGCCAAGCTAAAGAAAGAAAGAGGCATTTCTTGGGGAGCACTTCAAGGGGGTGTCCAATCCATGCCTAAAAAGACCAAAGCAAATGGGAAGAGCCATGACTTGGGGAGAAAGAAAAGGAGGTGTCCAAAAGAGTTGAACCATGAAGGAAGAACCCTAATTCAAGGAGAAGACTTAGGAGGCGCCATCTTTCTACCTTTTGAGAGGATTTTCATGACTTTTAGGCTGCCCACTCCTTGTAGGACTCTTTGGTTGGCCAAGAGGGAGAATATTTCCTACCAAAAGTATAGGCTAGGGAGTTTAGTCCCACATGAGAACTTGTATGGTTTTGATTTTTTCTATAGGTCTATATATTAGACCCCTTTTGTAACATGAACTTATCTTATGAAATCTTATGAATGAAATCCCTTTTTTTAGCAAGTCTTGTTCTTCCGCACTTATTCTGAGTGTTGAGCTCCGTGAGGGAGTAAATCCGGGTTCCCTAGGAACCTTGAGAGGTGTGTGAGCTCCAACCCCAAAACCCTAGCTTAGTCCATCCATCTCTACTCCACCACCACCAAACCCTAGCCTCTACACATCTCCAAGGTTCTTCTTCCAAAGGGTGGCTGACCACCAGGACCCCTAGTCCAGCCATCTTCAAGTCAGCTACCACTGCTTCAGAGTCCATCCAGCAGATCCAGGAGAAGAAGTCCCAAATCTACAGCCTAGGAGTTCCAGATCAGCTGAAGACCTTCAGATCCCATCCTTTCTTCTACTCTGGTGACTCTCTTCCCTGAGTCTCTTGTTCCTAACCTTGTTCTTCTTCTCTCTAGGATCCAGGGTTCAAGAAGAGGCCAACTTTGCCAAGGACCATTATCGGAGGATCCATTGCGAAGATACCTTGACTCCCGGGATCCAATAATCTGCTCGAGAGAGTCTTTTTCCACCAAATGGAGAGATTTCACTGCTAGGTAACAAGAACCTTCCCTTCTCACTTTGTCTGTTTCGTTGAAACTCAGAGCAAACCCTAGATTGGGGTTTCTCAATCCCCAGCGATCCTACTTCTGAGTTACTCTGATAATCCACTCCTTTTAATTGTGCTTTCTGTCATTTCTTAGTTTCTTTCAACATTAGTTTATCTTTTCTTTGAGTCAAAGCCAACTTGAAAATATAAAATAAATATATAAAAAAAAAATATTAATTTTAATTTGCTTCCGCATTCACATTTTTGTTCTGCATCAATTTTGCTTCGATCGAGGCTCATGCTTTAGCTAAGGCACTGGCCCTGGTTAGGCTTTGGGTGTCCCTTTGGAGGCTGAGTGCTGGGACTTATGAAAATTTTCTCTAGGTGATATCTGGTCCAAACTTTTTGTTGTGATTTTGGACAAGATTTGATGCGAGTTCTAGATTCTATTCTAGAATTAAATCAAACTGGAGGTCCCATTGTCCATAGATATGGTATGTAATCCTACCCCAAGATGAATCATGCTTTATAAGAAGTACATTAAGGATGGGGTCTGGTTCCTTATGTTCTACTTTTATATTGAGCTTCTGAAGTTTTTTGAAACTCTCCCTGTGCAGTGGGGCCAAACTCTTAGTATTTTATCTATGGGTCTACGATGAAATGCCTCCTAGTAGGCATTGATCCAGCCCTTAACCTTTTTCAATCTTTTTTTACTTTTGCTAAATACCCTTGATTTTGAGGGTGGTGGTATGTATTCCCCTAGAAGAAACTGGGAGATAATCTACTTCTTCAAGGTGCTCCTTCTACTGTTCGTCATTGGAAGGAGCGTTTCTTTTTTGTAAAGCATTCTTCAAGTGATTGGGACTTAGAGTCATGGGGGACTCCTCAGGCTCAGCAACCCAACCCTTAGTTTTGATTGAAGAGGAGAAGACATAGTGCAATTCCCTTCTCTACTTCAAGATTTCTGACTTGGATATTTTGTTATCTGACAAGATCCTTGCCCGAGTGGACTTACCAGATGTAGCTGAGAGGTGTGGGAAGAGCTTCACTACTTCACCTTTTCTCTTTTTATTGCATTATTGCTTCTACACTTTTAATAATTAATCTTTCTTTTTACAAAAATGGATGCCTTGGAAGTACAGAAGCTGAAACAAGTAGAGAGGTCCAGGGCCAAGGCCCCCCACCCTATAAAGCCCAAGAAGGTTCATTTTACTTCCGACCAAGGCTTGATCGGTGGTGTAACTCCTGAGGCTACCACCTTGCAAGCTAAGGGTGATGTCCTTGCTGCACCCTTAGAAGTCCCTATTATTGCCCCAGATGTTAGGGCCTTAGCATCGCAATTGGGGCTTCTACATCTACCCCTAGTTCAAAACTCAAGCTGAGAGTACTGAGGGGCAGGCATCCCTATCACCCCGTGCATCAGCATTCATGACTAGGTGACTGTGTGGAAGGTATTTAATAGCATTCTTTTCCCCAACAATGCTGAAGAGATCATCAAGGCACAGGCTACTCACTGCCTCCAAGATGTGATTCAGGTTTACCTCCAGGTAGGTCATTCACCTAGGATTATCATTTTGTCTCTTCAGGTTTTATTGATGCCCTTTCCTTTCATAGATGTGTCATTATGTGAATGATTATTCCAAACTAGGAAGCTATGCTAGAGAGTTGGAAAAGAAAATGGAGGTGCTCAAGGCTAAAGTCAATGCTACCAATTCTACCAAGTCTTCTCTTGAGGCTAAGGTTGCCCACTTGAATGAGGCAGTTTCTGATAGGAGAAGGAAGTTGGTGGCAGGAGAAGATTAGGAGAGGGAGCTAGATAGAGCCCTTGCTGATGTGTGTCATGAGTTATTAATTTGAGGCCAAAGAACAATTGAAAGTGGTGGCTCAAGAAAGCATGGAGGCCTACAAGGCTCAGAAGAATGTACTCATGACCAAAGAGTATATGCATCCTCTTCCTACCTTTATGGTACGGATGAAATTCGGTCCAAGGTGGCAATTAGATATCGAAAGCTCGAGCTCGACTTCTTAGATGTGCCTTCGGACAACAAAGAGGTTGTTACATTCGATAGCAATGCTGGCTCTATGGGCAACCAAAATACTTCACCAATACTTAGCTATTTTCTTTCTTCTTTCATTTGTAAGTGGTCTCGATCTATGATCTACCTTTAAACAGATCAATTTCGTAATGACCTATTTGGCCTTTTTTAGTGAATGTTAATGAAACTCTCCTTTTCCTTTTTAGTTTGGAATTGTGATGGCTATAGATATTAAATCTGAGGGACCTAGTGTCATCTATCCATGAGTTTGAAGAACCATGGGGTGGCTGGTGACTCCAAGAGCTTCTAATGCCATCATTTAGCCTGATAGGGACATCAGGTTAACTCAAGTTCACTATGGTCCCTGAATTTTTAGTCCCTTAGCCATTTTTCAAGTTTTGTCTTCAAGTCCAATAATCAAGTCTTGTTATCCTTATGAGTCCTATAAGTAGGGCTTGAGTCATTGAAGTCATCTGGAGTCCTGTAATAAGGGTTAAGTCATGAAAACCCAGTTATGTCCTGTGATTAGGGTTTTCATTTACTTTGAGTCCTATAATGAGGGCTTGGCCCATTTAGGCCCAAGTTAGTTCTTTTGAGTCTTGCTTTAGCCCTTGATATCATCAAGTCTTGTATTCAGAGTTTGATTCATGCCATTAGGGTTTTGGATTAGTTTTGGAACATGTTTGGCTTAGTGAGCCTAGTTGGTCAAGTCAGCTCATTTTGAGCCTTAAGTCAGTTGAGTCCTGTACTTTTAATTTTTTGAGTCAAGTCCAGTTCAGCAAGAGAAGACTCAAGCCAGTGAAGGACCCCTGCTAGTGTGCCACTTCAGCAGCTGCGTGGAGTCCCAGCCACATCTTGGATTGCCACCACTAGGATTACATGGAGGATCACATGAAGTCGACCCATGCATAAAGTTTGGTGTCCAAATGCCAGCACACCCTTCCACTCTCCAGGCATGCCAACTCCACACGCCATCAAGCTTGGAAAAAAGGTCAAATGGATATACTTCAATCCTGCAAGTCATGGAGAGGCTTGTCTGGAATGATGTGGGCCTCCCCAAGCCCAAGATAGAATATGTTTGGCGCCCTATGGTCCCCCTTTTGGCCACCCCATATATACCATAATTGGAGGGATTTTGTTTTGGAATATGTTTGAATTCTACCATGTATTCTAGAGGCACAATAGGAAGGTGTAGGGCGCCCCTTATCATGAGATTTTTTCATGTATTCCATTATTTAGGTCCTAAGTAATGAAGATCTATATAAAGGACCCCTCTCATGTAATTTGAGGATAATGTTATGATTAACAAAAAAAATTCTTGAGTCTCTTTTCAATTGTCCTTTGCCTTTGTGCATTGAGCTCTGCTCGGGATTAAACTACCTTTGCTCTTTGAGCATCGAGGGGTATGAGGCCCTAGTTATCAAACCCTAGCCATCCTGTTTCTTCCAGCCCAAAGATGCCCATCATCAACCCATCCTTGCCACCACCGGCTTTCTCTCTCTTCCATGTTTTCTTTAGCCATCTAGCCATCTTTTCTATCATTTTCTAACCCTCTTTAGGTATTTTGCAGATCCCTCGAGTTTCACATGAATGGATTCCGTTTGCCTAGCTTTTGGGCCAACGGATAGAAAGCTGACGGACCACGGGTCTTCAACTTGATCTTCCAGGCCACATCCGGGGGTGTGAAGTGATCTCTTCATGGAAGCACAGGAAACATTGCTAGGTACACACCCCCTAGCCTTCCAGATCAAGTTATTGTAGAAGAGCTTTCCCTACCCGGGTTTCTTAGCCCTGGTGATCCTATTTTTTATCTCTTTTGATGATCTTTTTGCATGCTTACGCTTTAGAATTTTTATAGGATCACCCTTATATCCTTTTGACTTGAAATTCGGAAATTAAAATATTAACTTAATGCTGAATCCATGAAATCCCCTTGCATGCTAATTAGTCTCACATCATAGCCTTCAGTACTTTAAATGAGGAGAAGAGAATGTCCACAGCAGGTGAGGGTCCTGAAGGTTGACACTTGGCATGGAAATAAACGAGGGGTCCTTTTGGCCATCCCTTGTCTTTGTTGGGACCTCATGGTTAACTCAATGTACTAAGTGATGAGGGTCTTTTTAGTTATCCTCGCTTTATTTTAGGACCTTATGGTTAACCCAACTTGCCATTGAGTCGAACTTCATATTTAACCCAACATACTAAGTCGAAGGTCATCATTGTTGGCCCTCACCATTGGACCGGGACTTCATATTTAACCCAATATGTTGAGGGTGGAGGATTGTCATCATTAGCCCTTGCCATTGAGTTGGGACTATTGAGAATTATGTTCAAAGCCAATCATTTAGGTTATAGATGGTGTGCTGTCTTGTATTTGTATATGAATTCTTTTAATAAATAAAAGTTATTTATTTTTGGCTGTTCATCATATTTACATTTTTCTGAAATAAACTCTTATATGATGGAGTCCTTAGAGCTACATTATTTTGATATAGAGAGGATATATCATGTAGTTCTAAAGAGGTTCACAACCAAAGGATATATTATAGGATGACAATGTATCAAGTGTAGGTGTTGTATATCATATTTATTGGTTATCCTCTTAAGCAAGGAGTTCGGAGACACTGGTGTGACATGCAAGTAAAATGTATGACATTTCACTGAACGTGACCATCTACGGAGCTCCCTTCTGCCAAAAAGTTGCTCGTGAAGGGATATGGGTACATGTGTCCCTCAGACCTGAGGTCATCATGGTAGCTTGCAAGCAACTCATTATACATTGGTACCGGACTACCTGGATTTCAATCCAGTGATGGAAGATTTCTAGGTGCAGTCAAGTACTTATGAGGCGATGGTAGATCAAGATAGAATTGACATTTCCAAATAGTTTGGAGTGAATGACTTACTATGTCTAATTTAACAAAATCTTGGCCAGGATAGTTTTTGTGAGGAGTCACAAAACTTGTGAGGTTGAGACATGATCTAGATAGACCAAATTAGGGTTGGCAGTCGAATCCTAGATCATCTTGAGCATTATGAGTTCAAAGGGATGAATTATGCGGTAACCATATGCCAGAGGTTCTTGTGTGGTGCTCTGCATCTTCGACCTATTCGGACGTCGGGTATCATTGCTAGATGAGGACTTTGACCGGTACTGAAAATGTTCCAGTGCTACCGGCTTAGTGTTCGAACCTATGGGGTCATACACCATAGAAGATTTCTATCTAATCTTAAGGCTAATCGACGATTGAGAATCGTTTGCCATCACTGGAAGTCAATATGATTGACTTTGTTCCAAGTGTCGATACTTGGATTTTTGCAGGTGTTGACACTTGGTGAAGTGTCGACACTTAGCATTTTTCATGTGTCGACACTTCCTATGACGAGCAGATTTCTAGAAAGTGGTTTTTAAGAAAGATTTGACCTGATTTGAATTTTGAATTCAAACCATTTTGGCTCCAAACATTCTTGGAATGATTGTCATTCCTTCATAAAGAGTTTGGACCCATTTGGTATGACCTTGATCTTCTCCCCCCTTCTCTTCTCCAATCACTCCTCCTTCCTTCTTCTCCCTCTCATGGCTGCCCCTATAAATGAAGGTCATTCTAGAGGCTGCTAGAGGTTATTCTAATGGTTCTTTGAGAGGAAAAAGAAGGGATTAATGAGGACTTGGGATTGGGTGTGAGTAACCTAGCAATCAAGCTAGGTCTTGGGAAGAGAGCTCTCTTGGGAAGGGGTTCCAGCTCTCCTCCTAGTCTTTCCAGAAGAAGAAGAACGGTCCAAGGATCCTGAAGAGCTAGCTCTCCGAGGGAGTTGATCAAAGTTGAGCCCAGGTGTGGATTACCCGTAGAGGCCAGACACGTGTATGGCTCGAGCGCCCTCCTTCTTCCACAGCTTCTCTCAGTATAAAGGTATGGTACTTTTATATTTGTGTTCTTCTCTTGCTTTGATGTTAGGTTGCATGCTAGGTCATTATGCTAGATCCTGTTACAGGCAGATCGGTAGATCATTTAGATATCTATACGAGCCTTACGCTGTGCATGTTTTAAAATTATTTTAAAATGTATTATTTCTGCCCTGTTTTTCTTACATATTGTATGCTTGGTGTAGGTGCTTCTAACCTTCAATGGTATCAGAGCAATAGGTTCCTTTTTATATTATAATGATTTTTAACATGCTAATAACATCATCCTTCTTAAGAACTTGGATTGAATGCTTCACCATGACCGTCTGGTCATAGGATAGTAGGGCTGCAAGACCCTCTCTTCTCATTCAATGGGGTCTCCTATGGCATGTAGGGGTGCTGATGTGATTAACTCATGAAAAGAAAAATAAGAAGCAAGAAATTGTAGATTAAAAACATTTTAATCTAATGACATGATCATAAAACATCTTTAGATAAGGTCTAAGAGTTTATTTTGATCGGTTTTGTTGAATGTCTGGAGAAACATTGGATTTGAAGTCACTATTTTTTCCCTATCTCAGGCAAAGTGTCGACACTTGAACAGGAAGTGTCGACAATTGGGTTTCATGAGCCAACACTTTGACTTGTAGGTGTCGACTCACGGTTCTGTGCCAGATTCTGGTGTTCTGTTTTTTCTATCTTAGGCTAAGTATCAACACTTGGCCTGGAAGTGTCGACACTTGGCAGCAGAATGCAGAAAATAGTAAATTCAAATTTTAAAATTTTTTGTAAAATTGTTTTACACTTGTAAATTAAAATTGTTTTAATTTAATTTAAGACTATTGAACTTAATTTTGAATTAAGATTGACTAAGATCTCTAGGAATGTGATTCAAAGATTTTAAGTCATTTTAATAAGCCTTAAGGGTCATGGGTTAGCTTTTATTAGGTCCTTGATTGGGTTAGACCTAAGTTTAGATGATTGGACAAATTAGAGAACTAATCTAATCAAATGTTGAGTTAGCATTTCTTCTTTAGATCTCTTTAATAGTTAGATTGATTAGTCCATAATCTAAATGGACCTAATTTATGGCTCAGTGGAAAGCCCGAGTCTTTAGGTTAGTCTAATCGAGTCTGATGAATCGATTGGTATCAAGGTAAGTTTGGCATTGTGATCATAGTTCTTTGGGGATACCTCTTACCTGGCCAACTCTGTTGGTGTCTAAGACAAGATAGTTAATGACGAAACCCAACCCATGATCTTACTGATCTTACTTACCTGGCCAATGTGGTCAATCAGGATTGATTAGATAGCTCATTGACTCGTGTTAACCCTTGTCACCTAAGGTTAATCAGTCTTGATTGATTTTAGGTGCCCATGAATCATTTGTTATGTGTAACCCTCGTTTGCTGATTTGGTCAGTGGGAGGTTGATCCATGTCTTCTCATCTCCTCATCTATCATATTATTTAAAAACCCTCTAAATTATTAGGTCCTTAAAAGGACAAAGTTATAGGGATAACCTAGTCATAGGCTCCAATTAAGTGGGATGGTAATGGATCCAATAGTTGGGTGTTCATCGACAGATCCAAAGATCGGGTGTTCATCGGGCTATTAGAATTGCTGTTCCTAATATGATGGCTCAGTGCGACTCTCTTAACGATGGTCAGGTGGGCTAGCTAAAGTCGGGCTTGACTATTCGTTAGTTAGAAGCATTGAGTTTTGTCATGTTAATGGTTGGACCTAACCGGGACCTTCAATAAGAGGCCCAAAGGTTGATTGAAGTGCTCCTTGGGGCTAAACCTAATTACTAGAGGTTACTTAGAGAAGTAATTGGTTGAAAAACCTACCTTTAGACATGCATGATTGGGCTGACCAAAGTTGGGCTTATGTATTGTCTATTGGACTCTAGTACCCACCAGGGAATTAAAGTAATTTCTCGAATTGGAGGTAGAGGCTACCAATCTGAGCAAAATAGTGGGAGGGACCTTTAGACTAAAGTCCATGTCTTTAGGTTAATAATTTATATACACTAATTAGCTTTGGTTTTCCTTTCAAATATCTTCCAACCTGTCACTCCGGTCTCTTCTCGACAAAAAGAAGCTCAATGGACCCAACTTCGATAGCTGGTATTGAAGGCTAAGGATTGTCTTGGAGCATGAACGGATCCTGTATGTGATATCGGATCCGGCACCAGAGATCCCTGCTGCCAATGCTCAGGGTTCGGTCAGAGACACTTATTAGAAGTGGCTCTCTGACAGGACCACTGTCTGGTGCATTATGTTGGCTGCGATGAATGACGAGTTCAGTCACAAGTTCGAGGAAGCCCAGCCGAAAGAAATCCTAAAAGCTTGAAGGATTCTTTCGGAACACTAGATGATGTTGAGAGATACAGGGTCTCCTATGCTATCTACAATGTGCGAATGCATGATGGGGCCTCGGTCACTGATTATGTATCATACATGATCGAGATGATTGAGCACCAAGACAAGCTCGGCTATCCCTTGCATGAATAGCTTGGAAAAGATGCGATTCTGAGTTCCCTCCCTTCTTCCTATCTAGATTTTCTTGATCATTATAGAATGAATAAACCTGCAGTTAACTACCATGATCTGTTAGGGTTACTGTAGACTTATGAGAAAGACCACCAATTGAATAAAGGGGTGGTGAATCTAGTGGGAGGATCTTCGGGAGGGCATCATCCTTTTAAGAAAGGAAAGAAGAAAAATAAAGTGAAAAAGGTGCTAAGTGCTTCTAAGCCGAGTCAGGCCAAGAATGTGAAAGTTGATTAGAGTCATGCAGAGTTCTTCTTCTACAAGAAGCAGGGTCACTGGAAGAGGAACTATCCTCTTATATTGCATCCCTTGAGCCGAACAAGTCCAAGAAGAGAAAGCTGCAAGATGGTCCTGGACAAGGTATTTATATGATAACACTTTGTAGTTTCTTTGTTTGCGATACTACTAATTAGGTATTGGATACTGGAAGTCCAATTCACATTTGCAATTCTTTGCAGGGACTTCAAGTTAGTAGAAGATTCGAGGATGGCGAGAGATTCTTGAACGTGGAAAATAGAAGCCAAGTTCCAGTCCTGGCGTTGGGAGTCCTCAAACTTGTTTTCGAGTCCTATACTGTCGTTTTGAACGAGTGTCATTTTTGTCCATCTTTTATTTTGAATGTCATTTCTATGGGCCAATTGGCAATGTATGGTTACGAACTATTAATAAAGAATGATGTTTGCAAAATTATTTGGAATGGTTCTATAGTTTTGAATGGACAAATGCGTGATGGCATTTATGTACTGTCATGACCTGTTAGTATAATGTACACGTCTAGCTAACATCCTAGGATAGATAATGTTAGGGAAGCATACCTATGGCATTGTAGGCTAGGTCATATTAATAAGAACAGGATAAATAGGTTGAAATGCGAGGATCTCCTCGATTTTAGTGAAGATAGTTCACTTCCAACCTGTGATCCTATCTTCTTGGAAAAATGACTAAGTCACCTTTTACTGGAAAAGGTGAACGAGCAAAAGAAATTTTGAGTCAGGTACATACTGATGTATGTGGACCCATGAATGTTTGTGCCAGGGGTGGGTATGGTTATTTCATTATATTTACAAATGACCTTTCGAGGAATGGTTATGTCTTCTTGATGAGACATAATCTGAGTCATTTGAAATATTCAAATGATATCGTAGTGAAGTAGAAAAACAAACTGAAAAGTGTATAAAAACCCTTCGATTCGATCGAGGTAGTGAATACCTTTCGGGTGAGTTTCTGACATATCTCGAGGAGAATGGGATTCTCTCTCAGTGGACACCTCAATTAAATGGAGTGTTTGAGAGGAGGAATCGAACCCTATTAGATATGGTTCAGCCATGATGAGCTTTGCTTCTCTGCCGATATCCTTTTGGGGATATGCTCTAGAATCAGCCTATTACCTTCTAAATCAGGCTCCAAGTAAGTCCGTTAGTAAAACACCATATGAGATATGGACTGGATGTAAGCCGACACTATCACACCTTCGAGTCTGGGGGTGCCTGCTTATGTAAAATGTTTGGAACGGACAAACTTGGACCTAGGTTTGATCGGTGCCTATTTGTTGGGTATCCAAAAGAGTCTAAGGGGTATTTTCTTCTACTTAGCTAAGGAACAAAAGTTTTTTGTCAGTCTTAGGGCTATCTTTTTGGAAAAGAAGTTCCTTGGTGAAGGGACTGTAGCTTCTAAGATTGAACTTAGTAAAGTTCAATAAGTAGAAGAACCACACACTTAAGGGACAACATAGAATCGGTTGTGATTAGATCACACCTAGAGCCCACTCAGGAACCATTAAGGAGATCCGGTAGAGTACCAAATCGATCAGATAGATACTATGATTTCTTCATCCAGGATGATGATTCCATTGAACTCGATGAGAACAATGAGGACCCGATCACCTATATGGATGCAATGCAGAGATCCGACTATGAGAAATGGCTAGGAGCCATGTAATTCGAAATGGAGTTCATGGAGATCAATAATGTATGGACATCGGTTGATCCACCTGAAGGGATAAAATCCATTGGATACAAATGAATTTTCAAAAGGAAAAGGGGTGCAGACGGGCAGGTGGAGATCTATAAAGCCCATCTGGTTGCCAAGGGGTATCATCAACGTTATGGTATTGACTATGATGAAACATTCTCCCCTATTTTAATGCTCAAATCCATTCAGATTATGCTTACTTTAGCAGCACACTTTGACTTTGAGATCTGGCAAATGGATGTTCGAACAACTTTCCTCAATAGTGAGTTGGAAGAGGAGATGTATATGATACAACCTAAAGGGTTTACATCCACAGATGAGTCAAAGGTGTGCAGGCTTCAAAAGTCCATCTATGGACTGAAGCAAGCATCAAGGAGTTAGAACATGCAATTTGATAAGTGTATCAAGTCGTATGGCTTCGTTAGGAACGGAGAAGAACCTTGCATTTATAAATGGGCTAATGGTTCTGTGATTCTATTCCTTGTGTTGTATGTGGATGACATTCTTTTAATCGGGAATGACATCCCAGCACTACAAGGAATAAAGGTCTGGTTATCATCTCAGTTCTCTATGAAGGACTTGGGTGAAGCCTCTTACATACTAGGTATAAAGATCTATAGAGATAGATCTAAGAGGCTTCTGGGATTGTCCAGTCTACGTACATCGATACCATGCTGAAATGGTTTAACATGAAAAATTCCAAGAAGGGCTATCTCCTGATAGGTACTAGAATTGATCTCTCCAAAAGAAATTGTGCGACAACTCCTGAAGAGAGAGAGCATATGAGTAGAATCCCATATGCTTCGGTAGTGTGTTCTATCATGTACGCCATGACATGTACTAGACCAGACGTGGCATACTCACTAGGTGTAGTAAGTAGATACCAGTCTGACCCAGGTGAAGCTCATTGGAAAATGGTAAAGACCATCATTAAGTATTTACGAAATACTAAGGACCAATGGCTAATTTATGGAGAATCTGACTTGAAACTTGTGGGGTATACTAACTCCAGTTTCTAGTCAAATAAGGATGATAGCAAGAGTGTATTAGGATTTATCTTTATCCTAAATGGAGGAGCTATCTGCAAGAAAAGTTCCAAGCAGCCTACTGTGGCGGACTCAGTTTGCGAAGCAGAGTACATTGCAGCATCTGATACAGCGAAAGAAGCTGTGTGGTTATGGCAGTTCCTTGGCAAGCTGGGAGTGGCACCCTCCCTGGATGGTCCTGTTTTGGTGTATTGTGACAACACTGGAGCCATTGCTCAAGCCAAAGAGCCGAAGTCTCATCATCGCACAAAGCTATTCTGCGATGCTATCATCTTGTACAAGAGATCGTGGAATGAGAGACATTGACCTTCTGAAGATCGATGGAAAGGAAAACATGGTTGACCCCTTCACTAAAGCCATCGAAGTTCAAGAGTTCGACTGTTGTAAACGAAAAGTGGGAATGAGATTCTGTATCGATTGGCTTTAGTCCAAGTGGGAGTTGTTATGAATTATGTCCCAAACCAATCGTCTAGACTGTAGATGGTTGTATTGTCTATATTTATATACGAATTCTTTTAATAAATAAAAGTTATTTATTTTGGCTGTTCATCATATTTACATTTTTTTGAAATGAACTCTTGTATGATGGAGTCCTTAGAGCTACATTATTTTGATATAGAGAGGATATATCATGTAGTTCTTAAAGTGGTTCACAACTAAAGGATACATTATTATAGGATGACAATGTATCAAGTGTAGGTTGTTGTATGTTGCATTTGTTGGTTGTCCTCTTAATCAAGGAGTGTGGAGACACTGGTATGACATGCAAGCGAAATGTATGATATTTCACTGAATGTGACCATCTTTGGAGCTCCCTTCTACCAAAGGATTGCTCGCGAAGGGATATGTGTCCCTCAGACCTGAGGTCACCATGGCAGCTTGCAAGCAACTCACTATACTTTGGTGCTGGACTACCCGAATTCTAATCCAATGATGGAAAGTTTCTAGGTGCAGTCAAGTACTTGTGAAGCGATGGTGGATCAAGATGGAACTGACCTCTTCAAATAGTTTGGAGTGAATGACTCACTATATCATAATTTAGCAAAACCTTGGCCAGGATAGTTCTTGTAAGGAGTCACAGAACTTGTGAGGTTGAGACATGATCTGGATAGACCAAATTTGGGTTGGCAGTCGAACCCTAGGTCATCCTAAGCATTATAGATCAAAGGGATGAATTATATGGCAACGATATGCCAGAGGTTCTTGTGAGGTGCTCTACATCTTCGACCTATCCGGACGTCGAGTATCATTGCTAGATGAGGACTTTGACTGGTACTGGAAATGCTCCAATGCTACGGCTTAGTGTTCGAACCTATGGGGTCACACACTATAGAAGATTTCTATCTGATCTTAAGACTAATTGACGATTGAGAATCGTTTGCCATCACCGGAAGTCAATATGATTGACTTTGTTCAGGTGTCGACACTTGGATTTTTGCAGGTGTTGACACTTGGTGAAGTGTCGACACTTGGCATTTTTCGTGTGTCGACACTTCCTGTGATGAGCAAATTTCTAGGAAGAGGTTTTTGGAAATGATTTGACCTGGTTTGAATTTTGAATTCAAACCGTTTTGGCTCCAAACTTTCTTGGAATGATTGCCATTCCTTCCTAAAGAGTTTGGACCCATTTGGTATGACCTTGATCTTCTCCCCCTTCTCTCCCCCAATCACTCCTCCTTCCTTCTTCTTCCTTTCATGGTTGCCCTTATAAATGAAGGTCATTCTAGAGGCTGCTAGAGGTTATGCTAATGGTTCTTTGAGAGGAAGAAGAAGGGCTTAGTGAGGACTTGGGATTGGGTGTGAGTAACATAGCAATCAAGCTAGTTCTTAGGAAGAGAGTTCTCTTGGGAAGGGGTTCTAGCTCTGCTCCTAGTCTTCCTGGAAGAAGAAGATCGGCCCAAGGATCTTGAAGAGCTAGCACTCCGAGGTAGTTGATCAGAGTTGAGTTCAGGTGTGGATTACCCGTAGAGGCCAGACACGTGTGTGGCTCGAGCGCCCTCCTCCTTCCATAGCTTCTCTCAGTATAAAGGTATAGTACTTTTATATTTGTGTTCTTCTCTTGCTTTGATGTTAGGTTGCATGCTAGGTCATTATGCTAGATCCTCTTGCAGGCAGATCGGTAGATCGTTTAGATCTATCTACCGAGCCTTCTGCTATGCATGCTTTAAAATTATTTTAAAATGCATTCCTTCTGCCCTATTTTTCTTATATATTGTATGCTTGGTTTAGGTGTTTCTAACCTTCAGGGACTTCATAGTTTATCAAACATATTGAGGGTTAAGGGTGATCATCATTAGCCCTCGCCATTAAGCTGGGACTTCATAGTCAACCCTACATATTGAGGGTCAAGGGTCATCATCATTAGCCCTTGCCATTGAGCCAGGACTACATAGCTAATGCAACATATTGTGGGTCAAGGGTCATCATCTTTAACCCTCACCATTGATCTGGGGCTTCATAGTTAACCCGATATTGAGCTAGACTGGGCCAAAGGCTTTCTGGTTTGTGTTGAATTAAACTAGATCTAAGAATTTTTTTCACATTCTATTGAAAACATTTAATATGTAGTTATGTGCTAAGTGCCTTGGCATTGTTTCCTTAAACCATAGAATGCCATATAGAAAAGGATGCCACTTGTCAAAGCTTAATTCATAGAAGATTTTTTGACTTACCTCCTCGAATGGCAAACACTTTTATGGCACCACATAAGCGAGGATGTTGGAGAATGACTTACTGACTTCGAGTGGATAGGAATGTTGACTTGCGATGCTTGCCACCTTGACACTCCTTCTTAAAGGTGCTCAATTTTTGAGAAAAAGATGCATGTCTACTAGTGGTAGTGCATGGGTAGAATTGAGGACATGTATCTGGCACCGATTGGATATAGGTTCGATCGGTTCCTACTTGGCTCTTATAAATAGAGGTCGGCAATGCATACTTCCATTATATTACCTTTTGTTTTTTCACTAGACTCATCACCAGACTTTGCAGGAAGATGTCACCATTGACTTCTGGCATATGTGTTTGGGATGTAGGATTCCATTTCTTGATGGGGGGATTTTCCTCTAGGAAGGTGCTTAAATGGAATCAAGAGCATGGCAATGGATGCTTACCATGGAATGGGAGGTACTAGAAATAGCCAGCATTCTAGTTGCCATTGCCACTATCACCGGTCAAAGGATGGGGCTGGAGGAGGGTTCAAGCTATATATCTTATCACCCAGTTCCTCCTCATCACCCAATTCCTCTTTCAACAAAAACCAGGGATGGAGGAGAGGCAACAAGTAATTTCCTAGTGCCTTCACTGTGGATTGCAAGCTATTGAAGGCCTTTAGAATGTTCCTCTCTATCTTGCAATAGGCAAAGCCCTCGATCCATGTCAATTTCTTCTCCCTTATCTACTCATGGACCAGGGAGGATCTTTTCATTGCATTTAATCCATGCAATAAAAGTTTGTGTCCAACATTTGTCTTCTTCACCTGCATGGTGTATCTCTCTATTGCAATGAGACCCTCATATGTGCCAATGAGTACCAGCTATTTTTTAGGCACATGGAAGATTTTGGCTCCCTAAAATGGAACTTCACTACCTCGAGAGTCGGGACTTTGTCCCAATCTCCTCCAGTTGATGCAGAACCTAGAGTCTCAAGCTAGCCTTCTAGAGTTTGCTTGTACTTTGGCTATATTTCATTAAATATCCTTGAAATAAATATAATTTAATAGAGATCAATAACATAATGTAATATGAGAATTTATCAATAAAATATTGGCTTAGCAGCCATAAAAATTTTGGCTCAGTAGCCTTCGCTATTGAGACTTAGCTTCCACTAATTTTAGGGTAAGCATAATTTAAAAGAACTTCATTTAATGAAGTGAGGAGAGACTACATTACTGGTAGTACATCCATAGGTTTTAGAATTTCATGGATGAGGTCGGGGTGTCCCATCTAATTGCATCAGGTGATAGGTCTTGGGTCAGATGATTTCTTCCACCTGGTGTAGTCCTTTCCAGTTTGGGGATGGCTTTCCTTGGGTGGTTGGCTAGGATACTTCAACCTGTCATAGTACAAGATCTCCGACCTAGAAGAATTTACCTCAGACTCTTGCATTATGGTATCGAGTGACCCTTTGCTAATAGACCACCATTCTTACTATGGCTCGCTCTCGAACTTCTTCTAATAGATCCAGGTTTGCCCATAGATGCTCAAAGTCACTCTCTTCATGGAAGTTCTCAACCCAAAAAGAGGGAAGGCCCAATTTTAGTGGGATCACTACTTCAATTCTAAAGGCTAGATTGAAATGAGTTTCACCTATTAAGACTCTCTACATGGTTTTGTAGGCCAAGGGAATATGATGTAATTCATTTGATCACATCCCCTTTGGTTATTGATCCTAGGAATGATTTTGATAAATACAAAACATTGGAGCATGAATAATAAACTAACAATTTTAAATAGTTAAAAATATTTTTGTAGAGAGCTATGTTGATTAGATATTAGTATATGGCCAATAGAAAGGATGGTTAATTGCCAATCAGCAATGAAAACCCTTTAAAACATTAGAATTGTTTTTGAGCTATTAGAATGATAAATCAGCTCTCAAGGATTATTGTAACCCATTATGTATCTAAGGAATCCTTTAAGAGGGTCTTTGTATCATGGGAGTAGAGAGTTTAATTTTATAATTAAAAGTGTTTGAGTTGGTTAGAGAGTCTATGTATATCCTTGGAAATCATTAGAAGTGCTTTAGAAGCATTGAGAAGCTTAAATGTACCAAATACCATGTAAATTAGAAGTTCAGACTGAAAGAGCAAACTCCTAGTAGAATAGTCAACTCTGGCATACTAAATCTAGCATGCAGATTTAGGATAATTTAGAAGAGCTGACTCTCAACATAAGAGCCTTCTCCCTCAGAAATAATAGAAAGAATGTTTTTTGCACATAGCTAAGAAGAGCTAACTTACAGCAAATGAGCCTTCTCTCTCAAGGAACAGAGTATATTTGTTTGAAATATTATAGAAGAGCCAACTCCTACCAGGCAAGCTGACTCTCAGCCCATGAACTGCTACAGTAATGGCTAGTTCCAAAACTTCTAGATTTATTTTCCAAAGTTTCTAATAACTATTTTCTCAAATCTAATAGCTAGAAATAACTCTAAACTAATAGAAAACACCTGAATAAGTATAAAAGAGAGGATTAAATTCAAAAGACTAACGTTCTTGAGAAGACTCTTGCTAACCATTGTAAATAAGAGAGAACTCAAGTGCTGTCACCTGAAAACTCATGAAAAGCATAACTCCTTCCCACCTACTCTCTTGAAATATTAAATGAGAAACTCAGAGAGCATTAAAGATCAATCCTTAAAGACTTGAAGATCTATAAGAGGAGCATCATTGGTAACCTTCCACTCTTTTGAGAGTTTGTATAGTTGCTCTTCTTTTTTATTTTGTGGTATTGTTAGTTTTAGCAAGGAGTTGAAACACAGGAAATGGGCTATGGTTTTGATTAGTTGACCTTGGAAAAGCATTTGGGCTATTTGTAAGCCCAAGAAATAATTGTTGTACAAGGATTTTGGTTTGTGAGCCTGAAATAAAATAAACTGGTTATATTCTTATAAAAATATAGTAAAAATCCCAAGAGATCCTTGAGTAGTGGATATAGGAGTTGGGATTCCTTCGAACTACTATAAATTTTGTTGTGTTGTGTTTGATTGTCTCTTACTATTTCTCTCATTTAATTTTCAGCATTTGCATACTTCACTTAGCATAATACTTGGATCACATCACTTGAGTTTTAAAAAGGTGCATACTTATTTCAATTTTTGAAAATCCAAGTCACCCCTCTTAGGTTATCGATTTGGGCATCATTGCCCAATCAAGTCAAGTTTTTAGTCTTCATAAAAGAGTTCTATTAGTGATCTCGGCCTTCCCATTAGCTTGGGGATGGCCTACAGAAGTAAAGAAATGCATAATGTCAAAACTCAGCTAGTTTAAAGCTACTAAATTATTGATCGTTATCACTAATAATGACCTTTGGAAGGTCGAAGTGGCTGATAATGCATTTTCATATGAAGTCTTTCACTTTGGCTTCAATGATTTTGGTAAGAGGTTTGGCTTCCACCAACTTTACAAAGTAGTCTATAGCCACGAGCAAGGACTTCCATTGCCCCAAAGCCTAAGGGAAGGGATCAAGTATATCCATCCCTTAGTGAGTGAAGGGCCATAGTGTGCTAATTGGAGTTAGCAGAGTGATCAGCTATCATTGCACATTGGAATATCATTAGCACCGATCACATTTTTTGACGAAGTCCATAGCATCTAGGTACATGGTGGGCCAATAAAATCCCTGTCAAAGGTTTTTGAAGGATAGGGCCTTGCCCCCCAAGTGACTTCTACAAAGCCCTTCATAGACTTCTTGTAGGGTATATTCCACCTCCAACGGATGTAGGCACTTCAATAATGGCATAAAAAAGGATCATTTGTATAACTTATCCTCATAGAGGCATACTATAAGTCCTTGTGCCTTAGCTTTTGAGCTTCCCTCTGATCAACAGGGAGGGTTCCATCTTGGAGATAACAAATCAATGGATCGATCCAATAGGACTTGACATTGAGCTTAGCACCAATGCTGATTCTTTGATGCCAGGCTCTTCTACTACTTTAAAGAAAACTTGAGCATGCAAATCAAGTGGTGCATATGTTGCCAACCTTCCGAGGGAATCAGCATGAACATTCTCTACCCTAGGGATCTGCTGGCTATCAAAGCTTCAAAAGGGTCGGATCAAATCTTTACATCATAAATACTTTTTATATTTTCCTTCCTGGCTTCATATTCATCATGCATGTGGTCGAATGAGCTGGGAATCACTATAAGCTTTCAAATGTTGCATGCCTAATTCTTTGGATATTTTAAGGCTAGCAATCAAAGCTTCATATTCGACTTCATTATTGATGAAAAAAATCCAAAGTGGAGGGTGTACCAGTGGATGTCTTGCTCATGATTGGCAAGAATTAATCCTACCCTTGATCCATTAGCATTAGATGAGTTGTCTATGTGCAATACCCACTGGTTCTCTAAGTTTTCTTTCTCTTGGTTGTCTACCACCATCATCTCTTGGTTCAAAATGGTTCACAACCAAGGGGCCAGAATACATGATCAAACTCTATTAGCTTGAGGACCCATTTGGCCATCCCACCCACTATGTCTAGCTTATGTAGAGCTGTTCTATGTGGTTGGTCTACTAGAACCACCATAGTGTGGGCATGAAAGTAGGGCTAAAGCTTCCTAGCTAAGATTATGAGAGTAAAGATTAACTCCTCAAGTCAAGGATACCGGGTCTCTGCATTTTATAGCACTCTGCTAATATAATAAACTGGCTTCTATATTTGGTTTTCCTCCAAAACCAACACATACCTAATGGACAAGGAGAAGATCACTAGATACAAATATAGTTCTTCACCTACCTCATGCTTGCTAAGGAGTGAAGTGTTGAAGTAGGCTTTAAGCACCTTGAATGCCTTTTGGCATTCGTTAGTCCACCAAAACTCCTTCGGCTTTTTCAAAGTTTGGAAGAAGGATAGACACTACTTAGCCAACCTAGAAACAAATCGATTGAGAATAGCTGTTCTTCCACGAACCTCTACACCTCTTTCACCATCTTTGGAGCTCCTATTTGCCTCACCTCCTAGATCTTTTCCATATTGGCTTCAATTCCTTGGTGTGACACTATGAATCCAAGGAATTTTCTAGAGGTTACCTTAAATGTGCATTTTGCTAGGTTCTACTTCATTTGATATTTGCACAAGGTAGCAAAAGTCTCCTCTAGGTTGTCAATATGGCTGTCCAAGGTTTGGCTCTTCATGAGCATGTCATCGACGTAAACCTCCATGTTATGCCCAGTTTATTCTTTGAACACTTTGTTTACTAGCTGCTGGTAGGTCATCCCTACATTCTTTAGATCAAAAGGCAATACCTCGTAACAAAATAAGCCATGGTCAATAGTAAAAGCTATTTTTCCTTTATCCTCTGATGCCATGCTGATTTGATTATATCAAGAACAGGCATCCATGAATGATTGGAGCTCATGACCTATAGTGGCCTCCACTAGTTGGTTGATTTTGAAAGAATTGTGCCCTAAAATCTAATCTTTATACGAGCATTTCTATAATCTTTCAACTCATATGATATTATTTCTTAATAAAGGTAATTATTGATTCATTATACTACTGCATCTTATCAAGATTATGATAAATCCCATAGGTTAGGGCAATGAAATGAGGGTTATGATGGAGATCATAATGGTGAGACCTAAATTCTTATAAATCCTAATCTAAAATATTCCTAGTCATTGGATCATCGATTCAAGGATTGATGTTTCCAGAAAGACTAGCACATTTATGTATGCTCAATGGAGAGGGTGGTTGGTCTCACAGCCACTTATGTAGGGACACTAATACAAGGATGTGGGTGCACATTAGGGTATGAGTTCACTGAACTGATCTACCTTGAGAATATCTTATAAAGGTCTTACTACTTATCAAAGGATGGTTCTCATAGTGGGAGTTGTGCAAGTGATCCTTAGACCTGAGATCACCATGATTCCTAATGCACATAAAGTCATGTTTTGGTTCATACTCATTCATGACAAAGAGTCATGTACGGCGTGTTCTCGAATATGGGAGATTATGCATGAAGGATGTGAGTAGATCAACAAGGAATCGATCACTCCTAGTTAGAGGAGGACTTATCCCAGGTAATCTCTTCAATTGTTGACTCAGGAAGTCTTT
Source organism: Areca catechu (assembly GCA_021397845.1). Lineage (NCBI taxonomy): Eukaryota > Viridiplantae > Streptophyta > Magnoliopsida > Arecales > Arecaceae > Areca > Areca catechu. The sequence continues at coordinate 77,356,479 of CM038042.1, read as the reverse complement.
GATCAAAGCAGGTTGAGATTATATAGGATTCTAATCTTTTATCAATTGAGTCTTCATTATTGAATTGAGATTCAAAAAGATTAAGTGTAAGGATTTGATAATTTTCCATACCCATCACTTATTCGAGATAAAGGAGATCAAATGATTGAATTGCACGGTAACTTTCCACTAAAGAATATTTTAGTAATTTCAACTATATTCTTTATCTTCCAGGTAGGCATGATATGCTGCTAGACATCAATCATGTCTTGTAGATTTTCATGAATCAAATTGAAAGGATTCATGAGTCAATTTGGAAATTGGTTTGAATTGGCTAACTTGGGTCAGCTTGATTTGACCTAATTAGGTTAATTGGTTTCGATTGGATCAAAATAGCTTGGAACTGGACCTACTACTAACTAGATGATGAGCCCAAAGGGTCACACATGCTAGGAAATCGGCCAAGAAAGTCAATTGAATTTTAGTTAGGGTCATTGGATCCTAATAGGCTAGCTAATTTGCATACTAGCATATGCATGCTAGCCCAACTTCTAACTCAATTGGATTGGGTCAATTAGCTTACTATTTGGGCTAACCAATTTAAGTGAAACTTAGATTGAGTTGAGTCCTAACTGGGATAGCAATTATCTATATTTATTTGGAATTATTTGGAGCTTTATCCTTTAATTATGGAAGAGTCCAAGTGGGATTGGACTCTTGGTGCCAAGCTTGGCATGCGCCAAGATTAAGGTGCACAGAAGGACCAAGAGTCCTTTTACCACTTAATCACCTATTCCAAATAAACAAGGACCCTCTCCCTTATTCCCATGCCCATTTGGATTGGGCTTGACAATCAAAAGAGAGATTTGGCATGGAATTGGATGACACGCATAATGAAAGGACGCATCCCTTCATATTTGGTGCAGATTTAAAATCCAGAAGTATTTGAAGGCTTCTATATTCTTTGATATATCCCTTGGAATTCCATGCCCTTTAGCTAATTTATGACCAGTTACATGACACATGGCAAGTGGGAATAATGTTGGAAAAATAAAAAGACATATATATGTCTCTTGGTGCATGATATGACATGTCAAGATAAGTCTTTTCACCCAAGGGACTCCATCTGTTTGAAGGGTCTTATCAATGGCTGAAGAAAAGATTTATCAGGACCCCTCACAGTTTATAAATAGGCATTGGTAATTTGATGCTAGAGTATCCAAAAAATATCCGAAAGAAATCCTTTCAATTTTCTCTTCCTTGTCTTAGGACAAAGGTCTCTTATAAGACAAGGCTTGTCCTTTTAAGACAAGACTTGTCATTTTAAGACAAGAGCCTAGAAAGAGATATAGGAGAGATAATTAGATTTTGAGAGAAGATTCAGAGATGTCTCTGAGTGCCCTATAGGAGGGTAGGGGTTCCAGCAAAGCAAAGGGAAGAAAGGCTACCGGGAAGAGCCCAAGTCAAATAAGCAACCTCGATAGGAGCGTTCCTTGGTTCGGTTCTATGTGGATCATCTCTGGAGGGCATACACTTGTGTGGCTTGTAAAAATTAAGGAGTATAGCACTCCAAGTATTCCTCTATAATCCTAAAGTTATGATTTATTAATTATCATAGTCAAGTGGTCCTAGGGTTTAGGGTTCTGGCCAATTAGGATTTCAATAATGATAATTTTGAAAACTAGTCTTCCACTACATCAGCTTGAACCCAACAAATTTGGGGAAGCAGGTAGCTATCCTTTAGATAGGCTTTGTTTAAATCCACGAAGTCGATGCACATCCACCACTTCTTATTGGCTTTCTTCACTAGGATGACATTGGCCAGCCATTTAGGGAAATTGACTTCCCTGATGAATCTAGCACTGGTCAACTTATCCACCTCTTCAGCGATGGCCTTCTATCATTTAAGGGCAAAGTTCCACTTCTTTTTCTTTATTGGTCGATGGGTTGGATCCACCTCTAGATAGTGTACCATCACTTCTAGATTGATGCCTTGCATATCTATAAGATACCAAGCTAAAACATCAGTATTTGTTCATAAAAAAATTACAAGCTATTGCCTTAGGGCTTCTTCTAGCTTTGATCCTATGTAAAGGATGTGTTGAGGATTGCCATCATGTAGAGGGACAGTCAAAAGATCTTTAGCAGGCACCCCTCACTCTTTGATCAATTAATGTGAGTATCCAGACCTTTGATAGGGATAGTGTTGGGTGTTCAATTTTGGAGGGATACCTTGTAGTAGCATTTGGCCAAGGCCCTTGGACTTCTCTAATCCCTCGCATCATAAAAAAATTCATAAGCAAGTAATAGGTCGAGACAATCACATGAAAGGCATTTAGTCCAGGTTGGCCAAGTATAGCATTGTATGCTGATGAAGTTTTGATGACCATGAAGGTTAGATGTACCAAGGATCATCGAAGGGCCTACCGTGCTATCACAGGCAACATAATCATCCCTTGACAGGCACTAATTCTCTTAAGAACCTTGATAGTGGTCCATATGTTTTTTTCAATCATGCTGGTGGGATATTCATTTTCAAAAGGATATCATAAAACAAAACATCGACGGAGCTTCTATTATCGATAAGCATGCAATTTATTTTGTAATTGGATATATTCATAGCTATAACCATGGGATTATCATGTGGATATTGCACTCCTTTGACATCTACTTAGGTAAAGGTGATAGCTTCATCAGCTTCTTTGGTCTTCTACCTCTTGCTGGGGCTATCTCCTTCTATCGACCCACCAATAATGGTGCTAAGATTGCCTAAAGTGGGATAGTCGACATGTTCTTCTAATCTTAGAGGTGGCCCAGGTAAGCATATCGAAGCCTTTGGGGCATCTCACCTCTCTTGATAGTTTTGAAGGAACTAGTCCAATCAGCCACATCTATGAGCTCTTCAATCTCATCCCATAATTGGATATATTCCTCCGTGTCATGGCCATGACCGTGATGATAGAGGCAATATTTGCATCGGTTGAGCCATTCTAGTGGCATTCACATCTTCCTTGCTTCAAGTAATTCCCCTCTGACTTACATCAAAACTTGGGCACTAGAGTCATTCAGAAAAGTATAGTGCTCAATCCTTCGAGGTGGTGGTGGTGGGATGAGTAGCCAATCTTAAGGGTTTTGATAATGTTGAACTTGAGGGGGAGACCTTTAGAATTGTAGGTATTGTCTTTTGGCTTCTCTGCCTCTTCTTGCCTTGGTCCTCCCTCCTTGACCAGAATTCTTGGGTCAAGGGCTGCTCTTTTGGTGCTGAAGTGGGTGGTGGAGTGATGGTTAGCAAACATTAGTGTAGATGGAATAGTGGGAGGAACATGGGCACCATACGCCTCTTCAGCACATGCATACTTCTCCACTCTATTGAGCATTTTGGAGAAGTCTACTAATAGCCTTTTCTCTAAAGAGAAGTGGAAAGGACATTACTGGAGACTGCTCTTCAGGGCATCATGGTAAAAGAGTGATCCAAATTATTTACTTCAAGAGTCATCTCATTGAATTGGCTCACATGAGATCAAAAGGGTCCTCTCTTCTTTTGCTTGATATGGATTAAGGAGTTGAAACTCTGACATAGCTTTCTCTGCTTGCAAATGAAAATAAAAGATTGACTTAATTAGTCAAAGGAATACCAGTATTAGGTTGATTTTCTGATAGTAGAGGGGAGGGCCTGGCACATACTCCATTAGTGGCCCCATGAAGAAGCATCAGGACCTTGAAGCTTTCCAAATGGTCCATTGAATTAGTGGATCCATCGTAGATCTCTAGCTGTGGCATTTTGAAATGCTTCAGTAATGGTTCCATCATAATATAGGCTCTAAAGGGTGGCTCAGTAATGAAACCAAGACCTTCATCTCTATTCTAGTTCTTGAGGTTTTCAGTCTACTTTGACTTCTCTGACAATCTATGCCTTGAAGGGTTAAGGAGGTGATCGAGCTGATATCGACCCCTTATCTGATTAAGGTGAATGAGGATGTCCCTTAGAATGCCTAGGACTTTGTGGTACACCAAGATGAGTAGGCTCTTCCTGCTCAGACTTTGTGGGATTTAGAGTCCTCTCCCTCTTCAAACTACCCCCAGTGTTGTCAGGGTCTAGGATGGAACTGCCTAGTCTACCTTTAGTGGTGGTGCTGCTACTGGTTCTACCGATGCTACTAGATGTTGGATTGCCTAGACCATAGCTACTAAGGCTTGGATTTGCAGAGATAGCTATTCCAAGCAATCAAGTTGGCCTCCTTACTATGTGGTGCCAACTTAGGGCTTTAAAATGGGACTTCTATCAGGCCATCCAACCTTCTGGGAGGTAGTGGTGCTAGAGCATAGGGTTGACATGCCTTTATGTGCATTATATCCCTGCTCAGTGTTTCTTCTGAGAAATGGATGAACTGTATGCCTTTCCTCTATCTATTAATGCTAAAATCCATCCAATCGTTATAGTATGCTGGGGAAGGTAATGTTTTTGGGCTATACCTATAAAAAATCCTACCAGAGGTGGCTCCAGCAAAGGCACTTTGATGCTCAAGTCAATCTTAGGCAATAGTAGAAGGAAATAGAGTGGAGTAATGAGAGAGAGTGTGTCATAGAAACATACCTTGGGAGCTCTCAGGGAGATCCCTTTTATAGACAAGGTGATAAGGGTATTTTGGAAATGTCAGAACCCTTAGTGGGTTAGCGGGATCTGATTGAGTGTCAGGTCTTATTAGAAGATCTAGCAAGAAATCATTCTGATTGTCTAGAATTTTCATCTCACCATTAATGGGGTCTTTGTCCAATTTGCATAGCCGGTCGCTTTCTTTAATGGTGGCTTGGACTCTACCCTAGAATGGGTCCCTTTTAATTAAAAGGATTTGCCAAAATATATAGGATGTGATCTCTTGATCATGCCTCTTTGCTAATGTGAATAAGTGTTGGGTGATCTTCCTTTGTGTTGCCTAATAGTATGCTGCTAGGGGGTCTTGGCCTCCCATGAGTGATGGGGCCTAGTTCTGATTTGTGCTTTAGGCTAAAGCTAAGGGTCGAGACTGAGGGTCTCAAGGAGCAATATGATGCATTGGAGCTTCACTATTAGGAGCAAAATATATCTTTGCCTAGGTGGAAGCTTGAATAAGCTAAGGGTCCCGAAGATTGAAATAGTCCGGCCAAAGGTCCCCCGTGCCAAGGGCCGATCGAGCCATAGGTCATAGATCATTGTGTCGAGGGTCATAAACCATCAAGTTGAGGGTTGAAAACCATTGGGCTGAGGGTCATAGACCATTATTTCACCCTTTTTAGGATGGGTTACTCTGGATGTTAAAGAGGTGAAGGTCACTTATCAAGACCAAGGGGATTGAATTGCCTGCCTCTCCTTCAAGCCTCGGACGGGATCATCCTAAAGAGGTATTATGCTAAGAAGATATGTAACTAGTATTGTTCCATTGGTCATTTGAGGGATGCCTTTGCTAACCCTCCTTCTATTGTAGATGTTTGGTTGGTGTTCCACTAGAGATGGTGTCTCCTATATAAACAATCCAAGGATGAGTGGCTTGATTCCATGGGTTGCAAGGAGCCAAAAAGGGCCAGATGATCTTTGGCTTAGCTGGGAGATGGATCACTATGTTCCTTGGCACTAATCATTGCTTGCCTTGGCTCTCAACCTAAGGGCCCATGGGAAGCCAAGGATGGGGAGTCCACCCCACATCACATTACGACACCTATAATGACCAGTCCTTACATAGTATGGAATACTAAAAGTTGGAGGGATATTGAGTGCACAAAGGATCTAGCCATGAATGAAAACCAAAGAATGCTAAGGTAGGCCCAGTACTAAATAGAATGATCAAAGCTAGAGTCTCCTCCACTGGCTGCAATAGAGCCTTCTACTTCTCTAGTAGCAACACCTTCATAACAGCACCCCCAGTGACACCCAAAGTAGCTCAATAATTTTAGCCTTCCTTCAAATTAGATGAGGATCAGCTTCAAAGCATTGTTGAGATAGTTTTTATTAGATTGAGGGTAGAGCTATAGCTTACACTAACTCCCATTAACATGTCCAAGTTCACCATAGATCTCAAAGGACTTAGAACTAAGGTTCACAGACTATCGAATTTAGTTGTAGCACTAGAGCAACAAAGCCAGCCACAAGATCCTACTAATTTATTAGACTTGGGCAAAGAGGCTACCAGGCTGAGGGGGAGGATCAAAACTGGCATATGTCAGGCCCAGTCAAAATTTGTGGCCTTAGAGTAGCATACTGCAATGGCATTTTCTAATTATTGACCTTCATGGACCATCTCATGGAGTAGCTTGAGATGATAACATCAGGAGCCACAGTAGCAGCAGTAGTAGGAGCCAAAGGCAAAGGCTATAGCTCACTTACCCATTCCACCTCCCAGCATTGTTGGTAGACCTAGCCTTCCCAGTCTTCCCAAACCAACTAGCCTACTTCTAAATAGCCCCTAGGTTACCCTTTAGGACCTATACTAGGTCAAATGTCAATTTTCCCTTTCGGGTGATTGGTCCATCTAGCAGACCAAAAAGTTAGAGAGTAGGAGCATCCACCTCTAAGGCTAGCTCATCACTACCATTGAGCTTCATTCAAATGATGATGAGCAGGTTAGGATCTCTTATTAGGCTACTTCTTGATGTTCTAGCTATTATTTAGTATACTTTTTTTGACTATCTGTATCTTGGTATACTGCTCTTATTGTTTCATATAATAATACATTCATTTTAATTGATGCACTTGAACAATTTATGAATTATGTAATGAAATAGAGTTACTGTTATCTAGATTCACATAATTCACTTGTGTTTACTTGTGTTATAAATTATGCTTTACTTGTATTTATAGATTTACATGATTTAAATGAAGTTACTTGTATTTATGACTTGTACTTTCTTTTTGTTGTCTTTTGATTGATGACAAAAAGGGGGAGAGAAATTGAGAAATAGAGAAGTATAAGTTTGAAACAATTAAGCAAATACAAGCAATTTTAAGTAAGCTCTATTTCTCATAAAAGCTTTGATACCATGTCATAATGATCTGATATGTTTGTTATTTATCAACTTCACATACCCTGATATTCTCGATGTGCCCACTAAGAATGAAAGTCATAAACTGGTACTCTTTGATATGCATTGGGACACATCTTTTAATCCAATACAAGCTCAGATACTTCTCTTGAAATTTTGAATTTCAATAGTGTTTGAAGCATAATGTAAGCTAATGTAATATCTTGATTGTTTGCTTCATGATACTTGAGAATATCCTTACAATTACATTACTTTGATAAACCAATTCACTTCAAAACTTTGATATAATTAAATTAATTTGCTCTGATACTTTAAATCACTACAATTAAAATGTTATGATATTGTGATACATCTACATCATATGCTTTGACGCTCTAGTATTTTGCATTTTGTATTTTTTTCTTATACTCAAAGTTTTGTTATCTTTTAAAAGGGAGGGATTGTTGATCCAAGAAATAATTTTGATAAATAACAATAATTTGAGTATATAAAAGAATTAATGATTTGTTGAAATGTATGTTGAGAAGTTTCAGGAAGCCCTATTTCTTTGCAAGAAATCTATTTAATTGTTCAAGAAGAAACCCAAAGAAAATATGCTTGGAAGGTTACATGATGTATAAATATCCAAGAGTCACCCCAAGCATTAATGAAGAGTCACAAAGAATTTAATTGGCTTAGACTCGATTCGACTCTCTTAAGAAGATCGAGAGCTAAATTTTTCAATCTAGAGCTCAAGTCAACCCTTGCAAATCTCAAGTTGACTCCTGGCAAACCTTGAGTCAAACTATAGCTGAGTTGCTCTCTTAATTAAGATAAAAAGATATTTTTGGCACTGGTACTTGGGTCAACTCCTGAACAACTTGAGTTGACTCCAATCAATTTGAGTCGACTTCACTATGGTTGACAACCATAATGGTAGTTTTGTAGAGTATGTAAATGTGTGCAAAAGGCTATAATAGCTTTTTTTATCCTCCAATGGTCAAGAATGCATTTTTGGACATTCTAAGTCCTTTAAACACCAACCAAATATATTGAGAAAAATAAGAAAAAGAAAAAATAAAGAGAAAGCTTTAGAGCATTAAGTGAGCTTTCAAGAGAGACATCCCAACCATCAAAAGCTTGAATTTTTAGTTGATTTTAAGATGGAGAAGAAAGCATTAATTGTAGAGCATCCCCAACTGTCTCCAAGAGTTTCAATGACTTTTTATTTTTCCCTTTAAGGAGCCTTTTATTTGGTTCTACCAATATTCTTAACTTCATATTGTAAACAAGTTTAAGTTGGATTTGAAACTTAGGGATAAGCTTATCCAAGTCTTGAACTGTAAGCCTATGATTTGCTTAAAGGCAATGATGTTAGTTGATTTTCACTAAGAAAATTAAATGATTTTTTGATTGTGAACCCAGAAAAATAATCAGGATGTAATCTTAGAGATTATTTTAAAATTTTCAAGAGAGTACTTTAGGAGTGGACATAGGTGTTAGATGTGTCTGCCTAGAAGCCAATTTGGCTGACACATTAAATTTTTTGGGATATTATTTGTACTTAATCAAATTTTTATCAATAAAATAGATTTTTCTTCCATTCATATTTATATATCTATGAATCATCCATGGAGTTAATGGATAATGATGTATATTTTCAAGAGTTAAAAATTTGAGACATATGTCATCATAGGTTAACTCCTAAATACTCTTGATCATTGGATCATCATAGGCATGGTGATTGATCCATCAAGATCGGTGAATAGATTACTTCTCTTTCGGGTAACGAGTCTTGAATCTATAGTATAGGAATATTGGGGCAAGAGTGCAGGTAGTTGTTAGAGAACAACGATACTAAATATGATCAAAGAATGAGAAGTCACATGAATGTCTACTCACTCATCAATGATTTCTTAAGTTATAGTTATGTGAGTAGTTTCAAGACTTGCGGTACCTCAATCACTTCAGTGGGGCTGCTATGGTTTGATAAGCATATAAACATGGTCCCTAGCCATATGAGACCTTATGATGTATGTTAGTTGTAATAGGTTCACTATAGGAGTTGGGAGTGTACCTATAGGGGATTATCAGCCTCAATAATGAGGAATAGTCATATACAATCTGAGGTTAAGTCCATGAGTCTGTCACCACAAAGCATGATAATTAAAATGAGTTTTATGGAAATCATGATTGAGCTCGAGCCAATTAAGTTTAACATATAATGGATACTTAGGATCTGATAAGATTCCATGACCTGCATCCTATTGGGACTTTTGATAGAGAAACTTGATTACATGGTAACTACACTTAGAAGTTCATCCTTCTATTCTATTGGGTTGTCATTATATACTGCTAGGTATCACTAGTGGATTATGAAAACTTATTTGGATCATTTTTAGATAATGATCCGTACTGGGGTCGAGTTGTAATTATTTTGGTCCATCAAAAAGAGTTTTGATAATACTATGATAGAGATCATAGTATATCTTTCTATTAGATAGAATGAAATTTGAGGGGTCATACACAATAGGAGCTTGATCTGATCAAGGCTTGGATTAATTTTGGCACATACAAATTTTGGTTCCTAATAATTAGGCACCTACTAATTTTAGTATCAAGGACTTATTTAAATTTTAGATCAAGTTCCATTAATTAAACAAGATTTAATTTAATTGGGTTTGACTTAATTAGATTTAAGAATCTAAGTTGGACTTGGATTTCAATCCTATTATGAATAGGATTGACAGCCTTTTCAAATTCATTCAAATTAGACTCAAATTTGATTCAATTTAAACCAAATTAAGTCCAAATGAACCAAGACACTTTAGCCTAATTGATAGGGCTCTTAACCTCTCTCATATGGCATGGAATTGTGTATTGTGTGACAAAATATGAAGAAAAAAACTAGCGTAAACATCTTTCTCACCAAAGCCTTATCGCATATCATTCTTTCCTACTGCCCTTCCACCCTTATTTTGATTATCTCCATGCCCCAAAAAGCTCTTAAAGAAGAGAGATAAGAGAGGAGAAGGGGAGAGGAGAGAGAGTTTTCTCCTCCCCTAATCTCTGAGGAGTTGTCTAGTCCGATTTCACCAAGAGTTTGCATGAAGGCTGCAAGGGCTATAGCCTTATTTTTTGAGATCATCTTGAAGGGAGTTCTAGATCTAAGCCAAAGGAAAGGCCTCCAAAGAGATAGCACTCTGAGGGCCTTGGAAAGTCAATCAGTATCATCCCTTTATGGATATAGAGGCCGGGTGCTGCACACTCAGAAGAAACCTTACAATTCTGTTAGATCCAATCCGATCATGATTGAGAAAAAGGATAGTGATCAAGGTAAGTTGATTGATTTCTGCTTCTAATTTTATTTATATTCAGATCTGACTATATATTGTAAAGTAATAATCAGCATGTTAGATATATTTCTTAGACATAATTTTTAATTATTTTGCATGCCTTTTATAAAAAAGTTTCATAGATCACTTCTGTCAAGTTTTTAGAAACCTTTATTGTCAACATGCTTACACAATTACTTCTTTCAATGGTATCAGAGCCTAGATTAATCTAGCATGCTAGATTAGGTTTATATCTGAAATAATAGTTCAATTTCATATGTGATATGATCCTTTTTATCAAGTACTCAGATTGAGTGCATTACCATGGCTGTCTAGTCATAAGAGGAAGCAGGTTTTAAAGTCCCTCTCTTTTTATTTGATAGGGTTCTCTTCTGACATGTAAGGGTGCTACTATGATTTGACTCATCAGAAAAATCATGAAAAGAACTTGTAAATTTAGTTTTAGATCCAAATTTAATTACATAAGATGTAGGATAATTAGTTTAATCTAAAAATAGCTGTATAAGATACATGAACTAGGGTTTAGATCTGAAAAATAATTCAAGATCCTAAACCACTAATTCCATGAACATAAACAAAATCTAAAAATTATTTTAGATCCTTAATTTTTAGTTCATGGATGTTGGTGTGGATAGAATAATTAGGTCTAATGATTAAAGTACACATTAGGTGTTTGATTAGATCGGGTTATAACCTTATTTCAATTTTGAGTGGCTGATCAAATCCAATCAATAATTGATTAGGGTTGATCAAAGAGATTCAATTTATTTTAGTTATAGTTTTGGTCACATCAATTTGTATTTGATGTGATTTGATCGATTTAAACCTAATTTGGCTTAATGGTTTGAGCCCGAGTCGCTAAGCCGACCTAGTTGATTCTTATAGACCAATTGGTGTCTAAGGAAAGTCTAGATTATGGTTGTTAATTGGAGCTAACTCTTACCTGGCCAACTTTATTGGTATCCAAAAAAAGAAAAAAGGCAGAACCCTCCCATTGATCTTACTTACCTAGCCAACTTGGTCGATTTAAGTTTTGATTAGGTTACTTATTGATTTAAGTTCACCCATGCCACTTAGGTTCATCAGACATAAGATGTGTTGATATGACTAGTTTAGTCATCCATATGATATGCTAATCTAACCCTGGTGAGTTAGATATAAGATGGGCTAACCTAAATTAGTTAGTCAGACATGAGATGGGCTGATCCATACCAAGCTAGTCAGCATGAGATATGCTAACCAAACCTAGTGAGTCAGGCATAAGATGTGTTGATCTAACATACTTAGTCAGACCTGAGATATGCCAACTTAAGTAGGTTAATCAGGCATGAGATATGCTGACCAATTTAGATGAGACCTAAACCAAAATCTCCTCATAAATATTAAGTCAATAGGTTTTTTACCATTATAGACATGCGGGTGTCTCCCGAATATTGATTGTTCTTTGCTGGATACAGTAGTTCAATTGTATCGAGAAGGCACAAACCACTCTATTACATAAGATGTTATGGGATGAAGATGGCATTGAGCCCAATAACTGTTAGGTAAGGAACCTAATAATAGCTTCACTTTCATGTTGAATGGTGGGTCAAACTTAACTAAGGAGTATGGGCAATAACTATTAGATTAGCTCACATGACTTAGAGACCGAGTCACTATGGCATGCTTAAGAAGTATTGGATAAAAACTATTTACTCATTGGATTTCATGTTACCAATAACTAATTAGGTGACCTGCATGTAGATTACTAGACTACTATACCCACTAGGAACTATAGTTGCATAGGGATTTCTGTATCTCCTCTAAGGAGTGTAAAGATCCATGAACATAGTAGGAGTTCATATTTATTTCATAAAGTTCCTAGAATAAATAGTTGATTGAGTACATACATCTAACTTGAATCTTTTCTCTTTTTAGATATTTATGTCAACTTCAATTTCCTTAGCCCAAAATCTTGAGTCTAAACATTTAACCAAACCTAATCATAGGGATTGGCCTAAAGTTTTAGGGTATGTCTTAGACTAGAATACAGAAGGGACCTTAAAGAGTTCAAGGGGTCCAAAGTGCTTGGAGAGTTTGAAGAAAAGGGTTAACACACCTTTAGAAGGTTTGTCAGATATGCTCATTATAGAAACAAACCAAATAATCTCTTTTACTTCTAGTTGGATCATAAATTTTGGTTTAGTATGCATTTGTGCACCTCAATACAAGGTCTAATAGAATGTAGACGGTTAAGGAAAGACGAAGTGGTCCTTTGAAATTGGTATGGTGCAAGAGTGCGACTATTATTCTATATATACCTACCCTCTTCGATTACCATGGAGTATTGTTTAATGCTTAGAGATTGTTACTATACCTGTTGCTAGTAGAAATTTGATTCTATATCTATATTAGCACAGAAAAATATAGTTTCAATTCAATAAAGACCACTGCTCCATTTATTGAAAAATAAGGTTACACATGGCTTTATGATTGATAATGTCTATCATTTACATGCTGATGAGTCAATTATGAAGTGAGAATTAGTGAATGTCATAGATCGGAAGGACCTAGAGGTGACCTAACTACAAGTACATGTGGCCCCTAAGACTTGGGATATTAGTGAGGATAGGATAGATACACTAGAAAAGGATGGTGTCCTTCACCCATTGAATTCTGATTCATTCTAGTTTGTGAATCTTGCTTTCAAGGAAAGATGACTAAATTTCCTTTAGGGACATGAAAAGAGGCCCAAAGTACTTGCCCTAGTACACCCTGATGTGTGGGCTATTGATGTGTAGGCCAAGGGTTATAAATACTCATACCTTCACCAATGATTCTGCATCAGGTATGGCTATGTATCTCTTATGAGGCACAAGTCTGAAGCATTTGGAAAGTTTAAAGAGATTAGACATCATGTAGAGAAGCAAATCGGAAAATCCCTTAAGGTCTTTTGATTAGATCGAGAAGGAGAATACCTTACTAAAAAATTTCTAGTTTATCTCAAGGATAATGGCATAGTCCTCATAGTGGACTCCCCTGGTATGCCTCACATAATGGGTATATAAAGGAGAAAAAGGACCCTATTGGATATGGTCCGATCGATGATGAGCTTTCACTGATTATACCTATATCTTTGAGGACATGCCCTTCTTATTGCTGTTTATATCTGACTAGAGTTCAATCTAAAATCTATTCCCCACACCATGGAGATATGGTATGATATAGAACTAAGTCTTAGTCACCATCAGGATTTGGGGATGTCTAGCCCATGTCAAAGATACCGATGATAAGTTAAAGGCTAGAGCCCATTTGAGTATCCTAAAAAGTCATAGGATAATATTTTACTTCCTAGAGGATCATATGTGATGTAAAGATAAAATGCCATATTTGGAAAATAGTTTTTCCAAGATGGTGGCAGTGAGAGGAAAATAAGCTCAAAGAGAAGGTCTCTATTGAGCAACGGGCTGTAGAACCTATTGGACCTATTCTTGCTAAACTAGTCAGTATAGCTCCACCTCTTCTACCTTGTAGGTCTAGCAGGATCTCCTATCCTCCTGAAAGGTACTTATACATGCTTACATGGATGTGGAGGAAGTGTTCCTCATGGGAGATAGGGATCAAGTAGTTGATCCTAAAACCTATGATGAGGCAAGTAATCTTTATTTCAGAAAAATTGATACTTTACTTATCTTTTAGTAAAAAAGAGTCCATTCATAGAAAGAGCTTGATTTTTAGAATACAATGGCTTAAACGATACTCAAATCAGAGTTTAAATGGAACCAAAATCAACAAAAATCCAAGTCGATGTTAGAGCAGTTGGTCCACCATGGATCGATCGCTCAATCTACAGGCCCCATTTCATGGACCATCTTTGATGGGGACATCGGCCCGCTCGAATCTCGGAGCAGCACGGATCCCGGAGTGGCATGGATCTTAGAGCATTTCTAGAATAAATTTATTTAGGATTTTCTTTTGTTTGAAATTGAATTAGGATTTGGCTGGTTAGGATTGAGATATGGATAGGCTTATCTTATCCTATCTTGTATTTGAATTTGAGTCATCCCTATCTTTTATCCTGTATTCAAATTCAAATAAGGGTTGGACAGGTCTATAAATACCACCCTCAGTCCTTTGTAAAAAAAAGTTTAGTTCATAAAAAAATTTGAGTTTTTAGAAGAGTGATTCTTCTGTACTTCGCCTTCGAGCGTGGGCGTGATGCCCAGTTATCCCCCTACCCATTCCATCTTCTCTATCCCCTCATGGCCTTTGAGATCCATCCTAGCGCCTCCAAGTATCGAGGAGGGTGTAATGCCCTAGAGGTGGAGGTCTCTTCGTTAGGGTGAGTCCCGAAGTCCATGAGATCCAGATCCCTATCCTACATCCCCACTATTCCTTCACCACCCCTAGAGAAAAAATACCAAAAAAAAAAATAGTACCCTAATTTAGGTGACTTCTAGGCTCACCAACGATCCTATCCATCTCCATTCCCCATCAATTTTGGTATCAGAGCCATAGATCAAATTATGGGTACATTTCGTTGCCAAATCCAGATCCCCCACCGGTTCTGCCGTTCTGTCTTTCCTGTGATCCACTACCCACTGCCACCGTCATCGCCCTACTGCCCATAGCCACCGCGACTCCCAAATTAAACACCATGCCAATCACATCACCACAGATTCTTCCTTGGCCACCAGTCCAACGTCAATCCCTCCACCCGTTCCATCGTTGTTCTTCTTCCAATCTGAGAACCACTCAATCGAAGAAATGCACCTTCGCAACTCCTCAAATCCCCTGTTTCAACCATATCCAAGCCAGTCGCCAAACCTCCCTCCTCCGTCTCCCATCGTCCGATCTCCATCTTCCCCGACCTCCGGTCAACACCCACTGCCCACTTCAAAGAAGAAGCCCAGCCGCTTGCGTTCGCCACATCCCAGGTATCCCAGCCATCCCACTGGTTTTTATCGTTTCACGCCGACTTCATCTTCCCGAAGCACTATTCCACCCATAGCCAGACCCTCCCTCCTTCCGCTCCTTCACCCAAACCTCCCGCTCCCAGGACATCACCACCGGCGATGGCACGACCACCGTCGTCATCCTCGTCGGCTTGCTCCTCCGGCACTCCTTCTCCTCTCCATCGGAATCCACCCAACCGCTCCCCGTCTGCCCACACACCGCCATTGCCGACCTCCTCTCTTGGATCAGCAGATCTCTCCATCTCGGCCGTCGATTTCCTCGCTCTCCCTCTCCTGAACCTCGCCTCAGCTTTTCCACCATCGCAAGATGTAAGCATTCCCCGTGCCCGTCCCACCTCAGCTTCCCTTCGCCGGATTCCAGGGTTGGCGATCCCTCGCTTCCGCCAACCCCCCTCCTCTCTGCCTTCCATGCGCTGCTGCAAACCGAACCACCCCAGCCCTAGGTTCCAAGCCGAGCTCGCGATCAACCCCAACCTCCCCGCTCTCAAAACCCTAGTCCTAGATTCCTCCAAACTGATTCTCCGATGGCTTCTCAATCGCTGCCATGAGGACACGAGGAGTTCATCATGGTATGGTCTGGGCAAGGTTCTCGTCTTTGGTGCGACCCTTCTCTGCTCTGTTAAGGATGATGCGTGTTCGTACCAGAGCATTCTTCAGCCTCAAGAGGTCATCCTGAAGGCTCGAGTGCAGCCCCAACTGCTGGATGGCATCAAGAATCACCAGGCCAACCAAGTTGTCCACCACAGCGGAAATGATTGATCCTCCAACCAATAACAGAGCCTCCATATCGATCGGTAGACAAGAGCACCTCCTACAGAAGAGAGAGATGGATTCTTTTAGGGTGCTCTGCTTCAAGGAAAGAAGAGGAGCAGAAGAATTTGGTGCCAATGTCGTTGGTGGTCAAGGGTGCTCTGCTTCAATAGCTGGTTCAGGCCACCGTTGCGCGAGTACTATTATTGGTTACTGCTAAATCAATACCAACAGTATTTTGTGCACCGCTACATGCACCAGAACAAGTTCTTGTACCGCCATATCCATTCCTTGCATCTGTTCCACCCAGCCTCCATCCGTGGAAGAAGGATGGCATCGACAAAGGATGCTGATCCAAACGTGGGCTCATCTTCTTTCCCATGTTGCCATCCTCCTCCCTAGTACCGTCGTCGGAGAGCCCGCCGATGAAAATCCACCTCTGGTTCGGTCCATGAAGGAAAAGGAGAAGCTGGTGCATGAACGTGAACGCAAACCCGGCATTCTCCTCTGCACGCATCTCAAAGCAAGCCGGTTCCTATCGCCGACTTCAGGACCAGTACTATTCATGATTGCACGGATCTCAAAGCAATTTTAGGATGGTGGAGTACAGATCTTAGAGCAGGCTGATATAAAAAAAAAAAATTATCTCAAGGTTATCAGTTTGGAGTCTAAAAGAAATAATATGAAGCTGAAGACAAAAGACTTGACGCCTGACTCGACGGAGTCGAGTTTTCCCCTCAGGGGAATGATGGGGACATCGACCCGCTCGAATCTCAGAGCAGCACGGATCCTGGAGTGGCATGGATCTTGGAGCATTTTTAGAATAAATTTATTTAGGATTTATCTTTTGTTTGAAATTTGAATTAAGATTTGGTTGGTTAGGATTGAGATATGGATAGGCTTATCTTATCCTATCTTGTATTTGAATTTGAGTCATCCCTATCTTTTTATCCTGTATTCAAATTCAAATGAGGGTTGGACAGGTCTATAAATACCACCCTCAGTCCTTTGTAAAAAAAAGTTTAGTTCATAAAAAAATTTGAGTTTTTAGAAGAGTGATTCTTCTGTCCTTCGCCTTCGGGCGTGGGCGTGATGCCCAGTTATCCCCCTACCCATTCCATCTTCTCTATCCCCTCATGGCCTTTGAGATCCATCCTAGCACCTCCAAGTATCGAGGAGGGTGTAATGCCCTAGAGGTGAGAGGTCTCTTCGTTAGGGTGAGTCCCGAAGTCCATGAGATCCAGATCCCTATCCTACATCCCCACTATTCCTTCACCACCCCTAGAGAAAAATACAAAAAAAAAATAGTACCCTAATTTAGGTGACTTCTAGGCTCACCAACGATCCTATCCATCTCTGTCCCCCATCAATCTTCTTCCCTACAATGCCAATGCCGCCCACTTGCCATCAGACACTGCTCGTCGCTTTTCTCCACGTGCTAGATGTCACTGTCACAATCTCACCTCCTCGTCAGTCCTAGCCATCCTCCTAGCTAACCACCATCAGTTTCCATTACCACCATCTTCTTCCTCTATTTGGCCATCCAATACCACCATTATGGCCTCCATTATTACCACCTCCTCCCAATCATAGAGCATCCCAAGTCACTGCCAGTCATCACACCAATCCAGCCTTGAAACCCATCATCTCCCCATCCCAACACAATTGCCAACCTAAGAAGCAGCTCGAAACACCACCATTATAGTGGCTGCACCTTTCTCCTTCCTGTTTGAGCACCGTCTACTACCATCTACTCGCTATCATCGCCACCCATAATGCTGGAGGCATTGCTGAGACCCTGTTAATGGTCATCTTCAAAATGAATAAGAAACCCTCAAGCATCTAGGATTTGGTCTACCTGAGAGAAGGAAGAGAGTGATGGTCTATGGCCAGTATTCCATCAAGCGATAGATCATAGTACAATACATATCTAAGAGAGATAAATCGTAGTATGGTGGATTAAATTTCTAATCTTGTAATTAAAATTAAATAGTTTATACTCTAAATAGATGAGCCATGATCTACGGATATAATCTATACCTAACAAGAGATAAATTAGACTTATACTTAATTTGTAAATATTATTATTACTGTGATATAAAGAAAAGAAAATAAAACCTATTTGTACAGTGGATTCAGATTCCTGGGTGACATCTCTTATTTGCTTCTTAAATTAATCAATTAAGATTTGTTTTCTTTCAAATCTACTATTTTATTCTAATCTCTCTACAATCAATTCTTTTTTGCCTTCCCGCATAAAATAATTGCTCCCGATCCTCGAGATATGATCCCTATGACCCTAGCTATAGTAATGAGTTAGGTTTATTTTTGACCACCCTATGATAAGAGATCAGATTTTAGCACCATTATCGGGGATCTAGGATAATTATTTTACAAAAAAAAGTAAAAAAATATTGTAGTTATTGTTTTCTTTAGTTTTATTACCTTCTTTATTTTCACAAGTTAACTCCTAACCTAATTAAACTTTTCTTTTAATTAAACTATCTTAAATAATCCAAAAAAGAAAAAAAGATATCTTTCCATAACATTTAATTAATTTAAGAAAATAAATAACAAACATTTAAAACTTTTTAACTTTTTGGACATCTTGTTTTATTGACATTGCATTCTCATAAAACATCTTAAGGGCATAAATCCCTACATAACGTAAGATGGGGATTTCATCCCATAGACCACCACACTTTACTACATAACCTAAATTTTTAATCTAAAATCAATTAGACATTGGCCCTAGGAACGGGCCAGGGATGATGTAGCCCTAAAAGAAGGTGGTTTTTAATAGTTCCATTAACTGATGCTAAAGGAAGGTAGTTTTTAATTAGTTCCATTATTTAGGAAAGGGGTTCAAGGATGATGTAGCCCAGAAGGAAGGTAGTTTTTAATTAGTGTCTAGGAAAGAAATTCAAGGATAATATAGTCTTGAAGGAAGGTAGTTTTTAATTGGTTCTATTGATTGACCTGGATAATTTATTTGATTAAAAAAATAATAAGGGACCCCCATTGACCTTATCCTTACCTAGATAGTTGATTAGTTAGTCTTTGACTTAGAGGGCTCCAAGATAATTTTGGTAGTTAGGAGCTATCTAGAGATCTAGATTTAGGTTAACGCTATGATAGAGAGTCCATTATTTGACAACTTATTTGCTTGCTAGTGAAATTTAATTCTAATTAAAATACCCATCTCTATCATTTCTAGATTTAGGACTCTTTAGGACTTTTTTTAGAACTCTCTTCTCATCTATCCTTCCTTCATCTTCACCTCTCTTCTTCCTAAAAAAAAAATAAAAATTGTAACTTAGAAAAGGGAGTCTGGTCAACTAATGAAAATAGATCTAAACCCTATTCTTAACCAATAAAACTTAAGGTTAACCATTGAGGAATTAGTATACCCCCAAGTCTAAGAGACTATTGCTACCCAATAGGACCTGCCCAACCATCTTGCATTAAACTATCCCAAACTAACGCTACCAATTTCAAGATTAAACCTCAAATTATCATCATGCTTACCAAATTCACCGGAATTAAGGATGCATGCATTTTCATTAGAGAATTTGAGGACATGTGTGATACTATGAGAATGCAAGAACTCTCAGAATATACCATTAAACTTAGGCTAATTAATTTTACCCTCAAGAAAAAAGTCAAGAAATGGCTGCATAGTTTACCTACCCAGTCAATCATAACATGAGAGGGTTTTGTTAAAACATTCTTAAGGAAGTTCTTCCTATACCTTAAAATAGCTAAGTTAAGAAATGAGATTATCCAAGTTTATTAATTAGGGGGAGAGTGATGCGGGACAGAGAAGTTGGGGATCGCTGGCGAGCGTAGAAGTCACCAGGGATTAGGGCTTGCACTCAAGAATAGGAACCAGGGCATCACACCCACTCCAATCCGGAGAAAAACTCAAAACTCAGATCAAATAACTTTAATTTGTATTCATAGGAGAAAAGATACTTTATACAAGACGAGAGGGGTGGTATTTATAGATTCACCCTAGGGTACATGACTTGAGAGCCAAGAAACCCTGACTGTGGGCCAAGAAATCCTGGTGGACCTGGTCAATAGTGGGCCTTTGTCTTGGACTGGAGCTCTATCTAGTGGGCTTGGCAGCATGAAAGGGCCCAGGTGCATGAAGGCCAGCTCTGGTTGGGGGGCCTGGTGAATCTTCTGATCTGATGACTCTCCTCTTGACTCCATGACTCAACTGGACTCTTGACTTGAAACAAAAGACTCACAGGACTAAAGGGACTCAATTGGACTCACATGTTCCACTTTATTACATGACTCAATTGGCTCACTTTGACTAAAGTGACACAGGACTAATGGACTCAAATAAAATAAAAAAAATAGACTCTCGGTCCCCATCATTCCCCTACAGTGGAGAGAACTCGACTTCGTCGAGTCAGGCTCATCAGGGGTTTGATGGAATCGAATCCAAGCATATCAAAAAACAAACCCATAAAATAGACATAATCAAATAAACCCAAAAATATCCAAATAAACTTGGAATAAAGAGGGGCTTTGAGAACTGTGCCACTATGAAATTTGTGCTGCTCTGAAATCTGTGAAACTTTGAAAACTGTGTAGCTCTGGGATTCGTGCTTCACCATTTTTGGGATCGCTTTGAGATCCACATGCTTTGAGGAGCATGCGCCTTCACATTCGTGCAATGCAGGGCTCCTTCTCCATGGATTGAAGGTGGGAAACACAGGCAGGGATTCGGCGAGATGTAGTGGAGGATCAGTTGTCTCCGGTTGCAGGTGGAGGGGATGGATGGCCGACGGGGAGCAGGGCAGAAATTCGGTGGGGGGGGGTGTCGTGCGGACCTGTAGCATGGGTTTCCGACAGTTGGGGCGGGAAGGCATGAAGGGGCGGGGCTCAAGCAGCTACGAAGCTTCGATCCAAGGCCTGAGGATGGCGGCGATGGCATCCGACAGTGGAGGGAAGGTGTCGGGCATTGGATGTCAACTCGACTGTGGTGACTCCGGGTGGGAGACGGGCTGAGGAAGGGAGGAAGAGGCTGCGATGACCAGATCGACTATGGAGGCATCGATCAAGGATGGGAGAGGCGGTCGATGGTCCTGTTGATCGCGGTGGTGGGCGAAGGGGCTAGGTCAGGAGCTAACAGAGACGAATCTTCCCGGGGTGCTTTGCGGCAGGGGTCCAGCAGCATCTGGATGGAGGAGTCAAGCTTCACGGTGGAGGTCCAGTGGAGATGGCTCATCCCGTGGTGGATGATGATGGTGGTGGTGTCCGGATCAACAGGGGACGGGCTTTGGAGGAAGAGATCGACAAGGCAACGTCGCACAGATCTATGGCACAAGGCAGCGATGATGGGCATTCGGTGGTAGTGGATGTGCGACAGCCGTGGGATGTGGTCAGGCTTCATGGCTTGCTCTATTACTGAAGATGGCAATGTGGATGGAGCGGAGCAGCATCGATGGTGTAGATCTGATGGGCTACAGGCGATGTGGTTTCAGGATGCCTAACGATGGTTGATGGCAGACTCAAAGAGGAAGAAGAAAATCCTAATCCACTAGGCTCTGATACCAAGTTGATGCAGTAAGAGAAGCAGGGGATCGCTGGCGAGTGTAGAAGTCACCAGGGGATTAGGGCTTGCACTCAAGAACAGGAACTAGGACATCATACCCACTCCAATCTGGAGAAAAACTCAAAACTCAAATCAAAATAACTTTAATTTGTATCAGAGGAGAAAAGATACTTCATACAAGAGGGGAGGGGTGGTATTTATAGATTCACCCCATGGTACATGACTTAAGGGCTAAGAAATCCTGACTTGTGGGCCAAGAACCCGGGTGGACTTGGTCAACAGTGGGCCTTTGTCTTGGACTGGAGCTCTCTCTTGTGGGCTTAGTAGCATGAAAGGGCCCAGGTGCATGAAGGCCACCTCTGGTTGGAGGGACCTGGTGAATCTTCTGGTTGGGGGGACCTAGTGAACGACTCAACTGGACTCTTGACTTGAACCACTCAACTAGACTCTTGACTTGAAACAAAAGACTCACAGGACTAAAGGGACTCAACTGGACTCATATGTTCCACTTTATTACAGGACTCAATTGGCTCACTTTAACTAAAGTGACACAGGACTAATGGACTCAAATAAAATAAAATAAAAAAGACTCTCGATCCCCATCAGAGAGCCTTTCTGGAAATGCCTAAACCGATTAAGAACCTTTTGAGATAGTGTCCACACCATGGGATAGAAACTTGGAGGGTTAAACCTTTATGAAGGTCTAAACCCAAATTCTAGAACCATACTTGAGTCGATGTGCTAGGATGATTTCTTGCAGAAACCACCTAATGAAGCCTGGCAATTTCTAGAGAACATAGTAAAAAATAGTATACAGTGGGAGGGAACTAGGTAATCTAAAAATACATCATCAAGAGGTAGTATGCACTAAATCTCAACATCCATAGCCAAAGATGATAAGATGGCATCCTTGATTTGTAGGATAAAGCAAGTCTTGTAACTCAAGGGATAGGCCCCTGTAAATCAAGTAAACTAAGTGTCTGTGACTGTATGCAATGGATGTGATGATCGAGGACACGTAGTAGAAGAGT
Source organism: Areca catechu (assembly GCA_021397845.1). Classification (NCBI taxonomy): domain Eukaryota; kingdom Viridiplantae; phylum Streptophyta; class Magnoliopsida; order Arecales; family Arecaceae; genus Areca; species Areca catechu. The sequence continues at coordinate 77,333,843 of CM038042.1, read as the reverse complement.
GTCCTCACTTTATGATCCAAACTGAAAATGGTTGTGCACAAAAGCCAATCTTTGTATGGATATTTCTATAATCTTCCAATTCATGTATGATATTACTTATTAATAAAAGGTAATTATTTATTCATCAAATTTCTGCTGCATCATATCAAATTTTGATGAATCCCATAGGTTAGGGCAATGGAATTAAGTTATGATGGAGATCATAATGGTGAGACCTAAATTCTTATAAACCCTAATCTAAAATGCCCTTAGTTATGGATTACCAATTTAGGGATCAATGTTTTCGAAAAGACTAGCACATCCTATGTATGCTCGCTGGAAAGGGTGGTTGGTCTCACAGCCACTTGTGTAAGGACACTAATACAAGGATGTGGGTGCTCATTAGTGTATAAGTTCACTGAACTGATCTGCCTTAAGAACATCTTATGGAGGTCTTACTACTTGTCAAAAGATGGTTCTCATAGTAAGAGTTGTGCAAGTGATCCTTAGACCTAAGCTCACCATGGTTTCTTTTGTACATAAAGCCATATTTTGGTTCATACTCATTCTTGACAAAGAGTCATATATGGGGTGTTCTCGGATATCATGGATTGTGCATGAAGGATGTGAGTGGATCAACAAGGAATCAATCACTCCTAGTAAGAGAAGGATTTATCCCATGTAATCTCTTTGATTGTTGACTTAGAAAGTCTCTGATCATAGTAGGATGAGATTAGAAAAAGTTTTTAATCTCTCATCAATCAATTTTTCATTATCGAATTGATATTGAAAAGGATTAAGTACTAGGATTTGACAATCATCCATACTCATCACTTATTCGGGATAAAGGGAGATCGAAGGATTGAATTGCATGGTAACTTTTCATTGAAAGATATTCTAGTAATTTTGACCAAATTTCTCATCTTCCAAGTAGGTATGACATGTTACTAGACATCAATCATGTCTTCTAGATTTTCATGAATCAAATTGGTTGGATTCAAGAGTCAATTTGGAAGTAGGTTCGAATTGGCAACTTGGGTTAGCTCGATTTGACCTATTAGGTCAATCGATTTTGATCGAATCGAAATAGCTTGGACTTGGACCTATTGCTGGCTAGATGTGGAGCCCAAAGGGTCATACATGCTAGGGAATTAGCCAAGGAAGTCAATTGGATTTTGGTTAGGGTCATTGGATCCTAATGGCTAGCTAATTTGCATACTAGCATATGCATGCTAACCTAACTCCTAACCTAAATAGATTGGATCAGTTTGCTTGCTATTTAGGCTAACCAATTTAAGTGGGACTTAGATAGGTTGAGTCCTAATTGGGACAGTATTTATCTATATTTATATGGATTTATTAAACATGATCCTTGGATTATGGAAGAGTCCAAAGGGGATTCGAGTCTTGGGGCCATATTGGTGTGCACCAAGGTTAAGGGCACAAAAGGACCAAGAGTCCTTCTGCCAGTTTCACCTATTCTAGATAAGTGCTAGGCCTCTGTCCCTTATCCCCATGCCCATTTAAATTAGGCTTAATCAGTCAAAAGGTTGGTTATGGCATGGAGAAGTGTGGCGCACAAAATGAAGCGATGCGTCCCTTCATGTTTGGCATGCAATCATAATTCCAAAAGTCCTTTTATTTGAAGGCTTGTGGTTCTCCAATACAACCTTTGAATCCCACATCATTTATCCAAATTTTGACTTGTTACTTACCACATGGCAACTGGAAAAATTGCTAGAAAATTGAAGAGATACATATGTCTCTTGGTATAGTGATATGGTATAATTTGGCATATCAAGATAATACCTTTCACCCAAGGGACTCCTTCTACTTGAAGGGTCCTACATGATCATTAGAAAATCAGATCAAGGACTGAGGAAAAGGTTTATCAGGTGCCTCCTCACTCAGTATGTAAAGGCATCAGTATCATGATGCAAAGCATATCTGTAAGAAATCTTTTCTATCTCTCTTCCTTCTTTTAGGACAAAAAGTCTTCTTTAAGACAATACTTGTCATTTTAAGACAAGAGTCTAAGAAAAGATATAGAAGGGATAATAATCAAATTTTAAGAGAGGATTCAGAGAGGTCTCTGAGTGCCCTACAGGAGGGTAGGGTTTCCAATAAAGGAGAAATGCTACTGAAAGAAGAAAAGCTGCCGAAAGAGTCCTAGTCAAATAAGCAAGCTCGATAGGAGTGCCTTCTTGGTATAGTTCCTATATAGATCACCTATGGAGGGCATACACTTGTGTGCCTCATAAAATTGTAGTATAGTGCTCCAAGTATTCCTCTACAATCCTAAAGTTATGATTTACTAATTGTCATGGTTAAGTGGTCCTTGAGTTTAGGGTTCCGGCTGATTAGGTTTTAATAATGAAATTTTTGAAATCCAGTCTTTCACTACATCAACTTGAACCTAATAGTGGTATCAGAGCCATCTTGATTCATGCAATTTGTAGTCATTTTAGTGTTAATTGATTGCTTTTCTATGACTCTTGCATGATTTGTTCATATTACATATGTGATATGTTATGCTCCTGGTAATTGCTTCAGATTGTGTTAGTCACCATAGTTGTTCCATCATAGGAGCTAAGTATGATTTAAAGGCCCTCTCTTCCCATTCAATGAGATCTTTTATGATGTGTTGGGGTGCCGCTGTGGCCTTATTCCATGAACAAGTGAGGTGAATAGATTGTTGTTTTAATCATGCTTTGGTTATGCTTATTAGGGTTAATATGCTTATTTGCTGGAATATGTGCCATGTTGGCATGTTTAATTAGGATGTTTTGATGAAAGTAAACAATGCAGGTGGTTTGTCAAGATCCTACACTAGGCATGCAAACATCTGCGGGAGAAGAATGGATTTTAAACAATTTTTTTTTTAAAATTCGTGCAGCGAAAATTGCTCCGCCAGGAACTAATCTAAATATAGTTGCATTTAGGCATGTATGGTCATATAAATATTTGTAAAATATTAAACAATTAAGTCTATCCATGCATGATTAAAAAATTAATTTTCCATACCTTTATTCCACCTAGAATAACTCTGGAATAAACCTAGAATAGATTGGAATAAGGAATAAAGTTATTCCAGTCGTCTTCCTCCTTGGAACTCTATTTTGGCTTGCAAAACGTCATCGGAACACCTCCTTCCAGACCTCCGTTTGCTCCCAAATTTGAGCAGCAGCAACTTGGACAAGTCTACTTCGATTTGCCACCAATAACTGCAACCAAATGTAAGCCAAAAAATTATAATAAATCACCAAATTCTGCTACCATTTTTGCAACAGAACTGGGCAGCAGACTTTGGCTTTCGATTTGGAGTAGCTGGGGCGATCCCGGTCCGCGTAGCTTGCTCCTAGGAGTAGAAGGATACTCCCTCTAGAGGGGAGACACGCCCGGGCTCTCGGATCCACCTCCACACACGGTGCTAGCCGCTGGAAGTGGGCTTCATGGTCACAGGAATTCTACAACAGGGCAGAACTTGAGCACTTGAAACAATGGGATTTAAAGCCTTGTTTCTCTCCCTCACAAGCTCCTAAACCCAGTCCCAAAGCTCTCCACCTAAGCCTCTCAAAGAAGAAGATTTCCCAAAGAGTTTTATTGATTTCCCTTGGATCTCTCACGGTGGGTCAAAACTTCTCACGCTGAAAACTAACTCTCTTTGAATAGGATGGCTAGTGTTTATATAGCTGCAGGGAGAAGTGGAAAACGGAGAGGGGGGAGGCCAAAAGGCACCGGCTGCAATCTCCCAATTAACAGCCATAAATCCAGGATTAAACATGGATTGAATGCCAAACGGTGGAGTGAGAAAGAGACGTGCGGCGGGTTTGGCCTTCCATCGCTTGGACTTCCTTTCCATTCAAATGATCGTGTGAAACTGTCCAAGGAGTAAAAAAAAACACTGGTCCAACCACTTAAACCGTTCCATCGGTTCAAATAACCAGTCCAAACAAAAATTATGGTTCAAACCATTGGTTCAATACATTGAATCGGTCCAAGCCCAATAAATTGGTTCAATTGGTTCACAACCAATTGAAGGTCGAAACAAACTCCGAATCAGTTCAAAACTGATTCAGAAAAAACCTGGCGCAGTGCTGGTCAGCCCGGAACAATTTTCGGTTGACACAGACAAGGGCAAGATGGGGAAAAGAGTGCTTAAAAAATACCGTGACCATAAAATTGAGACGATTCCCAATTGTAATCGGTATCCGGATCAGAGAGTTATCCTCTGTGGCATGTGACCTCATAGGTTCGAACCTAATGGTAGCACTAGAACAATTTTAGTACCAGCACAGGAAACCATCTAGCAATGGGTCCCGGCGTCCGGATAGGTCGAAGATGCGGGAGCAAACTATCGAACCTCTGGCATATGGTTACCATATAATTCATCCCTTTGACATCTAATGCTCATGACGACTGAGATTGGGCTGCCACCCCAGACTGAGTCAGTCGACTACGTTCTCAACCTTGCAAGCCCAGTGACTCTTCATTAGGACTACCCCGGCCGAGGATTTGCTAAATTGAGATACTGCGAGACATTCAATCCAAACTGTTTGGACAGGTCAATTCCATCTTGGTCCATCACTGCTCCACAAGTACTTGCCTGTACCCAGAAACCTTCTATCACCCACCGATTAAATTCCGGGTAGTCCGGCACCAAAGCACAGGGAGTTGCTTGCAAGCTACATGATGACCTCAGGTCAGAGGGACACATATACCCATATCCAATCATGAATATCCCTTTGGCAGAAAGGGGCTGCATGGAGTCACGTATAGTAAGATACACATATCCCACTTGCAAATCACATCAGTGTCACCACACTCATTTAGTCAAGAGGACAACCAAACGATGTGAACTACAACAACCTATACTTGATATATTGTCGTCCAGTATTATATCCTTTGTTGTGAATAGGGTTTAAGGACCACTCGATACATCCTCTCTGTATCAAAGTCAGTGTAGTCCTAAGGACTTCATCACAAGGAAAGAGTTCATTTCAGGGAAATACAATACGTGATGAGCTGCCAAAATATGTGATGGGTTTTATACCTTCAGGCAGTATTCTACCGGATCTCCTAATGGGTTCTAGGTGTGATTCAATCACAGCCAGTTCTACGATGTCCTTAGAGTGTGCAGGTTCTTCTATTGGTTGAACTTCATCAAGTTCAATCTTAGAAGCTATAGTTCCTTCTCCAAGGAACTCCTTTCCAAAAGATAGCTCTAAGAGCAATGAACACCTTTTGTTTCATTCTCCAAGTAGAAGAAATACCCTTTGGTTTTCTTAGGATAACCAATGAATAAACACCGATCGACCTTGGACCAAGTTTGTCTGAGTCTAAACGCTTTACGTAAGCTGGACAACCCCAGACCCGAAGGTGTGAGATTGAGGGTTTACATCCATTCCACATCTCATACGGAGTGGAGACAACAGACTTACTTGGAACATCATTTAACAAGTAACAGGCTGTCTGAAGCGCATATCCCCAAAGGATAGTGACAGAGTTGCAAAGCCCATCATGGATCGAACCATATCCAACAAGGTTCGATTCCTCCTTCGGATACACCATTCAACTGTGGTGTTCCTGGAGGAGTCCACTGAGAGAGAATTCCATTCTCCTCAAGATATGTCAAATTCACCAGATAAGTATTCACCACCTCGATCAGATCGAAGGGTTTTAATACTTTTTCTAGTTTGCTTTTCTACTTCTTTATAGTATCGTTGAAAATTTCAAACGACTCGGACTTATATCTCATTAAAAAGATATAACTGAACCTTGAAAAGTCATCTGTAAAAGAAATGAAATATTTGTATCCTCCTCTAGCACTAACTGTCATCGTCCACATATATCAGTATGTATTAGACTTAGAAGTTCTGTAGCTCGTTCACCTTTTCCAGTAAAAGGTGACTTGGTCATTTTACCAAGTAAACAGGATTCACAAGTGGGCAGTGATTCAGAATCGCTGACCCCGAGGAGTCCTTCTCCTCGCATCTTGTTTATCCTATTTTGGTTAATATGACCTAGCCTACAGTGCCAAAGATACAAATCGTTGACATTATCTAATCTTGGGCGTTTGCAAGAAGTGTACATTACACTAACAGGCCTTGATAGTACATATATGCCATTATTTAATCTAGCTTTCATTATAACAAGTTATTCAAAATAACATTGCAAAAATCTCCTTTTATTGATAGTTCAAAATCACAATTGGCCAAAAGGCCTACAGAGATTATGCTCATAATGAAACTAGGACAATAGTGACAGTCGACTTGTTCGACAGTACAAGACTCAAAGCCAAGATGCAAGACTCCCACCGCCAATATTGGAACACGATTCCATTCCCGGCGCTCAGAAACTATTCTCCATCTTCAAATCTTCTGCTAACTTGAAATCCTTGTAACGAATTACAAACATGAATTGGACTACCAGTATCCAATACCCAGTTAGCAGTATCAACAATTGAATAATTATAAGGTTTTATCATATAAATACCTTGTTCAGCAGACTTCTGCTTCCTCGGCCTGTTCGGATCAAGGGACGCAATATAAAGAGGATAGTTCCTCTTCCAGTATCCCTTCTTCTTGCAGTAGAAACACTCTGCAGAAGATTGATCAGCCTTATACTTCCTGGTCTGACAAGGGCTAGGAGCACTGTGCACCTTCTTTCCCTTCTTATTTGTTTTCTTCTTCCCTTTCTTAAAGGGACGACGACCTCTACTTCCTCCCACTAAATTCACCACCCCCTTATTCAGTTAGTGGTCTTTCTCGAAAGTCTGCAGCAATCCCAAAAGACCATGATAGTTGACTGCAGGCTTATTCATTCTATAATGATCGAGAAAATCAAGATAGGAGGAGGAAAGAATTCAGGATCGCATCCTTGCCGAGCTGCTCGTGCAAGGGGCATCCGAGTTTGCCCACTTTTTCAATCAGCTCGATCATGTACAATACATGATCAGTGACTGAACCACCATTCGGCATCTTGGAGTTGTAGATGGCACAAGACACTTTGTACCGTTCTACATCATCCGGGGTGCCAAAGGATTCCTTCAACTTTTGTAGGATTTCATCAGGTTGGGCCTCTTCGAATTTGTGACTGAACTCATCGTTCATCGCTGCTAACATAATGCATTGGACAGTAGTCCGATCAGAGACCCACTTCAGATAAGCGTCTCTGACTGCACTCCGTGCATTAGCGGGAGGGATTTCAGGTGCCGGATCTGTTATCACATAGAGGATCCGTTCATGCTCCAGAATGATTCTCAATCTTTGATACCAACTATCGAAGTTGTGACCCTTTAACTTCTTGTTATCGAGAAGTGACCGGAGCGATAAATTAGAAGACATCTGAAAAGAAAATAAGACCAAAATAGTGTATGAATTAATAATTTAACCAAAATACTTGGACTTTAGTCTAAAGGTTTCTCCCACTAATTTTTCAGATTGGTAGCCTCTAACTCCAATCCGTGAAAACACTTTTTCAAGTGGGTACTGAAATCCATAGGCCTCGCATGAGCCCGACTTTGGCCAGCTCACCCATACGAGCCTAAAGGTAGGTTCGTAAACTAATTGTTTCCCTAAACAATTTTCAGTATTTTATTTTGCCCTAGAGAACACCCCAATCGGCCTAGGGGCCTCCTATTGCGGGTCTCTGGTTAGGTCCAACTATTAAAATGACAAATCCAATGCTTCCAACTAACTAAAGACCAAGCCCGACTTTGGCCAGCCCACCTAGTCCCGTTAAGGAGTTGCACTGAACCATCATTGATCAGATAGAAATTCCAGTCACCGGATGTACACCCGTTCTTTGGAACTGCCGATGCACACCAAGCTAGTGGACACATTTCTAACCGACTTAATGGGAGGCTAAGACACTATCAACATCTTGACTTAGTCTTTTTAAGGACCTAATAATTTTAGAGGATTTTTTTAGTTGTGATAGAAGAAAAAGACAAGTACATGGATCATCCTCCCACAGAATCAATCAGATTCCAGGAGGGTTGAAATAAATCAACAAATTGATCCATGGGCACCTATAGATCAGTCAGACCGATCAAATTGGGTGACATGGGTTAACTCGAGTCATTGAGCTTTTCCACAGTTCTAGTCGACTCGACTAGCCAGGTAGGTGAGATCATGGGTGGGTAACCGCCATTAACCATCTTTCCTAGACACCAACCAAGTTGGCCAGGAAAGAGGTAGCCTCATACAACCATGATCACAATGCCAAACCTACCTCGACACCAGTCAGTTTACCAGACTCGATCAGACTAGCCTAAAGACTCGGGCATCCACTGAGCCACTAATTGGATCCATTTTAGATGAACGGATCAACTAATCTAACTATTAGATAGTTCTAAAGAAGGGCCTTAAACACTTTTGTTTAATCTTCTTGTTATCCGGTTCAACTAACTTAGGTCTAACCCAGTGATGAACCTAACTAGTCAGCTAACCCAATTTAACCCAAAATGGCTTATGCAATGTTTTAGATTTCATAAACCTAAATTTTTAATAATCACACTTAATTAAAATTTTTTAATTAAGTCACAATGTAAAACATTTTTATATAACAATCATGCATCAAGATTCAAATTTTACAAATATTTCATATCCATATAAAACATAACCAATAACATGTATCATCAAATAAAACATTTTTAATTTTAAAATTTTTTTAAGGATCCTTCTGAAGAGGCCAACACAGATGATCCCATCGTGTCAAAGACACACGATCATGGTGAAGGTCTCAACTAGATTCCAAAAGAAATCTGGATACATTATTAGATTAAACAAATTTTAATCTATAAACATGCATACAGGAATAGATTACACATGCAACCTGGTCTGATACCACTGAAAGAAATAGATGCAGGTGGTTTGACATGATCCTACACTAGGCATGCAAACAGCAACGGGAGTAGATTGGATTTAAAACTTTTTTAAAATTCTCGCAGCGAAAACTACTCCGCCCAGAACCTAATCTATTCATGTTGCATGTAGGCATGCATGATGATATAAAATATTTGAAAAATATTAAACAAATAAGTCTATTTATGCATGATTAAAAAAAAAAATTTCCATACCTTTATTCCACCTGGAATAACTCTGGAATAAACCTGGAATAGGCTGAAATAGCTGGAATAAAACTATTCCAGCCTTCTTCTTCCTTGGGACCGTGGGATGTCCTGTTTTGGTTTTTCAAAACCTTGTCCAAACACCACCTTCCGGACCTCCGTTTGCTCCCAAATCGAAGCAACAGCAAGGAGGTTGGATCTTCGATTTTCAACCAAAATCTGCAAAGAAAAATATCACTAAAAGACCTTTACCATTCACCGAAAGCTTACTGCCAAAAATCTGCTGCAGGAAAAATAGCAGGCTTCTTCTTTGGATTTTGAGCAGCAGCAGCAACGGGGTTCGATTCTCTTGCTCCCAGGAGTAAAGGGATACTCCCTCTAGAGGGGAGATATGCCCGGGGCTCTCGGATCGTCCTTCTCGTGCGATGCTCGCCGCTGGAAGGGATGTTGGTCATGGTGGGTAGCAGCAACACTGGTTTGCTGCAGTGTTAGGCTTGAGCACAACAATCAACGAGGAATCAAGCTTGTAACTCTCCCTAAATCACACCAAAACTCAGCCCCAAGAACACTGGATGGAAGCAAGGATTAAACTCTCAAAATGGGAGAACTCTCGGCCTCTCAAACAAGAACAACGCCCAGACAACCTATTTGCTATTGCACGGTTCGCTGAAACAGAGCCTACTGTATTTAAAGATAGCAGAGGGAAGAGGGAGAGGCTGGGAGATGATGAGGACTTGAGAGGCTGCCGTTCTCCCAATAAATCAACAAATAAATGAGAGTTTAAAGACAGCGGGTGGAGGGAGAAGAGAAGACGTTGTCGTTTGGCCTCCATCGAATGGAATTCCTTCCAGCAAATCCCGTGTAAAACGTCAGCAGTAAAAAGAAAATGCCGGTTCAATAAATCAGTCCAATCCCATTCAAAACCAAGTGGTTCAATCCAATTGAACCGGTTCAGGAATATTCCAACCCAATAAAATTGGTTCAAGTGGATAAATTGGTTCACAACCAATTGAAGGCCAAACAAGCTCCAAATCAATTCAAAACTGATTCAGAAAAATCCTGGTGCAATCCTGGTCAACCCGGAACAATTTCCAGTTGACACAGACAAGGGCAAGATGGGGAAAAGAGTGCTCAAAAATATTGTGACCATAAATCGAGATGATTCCAATCGTAATCGGTATCCGGATCAGAGAGTAATCCTCTATGGCGTGTGACCTCATAGTTTCGAACCTAACGGTAGCACTAGAACAATTCTAGTACCAGCACAGGAAACCATCTAGCAATGGGTCCGGCATCCGGATAGGTCGAAGATGCGGGATCAAACTATCGAACCTCTGATATATGGTTACCGTATAATTCATCCCTTTGACCTCTAATGCTCAGGATGACTGAGATTGGGCTGCCACCCAGACAGAGTCAGTCCAATCCGTGTCTCAACCTCGCAAGCCCAGTGACTCTTCACTAGGACTACCCCAGCCGGATTTGCTAAATTGAGATACTGCGAGACATTCAATCCAAACTATTTAGACAGGTCAATTCCATCTTGGTCCATCACTGCTCCACAAGTACTTGCCTGTACCCAAAACCTTCCATCACCGGATTAGAAATCCGGTAGTCGGCACCAAAGCACAGGGAGTTGCTTGCAAGCTACCATGATGACCTCAGGTCAGAGGGACACATATACCCTATCCAATCGTGAGTATCCCTTTAATAGAAAGGGGCTACATGGAGTCACGTTCATGAGATATCACATATCCCACTTGCAGATCACATCAGTGTCACCACACTCATTTGGTCAAGAGGACAACCAAACGATGTTCACTACAACAACCTATACTTGACATATTGTCATCCAGTACAATTATCCTTTGGTTGTGAACAGGGTTTAAGGACCACTCGATACATCCTCTCTGTATCGAAGTCATGTAGTCCTAAGGACTTCATCACATGGAAAGAGTTCATTTCAGGAAAATACAATATGTGATGAGCTGCCAAAATAATTTTTATTAATTCATAAAAAGAGTCCAATACTGAGCACAACCACCTACAACCCAGACGATTGGCTTTAGGACACAATTCCCAACAGACACTTCCCTTCCATGTGTCGATACTTCATGCATGTGTCGACACTTTGAGTCGACACTTTTTTTAAAACTTCACAGAAAGGTTTGAACTTTAGTTGAAACTTTCCATTTAACTTATCCATCTAATCAACCAACTCTTGAGTGTCCAAGTCTTCTTTGAGCAATCTTTTCATTCAAACATGGCTTCTTCAAACAATGAGCTTCTTCAAATTTGTAAGCACATTTTTCAATAAAAACATACTTAAAAAAAATCATTAGTCCTCAACCTATACTTAACCATTTTGCTTATCATCAAAATCAATAACGAAGTCAACAATCTCACCCTTTTTGATGATGACAAAACCTTTAAGTATAAATTGCTTAAAAAGGCTTTTAAAGAAATCATCAAGGTGCATAAAACTGAAAGCATTAAGTGTATCAACATAATTTGCATTAATAATATGGAAATTTAGAACAAAAGTAATAGTGCCAGAGCTTGTTATAATGATTGAGAGTGTCAGAGCTTTGGGATACATATAAAACATAGAAAATGTGTATCATGATACTCTGTAAGAAAAGTTCAGCAAAGAACAAAGCTCCCCCTGAATCGATGATCCATAACATAATTTGTAAAAATCTTTTCAAATATTTAAAGAGGGGTTTTAAGATGAAATTCATTTTGAAAGGATTTTCAAATGAAAATAAAGTAAAGTTCCCCCTTTCTTAAGGAATTTTGTAAATAATTTTCAATTCAAGTTTTCAAAATTTGTTTATCCCTTGCATATCACAAATATATCACAAATTATATTACATTTATTTCATTATTCTACTTTTATACTCATTATATTGCATTTGTTTTTATAATTCTACTTTTATACTCATTATATTGCATTTGTTTCATTATTCTACTTTTATACTCATTTATACTAAAATTTCATTATTCTACTCCCCCTTTTTGTTATCATTAAAAAGGTAGGAAAACAAATAGATTGAGTAGTCAAGATATAGCATTGAGTTATTCTACTCGTCCTTTAAGAAATTCATTCATTTAAGAGTGAAGACATTGAAGAACAATTTAAGATATATCTTTCATTTGCATCAAAGACATAAAGATGAAGAACAACAAAGTTTTTCATTTAAAGTTAGAACTTGTACAACAGATACATAACAAAGATAAGATACATAGAACCATAAAAACAAACTATCTAAAAATACAGAAATGTCCTAATCCTCATCCATGTTAGTATCATCAGAAGATAAACCGATCTCAATCGGTCCTGTATCAGTGAAGGATCGAGCTCGTGGCCATCTCGATCTAATATCTTTGAGTCTGATCCTGGTCGACTATGGAGGGGTATGACAACTACGTCCTCTATGATGAGCATATGTCCAACCTCTGGATGGAGCAGTAAAGGTAGAAGCAATGTCCTCCGCAGGAACGGAACTGATTGGGTCAATAATCTCAGCAACCGCTGGAAGAGGTGCGATCAAATGAAGGACCTGAGTCAAGATACTGAAAGCCTGGTGTATAAAACCCAAGCTCTTGGATAAGCGAGGATGTGTGAAGTGTGGGAGTATCAAAAATCTGTGTGTCAAGGATAGGGGTAATAGTTGATGATACGATAGGCATATCAAGAATATAAGTATCAGCTATAGAATGAACTTGTATGTCTATAATCGGTGTATCAACAATGGGGGTCTCAACAATAGGTGTATGTATAACAGGAGAATTAATAATAGGTGTCAGGATAGGAGTATCGATAACTGGAGAGAGAATAGGAATAGGAACAGGAATGCAATCATCCGATCTAGAAGGAGAAGATGGAATAGGAGTCTGGGCTGGTGAATAGGAAGCGTCATGAACATGACTCCTAGGCAAGTCCCGTCACCTCCACTACTGGCTCTAAAGTAAGATATATGAAATCAAATCTGTCAGAGTCGGTCACCTCATCGCCTCCATCATCATCTCCAATATCTCTAATAATAGTATCACCAACAGTAACACCATCTCCAATGGTAGTATCAACACTAGTATCAATATCATCAATATCATCAACAAGTGCAAGAGCAGGTGCAGGAGCAGTATTAGCAATCGGAGCACTCGTTGAAGATCTGGATAGTGCAAAAAGTATAGCTGAGATGCCATCACTAAGTCTAGCATGGCTCTCTCTCGTCTCAGCTATGAAACAGTCAAGATGCTGCCTCATGATAAACACGTCAATCTCAATGCATCTGACTATATCCAATAAGCTATCTGAAGTGCCTGGAGTCTCCGTCTGAGCTGGCTAAGGCTGTGCTGAAGTAGAAGGATTAGACTGAGAAGCAACCGCTGGCTGTGCTGCCATCTCAGGCTGACTCTCGCTGGGTCTTGCCTCGCTGAAGAGGATGTGCTCCTCCTCTACTGCATCATCATCATCAGCTCTATCCTTGGCCTGACAAGATATGCTGTGAGTCCACTGGCCTCGAAACAAATGATAGCCCATCCGATGTAATGACCTAATGTCATACACATCAATATGAAATAATGTGTGGTAGGCTTGTCCTCAAAGCTGACGCCATACTCCCTAAACAAAACAGTCAATCCCATACCATAGGGTAGGCAGAGTTACTGGCTAGTCGACGCCTCCGTAATCTGGGAACCATAAGCACTGGAATGCAGATGGGCATCCACTGAACCAAAGAGACCATCATGAGCAACTCCCGCTTAGTGATATAATCAAAATGTCCAGTCTTTGGCAAGAAGTATTCGGGCGATGATGTGATGCAATAGTCTCATCTCTACAGATAATCTGGATGCTGGTACAGTGACTCCCTCTGGTAAAATGTCAGACTCAAAGATGCACTGAAGTCCACTACTCTTTCCATCAAACTGTCTACAACAGATCCTGTCATCGGTATATCCAATACTCTGCTCAAAATCTCTGAAGTAATAGGGATATCCCATCCTCTGACCTGTGCTAACCATCCATCTATCCACGGGTGAGTGATCCATAAAACTCTCGCATAAGCCTTGAATCATACCTCTCGCTGAGTGAATAGAATGTAGTCATACCAGCCTAACGAATCCATTGTCCAATCCGAAAATGCTACTGGTCGACAAATATAAAGTCCACTCGCTGTCCTCCAACGATGATCTTCGAGCTTATCTAGCTAGATGGTACAAACAGTGGTCGTGCGGGCAGATTTGGAGCTCTAAACTCATGTCTGGCCTTCATCCTTCGCTCTTCTTCCGGATTTGATTGACGAGGTTGACGGACAACTTGCTTGCAAGGTCCCATTGCTTGGATTGAAAGATTGGGCAAGGTTTTGGTTGAAATCTAGGGTTTCTAGGGTTTAGAAATCAAATGCTAGGAGAAATCCAACCAAAACCAGGCTACCGAGTGTCCAAAGCAAGGAAACAACGGGCTAAAAACTTGTAACTAAGAATGGGAACAATGAGGATACCTTGAAACCTTGTGTCGGCTCGAAGGAGAGAATAAATGGGGAAAAACGGTTCAGAAAATCCTTTATTCTCAGTCTGCTGTCGTTCATGTGTCGGCTCATGCATGTGTCGACACATTCAGGTGTCGACACATCGATGTGTCGACACATCGACTTAAAAACTAAAAATTTAGGGATTTCAAGGGCAGATCAAAATCACTAAAAATATGATAATTTTAGAGTGAAATCAACAATGATTGAGTAAGATTTATCATAATTAAGGTCGAATTGATGTAGTTTGAGTCAAATATAGAAAAAGATTTAATCAAAAGGATTGATGATCCTGAGCTCTCTTATAATCATATGGAATCGATCTTCCAGAAGAGGTTTAGTCAAAATATCAGCTAATTGAAACTCAATACTAATAATTCAAGCAAAACATCATTATTTTCTACATGATCTCTAATAAAATGATGTCTAATTTCAATATATTTACTCCTAGAATGTTGAACAGGATTTTTAGTCAAGCAATAGCACTGGTATTATCATAATTAATAGGCGTACTAGCTAACTTGATTCCAAAGTCTTCAAGTTGTTGCTTAATCCACAAGATTTGAGCACAACAACTTCTTGCTATAATATATTCAGCCTCAACTATGGATAATGTAACTGAAGTTTGTTTCTTGCTAAACCGTGAGATTAAGTTAACTCCAAGTAATTGGCAAGTACCACCAGTATTCTTTCTATCCAATTTTCAACCAGCAAATCTGTATCAGAATATCCAATCAATTCAGTAGATGAATTTCTAGAATACCATAAACCAATATCAATAGACCAGATAGATATCTAATAATGCGCTTAACAGCCATAAGATGTGATTCTTTAGGTTCAAACTGATATCTAGCACACATGCAAATACTGAACATTATATCCAGTCTACTAGTAGTTAGATACAATAAAGAGCCAATCATACGTCTGTATAACTTTTGATCTACTGATTTACCATGTTCATCTTTATCAAGTCTACAAGAGGGGCTCATAGGCATACCTATTGCTTTAGTAGTCTCCATCCCAAACTCTTGATAATTTCTCTTGTATACTTAGCTTGGTTGATGAAGATACCATCTGTAGTTTGCTTGATCTGGTGTCCGAGAAAGAAATTAAGTTCTCTCATCATGCTCATCTCGAACTTATCCAGCATTAGCTTAGCAAACTCTTGTCAAAGAATTTCATTAGTAGCACCGAAAATAATGTCATCAACATATATTTGTACTACTAATAAATCATTATCTTTCTTTTTCAAAAATAGTGTTTTATCAACATTTCCTTTAGAATATTCATTTTCAATCAGAAATTTGCTGAGTCTTTCATACCAAGCTCGAGGTGCTTGCTTTAATCCATAGTGCTTTGTGTAATTTAAAAACATGATCAGGATATGCATGATTTTCAAATCCAGGTGGTTGTTCAACAAAAACCTTTTCAATTATAAAACCATTTAAAAAAGCACTCTTAACATCTATTTGAAATAATTTGAAATTCATAAAACAAGCAAATGCTAATAATAGTCTAATTGCTTTAAGTCTAGCAACAAGAGCAAAAGTTTAATCAAAATCAATCCCTTCCTCCTGATTATAGCCTTTAGCAACTACCCTAGCTTTATTTCTAACAATAATACCATTTTTATCTATTTATTCCTAAATACCCATTTAGTGCTAATAATTGAAACATTATATGGTCTTTCTATAAGTGTCCAAACATTATTTCTATCAAATTGAACTAGTTCATCTTGCACAGCATTGATCCAGTTAGAGTCTTTTCAGCTTCTTCGAAACATTTAGGTTCTACTTGAGATACAAAAGCTATATAATCACATTCATTTCTAATTGAGGCTCGAGTTGTTATCCCTTTAGATGGATCACCTAGGATTAATTTCTTAGGATGTCCATGAGCATACCTCCACTCCTTAGGTAGATCTTGATGCTTTGGAGTGTCATCACCTTTCTCATTCTTATCTTGATCTTCTTCATTTGGCTGAGGTTGATCATTCAATGTCAGCTTCTAAAGCTTGTCAGTACCTGCACATTCATCAGATGTATCATCTTTTCTGGAGGATTTGTTAGTAGATTTTTCGAAAATAATATGTACTGACTCTTCTACAACCAAAGTTCATTTATTGAAAATTCTGTATGCCCTGCTTGATGTAGAGTATCCTAAAAAGATACCTTCATCAGACTTGGCATCAAACTTTTCAAGATGATCTTTTCTATTGTTCAAAATAAAACATTTACAACCAAAAACTCGAAAATATTTCAAAGTCAATTTTCTTTGGTTCCAAAGTTCATATGGAGTTTTCTTTAAAATAGGGTGGATTAAAACTCGATTTAAAATGTAACAGGTTGTATTAATAGCTTCAGCCCAGAAATATCTTGGCAAATTATTTTCACAAAGCATAGTGCGTACCATTTCTTCTAAAGTACAATTTTTTTTTACTACCCCATTCTGCTGAGGTGTCCTAGGTGCAGGAAAATTATGTTCTATTCCTTTTTCATTACAAAAGTTTTCGAAATCTTGATTTTCAAATCAGCTCCATGATCACTACAAATGCAAACAACTGAAACACCTTTTTTATTTATAACTTTTCGATAAAACTTTATGAATGCTGAAAATGATTCATCTTTTTGTGCCAAAAACAAAACCCATGTAACTCTTGAAAAATCATCAATTATGACTAATTCATATCTCTTGCCTCCTAGACTTGATGTTCTAGTTGGTCCAAAGAGATCCATATGAAGTAGTTCAAGTGGCCTACTAGTAGTTACAAATCTGTTGGTTTGAAAGAAGTTTTAACTTGTTTACCAAATTGACATGCTTGGCAAATTCTATCTTTTTCAAAACAAAGTTCAGGTAAATCTCTAACTAAATTTTTTTGTAAAGTTTTGAAAGAAGATACATACTAGCATGCCCTAATCTTCGATGCCATATCCAACTAGTCTCATCTTTAGTAGAATTTACTGCAACAAAGCATTCTCCGTTGGGCAAAGATAGATCATCTAGGTCTACCAAATAATATTTTCATGCCTTTTTCTAATGAATTGTACTCTATTATATCCAGACTAGCAATCATGCAATATGATGATTTAAAAAGTACTTGAAAACCTTTATCACAAAACTGACTAATGCTTAAAAGATTATGTTTCAAACCATCGACTAAAAGTACATTACTAATACTACTAGAAGGAGTTATGTGAACCTTACCAATACCAATGATTTTTTCTTTACCATTATCACCGAACGTCACACTCCCTTCATTCAAAGCTTCAAGAGATGAATTGCTTCACATCTCCAGTCATGTGCCTTGAGCAACCACTATCAAGATACCAAAGTCTTTTGTTCTCCTTGGTTGCAAGACACACCTGCAATAAACAAGCTTTGTTTTTAGGTACCCAAGCCAACTTGGTCCTTTAGGGTTAGCATTCAAATGGTTCCTTTTGGAACCCACACTTTACCAAAAGAATTGATTTTTCTTAAATTACATTGAAATGATTTATGTCCTAACATTTTACAAGAGAACAAGTAATGCTAGATAATGCAAGTACAAAAAAGTTTTTGAAATACTTTTGTTGCTTTTGTGGTTTATATCCTAATCCTGTCTTATTAAAAATGGCTCTTTGATTATTCAAAAGTAGGTTTAACTTTCTTGAATTGTAAGTGAATTTCACAACAAAATATTTTATCTTTTCAAGTTCATTTTTGTACTTAATAATTTCAAGTTCTAAATTTTTGTTTTTTTTTAAAAGATAATTATTTGAAATAACATTTTTAGGTCTTTTAAAACTTCATTTTTCATAGATAAAGCATTGTTTTTCTTTTCTAAAATATCCATTTAGATTTCAAAATACTAACATCATTTAGTAAAGAATTATTTTCAAAAGAGAAACTATTTGCATGCTTTTTCAATTTCTTGCTTTTAGATAAAATCAGTTTATAATCATGCATGAGTTCATCAAAGGAATTCCTAAGTTCATCAAATTAAAATCATTTCGGTGTCAAATTTACTTCATCATTGTCTTGATGTCCCATTAAGTAGAGATTTGCAACTTTGATCTGCTATTCTTCAGAACTGGAGTCTTCGCTGTCACTCCAGGTGGCCATCATTGCTTTCTTCCTTAATTTCTTTCTAGATTTTTTAGGAGAAAATAATCAAACTTGAAGTGTCCCAGCTTCTTGCACTCGAAGCATGTAGGTACTTTCTTCTCCTTTTCCTTTTCTTTTTCTTTCTCTTTTCTCTTTTTCTTTTCTTTTTTTTTTTTTTGATTGATATTTTTTTTTGTAAGAAAATTTCCTCCTCTTCATGAATCTTCTAAATTTCGTGCAAGGAGGGCTTCTTCACCTTCATCTTCGAACTCATCTATTGAGGATTCTTCTTGTATATTTGATTTGAAAGCAATCCCCTTCTTCTTCTTGTCCATGTCCATTGATTTTTGTTTCAGATTAAGCTCATAAGTCATGAGTGATCCAACCAGCTGCTCAAGACGTAACTTGTCAACGTCCTAGGCTTCTTGAATTACGGTCACCTTCAGATCCCATGATGTTGGAAGTGACTTGAGAATTTTATTTACAAGATCAGCATTAGACATAACTTTTCCAAGATTTCTCATACCATTAACAATATTTATGAATCTTGTATACATATCAGTGATTGATTCATTAGGTTTCATTTGAAACATCTCATAAGTGTGCACTAACATATTTACTTTAGTATTTTTTACTTGATCGGTACCCTCATGGATAACTTCAAGTATGTCCCATATTTTTTTAGCAAATATGTATGTAGATATCCTATTGAATTCACTAGGATCTAATGCATAATAGAGGAGATTCATTGCCTTGGTATTGATCTCGGATTGCTTAATGTCATTTTCATCCCAATCCTCTTCGAGCTTTGGGATGGAAACACAATTAACCACTACTGAAGGAATATGAGGATCCTTATCTACAACTTTCATAAATTGTAATCAATAGAATGCATATAAATTCTCATCCTAGTTTTTCAATAAGTATAATTTGATCCATTGAAAAATTGAGGTCTATTTGAGGCTTGCCCTCAACTACGCTAGTACCAATTGGGGCTGCCATAGATCTTTACTCAAGGCGGTAAAGCCTATACACTGAGAACAGGACTCTGATACTACTTGTTGCCTAGTAAGCAACCTAAGAGGGGGGGTGAATTGGATCTCTAAAATTTAAAACTTAAGATTACTTGATACTAAGCAATCAATCCAATTCAACAAATAAATTAGCAAGATACTATTAATTTAATTATAATGCTCTAAATAAAAGTATAGCAGAAATAAAGAGCAATAAGTAAAGAGCAAGAAGAGAGATCAAGCAATCACAAAGACCAAGAAATAGTGGTTCGGTGCTATCCGATGCATCTACATCCACCCCAAGATCCCCTTGAAAACTCACTATAATCACGCCTGATTACAATTGATTAGTTTTGCGGTCTCACTAATCAAAAATCCAACTTATTTTCACAAGGCCAACAAGTCAAAACCTCACTTGGTTTTACGGGCTAACCAAGAATCTAATTAGTTTTCAAAGGCTAACCAATAACCTCCCTTGATTTTTCGGACTAACCAAGAACCTTAGTGGTTTTGCGAGCTAACCACCAACCTAATTGGTTTTGCAAAGGCTCACCAATAACCTTCTTTGGTTTTACAATAGGCTAACCAAACCCTTACAACAAATAAGGTTTAGAAATAATGAACCAAAGTAAGCTTTCTAAAACAAAGCGGGTATCTCTTTGAAGCTCGATGTAAAGATGCTTTGAACTTGTTAAAGCCTCTTGAGTGCTCAAGAATGGATGATCTTCAATGCTCTTGAAGGATCTTGAATGCTTGGAGGCTTGCTTTAGCTTGAGAGTGGTTGAAACTTCAAAGAATAGGAGTTAAGCTCATTTTTCTTCTCTCTTCTCAAAACTCTTTAATGGTCTTCAATATTTCTTGTTTTGATTTGATTTGGAGCATATAAATACTTTTCCAAGGCCTCAAATCTTATTTCTAGCTGTTAGACTTGAAAAACTAACCATTGGAGGGCAAATGGGCGAGTTCTATGTTTGAAAAATTAGCCATTACTGTTGCCAGAACTCCATGTGTCAATACTTTAGGCTGTGAGTCGACACAGAAGGTCGACACTTGAACTTCTTGAATCGACACCCAGTTCAAATTACTCCAATCTGAATCTCTAAAAATCTCAGAGTGTCGACACTTACTCAATTGAGTCGACACCTTGAGTCAACTCCTTGCTTCCATGTGTCGATACTTCAGCTGTTCCTTCAATTTTTGCAAGTTATGTGGCTTGAAAATCTCAGGTGATGTATTGATCCATGTATCGACACTTTGAGTCGATACTTCAGGTCCATCTGTTGACACTTCACATGTGCCATTTGAAACATTCTTGCATACCGGCTTGAGTCGATACTTCACTTCCATGTATCGACACTTCATGTCTTGTGTCGATACTTTGAGTCGATACTTCTCTGAAAACTTCACAGAAAGGCCTGAACTTTAGCTAAAACATATTTTCATTTAACTTAACCATCCAATCAACCAACTCTTGAGTATCCAAGTCTTCTTTGAGCAATCTTTTCATTCAAACATGGCTTCTTCAAACAAATGAGCTTCTTCAAATTTGTAAGCACCTTTTTCAATAAAAACACACTTAAAGAAAATTATTAGTCCTCAACTTATACTTAACCATTTTCTTATCATCAAAATCAATAACGGAGTCAACACTTGATCAGTTAATTAGGTCAACTGGGGTTTGTGATGGATGGAGAGCTTAATCCAGACTTGATCTTGTAGTCACTCCTTGATTCTTTCTTGTACTTTATCAGAATTACCACATGAACAAACTGAATTTATCATTGCTTGAGCTGCTAAATATGCTCAAGATAACAGAGAACAACTTCAAAGGTAATAAGGCTCTGCTTTTTCTAGTTGATAGAAAGAAGAAGCAAGCAATGAAGAAGGGTTCAAAGAGGAAGAGGAATCTTAAGAGCAGCTTCCAAAAGAGAAAGAAGTTGAGGAAGCCCTCTACTGATGGGACCTACTATCACCGTGGGAAGCAAGGGCACTAGAAGAAGAATATCAATTTATATCTTGCAACTCTAAAGCATGATGCTGGTGGAGCATCTAAAGGTTTATACATGATACAAACAAACTTGTCATTGAGTTCTTCAATTTTTGATTCATGGATATTGGATACCGCATGTGGGTCTTATATCTACAAGTCATTACAGGGGTTATAGAGACCTGGAAGCTTGAAGATGGGTAACTTCGAGCTGTTCGGTGCGAGTGGTGAACCCATTCAAGCTAAAGCTATTGGCATCTATCTATTGTTATTGCAATCAAACAATATTCTTGAATTAAAAAATGTTATTATGTACCCAACATTATAAGGAATATTATTCTATATCTTTATTGTTGAAATAAGGTTATGAAATAAATTTGATGAGCCATGGGTGCTCGATTTTCTTTTCAAAAAAATTCTTTGGTCGTGGTAAATTTTCTAACGGTCTTTTGATTATGTCATTTTATGATGAGGTTATGCTTATTGAGAACAAAAGGAAGAGAGATGATGTGAATGTCACTTATCTCTAGTTTTGCCATTTGGGTCATATTAGTGAGTCTAGGATAAACAAGTTGTATAAAGATAATTTCTTTGAACATTTTGATTATGAATCATTGGAACTTTTGAGTCCTATCTTGTGGGTAAGATGCCAAGTCTCCATTCACTAGACATAGAGAAAGGGCAACTAAGTTGTTAGGTCTAATACATAGATGTGTGTGGTCTCATGATAACCAAAGCCAGAGAAGGATACTCTTATTTCATCAGTTTTATTTGATAATTTATCGAGGTTCAGATATGTGTATCTTATGAAATACAAGTTCGAAGCCTTTGATAAATTCAAAAAGTATAAAGTGAGGTTGAGAAATAAACTAGGCATAGTATTAAAATCCTTTGAACTAATCGAGGAGAGAATACTGTTTAGTGAATTTCTCGATCATCTTAAAGACAAAGGCATTCTTTCTGAATGGACCCCTCCACACACATCATGTTAAATGGTGTAGCAAAAAAGAGGAATCATACCTTGTTGGATATAGTATGGTCCATAATGTGCTTCACAGATCTTCCAGTATCCTTCTAGGGTTATGCCTTAGAGGCTGCTACCTACATACTGAACAAGATTCCATCAAAGGCAGTTAAAAGAACTCCATATGAATTATGAAAAGGGAAAAGGACAAGTCTTAAATATTTTAAGATTTGGGTTGCCCTGCTTATGTCAAGAATATTTTTGGATATAAGCTAAGTGCTAGGGCTGATAAGTGTAGGTTTGTAGGATATCCTAAAAAAGATGTGGGATACCTTTTCTACCACCCTATTGAGCAAAAAGTCTTTATCAATAGGCATGCCACATTCTTGGAAAATTAGTTTACATAAGAAGGGGGCAGTGGGAGGATATTTAAACTTGAAGAAGTTCAACCTACACCTAAAGCAATTCCTTAACCAGATATTCCTAAGGTTCAGGAACAACCACAACACACACCTCCTCTCCGTAGGTCAAAGAGAGTGCGAAGTGCACCTCTCAGATATGGCTTTGTCATTAAGAATGATAATAAAATAGTATCATATAGGATGATGATCCTGTGACCTATGTGGAAGCTATCACGAGTAGAGACTTTGACAAATGACTAGAGGCCATGAAATCCAAGATGGACTCCATGTACTCTAATCAGGTTTGGACATTAATTGATCCACCTGAGAGAGTAAACCCAATTGGGTGTAAGAAGAAGATTGGAGTAAATGGTCAAGTAGAGACCTTCAAGGCCAAGCTGGTGGCAAAAGACTTCAAACAAAGACATGGTATTGACTATGATGAAACTTTTTCACCAGTAGCCATGCTCAAGTCCATTCGAATATTGCTTGCCATAACTGCATACCATGACTATGAGATATGCCAGATGGATGTAAAGACTGCTTTCCTTAATGGATATCTTAAGGAAGAAGTCTATATATCGTAGCTAGAGGGGTTCGTTGCAAGTGAGAGACCAAACCAAGTATAAAGGCTTAAGAAATCTATTTATGGATCGAAGAAAGTATCAAGGAGTTGGAATATCTACTTTGATGAAATGATCAAAGAGTTCAGTTTCATCAAGAATGTGGATGAACCGTGTATGTATAAGAAAACAAGTGGGAGTGCCCTTGTTTTCTTGGTTTTGTATAAGAAGACAAGTGGATGAACCGATCAAGTCTTGGCTATCAAAGCAATTTTTCATGAAGGATTTGGTAGAGCCATCCTATATACTGGGTATAAAGATCCATAGAGATAGATCTAAGAGGATGCTAAGCTTATCCCAATCTAGGTACATTGACTTAGTATTGAAGAGATTCAACATGGGGGGAAGTAAGAGAGGTTACTTGCTCATGAGTCAAGGCATACATTTCTCCAAGAGGATGTCTCCTAAGATGCCAAAAATAGAGAGGATGAGATGATTCCTCATGCTTCGACTGTAGGATCAATTATGTATGCTATGTTATGTCCTGCCTGATGCTGCTTATGCCTTGGGCATAGTAAGCAGGTTCCAAGTTGATCCAAGGGATGATCATTAAAAACTATGAAAAATATTCTTATGTACCTGAGAAGGACTAAATATGTTTTTCTAATATATGGTGGATCAGAGTTGAAACTAGAAGGGTATACGGATTCTAGTTTTCATTCAGATCTAGTGATAGCAAATCCATTCAGGGTATGTCTTCATCCTATATGGTGGTGCAGTGAGTTAGAAGAGTACAAACAGCAAACTATAGCTGACTCGGTTACTAAGGCAAAGTACATAGCTACAAATGAAGCCGTAAAGGAAGCTATGTGGATGAATAAATTTATCACGAAATTGGGCATGGTTCCTACTATACAACAACCGGTGCCACTTTATTATGATAACACTGGAGCTGTTGTGCAAGTTAAGGAACCAAGGTCTCATCAAAAGTCCAAGCACATCCTAAGACACTTCCATCCCATTCAAGAAATAATAGAAAGATAAGATGTCATCAATGACTAGATACAAAAATCAAAATAACAGACCCATTCACTGAAGCACTACCATAATAGCAGTTTTAACGCTACTTAGATTGTATGGGTGTAAGATACAAGGGCAATTGGCTTTAGTGCAAGTAGGAGATTGAAAGAATTATATCCAAGAAGCCAATCTTTGTATGGGCATTTCTATAATCTTTCAACTCATGTATGATATTACTTATTAATAAAAGTCAATTATTAATTCATCATATTGCTGCATCTTATCAAGATTATGATGGACCACATAAGTTAGGTCAATGGAATTAGGGTTATGATGGAGATCATAATGCTGAGACCTAAGTTCCTATAAATCCTAATCTAAGATGTTCCTAGTTATTAGATCATCATTTGGGGATCGATGTTTTCGAAAAGACTAGCAAATCTTATGTATGCTCGATGGAAAGTGTGGTTGGTCTCATAGCCACATATGTAAGGACACTAATAAAAGTTTAAAAGGCATAGCAGGCAGATAGACTATATTTTAAAACTATTTTAAAGTACAGCATAGCAGAAGACTTGGTAGATCGATCAAGTCGATCTACCAATCTGCTTGTAACAGGATCCGACATAATAAAAGTGCATGTAGAGATATCAAGAGCAAAGAAAAGGAAAGGGTACATTATCTTTAACATTTGGATGCAGGTGATGAAGAGCCACTGAGCCACATAAATGTCTGGCCTCTTCGGATAGTTCACACCAGGGCTCGATCCCATACAACTCCCTAGGAGTGCTAGCTTCTCAGGATCCTTGAGGCTGATCTTTTCCTTCCTTGGACCTGCAAGACTATCTTGAAGCCACTGGAAAATCTAGTTGGGAACAATGGGGAGAAGTAGAAGTGTAACCCTTCCTAACTAACTCTTTCTTCCCAACCCTAGCTTGATTGCTAGGTAGGCTCACACCCAAAATCCAAATCCTCTCAAACCCCACTCTAAGGATACCTTCCCTCCCTCTCATAGAAAAGCCTAGCAAAAATCAAGCTCAACTAACTCTGCTACCCCTACAAAGACACCTATTTATAGTAGCAGCAAAGAGGGAGAGAGATATGGAAGGAGTGATTGAGGGAGAAGGTTAAGGATTGAACCAAATTAGCTCTAGGTTTATATGGGAGAAAATCTGCATTCCAAATAATGCATTCCATAAAAAATCGTGGAGCCAATTTCAGTCAAGATTTGAAATTTGGATTCAAAATTCAAATTTGAATCTTTTAAAGGAGAGTGAGCATGACAAATCAAATCTAATTTGATCCTAACCTAAATCACATTTGGCTTGACCCATCAGATTGCAACCATATTGCAAATAAGTCCTCCAAAAATTTACTAATTGAATTAGTGAAAAATCCTCGTCACAGCCAAGTGTCGACTTATGGAAGTGTCGATATTTGGATCATGGTCAATCATATTGACCCTATAGTGATGCTAAATGATTATGAATCATCGATCGACCTTTAGATCGGATAGAAATCCCTATGGTGTGTGATCCCATAGGTTCAAACACTAAGTCCATAGCACTGGAACTTTTCCAGTACCAATCAAAGTCATCATCTAGCAATGATACCCGATGTTCGGATAGGTCAAAGATGTGGAGCAACTCTCTAGAACCTCTGGCATATGGTTATCGCATAATTCATCCCTTTGACCACATAATGCTCACGATGACCTAGGGTTTGACTGCCAACCCTAATTTAGTACATCCAGATCGTGTCTCAACCTTTCAAGTTATGTGACTCGTCACAAGAACTACCCTAGCCATGGTTTTGCTAAATTCAGACATAGTGAGTCATTCACTCCAAACCATTTGGAGGGGTCAATCTCATCTTGATCCACCACTACTTTACAAGTACTTGACTGTACCCAGAAACCTTTTATCACTAGATTAGAAATCCAGGTAGTCCGATATGAAAATACAGTGAGTTGCTTGCAAGCTACATGGTGACCTCAGGTCTGAGGGACACATATATCCATATCCCTTTGTGAGCAACCCTTTAGCAGAACGAAGTTCCGTGGATGGTCATGTTCAGTGAGACGTCATACATTTCACCTGTATGTCATATCAGTGTTTCTACACTCCTTGGTTAAGAGGACAACCAACCAATATGACATACAACAACCTATGCTTGATACATCGTTGTCCTATAACAATGTATTCTTTGGTTGTGAACCAGTTTAAGAACTACTCAATACAGTCACTCTATATCAAATATAATGTAGTTCTAAAAACTTCATCACACAAGAGTTCTTTTCAAGAAAATGCACATGTGATGAATGATAACTACATTAAGCATAAATATAAAAGTATTAATTTAATATTAAAATATCATTATTCTTTTAAAATTAATATTTTTACATGTCATTTATAGAAAAACATTGCCAATATGGAGAGCCCAATTTTAGAAGTCCAACGGCATGAACGGCACTCGAATCGGACTCAGAACAGGCCCAAAATGAATTTTTGAAGAATAAACTAAGAGTTTGCACAAAGTTTAAAGTAGCCGGTCCACAGTGGACCGGCCGCTCGATCCACCGAACGACCCATGGGCTGCAATCTGCCATTGACACAGTCCACGGAAGCAGAGCCGTGGATCACCATGCCTCAATCACGCCGAGACTCGCGGAGAGCCGCCCCCACTGCCGGGGAGGTCGCTGGCACACTCACCGCCGGCTGGGGAAGCCCCGATGACCGGAAAGATGCCTCCGAAGTGGGTTGTTCACCATGATTTGTTCCTCTTGGTCGAACCTCACCGAAACCACCATCCTCCGTCGCCGGACTGCCTACCTAGTCTAGCACCGGCCGGAGATGACGGTGGAGTGCTCTTCCTCAACGTCGGGAGGGTCTTCATAGTGAGTTGCAGTCGATGATCTCTTTCGGTCTGAATTTTTTTTGGACCAAACTGGTGTACTGGATTGGAGCAAACCGAGAAGAAGAATCTGGAGCACCACCGGATGAGCTGGACATCGATGGAGCATCTTCGTTGCAACCGTGGAGCGGCTTCATTGCAACCGTTGAGCGGTGTTCGTTGCTCTGTTGAGTTCGTTGGAACCGTGGAGCGGGTTGGTCAGATCGATGGAGTGGCTTTGGAGCAGGGAGAGCCTATAAAAAGGGATCCAGGGGAGCCAGAGAGGGGTATTCGATCATTCGGTCATTTATATTTTTCCTTCTCCATCACAGAGTCTGCCAGTTCCATTCTTCCCCTGTGTTCTTCTTCTCCGTGCTTCTTCTCCATCACAAAGAGCAGTGTGCCTTTTTCTTCTCCATTCCATAGAGAACAGTGAGCTTTCTTCCCACCATTCCAGCTTAGTTGCAGAGGTCGACCCCATTCCAGAGTACAATCCATCTCTTCGTTCTCCCAAACCTCGGCTAAGTCACAGTCCAGCCACAGACCGGATCCATTTGTTCTTCCCTGTAGTTCCTTTAGTTTTCTGCTATTCCTCTTATCCCAGACTTATTCCCACTATTTCATCACTATTCCAAGCTTATCCCAATCCTATTCCAGCAGCCCTATTCTCTACCGGTCAGTGCCATCTTCAACTTTTGAGCATGTAGAAGTCACTGGAGGCCGGAACTTCACTTGGGAAAAGGGGGTTTTTATTTTTAGTTGTATTACTTTGATGTACTCCCTCCTACATGAAATAAAAGTATCTTTTGATTAATTATTGTTCTTTTGCTTTTGAATCAGATGCGTTGTTAGGGCAAAGCTTTAGAGGTAAGTCAAGTAAAATTACTCATGGCTGATCAATTCCCAAGTGGGTACAGGTTGTGCTCTCATGAGATAGATCATATCTAGGTTATTTCACTAGCATTTAGATCAATCTATTCCCAAAAAGGGATGGGCCGTGATTCATGGATACGGGCCGTGCTCTCACTTGGATAGATCTTTACTTGAGTTACTGCTAATTACTTGTTAATCTCTTTTTTAGTTTTAAGATTTCAATTTCTATTGTGCATTTATTATTTCAAAGTAATCAAGAAAGTCCCTGTGGATTCGACCATTGCTCTAGCTATCCTATTCTAGAATAGTAGTTTTAAGGTAATTAAATCGGTGCGTTATGATACGCATTGGTTTTTGGCTTCGTTGCTGGGGACTTTTGGCATTATTTTGAAAATTTCAAAAATTCAAAAAAAAAATTCAAATTTCAAAAATTAAAAAAACTCAAATTTCAAAAATAAAAAAAATTCAAATTTCAAAATTCAAATTTTGGTTATTTTTGTTTTGTTCTACTTGATCCCCTTTTTAGAATTACTTAGGTAACTTACTTTCTTGCAAAATCAAATTAAAAAAAAATCATAATTCATTAGGGAATTAGATACTTAACCATCAAATTAAAAAAAAAAAGTAATTAGTTTATTTAATTTTGTTTGATAATTTCAAGATATGGACACCTTGCTTATTGCATCCATTTCATTTCTCCATAACTCTTCTTAAGGGCACTAACCTCATTAATCAGATAAGGTGGGGATTTCATTACCCTTCCTTGGCCCACAAATCATTTTCTATCATTTGCATTCACCTAAGCCTCTAACCCTAAAATCAATTAGACGTCAGCCCTAAGGAATTCGAGCTCAATAGGACAAGGGAACCCTAGAGTTATATCGGGTTCAGGTCAATTAACTACTTGGTGTCTAAGGAAAGTGGTTCAGGGACAAGAGCCCGAAGTGAGGTGCTTTGGTTCCGCTTACCTGGCTAATTTTTAATTGGTGTCTAAGGCATGCGATAAGGGAACATTCACCAACCTTACTTACCTGGCCAAGTTAGTTGGGTGATCTTGGACTTGGAGTGCTCAAAGGTGACCTTGGAACAGTTAGGAGTTGTCTAGGTCTAAGCTAACCCTAGGATAGAGGTGTTGTGTAAATTGTTTGAAAAAAAAAAAAGAGAGAAAAAAAAAATTCATCTAGTTTTAGGATTCTCTTAGGAGTCTTTCCTTTAGACCTTTTCTCATTTTTGCATATAAAAAAAAAAACATCTTATAAAATTCTGAACTGCTGTTGTTTGCTCTAAATTACCATTGTAGGGTGTATGTTAGGTTGTCGGTCACTAGAACCGGAACTTGTACCCCTAGACCTAGAAATTGACAGAACTTGTAGAGCAAACAAACTAGGTACTATGGACCCCAATCAGAAATTGATCCTCCACGTCAGTTGAGGGAGTACTTCACTCCTTCAAAGTATACCTATTCACCTTGTATCCAAGTACCTTCAGTTGAGGCTGTCCATGTGAAATTAAGTCTAGCATAATCAGATGTTACTATCTTTCTATGGACTTACAAATAAAGACCCTTACAAACATTTAGATGAGTTCCTAGAAATATGTTCAACTATCAAAATCCAACATTTCTCTGATGATGCTCTTAGTCTTAAGTTGTTTCCTTTTTCCCTAAAAGATAAAGCTAAGTACTGGTTGAATTCCCTAGACACTATAACAATTTTAACTTGGGACCAACTTCAGAGGAAATTTCTTAAGAAGTACTTTCCAATTGGAAAAACAAACCAAATTAGAAAAGCCATAACTAGTTTTTTCCAGTTAGACGGAGAGATGTTTCATGAAACATGGGAGAGATTAAAGGATCTGATTAGAAAATGTCCCCATCATGCCATACCGAAATGGCAATTGGTTCAATATTTTGTGATGGTATATCTGAAAGATACCATTAAATGGTAGATGCTTCATGTGGAGGAACATTTATGCTTAAAAATGAACATGAAGCTTGGCAGTTGTTTGAAACCCTTAGTGAAAATTCATTGCATCACATGTCTGCTGGCTGTAGAGATCCTCCCTTAGGACCCAAGAGAGGGGTAATGTATGAATTAGATCATTCTGTAGACATCTATAGCAAGGTAGATGAATTATCCCAAAAGCTTGATCGAATTCTACAAAGTGGAAATCTTTCCTCCTCACCTCATCAAAACCTTCATCAAAACCATGATGTTTGCATCATTTGTCAAGTCCTACCCATTCGATAGGTGATTGTCCAGCAGCCTATCAATTCCCCGAGTTCGTTCAGGAATAAGTCCATCAAGCACAAACCCGTATGGTTCCTAGATCAGGAAATGACCCATTTGCAAATACTTACAATCCTGGCTGGGGAAACCATCCAATTTTTCTTGGAAACCCCAAGCTGCCAATAATCCAACACCAATTAGGACCAACTATTAGGAGACCAACTTTGGAAACATGCCTTATTCCCAATACCCGAGTACTCCACAACCTCCACCGAATAATCATGGTCCTACATTTGAAGAGAAGGTACTTCAAGCATTAAAAAGGCTAGAAATGAACATCCAACTCCTTCACTCCTACACACAATCCATTGCAAAGCTAAAAACCCAGATAAGTCAGCTAGCTACATCTTTCAATAGAAGAGAGGAAGGTAAGTTGCCTAGTTAGCCCATCAGTAACCCAAAAGGACATTACATGGCTGAAAGTTCTACCAAACCTGAAACATTCCCAAACACGCTAAATCAATCACAACTTTAAGAAGTGGGAAAATAGTGAATCAGCCTGACCTGACCCAAAAATTTGAGTTGGCTAAGCCAGAAGATGAAAATAATGAAGAGAGAAAGGAACCTATTAGCCAAGCACTAACACCTAGGGCTCCATTTCCTAAAACCTTAGAATCACCTGTATTTTTGGATAAGAAGAGCCTAAAAATGAATGAAATGCTTGAGCTGTTCAAACAAGTCCAGATAAACCTACCTCTTCTTGATGCCATCAAACAAGTGCCGGCTTATGCCAATTCTTTAAGGATTTGTGCACATAGAAACGAAATCTAAGGCACACATACCAAAAAAGATCCAGTTGACTAGCAAGCGAGCTTAGTTTTTCAGCAAATGTCCCACCCAATTGAAAAACCCCGGTACCCCAACTATTTCCTGTGTCATAGGGGACCTCACAATCAAGAAAGCTTTACTAGATTTGGGTGCGAGTGTGAACCTTCTCCCAGGATCAATGTATGATTTATTTGGATTTGGGGAACTGAAACCCATGTCAGTAACGTTGCAGTTAGCAGATCGATCAATTAAGGTACCCCGTGGATTATTAGAGGATGTGTTGGTGAAAGTTGATGAGTTTTACTTTCCTGTTGACTTTCTTGTCCTGGATATGAAGTCTAGCGGTAATCCTAGCTAAATACCATTATTCTTGGAAGACCTTTTCTAGCTACCGCTAATGCCTGTATAAACTGTAGGATAGGAGTTATGGATGTATCCTTTGGAAAATAAAAAATGAGATTGAACATTTTTAATGCATCCCAAGGACCACCTGTATCTGATGAAGTGAACATGCTTGAGGAAGTTATAGACAAAACTCCCCATCTTACTCGAGTCAGACCCTCTGCAAGCATGTTTGACACATGTTGGAACAAATGAGTTTGATGTTGATGAAGTGAGGGCTTTTGTTGAGCCACCGAAGTTTAAAACATAACCTCCTTGGATTGTCAAATTTGAACCTTTACCGACTCAATCAACCCCTTTAGTAGTGCCATCCTTAAAACCACCACCCATGATAGAGTTGAAGCCTCTTCCTGAAAAGTAAAATATTCTTTTCTTGGATCCAAGGATACTCTTTCAGTGATCATTGCATCCACTCTAACCCCAGATCAGGAAGAGAAATTGGTGGAAGAGCTTATGGAACATAAAGAAGCAATAGGATGGGCAGTAGTTGATCTTAAGGAAATTGACCCTATTGTTTGCATGCATCATATTCACTGTGAGCCTGAATCTAAACCACATAGGGACATGCAACGAAGGCTTAATCCGAACATGAGGGAAGTTATTAAGAAAGAAGTGGTAAAATGGCTCGATGCTGGAATCATTTACCCAATCTCGGATAGTCCAATGGTCAGTCCAACTCATGTAGTACCTAAGAAGTTAGGTATTACTGTTATTGAGAATAAAAAGGGCGAGTCAATTCCTACTCGAATGACAACTAGTTGGAGAGTGTGTATAGACTATCAAAAACTGAATGCCGTCACTAGAAAAGATCACTTTCCTTTGCCTTCATTGATCAAATTTTAGAATGGCTAGCTGGGAAGAGTTTTCTTCTATTTTCTAGATGGATATTCAGGATATAACCAAGTTCCAGTATTTCCTGCTGATCAAGAAAAGACCACCTTTACCTGCCTTTTTGGAACATTTGCCTTTAGGCGCATGCCATTTGGTCTGTGCAATGCACCAGCCACTTTTCAACGATGTATGTTATCCATATTTTCTGATATGGTTGGTCAATTCTTGAGATATTTATGGATGACTTTTCGGTGTTTAGATCTTCATTTGGATTATCTCCAAAACTTGACTAGGGTTTTGAAACGATGCATAGAAACGAACCTAGTCTTAGTTGGGAGAAGAGCCATTTTATGGTTCGTGAGGGAATCGTGCTTGGACATATTATTTCAGAGCGAGGGATTGAGGTTGATAAAGCTAAGGTAGAATTGATCTCGAAATTGCCTCCCCCGACCTCAGTTAAACAAGTACGATCCTTCCTTGGTCATGCTGGATTTTATAGATGCTTTATCAAGGATTTCAGCAAAATTTCGCGACCTTTGTGTAATCTGCTCATTAAAGACAATCCATTTGATTTTAATAAGGAATGTATGACTGCTTATGACATTCTGAAAACTACTTTGACCATTGCACCAGTTATCAAGCCTCTCGATTGGACCCTGCCTTTGAAATCATGTGTGATGCCTCTGATTATGCTGTAGGGGCAGTTTTAGGATAGAAGTTTAATAAGGAACTACATGTGATTTATTATGCTAGTAAAACTCTTTTGGATACACAAATAATTACACCACTACTGAAAAGGAGTTGCTAGCAGTTATTTTTGCCCTGGGAATTCCGATCATATCTGTTAGGGTCTAAGATCTTAATGTATACTGATCATGCAGCATTACGACATCTGTTATCTAAGAAAGATACAAAACCTAGACTGATTAGATGGATCCTTCTACTACAGGAATTTGACTTAGAAATCTTAAATAAGAAGGGTTCTGAAAATTTGGTAGCAGATCATATTTCTTGGATCTTAGTAGAATGCAACAAAAAATAATCAGAGATCAGTTTCCTGATGAATAGCTTTTCTCTATTTTGTCTGATAGTCTACCCTAGTTTGCCCATATTGTTAATTACTTAGCAATAGAGAAAGTTCCTTTCCACTGGTCCAAATAAGAAAAAAGGTAGATTTTTTCTCTCAAAAATTAAATATTACTTTTAGGAGGAACCTGAGTTGTTTAAGTATTGTTCAGATCAGGTGATTAGACGATGTGTCCCTGAGATTGAATTCCAAGGCATACTCACTTTTTGTCGTTCTCTTTGCTTTTAGGGGATACTTTAGTGGAAGGAAAACTGCAACAAAGTGCTGCAGAGTGGATTTTACTGGCCAACTCTTTTTAAAGATGCACACAAATTTGGCCGTAATTGTCTGAGATGTCAACAAACGTCGCGTAGAGATATGATGCCTCTGACCCTTATTTTAGTTGTTGAGATTTTTGATGTCTGGGGTATTGACTTCATGGGGTCATTCCCTTCTTCTTTTGGGTTTGAGTATATTCTGGTTGCAGTTGATTATGTGTCTAAATGGATCGAAGCCATCGCAACCCGAACCAATGATCACAAGGTTGTAATTAAGTTCATCCAGTGTAACATCCTTAGTCGATTTGGGTGTCCAAGGGCAATTATTAGTGATGGGGGGTGCATTTCACAAATAAACATTTTGAAGGATTAATGAAGAAATATAGAATTACACATAAGGTAGCCACACCTTACCATCCCCGAACTTGTGGCCAGGTTGAAGTATCAAACAGAGAAATTAAACACATCCTGAAGAAAATGGTAAGGCCCGATAGGAAAAATTGGTCAGAATGTTTGAATGATACATTATGGGCTTACCGGACAGCCTTTAGACCTGCCTAGGAATGTCTTCATACCGTTTAGTGTTGGCAAGGTATGTCATTTACCTGTAGAATTAGAACATCGTGCATTTTGGGCTATCAAGCAATGTAATTTTGATTTGAAGATTGTTGTTCTAATAGGAAGCTTCAGTTGAGTGAAATAGAAGAGCTACGAAATGAATCTTATGAAAGTTCAAAAATTTATAAGGCTCGAATTAAGGCATATCATGATAAATTCATTAATCGAAAAATGTTTAAGCTTGATCAGAAAGTGTGGCTCTACAATTCTAGGATGCGCCTTTTTCCTGGAAAACTTCGCTCACGATGGGATGGACCATTCATCATTACTCAAGTATTTCCTCATGGCACTGTTGAACTTAAAGATCCCAAATAAGGAAATATTTTTAAAGTAAATGGCCAATGCTTGAAACCCTATATTGAAGATATTCATGATGGAGAAATTGTTGAAATTCTTGACCTTATGGACCCAGTACTACCATATGCTGAGTCTGACTGAAGACTTTAAACTTAGCACTCCTATGAGGCAACCCATTTATGCTTTTAATTTTTAACTAGTTACTTTCTTTTCTTTTTAGAAGAATAAAGTGAGGGAGCACAGCAACAAAAGAACCTACTACTTCATGAACCTTCGAAGCACATTTTTCCAAGGTATATTCTTTCCTATTATACTTCTCATTTTCTTTCCTACTCCATTGAGGACAATGTCGATTAAGTTGGGAAGATTAACTTGACTTGCTTAGATCTTCGAGTGTGGTTAGAAATGATTAAGTTATGTGTACCTAATTATTGTCTCGAACTAGAGTTACTTATGCACCTTAATCAAATGATTGATTAATAGCCTAGATAATACTAGAGATGCTGAGGGATAAATTATTAAAGAAACTCAATAAATGGTAGGATATAGATCATAAATAATTTCATGGAGTAATTCTAAAGCCTTTTGACCATTGATCTTAATAAAGAGTCTAATTTTTGGGATAAAATCAAAAGATCAAGTATGCTAAGGTTTTTTCCCTTTGAAAAAAAGAAAAGAAAAAGAAAAAGAAAGTTAGTCTAGTCTCACAGCTTTACTTGAACTCTTACTAAGTAATCGGGCCCCTTCGCCTAAGTAAGCATTGTGGTTCGCGTCAAAATGGGAGAATACTAATACTTATGAGGCTTGGATATAACACATAATAAAAAAAAAGGGGGGGGGGGGGGATCATCTAGCAGAAAGGTATTGAACTAAACCCCAGGAAGTAAGAGGATTTTAAGAGTGAGATGGAAAGTTGGCAGAAGAAGAACTCTAGAAATCTTTATGAGCTCTACCTAACCACTAAAAGAGTTGAATAATAATTCAATGAAGTATCTCAGTAATAGTCTGACCAGGTATCATCTGCTTTTAGGGTTGCTTGGGTTAACATCTAATTCAAGGATGGGTTGATACACATAGATAATCTATCTGCTTTACTCGAGGACGAGCAAAGTTCAAGTTGGGAAAACAAATCATGGTGAACAGCCCACTTCGGAGGCATCTTTCTGGCCATCGGGGCTTCTTCGGCCGGCAGTGAGCGTGCCGGCAACCTCCCCGGCGGTGGGGGAGGCTCTTCGGCGAGTCTCGGCGTGATTGGGCATGGCGGTCCACAACTTTGCTTCTGTGGACCGTGTCAATGGCAGATCACGGCCCATGGGTCGTTCGGTGGACCGAGCGCCGGTCCACTATTGACCGGCTACTTGAACTTCATGCAAACTCTTAGTTAATTCTTCAAAAATTCATTTTGGGCCCGTTCTGAGTCCGATTCGAGTGCCGTTCACGCCGTTGGACTTCTAAAATCAGGCTCTCCATGTTGGCGATGTTCTTTCCTATAAATGACATATAAAAGTATTATTTTGAAAGAATAATGATATTTTAATATTAAATTAATACTTTTTATTTTATGCTTAATGTAGTTATCACACCTCCCAACTTGAACTTTGCTCGTCCTCGGGTAAAGCAGATAGATTCTATGTGTATCAACCCATCCTTGAATTAGATGTTAACCCAAGCAACCCTAAAAGCAGATGATACCTGGTCAGACTATTACTGAGATACTTCATTGGATTATTAATTCAACTCTTTTAGTGGTCAAGTAGAGCTCATAAAGATTTCTAGAGTTCTTCTTCTACCAATTTTCCATCTCACTCTTAAAATCCTCTTACTTCTTGGGGTTTAGTTCAATACCTTTCTACTAGATGATTTTCCCCTTTTTTTTTTATGTGTTATATCCAAGCCTCATAAGTATTAGTATTCTCCCCTTTTGATGCGAACTACAACGCTTACTTAGGCGAAGGAGCCCGGTTACTTAGTAAGAGTTCAAGTAAAGTTGTGAGACTAGACAACTTTCTTTCTTTCTTTCTTTCTTTTCAAGGGAAAAAATCTTAGCATACTTGATCTTTTGACTTATATCCCCAAAAAGTAGACTCTTTATTAAGATCAATGGTCAAAAGGCTTTAGAACTATTCCATGAAATTATTTATGATCTATACCCTACCATTTATTGAGTTTCTTTAATAATTTATCCCTCAGCATCTCTAGTATTATCTAGGCCATAATCAATCATTTGATTAAGGTGCATAAGTAACTCTAGTTCGAGACAATAATTAGGTACACATAACCTAATCATTTCTAACTGCACTCGAAGATCTAAGCAAGTCAAGTTAATGAATAGCCAAAAGAATAACTTTTATTCATTTAAAGAATTTGTATTCAATTACAAAATAGCACAACCATCTACACCCTAGATAATTAGCTTTGGGACACTATATCCAATAACTCCCACTTGTACTAAAGCTAATCAGTACAGAATCTTATTTCCATTTTTCATTTACAATTGTTGAACTCTTGAACTCCGATGACTTTAGTGAATGGGTTGGCCAGGTTCTCCATTCCATCGATCTTTTGAGGTCGATGTCACCTTGTTCCACAATTTCTCGCACAAGGTGAAAGCACCAGAGAATGTGTTTGGTACGGTGATGGGACTTTGGCTCTTTGACTTGAGCAATGGCTCCAGTGCTATCATAATACACCAGAACAGGACCATCCAAGGAAGGTGCCACTCCCAACTTGCCTAGGAACTTTTGCAATTACACAGCTTCCTTTGCTGCTCCGATGTTATGATGTATTTTGGTTAGCATATTGAGTCTACAATAGTAGGTTGCTTGGAACTTTTCCAGCAGGTCGCTCCCCCATTTAGGATAAAGATAAACCCTGACACACTCTTGCTGTTATCCCTATCGGACTGAAAATTGAAGTTAGTATATCCCACAAGTTTCAAGTCAGGTTCTCCATATATCAGCCATTGGTCCTTAGTATTTTGCAGATACTTAAAGATGGTCTTTACCACTTTCCAATGAGCTTCACCTGGGTCAGACTGGTATCTGCTCACTATGCCTAATGAGTATGCCACGTCTGGTCTAGTATATGTCATGGCATACATGATAGAATCCACTACCAAAGTATATGGAATTCTACTCATATGCTCTCTCTCCTTAGGAGTTATCGTATAATCCCTTTTGGAGAGTGTAATTTCAGAGCCTATACGGAGATACCCTTTCTTAGAATTCTCCATACTGAACTGCTTCAGCCCAGTATCAATGTACGTAGACTGGGACAGTCTCAGAAGCCTCTTAGATCCATCTCTATAGATCTTCATACCTAGTATGTAAGAGGTTTCATCCAAGTCCTTCATAGAGAACTGGGATGACAACCAAACCTTTATTCCTTGTAGTGCTGGGATGTCATTTCTGATTAAGAGAATGTCATCCACATACAACACAAGGAAAACAATCATAGAACCATTAGCCCATTTATAAATCAAGGTTCTTCTCCATTCCTAACGAAGCCATACGACTTGATACACTTATCAAATTGCATGTTCCAACTCCGAGATGCTTGCTTTAGTTCATAGTGGACCTTTGAAGTTTGCACATCTTTGACTCATCTGTGGATGTGAACCCTTCAGGTTGTACCGTGTACACCTCCTCCTCCAGATCACCATTCAGGAAAGCTGTTTGGACATCCATTTGCCAGATTTCATAGTCAAAGTGTGCCGTTAAAGCAAGCATGATCCGAATGGATTTGAGCATTGCCACGGGAGAGAACGTCTCATCATACTCAATACCATAATGTTAATGATATCCCTTGGCAACTAGATAGGCTTTATAGGTCTCTACCTACCTATTTGCACCCCTTTTCCTTTTGAAAATCCATTTGCATCCAATGAATTTTATCCCCTCAGGTGGATCAACCAATATCCATACATTATTGATTTTCATGGACTCCATTTTGGATCTCATGGCTCCTAGCCATAGTTCAGAGTCAGACATTTGCATTGCATCCATATAGGTGATCTGGTCCTTATTGTTCTCATCGAGTTCAATGGGATACCGTCCCGAACCAAGAAGCTATAGTATCAATCCATCGATGCCATATCCTACCGGATCTCCTTAATAGTTCTTGTTGGGCTCTAGGTGTGATATAATCACAATCGATTCTATGTTGTCCCTTAAGTGTGTCAGTTCTTCTACTTGTTGAACTTTACTAAGTTCAATCTTAGTAGCTACAGTTCCTTCATAAAGAAACTTCTATTTTAAAAAGATAGCCCTAAGACTGATGAACAACTTTGTTCCTCGGCCAAGTAGAAGTAGTACCCCTTAGACTCTTTTAGATACCCAACAAATAGGCACATGTCAGACCTAGGTCCAAGCTTATCCATTTCCAAACATTTGACATAAGCCGGGCAACCACAAACCTGAAGGTGTGTTGGCTTACGTCTAGTCCTTATCTTATATGGGGTTTTGCTAATGGACTTACTCGAAACCCTATTTAAAAGGTAGCAGGCTGACTCTAGAGCATATCCCCAAAAGGATAGCGATAGAGAAGCAAAGCCCATCATGGATCGAATCATGTCTAACAAGGTTCGATTCCTCCTTTCAGATACTCCATTTAATTGAGGTGTTTCTAGAGGTATCCATTGAGAAAGAATCCCATTCTCCTTAAGATATGTCAGAAAATCATTAGAAAGATATTCACTACCTTGATCTGATCGAAGGATTTGATATACTTTTTAGTTTATTTTTCTACTTCATTACAATATCATTTGAACATTTTAAATGATTCAGATTTATATCTCATTAAGAAGGTATAATCGTACCTCAAACGGTCATTTATAAATGTAATGAAATAATTGTACCCACCTCTGGCACTAATATTCATAGGTTTGCATACATCAATATGCACCAAACTTAAAATTTCTTGGGCTCGTTCACCTTTTCCAGTAAAAGATGATTTTGTCATCTTTCGAAGAAGATAGGACTCATAGGTTGGTAGCAAATCACATTCAATAATCTTGAGAAGATCCTCGCTTTTCAACATGTTTATCCTGTTCTTGTTGATATGACCTAGCCTACAATGCCATAGATACACTTCACTGACATTATCTATCCTAGGGCATTTGCTAGATGTGTACACTATACTAACAGGTCGTGATAGTACATAAATACCATTATTCATGTATCCATTCATCACAACAAACCATTCCAAATGATTTTGCAAATGTCATTCTTTATTGATAGTTCATAAACATAAATGGCCAACTGGCCTATAGAAATGACATTCAAATGAAAGATGGACAATAATGACACTTTATCAAAATGATTGTACAAGAGTCGATAACTAATTTGAGGGTTCCCAATGCCAGGACTGGAACTTGGCTTCCATTTCCACGTTCAAGGATCTCTCACCGTCGTCAAATCTCCTACTAACTTGAAGTCCCATCAAAGAATTTCAAATGTGAGGACTTCCAGTATCCGATATCCAGTTTAGTATCATAGATAGAGAAACTACAAGATATTATCATATAAATACCTTGTCCAACACTACCCTGCTACTTCCTCTTCTTGGACCTGTTCGGGTCAAGGGATGCAATATAAAGAGGACAGTTCCTCTTCCAATGACCCTGCTTCTTATAGAAGAACCACTCTGCCTGGCTCTTATCAGCCTTCACCTTCTTGACCTAACTGTGCCCAGAAGCATTTTGCACGTTCTTCCCTTTATTTCTCTTTTTCCCCTTTCTTAAAGGGATGACGCCTTGCAGAGGATCCTCTCACTAGATTTACCACCCCTTTATTAAGTTGGTGGTCTTTCTCATAAGTCTGCAGTAACCCCAATAGACTGTGGTAGTTAACTACAAGATTATTCATTCTAAAATGATCGAGAAAGTCTAGATAAGAAGAGGGCAGAGAATTCAGTACTGCTTCTTTCTCGAGTTGTTCATGCAAGGGATATCCGAGCTTGCCCAGGTGCTCAATCATCTCGATCATGTACAATACATGATCAGTGACTGAGGTGATAGAAAAGTGCCCTAAGAGCCAATCATTTTGAGGGCCTTTTTGTAAACTTCCAGCTCATGTATGATATACTTTCATATTAATAAAGGCATATGATTCATCATATACTCATGTGTCATGTTTTTATTGATTATGATGAACCCTGTTGGGATATCCCGGTTCAGCTATAAACCGAACTCCGATTTGACTGGTCGAAGCCCGTTTTCCCAGACTACGGACTTCGGACCAAGCAAGGGATAGGCCAACTGCAGGCAACCCAAGGCTTCATACCGAACCACAACATTCGGAGGCTGGTCCATTCGGTTAACATCTTCGACCCCGTCCGAAGACCGAACTACTCATTGACTTCTGAAGGCACGTACTTTGGACCCCGCCATGGACACGATTTCCGGCCTCTGGGAAATACCAAGTCTTCGGCCCATGCAAGGGGAAATCCGAAGCTTGGACCAGAATCTGTTCCAGAAAAGTAACTGTAACCAACGGTTATAATCGACACTCATCATGCCATGATCATGGCGTGCAACTCTTGCTGCCACATCTTTGATCTGGCTGGAATGGCTCAATGACAATCCACGATCGCCAATCATCGGAGAGATTGGCTCCCCATGATCACCGAAAAAAGAGTGGGGCATAGGCCGGAGGCCTTCTTTAAATTAGGATAAGAAGGATTGCTCGAGGTACGCTAACATCCTCGCTCACATATGCTTACAATCTCCAAAAGCCCTTTTTCTCTTTCACTCTTGACACCTTCCCCGTTCTGTGGCTGGGATCCGCCACCGACTTAGGCATCGGAGTGTCCTCCGCCGGAATAACTCCGGCAAGGGACCTGTTTTGCAGGTGAACCAGGGAGCGGTCTTGCGATGCAGCAGCTCCGACCGGTCGATCCAGGGATTCCACGCCAACAGATTGGCATGCCAGGAAGGGGGGCGTTGACATTTTTTAAGCTCCCTCTCAGACAAGGGGAAGAAAAAAGTTTTTGATGGCAAGAGGAAAATCTCCAATCACTTCTACAATTCGGAGTCGTGCTCCATCTCAGGGGGGTGCACCCCCGGAGGAGAATGATGCTCCACCTCCCACAATTACTATGGGAGTACAGCAGTTTGAAGCTCTTATGAACCAGGTCGCCAACCTTACGGCCATGGTTTAAGAATTCCAAGATAAAGCCTTTCCGACGGGAAACCCACCGGCTATTTCCATACATAGCTCTCGATCTCGAAGAAGGAGAGCTCCACGGGAAGACTCTGCGCATCCCTCCCTCCATTCTTAGCCCTCTCCTGAAGGCCAAATTTCGAGATTTCCCAGGTCCACCAATCCCCCACACAAGGAAAAAGGCATAGGCAAACTCCCTCATCCTCCTCCGGAGATACCACTTCTGTGGAGAGAGCGCCGAAGCAGACTCCCGATTATGATGAGAGGTTCAAAGCCATCAAATCAGAGATGGTGAAGGCATGAGAGCACAGGATGCAGGATCTTAAGGATCCCGATGACCTGATTATGGGTGACCTACGCCCACCTTACACCGACCGCATCATGGCCGAGGTCATCCCTCAGCACTTCAGGGTTCCCCAGTTGGAGCCCTACGATGGCACCACCGACCCCCTCGATCATTTGGATAGCTTCAAGGCCCATATGATGATTCAAGGAGCTTCGGATGCGATGTACTGCTTGGCATTCCTGGCTACCTTGAAGAAGTTCACTCGATGTGGTACTCGGGCTTGCACCCAGGTACCATCGATTCCTTTTCTGAGTTAGAAAAACTGTTTGTCTTGCATTTCAGGACCAGTCGCAAGACTCCTCGAAATATGGATACACTGTTTCTCCTTCACCAGAATGAAGGAGAAAGCCTGCGAGATTACATCTCCAGGTTTAATGCAGCCATGCTTGAGATCCCAAATCTCAACGAACACGTGGCCATGTCAGCACTAAGAAGGGACTTCGTACCTCCAGGCTTACTTTCTCCCTGGATAAGAAGTTCTCTAAAAGCTATGCTGAGCTCCTGTCAAGGGCACAGAAATACGTCGATGCTGAAGAGGAAGTGACGAATCAATGATTGATTAAAGGGAAACCAAACCCCCTTCAAAGAAGAAGAATAATAGGGGACAAGGTCCCCAAACTTCTAATAACAACGGTAGATATGCGGACCGCCGAAGAAGTCCTCCCAAGCCCAGAGCATTGGAGGAAGATTTGACTCCTACACCCCCCTCAACCTCCTCGAGAGAAGATCCTCATGAAGATAGAAAAAGAAAACTAACTTCAACGACCCCATCCCATGAAGGCCACCTCTTCTATCAGGAACAGGAACAAATACTATCGATTCTACCGGGACCACGGCCACAACATAGAAGAATGCATCCAACTGAAGGATGCAATTGAGGATCTCATCAAAAGAGGGTACCTGGGGCGGTATATCGGTCACCAAGGCCCCTAGTCGGAAGCAACTGTTCCCCAGCCACCTCCTGAAGAGGCCGAATTGCCAAATAAAAGACCCACCAACAGAGGTGTAGGGATGATACACCAACCCACCAACTGGAGAAGAGATGAGGACGATGCTCCAAAGCGACTTAGAGACAACAACGCCATCCTCTTCTCCAATGATGACCTTGCAGGAGTTCGGCTCCCACATGATGATCCTCTTGTAATTTCGGCCATAGTGGCCAATTATGATGTATAGTGGATCCTTATAGATAATGGAAGTTCGACAGATGTCTTGATGTACGATGCATTCTCTAAAATATGTTTTACTAGACATCAACTGCAAAGGTCCCCCATACCGCTCTCTGGTTTTGGGGGCAACCAAGTTTATGCTGAGGGAAAAATAGTGCTTCCTGTAACCCTCGACACCGAACCTTGACAAAAGACATTGCCGATCAACTTCATGGTAGTCTGGATCCCCTCAGCATACAATATTATTCTGGGGCGGCCTGCCTTGAGCAAGTTCCGGACCGTGATCTCCTCTCACTACCTTTTAGTACACTTCCCCACTAGGAACGGTGTTGGAGAAGTTAGAGAAAACCAGAGGATGGAACGGCAGTGTCTGATGATTGAAGACAGGCATTTCAAGGATTCGATAACTCCGAATCAGCTGGATCAGAGGGATGCGACTACAAATCTTGGTGAGCCCATGGAGAGGACCATTCCGGTATCTTTGAAAGAGGAAGATCCCTCTAGAGTTGTGCTGATCTGGAGCACACT
Organism: Areca catechu; assembly: GCA_021397845.1. Lineage (NCBI taxonomy): Eukaryota > Viridiplantae > Streptophyta > Magnoliopsida > Arecales > Arecaceae > Areca > Areca catechu. The sequence continues at coordinate 77,289,710 of CM038042.1, read as the reverse complement.
TGACGAGGAAACCAGAATGGAGTTGATCCGTTTCATCAGGGATAACGCTGATGTCTTTGCTTGGTCAGCTTCGGACATGCCCGGGATTCCTGCCGAAGTGATTACTCATCGGCTGGAGGTAACCCCTGGGTTCAAGCTGTAAGGGTTTTGGTGACTTGGGTGGAAGCTTGGATTTCAAAAATTTATTATGAAACCACTACCAAACCCTTAACCCAAGACCTCCTTACTAGGAATTAAAACATACAAACATGTATATATAATATAAACTAGAGTTTAGGCACCAAACTAAACCGCTAGTATCCAATCCGATGAAGAAAACCCTAATTCAGCATTCTTCTCCACCAGGTGGCCAAATGTTCACCCTCTAACAGTGATCCACACGAAACTCGAAAGAAGGAAGAACTCCTTCTTCAAGTTGCTTGGAGAAGTGGAACTCTTTCGGTAGCCTTTGGTCTATTGACCACTGTAGGACACCCTGTCCTACTGTAGGGCACTAAAGACACTCTCCTAAACCACTCTTGGTTTTAGAACAACCCTCCTCTAGGATCCCTTAGGCTTATGTCCTAAAACAAAGCCTAGTCCTAGTAGAAAAGACCTTGTCTTAACAAGACTTGTCTTGTCTTAAAGAAAGGAGGGAGAGAGAGACACTCAGAATAATACTTCAGTGGAATTCTTATTTCAGACTCATTTCACCGCTCCCTATTTATAGATACAAGAGGGGCGTGTGATATGTCCTCCCATCAACTTATCATATATGATTTTTTAAGACCGAGGAGAAGTTATCTGGCTTGAAAAATCATATCTAATAAGCCCATTCATGCACCGAAGGCCTTATCCACATCCCTTCTTTTATCTGGACGAATTCTTACTTGCCACATGTCAATTACCAATCCCTAGGAAGCCAAGAGGTGCTTCTTCAATCTCCAAATATTGAAGATTATGAAGCATCCTGATAGCAGAAGGACTCTTCGTCAGAACCGCGTGCCACATGAAGAGTTGCGACTCTTCATGCACCGCGCGCGCCATCTTCTTCCACACAAATTTCAAAGAATGTTGACCAATAAAACATAGGAAATATACATGTCATTGGAAAGAGCATAAAATTTCCTTTCTAACAATATAAATTATATTCAAATCAGAGATCTATAGCTCATTCTGTGCCTTTTGAAGTTAAGATATCATTTAGGTACCAAGAGTCCCATGCCATTGGAACTCTTCATGTATGGCACCAAAAATGCCCTTAAATCCAAATTAAAATCAGATTTATATCTAATTAGGCTAGCCCCACTTATGACTCAACCTAATTTAGGTTTCTCATAATTAGGTTAGCCCAATTAGCAAGCAACCGGACCCAATCCAATTGAGTTAGGAATTTGGTTAGCCTACATATGCTAGTATGTAATCCGGCTAACCATTAGGATCCTATGACCCGAATTAAATCATGAATGACTTCCTTGGCCAAGTCTCTATTGTGTGTGACCCATTGGGTTCCACATCTAGCCAGCAGTAGGTTTAGGTTTGAGCCGATTCGATCCGATCGAACTCGATTGACCTAATTATGTCAAATTGGCACACCTAATTGTCCAATTCGAATCACACATCGAATTGACTCATGAAACCAAATCAATTGGTTCATTAAGACCTACAAGATAATATTGATGTCTAGCAATATGTCATGCCTACCCAGAAGATGAAGAATTTTGGTAGATTTACCAAAATACCCTTCAGTGGTGAGTTACCGGGCAATTAAGTCCTTCAATCTACTTGCACCCAAAATATGACTATGGATATGGATACTTGTCAAATCCAATTTCATATTCATTCCTTGCTTAATCTGATAATGATGATTCATAATGAACCATTAGAAACTATTTTTAATGTTCATACTTTGATCAAAGATTTCCTGAATCTTCATTTGATTGAAATCATCTGGATGCGCTTCCCACTTACTAGGGTTGATCGATTCCTTTTTTACCTACTCACAATCTCCATATGTCAACCCCATACCCAGTATCACCCCACATGATGACTCAGTATCATGATTGAGTGCAAACCAAAGTATGGATTCATGCATACAAGGTACCATGGCAGTCTCAGGTCAAAGGACCACATGCACTACTCCCACTATGAGAACTATCTATTGACAAACAGATAAGGTTCCATCTGATGTTCTCAAGCTGGATCCATTCAGTGAACTCATTCTCTAATGAGCACCCACATCCTAGTATTAGTGTCAAACACAAGTGACTGTGAGATCAGTCACCCTCTTCACCAAGCATATATAGGATGTGATGGTCTTACCGGAAACATTGATCCCCTACTCAATATCCCATCGACCAGGAATATTCTAGATTAGGGTTTTAAGGCTTTAGGTCTCACTGGTATGATCTCATCATAACCCTAAAATCATAGCCCTAATCTATGGGGTTCATCATATCTTAATAAAATTAATAAGATACAGCGTATGATAAAAATAAAATACCTTAATTAATTGATAATGTCAATACACTGGTTTGGGATACAAAAGAAAATCCCATCGAAATACAACATTTCGATTGGCCTTTAGGGCATAATCATTTCAATCTCCCACTTGCACTAAAGCCAATCGCCTTTAAATTTTAACCCCATACAATCGAGGTGCAATCAAACTCCCATTGTGGTAGAGCCTTAGTGAACGGGTCTGCTATGTTGTTCTTCATTTCTACTCTTTTAATGCAGACTTCTTGTCTTTTAACAATCTCTCAAACGAGATGGAAGCATCTTAGAATGTGCTTTGATTTGTGATGAGCTCTAGGTTCCTTAGCTTGAGCGACGGCTCCAGTATTATCACAGTAAAGTGGTACTGGACCTTCAATCTTGGAACAATGCTCAACTCTGAGATGAACTTCTTCATCCAGACAGCTTCCTTGGCAGCTTCACTAATAGCAATGTATTTTGCCTCAGTTGTTGAGTCAGCTACAGTCTATTATTTAGAACTCTTCCAGCTTACAGCTCCTTCATTTAGGTAAAAACATACCTGAAATAGATTTGCTATCATCTGGATCCGATTGAAAACTAGAATCTGAATAAGTTTCCAGTTTAACATCAGATCCTCCGTATATCAGAAAAATATCCTTAGTCCTTCTCAAGTACTTAAGAATATTTTTCACAGCCTTTCAGTGATCGTCTCCTGGATCAGCCTGAAATCTGCTAGCTATACCTAAGGCATATGCCACATCAGGCCTAGTACATAACATAGCATACATTATAGATCCTACAGCCAAAGCATAAGGTATAGAACTCATTCTATTTCTTTCTTCAGGTGTCTTAGGAGACATCTTCATAGAAAGATGTAAGCCATGACCAATGGGCAAGTAACCTCTTTTACTTCCCTCCATGCTAAATCTCTTTAGCTCTTGGTCAATGTACCAAGATTGGGATAAGCCTAGCATCCTCCTAGATCTATCTCTATAGATCTTGATACCCAGTATATAGGATGCTTCTCCCAAGTCTTTCATGAAAAACTGTTTAGATAACCATACCTTGACTGATTGTAACATTGGGATATCATTCCCAATAAGGAGTATGTCATCCACATACAGAACCAAGAAACTATGGCACTCCCACTAGTTTTCTTGTACATACAAGGTTCATCCTCATTTTTGATAAAGTCAAACTCTTTGACTGTCTTATCAAATCGGATGTTCCAACTCCTGGATGCTTACTTTAATCCATAAATGGATTTCTTCAGCCTACATACCTGATTAGGTTTAGTTTCCAAGACACAACCTTCTGGCTGTGACATATAGACCTCTTCCTCAAGGAAACCATTAAGGAATGCGGTTTTCACGTCCATCTACCAGATTTCATAATCATGATATCTATATGATGATCGAGAAACCTAATTGGTTTTCTTAGTGGGGTTGAGATCCTAATTCCTTATAAAAGACCTTGTGTGTACACAACAAATCTTTTATAAGTTCAAAGGTAGGAAAACTCTTTCCATTTGTATCTCATACAATTCTCAACAAAACCTGGCCTCTAAAATATTAATAGCCTTGTGTGTGCACAACAAACTATAATATTTTTAGTTAAGTAAGTCCCTTCATTCCTTTATAGTCATAATTATAATAATAATACCCTTGTGTATTCATAATAAAGTATTATATTAAATCATGCCATAAGCATCAAATGCACCAGGCCAAAATTGTGTTAGTTACCATAATAGGCCTTGTGTATACACAACAAACCTTATACGGATCATAACATAATAATGACCTAGCATGAATGAAGGCCTAATGTAGTGAATATTATACTAAGCATATCAATCAAGAATTAAGTTAATCTTATCGGCCAGGTAAGTGGGAGAGTAGTGAGAGTCCCCCCGTTGCTTTCCTAGACACCAATAAAAATTGGCCAGGTCAGTCAACGGAACCAATTAAAACCACGTCCTCTTTACCGATCATGAACCACTTTTTCTAGACACCGAATGATCAACTAATCATCTTGATTATTTTGCTTTTGGTATATGACACTACAACTTAATATAATTTTAATAGAGGGCAATTCAAACAGAAGCACATTCTAATATTACCATTCATCAACCATGCATCATATATCATTTTTATAATGTGCCAAGTGTGTCATCATACTAGGACAACCATCTACCACATAATGGATCCACCATTATGCCAGGGCAACCTTTTTTTGTATGATGACTAGAAAGCGAAACATATCTCTATATCGGTTAAGGTTTAAGTGAAAACTCTAACCAGTGACATACATATATGCATAAACATATCAATCATATATAACTTTAAACTTTTGTAGAGTCCTATAAAATTGGGCAACTTCAAATTTTGTATGATTTAGCCCTAATAAGGTGGCTCTGATACCACTGTAAGGATTTTGGTGACCAGGGCGGAAGCGTGGATTTCAAAAATTTATTATGAAACCTACCAAACCCTTAACCCAAGACCTCCTTACTAGGAATTAACTGGTGGATATCTCAAAAATTTATTATGGAAACCACTACCAAACCCATTATAACTTTAAACAGTCCTTACAAGGAAGTTAAAAACATACAAACGTGCATATATAATATAAACTAAGTTTAGCACCAAACCTGAACCGCTAGTATCCAAATCCGATGAACAAATCCTGATTCAGCCTCTTCTCTACCAGTGCCCAACGTTCACCATCCAATGGTGATCTCACGAAAACTCGGACCAAGGAAGAACTCCTTCTTCAAGTTGCTTGGAGAAGTGGAACTCTTTCAGTAGCCTTTGGTCTATTGACCACTATAGGACACCCTGTCCTACTATAGGGCACTAAAGACACTCTCCTAAACCACTCTTGGTTTAGGAAAACCTCCTCTAGGACCCTTAGGCTTATGTCCTAAAACAAAGCCTTGTCCTAGTAGAAAAGACCTTGTCTTAACAAGACAAGTCTTGTCTTAAAGAAAGGAGGGAGAGAGAGCACTCAGAATAATACTTCGATGGATTCTTATTTCAGACTCATTTCACCGCCCCCTATTTATAGATATAAGAGGGGCGTGTGATATGTCCTCCCATCAACTTATCAAATATGATTTTTCAAGATTGAAGAGAAGTTATCTGGCTTAAAAAAATCATATCTAATAAGCCCATTCATGCATTGAAGCCTTATTCACATCCCTTCTTTTATCTGGACGAATTCTCACTTGCCACATGTCAATTACCTGTCCTAGGAAGCCAAGAGGTGCCTCTTCAATCTCCAAACATCGGAGATTATGAAGAGTCCTGATAGCAGAAGGACTCTTCATCAGAACCGCGCGCCTCATGAAGAGTTGCGACTCTTCATGCACCGCGCGCGCCATCCTTCTTCCACACAATTTAAAGAATGTTGACTAGTCAAAACTAATCAATATGGGTGTCATTGGAAAGAGCATAAAATTTCCTTCTAACTATATAAATTATATTCAAATCAGAGATCTATAGCTCATTCTGTGCCTTTTTGAAGTTAAGGTATCATTAGGTACCAAGAGTCCCATGCCATTGGGACTCTTCATGTATGGCACCTAAAATACCCTTAAATCAAAATTAAAATCAGATTTAGCTTTGATTAGGCTAGCCCCACTTAGGACTCAACCTAATTTAGGTTTCTCATAATTAGGTTAGCCCAATTAGCAAGCAACCGGACCCAATCCATTGGGTTAGGAATTTGGTTAGCTAATATGCTAGTATGTAATCGGCTAACCAATTAGGATCTTATGACCTAATTAAATCATGAATGACTTTCTGGCTAAGTCTCTATTGTGTGTGACCCATTGGGTTCCACATCTAGCCAGTAGTAGGTTTAGGTTTGAGCCGATTCGATCTGATCGACCCGATTGACCTAATTAGGTCAATGGCTCACCTAATTATCTAATTCGAATCACACATCGAATTGACTCATGAAACAAAATTAATTTATTCATGAAGACCTACAAGATAATATTGATGTCTAGCAACATGTCATGCCTACCCGGAAGATGAGAAATTTTGGTAAATTTACCAAAATACCCTTCAGTGGTGAGTTACCGGGCAATTCAGTCCTTCGATCTACTTGCACCATGAATATGACTTGGATATGGAACTTGTCAAATCCAATTTCATATTCATTCCTTGCTTAATCTGATAATGATGATTCATTAAGAACCATTAGAAACTATTTCTAATGTTCATACTTTGATCAAAGATTTTCTGAATCTTCATTTGATTGAAATCATCTGGATGCGCTTCCCTCATACTAGGATTGATCGATTCCTTTTTGACCTACTCACAACCTCCATATGCAATCCACCATACCCAGTATCACCCTATGCATGACTCAGTGTCATGATTGAGTGTGAACCAAAGTATGGATTCATGCTACAAGGTACCATGGCAGTCAGGTCAAAGGACCACATGCACTACTCCCATAATGAGAACTTTCTATTGACCGACAGATAAGGTTCCATTAGATGTTCTTAAGCTAGATCCATCAGTGAATCATTCTCTAATGAGCACCACATCCTAGTATTAGTGTCAAACACAAGTGACTATGAGATCAGTCACCCTCTTCACCAAGCATACATAGGATGTGCTGGTCTTACCGGAAATATTGATCCCCTACTCAATATCCCATCGACCAAGAATATTCTAGATTAGGGTTTTAAGGCTTCAGGTCTCACTGTATGATCTCATCATAACCCTAGAACCATATCCCTAATCTATGGGGTTCATCATATCTTAATAAAATTAATAAGACACAGCGTATGATGAAAATAAATGCCTTTATTAATTGATAATGTCAATACACTGGTTTGGGATATAAAAGAAAATTCCATCAAAATACAATATTTTGATTGGCCTTTAGGGCATAATCCTTTCACAAGCCGGTGCGGCAGAAGAAGAGGAGCTTCTCCCTCGAAAGACAGCAAGCTATAGATGAAGAGGTTGGCAAGCTCCTCAAAGCAGGATTCATTAGAGAGGCCCGCTACCACGAGTGGCTGGCCAATTGGGATGGTGAAGAAACCTGGTGGCAAGTGGAGGATCTGCTTCGACTATACAGACCTCAATAAGGCTTGCCCAAAAGATAGCTTCCCTCTCCCAAAGATTGATCAACTGGTCGACGCTACCGCCGGCCACCAGTTGCTAAGCTTCATGAACACCTTCTTCGGCTACAATCAAATTAGAAGGGATCCACAAGATGAGGAGAAGACGGCTTTCATCACTGATAAAGGTCTCTACTTCTACAAGATGATGCTGTTCGATCTCAAGAATGCGGAGCGACATTTCAAAGACTTATCATAAGGTGTTCGAAAAGCAACTGGGGATAAATATGGAGGCCTATGTTGATGACATGATCATCAAGAGCCTCCACTGGAGAAATAACATCCGCAACTTGGAGGAATCATTCAGCGCTCTCCGGTGCTACCATATGAAGCTAAACCTGGCAAAGTGTGCTTTTGGAGTTTCTTCGGGCAAATTCCTGGGCTTCCTTGTCACCAAACGAGGGATTCAGGCGAACCCTGAGAAGATTCAAGCCTTGAAAGATATGAGACATCCCTCCTGCAAAAAGGAAGTCCAATAGTTGACAGGGAGGATTGCCTCCCTGAGCAGATTTATCTCTCGATCAGCCGAGAAATGTCTTCCATTCTTCATGGTACTCTAGCAATTAAAGGGCTTTGAATGGCCTGAAGACTGTCGTGCTGCCTTCGAGGAACTAAAGAAATATCCGGAGACCCAGCCATGCTCTCCAAACCACAAGAAGGCGTGGTCCTCTACCTATACCTCTCTGCTTCAGATGAAGCAGTAAGTTCGATTCTTGTCCGGAAAGAGGAAGACGGGTCTCACAAGCCGATCTACTATATCAGCAAGGTCCTGCATGATGCAGAAATGCGATATGCAAGGATGCAAAAGCTGATCTACAATTTAGTGATTATGGCAAAGCGACTAGGCATACTTTCAGGCCCACGCCATCGTGGTGCTAACTGATCAACCTCTCAAGACCGTTCTCCGATCTCTGTACACCTTTGGAAGGATAGCCAAGTGGGCTGTGAAGCTAAGTGAATTTGACATCAGCTTCCAACCCTGAGCGGCTATGAAGGCCCAGGTGCTCTCCGATTTTTTGGTTGAGTGCACCTGGAAGTCCAAAGATGAAGCATCTTCGATAGACGAAGAAGCCCCAAAGGAGACAAAGTCTGTTTGGGTGCTTCATGTGGATGGAGCTTCTAATGCTACTAGGTACGGGGCTGGACTCATGTTGGCTACCTGACGGCCATACCATAAAGTAGCACTCCGTTTCTCCTTCCACGCCTCCAATAATTAGGCCGAATATGAAGCCCTACTCGTCGGACTTCGGATCACCAAAGATCTGGGAGTCTAGCAACTTCGGGCCTTCTCAGATTCCCAACTAGTATGAATCAAGTCAATGGAGAATATGCAGCCAAAGATCCAACCATGGTGCAATACCTGGAGAAGGTACGGGCTTTATCTTCCCAACTAGAACATTTTGAGATTATCCATGTTCCATGATCAGAGAACTCCCGGGCGGATGCGCTATCTCGACTGGCAACTACAGCACCGGAGTCCCTCAGGCGCACCTTTGTTGAACATCTTGAGATTCCTAGCATAGCCGAAGAGGCTGCAGAAGTGCGCTAGATCAACACAGAGCCAAGTTGGATGGATCCCATCATCAGATTCCTGAATGAGGGAGAACTACCAAAAGATAAGGCAGAGCCAAAAAGATCCGCTGGATGTCATCCCAGTACGTCATCTTAGACGGAACTCTCTACAAGAGATCGTTCTCCCAGCCACTGCTAAAATGCTTAAGGCCCACCGATGTAGATTATACTTTGAGAGAGGTCCATGAGGGCATATGCAGTGATCACTTGGGAGGCAGATCTCTGGAGTACAAGATCATTGACAGGGATATTATTGGCCCACCATCCAGAAGGACTCAGCTAATTTCGTGCAGAAGTGTGACCAATGCTAGAGGTATGCTAATGTATAGAGACAACCAGCAAGTCACCTGGCTCAACTGGCAGCCCCATGGCCTTTTGCCCAGTGGGGGATGGACATTCTTGGCCGATTCCCACCAGCATCAGGGCAAAGGAAGTTACTCCTAGTGGCCATCAACTATTTCATGAAGTGGATAGAAGCCGAACCATTGGCCCAGATCACAGATGACTAGGTAGAAAATTTTGTAAAAAATTCTATCATATTCAGGTTCGGCATCCCACATGTCATCATTACGAACAACGGGAGACGGTTCGATAATCCGAAGTTCAAGGACTTCTGTGCTTGGTACCATATCCAGTATCGGTGACATCCGTTGCTCATCCACAGTCCAACGGAGAAGCCGAAGTCACCAACCAGACCATCCTCCATGGTCTGATGACAAGGTTGAATGCCGCCAAAGGGCTTTGGGCCAAAGAACTGACCTCCGTTCTTTGGGCATACCGAACTACCCTGAGAACGGCCACCGATGAATCTCCGTTCAACCTGGCCTACGGTACCGAAGCCGTACTATCTATTGAAGTCTCCCTACAGTCCCTGAGAATTGACAACTATGAAGAGCCTGAGAATTTGATCGCAGAAGGATTGATCTAGATTTGCTATCAAGCACCAGGCTACAGGCCCAAATAAGGATGGTGGCATACCAACAAAGGTCGCCAAGTATTACAACTCAAGGGTGAAGGAGCAAACTTTCTGCACGGGGGACATGGTATTGCGAAGAGCAGAAGTGTCCAGGCCAACGGAACAGGATAAACTCTCCCCCAACTGGGAAGGTCCATATCAGGTCGAGGAAGTCATTCGACCAGGGACATATCGACTCAAGACCTTGGAGGGGAAGGCCCTATCCCGGCCATGGAATGTACAAAACCTTCACAAATACTATCAATAAAAGAGTTCCTGAAATTCCTATGCAAAGCTTTCAACCTTACTCAACTCAGAACGAATTGCATCAATGAACGGCAACAGCCTGAGTGACCCGATCTGAAAAATCGGTCAATTGCACAAAGGAGAGTCTGATCTACTCACCTTATCGGTATGCCCGACGAGCGCAATGGATGGTCTAACAAGGCCACCAAAAAGATCAAAGGCACAGGGATGGTTCTCGTAACCTACCCTATGGTGAATCCAAACATGCACCGAGGCGGGCTTGAACAGCCTACCTTAATCACGACAAAAAGTGCACAGGGACGGTGTAAACACCTTACCCTACGGAAAACCCGAACACATGCCTAAAAGGACCACTGTCGTCCTTTTTGTCAACAACAGACATTCTCAGAATGGTTCAATTGACCTCACTTCTTTCCTATAGACCGAAAGTGGTCTGCGGAGTCTACACTACAGACAAATCATGATGTAACACATCGCAAAGAGTACACGGGAAGAGGTAGCAGAAAAGATTTTTTCATTCCTTTCAAATTTTTACAAAAAAAAAAAAGAAGAAGAAAGGAAGAAAGTCTCATAAGGAGAGACAAAAAAAAAAACACAGCAATAACAGAGAGATATGGGAAATTTTCAATAACTCCCCGCTGGATTTTTCACATACCGGTGGGGAGAGATCTGGTGGGACGACAAAGGACCCCCGGTTCTCATCCGAACCCGAATTCGAACCCTCATTGGAGTCGAAATCGAATTTGTGGCCGGGAAAGGGAACAGAGGGCTTGATGTTATCCAGGCCCTTCAAGTTATAAAACTTGGAGGCCTTCCTCCGACATTCCCAAAACCCCTGGTGGAAGGAGTCCAGAGCCACCTCGGTGAGTTCGTCCTTGAAGGTGGTAGAAGCTTTGAAATTTGAGACAGCGTCCGCCGCCTCCTTCCTTGCCTCCTCCACTGTCGTGGTCGCCACCGTGACCTGGGCCCAAGCTTCCCTCAAACGAGCCTCCAACAGGTGGACCTTCTTCTTGAGGCGATCCACGAGAGGCTCCTCCTCTTCGTCCTCTGGCCCAGGTGACTCTGGACTTCGCTTCCTTTTCGGGTCGATAGCCCTCCTCTTCGCCGCACGGCGGAGCTCAGAAGTGATGAACCTCATTGTTAATGGAGGGAAGAAGCCCACGGAAATGATGGCCTTTGACAGCAGAGGGTAGGATCCTATTTATAGAAACCCTGCACCCATGACAACTGCGGGGAGGTGTGCCCCATGTCCTTCCCAGCCGCATCAGAAAGTGCCACGTGTCCGGGCGACGCTTCGAGAACTAGAAAATCGCTTGGAGCCATCCCCAGGACAATAACCACCACTTCTTCGAATCCGGAGAAATCCTCATCGTGCAACGGCATCATTAATGGCTCTTTTTTGAAAAAAGGAGACCCGACGGCTCGCAAGGTGCAAGAAATCGTGACTATACAAATATCGACGTGCCATGTGGGCGAAAACAATCACAATCAAATCTCCCTAATCACGGATTGGCGGGGAAATGACTCTTGTTGGCCCCAACGAACAAACTTAACATCCGAAGGAAGGTGATGGTCTTCAGCAATGGAGATCTGGTCGTTATAGAGTTCATCCTCATCGATTGAACGGCCTTCAGCTATGATTGCTCAACCAAACAGGAAAGAGAACGGTAAAACCAATTCTTGTCGACTGAACGGCCTTCAGAAGTGACTGTTCGGCTAATCAAAAGAAAGAATGGTAAAACTGTTTCGAGCTACACATGAAGCACGACATGGCGTATGCAAAGGAAGGAAAATTCATTCAAAATCTAGAAAAGCTGTCATACAAAGTTCATTCATAAAACAAAAAGAAAGGAGGAAAATACATCCAGAGCGACCCAAGTTACTCAACATCAGCAGGAGAAGGCTCCACACCACAGGACTGGAGCACCTTATCAATTTGCTCTGAGAGGACCTCGTCAATCTGGGCCGGGACCAGAGAACCTTCAGCTTGGACTCCTCCAGCCTGAGTTTCCCCCTGAACCGGGGTCAGAGTCGGAGTCACCTACGGATTTTCGACTGGGGTAGCAGCCTCCTCCTCCGGACATGGTACCTCCTCGGCCTCTACTATGGCTTCAGCCCCCTCCACTTCCTCTTCTTCTCTAGATATATCATAGGATGGAACACTGGAAAGGTCGAGGTGAGGGAAGGCCTCCTTCACCCTGGAGAGTCCGTCGTTGAAGCCATACTGGTAGCCATACAAAGTTACTTCAAGATGTCTCTGCTGGAACTACGAGAGACATCTTGAAGTTCGCCAGGGCATCACCTACCTGCTTCTTCGAAGACACAGACTCACTCTTAGCAGCTTCGGACTCCAAGATCGCCTCTTCGGCCCTCTGGAAGCCTCCTCCACCGCCTTGGTCAGGCTCTCTATCTTCTCCTGATCCTCCCTGGTAGCCTACTCCAGGGATTCGACTTGCTTCCTGCTCCTCCTCCACCCTGCCTCTTGCCCCATCATTGTCACATGAGCACTTCTCAATTCGCCCTTCAGTTCACGAACTTCATCATTCATCTGGGCAAGACAGTCCTCCATGGACTGCTTCAGCTCCTCGGCTACTTCCTTCGCAGCCCTAGCAGTCTGAAGCTCCTCCTTAAGGTCATGGATGAGGCTGTCTACATTCCCCAAGCCCTCCTCCATGAAAGTGAGGTCGTAGACCAACTACAGCAAAAGAGAGAGATCATGAATCGAACTATTCTCAAGACAAAGAGAAGTGGCAGGACCATACCTGTTGCAGGGCAGAGAAGGCAGAATCGAACACCTGGAAAGGCTCCAGTTCTGAAAAATAGCCAAGTTATGAGGCAGGAGTGTACCCTTCAATGCCTGCCTGGCTACGGTCGGGACCAGCAGTCCCCCGTAGGCAAAAGCTCCGAGAAGTTCGTCGAAAACGGATCTCCGGTTCTAGTCGAGGAGGGGGGAGGCCCGTAGGCGAACTCTCCTTTGACTTGCTGCTCTTTGCCCTATAGTAGCAGGGGGGCAAACGGCGGGCTCCCCGCTGTACGAACTAGGGAAACGGCCACCGACGGAGCTTCGACTGGATGAGGTCTTCATGGAACCCCTTCTGCAGTTACTACATCTTCCCCTGAGGTCCCCTGAGAAGACGAAGTGCTTTGGTCCACTTCGGGACCATCCCTTCGAGCTCTCTTCCGAACCGCAGACCTGGTAGGAGGGGCCTGTGCCACCCTCTTCTCCAAAGTCTGACAGAGCCAGCTAATGCCAGGCTTCATCCCGCCACCTGCAAGCACAGGATTTCACTTCAATTGATTGGGCTACAATAAATCCAAGAAAGAGGGGAAAAAATTTCTATAGTTATACCTAATGAGGGGAATCTGCTAATTGCCATCCGGTGGAGATTTCTCTCCTCCAACAATTCTAGAATGGAGGCAACTTTGGAGTTGACCATGAGGTCATAGTCCAACTGATCGGTCACCAAGCCCTTCTTCCCATCATTGGCGGTCAGGCGAGGCTTCTTCCACACCGTATCAAAGCCCCATGAATTAAAAGACAATACAAACACAAAAATAGGTTTCTACCATGGATGGTGCTGGGCATATCCTTGATAACCCTATAGCCTGATCTAGGGCCAATCACTCACCATCTGTTGCTGTGGAAATCCCTCTTGAGGACGAAAAGAGCCTTGAACAAATTGGTCCTAGGCTCTATGTTCGCAACGCTAACATAACCAGGAACCCGCAGATGTTCCTGATGCTGTTCGGGGTCAACTGCGCTGGCACCACTTGGTACAAGCGGAAGATCTTGACGAAGAAAGGGTGCAGGGAAAATCGAAGACCAGCTTTCAGGTGATCTTCGTATACGGCTAGGCACCCAAGGGGAGGTTCGTTCACCCGCTCCTCGGGCACGGGGAGGATGAAGGAAAACTCCTCAGGAATGCGATAGCATTCCCAAAGAAGGGTTGCCTTGCCTTGAGAAACCGAGCTGGGGACCGACTCCGGACCTACTATGTCTCCGGCCTCCGAGGGTCCAACCTTTTCTCCCTGACTCCACGGTCTCTTCCATGATAAGGAATGAAGCAAGGGAGCAGAAAGAAGATTCTACCTGAGAAATAGATGGGTAGTCTAGAACAATTTAGGCGAAGGATGTGACGAGGTTGAAGAAGCTTCCTTGGCCGGACCTTCACCATTCTCCAAAAGAAAAGTAGGGGTCTCTAGAGCCCCGCCGGAGTTAAATTAACTCAAAGTTACCATGGGAGGTAACCCACCTACAGCTGACCACCATGATAAGGTATACCCTTCATCCAACGGACGGAGGACAGCCACCACAACCATCTAAATCCCAACCAAAAGATTGCCTCAACCACCGTGCAACAGGAAAAGAAAAGATGGCCCCAAGGCCACCCACTTTTTCTTTCTTCCCAATCCGAGAGTGACACCTGTCCACCATCTGATTATTAGATCATGATGGACAGTCCAATCAAGGATCCCGTAATCATCTACTGCACTGTCTCTCAGGAGGAAAATGACAAGGCATTAGTACTCTTACTTCTCGAGGCAAATCTTTGCTTCGAAAACTGAGAGTAGGGGGGCAACTGTTGGGATATCCCGGTTCAGCTATAAACCGAACTCCGGTTAGACTGGTCGAAGCCCATTTCCCGGACTATGGACTTCGGACCAAGCAAGGGACAGGCCAATTACAGGCAACCCAAGGCTTCATACCGGACCACAACATCAGGAGGCTGGTCCTTCGGGTAACATCTTCGGCCCCAGCCGAAGAATGAACTACTCATCGACTTCTGAAGTCACGTACTTCGGACCCCGTTATGGACACGATTTTTGGCCTCGAGAAATACCAAGTCTTCGGCCCATGCAAGGGAAAATCTGAAGCTTGGACCACAATCTATTCCAGAAAGGCAACTGTAATCAATGGTTACAATCGACACTCATCATGCCATGATCATGGCACACAACTCCTACTGCCACTCCTTCGATCTGGCTGGAACCGCTCAATGACAATCCACGATCGCCAATCATGGGAGAGATTAGCTCTCCATGATCACCAGAAAAGGAGCGGGGCGCATGCCTGAGGCCTTCTTTAAATAAGGGTAAGAAGGATTGCTCGAGGTACGCGAACATCCTCGCTCACATATGCTTACAATCTCCAAAAGCACTTTTTCTTTTCCACCCTCGACACCTTTCCCATTCTGTGGTTGGGATCTGCCACTGACTTAGGCATCGGAGTGTCCTCCATCGGAACAACTCCGACAAGGGACCTATTTTGCAGGTCGAACCAGGGAGCGTCCTGCGATGCAGCGGCTCCGATCGGCCAGGTGCAGGGGGGATTCCAGGACCACACCACACCCCATAGAGTAGGGCAATGGAATTAGGGTTATGATGGAGTTCATAACAGTGAGACCATTTCTATAAATCCTAATCTAAAATGTTCCTAGTCATTGGACCATCGATTCGAGGATTGATGAATCTGATAAACTAGTTTATATCCAATGTATGCTTAGTTGATGCTGGTGGTTGGTCTCATAGCCACTTATGTAGAGATACTAATACAAGGATAAGGATGCTCATTAGGTTATGAGTACACTGAACTGATCCGCACCAGGACTATCTTATGAAAGTCTTACTCCTTGTCAAAAGATAAGTCCCAGAGTAGAATTTTGTGCATGTGATCTTCAGACCTGAGTCACCATGGTTCCTTGTGCATACTAAGCATACTTTGGTTCATACTCATTCATGGCATTGTGACTTGTACGGTGTGTTCTGGGTATGGTGGAAGGTGTATGAAGGATGTGAGTGGACCAACAAGGAATTGATCAATCCTGGTAAGAGAATATGTTATCCTGTGTAATCTCTTCGATGAGTGACTCAAGGAATCTTTGCAAAGTGGGATGAGATTAGAAGTGGTTTTCTAATCAGTCATCAGCCGAGTCTCATGATCGTGCTGATATTTGATATGATTAAGTTTAGGGTTTGACATTTATCCATAACCATCACTTAATCGAGATAATGGGAGATCGAAAGATTGAATTGCATGTAACTTACTATAAGGGATTTTGGTATTTTCAAACCAAATTCCTCATCTTCCAGGTAGGCATGACACATTCCTAGATGTCAATCTGTCTTATGGGTTTCATGAACCAATGGATTGTTCATGAGTCAATTCGATGTGTGATTCGATTGGATAATTAGGTGAGCCGATTTGACCTAATTAGGTCAATCGGTTCGATCGGATCGAATCAGCTCAAACCTAAACCTACTGCTGGCTAGATGTGGACCCAATGGGTTACACACAATAGAGAGTTATCCAGGAAGTCACTCATGGTTTAATTAGGATCATGGGATCCTAATTGGTTAGCCAGATTGCATACTAGCATATGTAGGTTAACCCAATTCCTAACCCAATTGGATTGGATCCGGTTGCTTGCTAATTAGGCTAACCTAATTAAGGAAAACCTAATTAGGTTGATCCTAAGTGGGGATAGCCAAATCCTTTGATCTGATTTTATTTTGATATTTTGGACATCTTATTGAAGAGTCCATTTTAGTTGGGACTCTAGATGCCAAAATGATACCTTGGCATTCAAAAAGCCTAAAGAGTCTATAGTCCTCTGATCTGAAAAATATTTATATTGATGGAAAGAGGACTTAATGCTCTTTCTTTGGACACTCATATTGCATATGCTTTGACCAATCAATAGTTGCCTGGGGTGTGGATAAAGTTGACCACGAGATTCATGGTGCCTCTTGGCACGCGGGGAGATGAAGGTGCGCGCAGAAGGACAAAAGTCCTTCTACAGATGAAACACTAGAGTGTTTCATTTCAAGGAGGCACCTTTTCATCTTACCCCATGCCTCTTGGACATGTTTGGCCAGTCAAGGCCTTTTGAAAGTTCGTGAAAAAGGGATGGAAGCAAAAGCATGCATGAAGAGACATGTCTCTTCATGTGGTGCATGCCCTGAAGCAGAGTCCTTTTGCTTTCAGGACTCTTCATATTCTATGGTGTTTGGAGATTAAAAAAGCACCTCTTGCCTTTCCAGGACCCTTACTTGCCATGTGGCAAGTCACAGATTGTCCAGGAAAATAGATGGATGCCAATATATCTTTGGTGCATAGGAGACATTCGATATGATTTTCAGTCTTGAAAAATCATATCTAATAACCTATTGGAGGACATATCACATACCCCTCTTAAAACTATAAATAAGGGTGGTGATATGAGTTTCAAATCTTTTTCACCATAAAGATATTCTGAGTGTTCTTCCACTTCTCCCTCCCTCCTTATTACTTTAGGACAAGACTTGTCTTGTTAAGACAAGGTCTTTTCTACTAGGACAAGGCTTAGTTTTAGGATATAAGCCTAAGGGGTCCTAGAGGCGGGATGTCCTAAAACCAAGAGTATTTTAGGATTGTATCCAGAGAGCCCTACAGTAGGAGGTTGTCCTACAGTGGTCAAAGGTCAAAGGCTGACAAAAGAGCCCTGTTGAAGCAAGCAACCTCGGTAGGGATTTTTCCTTGGTACAATTCTCGTGTGGATCACCGTTGGAGGGCTTGCACTTGTGAGCCTTGTGGAAAGGATTGGATTTCAGTGATCCAAGTATGTATTCTGACTTCATTTATGTTTCATTGATTGGTATTGCATGAGTGGTTCCTAAGAATTAGGGTTTTTTCTTGCCAATTCAAGTTTCATGCTTAGAATTTTAGTTTTGAAATTCACTTCCGCATGCTGCATGATTCCCAGCACCCTGGGAGAATTTCCATCAGTGGTATCAGAGCCATCCTTGTGGCATATCAGTTATGAACCTTGTTTGGAGTTTTATGAAATTCTACTGTCGAGCCAACCCAAACCCAATCGAGTCGACTCGGACCCTGTTGAGTCGACCCGAACCCTGTCGAGTCGACCGACTAAACTCATATGTATGATTTATGGTTTCTTTATGAAATGACATGATAATGCAATGTATGAATTTTGCATATTAGGGTAATATGTTTAATTTCAAGTTTTTATGAAATGCATGATATTATGTCAAGTATGAAATTATGCATGTTGATTATACCTAGTAACTACTTTGGATTGGGTTAGTCACCATGGCTGTCCGATCATAGAAGCCAAGTAGGGTTTAGGCCTTCCCTCTGATTCATTGGGTCTCCTATGGCATGTAGGGGTGCCGCTGTGGCCATATCCTATGAAAAATGAGGTGAAAGGTATTTTTATGTATCTATCATGCCTTGATTTGCATATTAGTTATAATATGCTTTTTTAACATAACATGTTATGTATGATGTTATGTTATGATGATATGTTACATGTTTATATATGTTCTAAGCATAGTAATCATGATAATTTAGAATGTGTTTTGAGACCATCAAAGCCCTCATAAAATCATATTTAGTCATAGTAAAAACTTAGTCATGATGCAAAACTGATTAGGTTTGATTAGCCGATTGGTGTCTAGGCAAGTGGTTCTGGGAAGGTAAAAGGAATGAGATTTTAATAAGTTTCGTTGACTGACCTGGCTAATCTAATTGGTGTGTAAGGAAAGCAACGGGGGGACCCCCTCACCCCTTCCACTCATCTGGCCAATTTGGTCATATCTAAATCTTAATTTGGTAATGCTAATTGGTTAAGTGTACTATATTTTTGCCTTCCTTCATGCTAAGCCAAATTTATGTCAAGACTATAGTAGGTTTGTTGTGCATACACAAGGCCTACTCTAGGGTTTGATATAAGATTTGTCTTGGTGCACTTTGTGCTTTATGGCATGGTTGGAAATGTTGCTTTGTTGTGCACACACAAGGGCAACATTATTTAATCATGGCTATATGGAAATGAAGGGTCCGACTAAACTAAGATATTATGGTTTGTTGTGTACACACAAGGCCATAAGTGTCCTAGAGGCAAAAGTAATTATTGAGAATTGCACGGGTTGCAATTGGAAAGGTTGTCCTACCTTTGAACTCATGTGTGTTTGTTGTGCATACACAAGGCACTCATGAGGAATAAGGATCTCAACCCCACTAAAGAAACCAGGAAAGGATTCTCGCTTACCATAGTTGAGGGTTATGGTATTTGAAGAAAATAGTGAGAGACATAATTAGATAGAAAGTCCTTATCTAGTTATGGATATCATCTTGAGTGGTCTGCTGATACTGTTCTTAGGACATTTATTTTTATGGCTTCAAATTTATCATTGCATGGCATCTTGGATGCCAACAAGTTAACCGGTTCAAACTATGTGGATTGGTTGAGGAAGAAGGCCGATGGAGCCTGTTTCCATTGCAGCATTTTTTGGGCATTGGAAGAAGGATTGCAAGACTTGTCTTGCAAATGTGAAGCTAGATGCAAGTAGTGCATCTAGGGGTTTGTACATGATACAAACCAAGTTATCATTGAGTGAATCTATTTTTAATTCATGGGTATTGGATACCATATGTGGGTCACATATTTGTAAATCTTTATAAAGACTCCACAGAATTAGAAATTTGAAGAAAGGTGACTTCAAATTATATGAGGCAAGTGGAGAACCCATATATGCTGAAGCTGTGAACACCTATCTTCTGTTATTACCTTCATGTAATATCATAAGGTTGGAAGAATGCTACTATATGCCAAATATTGTATGAAACATTAGTTCTATACCCTTGTTGTTACAACAAGGATATGAATAAGTGTAAAGAGCAGTGGCTGCTCTATTCTTCATAATAATACAATATTTGGGCATGGTTGCTTTGTGAATGGTCTTCTAACTTCAGTACTCAATGATGAAAAACTTCTTATAGATGACAAGAAGAGAAAAGAGATAATGTCAATGTCACATATCTCTGGCATTGCCGGTTAAGTCATATCAGTGAGTCAAGGATAAACAAGTTAGTCAAAGAGGATTACTTTGACCCTGATGATTTTCAATCATTAGAAACTTGTGAGTCTTGCCTCAAAGGAAAAATGACCAAGTCTCCATTCACTGGATATGGAGAAAGGGTAACTAAATTGTTAGGTCTAATGCATACTGATGTATGTGGACCTATGTCAACTCAGGCCAGAGGAGGATATTCTTATTTCATCACTTTTATTGATGATTTCAAGGTACGATCATGTGTATCTTATGAAACACAAGTCCGAAGCCTTTGATAAGTTTCAAAAATATCAGAGTATGGTTGAAAAATAAACTGGACTTAGTATTAAAGCTCCTCGATCTGATCGAGGAGGAGAATACTTGTCTAGTGAGTTCCTAAACCATCTAAAAGATAAAGGCATTATTTTTGAATGGACCCCTCCTTATATACCCCAGTTAAATGGAGTGGCAGAAAGCAGAAATCGCACCTTATTGGATATGGTGAGGTCCATGATGAGCTTCATAGATCATCCCATTTCCTTTTGGGGACATACCCTGGAGACTGCAGCACATATTAAATTGGGTTCCATCTAAGTTAGTAAGTAGCACTCCATATGAGTTATGGAATGGCAAAAGACCAAGGTTAGGGTACATTACTTTCCCGATCCCAGATTCCCCCACTAGTTCCACCATTATCTTTCTTCCCTGTTCTTGCTCCACAGCCCACAACTACCGTCTTCCTCTGCAGTCGAAGTTCCTCATATCGGCGCCTCCACCAGATCTTCGAGACACGGTGACCTGCTACCAGCCCCCCAGCCTTGCCCAAACCCAAATCCCTCCAGGGTTTCGATTCTCTCATGGCAATTCTCTCTCAAATTTTGTGATCTTTCCATTCTTGCGAACGGCAAGATGGATCCATCTGGCACCGCCAATCTCTCATTGTTGGAGGACTTCAGGCAGCGAGTTAACCTCACGCGGCAAATCAGGAAGGTACTGGTGAACTACCCCGAGGAACCACCATCCTCAAGGAGCTGATTTAGAACGCCGACGATGCCGGCGCCACCCATGTCAGCCTTTGCCTTGATCGCTGCACTCCCCGGCTCCACCTTCTTCCTCGTCATCCAAGCCCACCGCATCGCCCATCTTTTGGTTCTATCTCTTGGCGCCGATGCTTGCAAACTCCAGCCCCATGCTCGTCTTCTCTGCCACATTGGTTCTGGAATGACTGAGTCACTAGTAGGCGGTCGACCATCGGGTTTGCCTGGCCTGGTTTGATCCAGAGTCGGCGGTGAACCACCTCCCCTACAGCCATCTCTTCCACCAGGCCTGCCTCGAGCGCGAGCTCGACTACCACCATGCCACGTATCCTCTCTGCTGGTCCCACCTCCACCCCGTCGACGAGCCATCCACCACCGGCTGCGTGCTCAAGTCCAGGGCATCCTCTCAAAATTGAGAGCGTCGATCTTCTCCCCCCACCCCCCACCGAAGGACTCCTTCGGTTGCCCATCCTCTCCGGATCCGCTCGACCCTCCTCTGCCTATGCGGACATTATCACCATCGTCGACCCTCCATTCGCCATCTCTGACATACTGCCTGCAAGCCGAGCGTGCCACCCCGACTCCACCACCTCCCTCTATCCGGAGATCCACACCGAACAAGCCGAGCGGGCGATGCCTACTCCCTCCGTCCATCATCGCCATAGCAGAGCCATCGACTACTGCCCTCTCACCTCAGATTGCTGCTGCTTGAGTCTTCCAGTGACCCTCCTCCCTGGAATTAAGTCATGGCCGCCTCCATCCTCTCTGCCCCATGCTCGCCATCATCTTCCCCTACGGTCGAAGCTCCTTCGATCGATGCCTTACCTCCAGATCCACGGCGCCGATCCCATCTTCAACATATGGAAGCTCGAAGATGAGCGCTCTGCACTGCTGCCATCGGCGCACCCTCTTCTTCCCTCGCCATTACCGTGATCCTTCCTTCCATCCTGTCGCCCTCTCCCCGTGTCGCCGTCGGCATCCCGATGCTGTAGCCAATGAACCCCCCTTCCGAAGTCCCTCCTCTATTCTGCAGCATCATCCATAAGGAAGGAATGATATTGGCATGAACGTGAATGCAAAACCTATATTCGGCGTCGATTTCAAGTGCAGAGTATTCTGCACGTCTCTTAAAGCATAGCCAGTTTATCCTTTGCAGACTTTGGAATAAATGCAAGAAATAAAAAAAAGGAAAGTAAAAAAAATTAGAGAAAAAGAAGAGAAGAAAATATGAGAAGAAAAAGAGAAAAAAGTATGGCAAAAAAAATAATTTGGGATAGTTTCCAGAGTTGCATGATTTTCAGTGCTGCACGAATCCAGGTGCAGCATGAATCCCAGAGCAAGCACGAATCCTGGAGCTACATGAATCTCGGACCATATCCAGAATAAATTTAGGATTTATCTTTTATTTGAAATTTGATTTAGGATTTGTTTTGTTATGATTGAGATATGGATTGGCTTATTTTATCCTATCTTGTATTTGAATTTGAATTATATCTCTATCTTTTTATCCTGTATTCAAATTCAAATGAGGGTTGGATAGATCTATAAATACCACCTTCAATTCTTTGTAAAAAATAATTTTTGGAGAAAAAAATTTGAGTTTTTAGAAGAGTGATTCTTCTTGCCTTCACCGTCGGGCATGGGCGTGAGGCCATAGTTATCCCCCTTCCCAATCCATTTTCTTTAACCCCTCATCACCTTTAAGATTCAACCTACCACCTCCAAGTATCGAGAAGGGTGTAATGCCTTAGAGGTGAGAGGTCTCTTCATTAGGGTAAGTCCCAAAGTCCATAAAATTCAAATCCCTATCTTCCATCCCCACTATTCCTTCACCATCCCTAAAAATAAATTCAAAAAAAAAAAAAATGGTACCCTAATCTAGGTGATTTCTAGGCTCACCAACGGTCCACCCATCTGTCCCATCAATTTTGGTATCAGAGCCCAGAAAAAAATTAGGGTACCCCAGATTCCCCATCTCTTCCACCAGCCCCGATGAGTCCCTCCACTTCCCTGTCGCTGATCCTCGCCGGAGTTCCTCCTCCGTTCCCTCTGCCACTTCACTAGCTCCAAAGAATCTGGTATCGAGGAGGTATGTAAGGCCCATTATCAGGACTTCATCCGCATGTGCCGGCGTCCGGGTGGCCAAGAGGGGAACATGTCAGATCGGTAGCGGCGGCAGTGGCCTGGTCTCCGGCCAGGCCCTCCTGGTCCACATCGTCTGACTTATCATCATCGGTTTCATCGTCCTGTTCGGCTTTCCATGAATCAATCAAACTGTCTTCATCTCGATCACCACCATCGCCCACCCCACCCCTGCAGCCCAACGCCAGTATGGTGACCCTTATCTATCTCCAACTTTTTTTCTTTTCCCATTCCGTCGGTACCCTACTGAGATCATAATAAGGAGAGGGAGGAGAACATAAACCTCTCCGCAAAAGAGCAGCAGCAGAGCTAAGTCACCCGATCGTAATCCTTCCCCATGGATGCCCAGAACCATGCCCAGTATCTTGCCGCTTCCATCCTCACTGCCACTGCTCCAACTATCCACGGATGCTAAGGCGGACTCTGTCTCCTCCATTCCTAGATGACGTGGGTGCTCTCCCAGAATGACGCGAGTGCTTGTCTCTCTCCAAGGTGATGGCCACCTCTGCTCAGCCTATATTAGCGGCACAGGCTCAGGTTGTGAAAGGTTTTCTGGACTGAAATCCGTTTCCTTTTCCATTCAATGGAAAAGGTTCATATCTTCATGTCAAAGATGTGGAAAGGTCCAAAATAGAGATGAGGAAGAAGGCGATGGCTCCGGCGGTGGTGGCGGCACTGCAGCTGTGTTTCAAGATCACCGGAGTCGCATCCAGCACCTCCAACCACCGCTACCAGCCGGAGGATCCGGTTCCCCTTTATGCGAACAAGGTCGGCCCCTTCCAAAACTCTAGTGAGACCTATCGATACTCTGATCTTTCCTTCTGCACTCCAGAGCATGTGACCGAAAAAAAGAAGACCTTGGTGAAGTTTTAAATGGGGACTGCCTTGTTGTTTCCCCATACAAGCTTGATTTCCATGTCGATCAAGATTCCAAAGTGGTCTGCAAGAAGCAGCTGGCGCTGTTTGATGATACTCCTGTGACTGGTGAATCAAAGTTTTCAACACTTGTTGCTGATTCTCTTGACATGGTTGAGATTGTCATGGGACTAGAGGAGGCATTTGGGATATCTGTTGAAGAAGTGTAAGAGTAAACTTGAGTTTCAATTGAGGCTTTAGGAGTTCATAGAGCTGGTAAGAGCAGACAACAATTTGTGGGCTATACAATATGAACGGAAGTATCTTACACCTTAGGGAGCAACTTATATGAAGGAATTGCAGCGCATTATGGCAACTTTGGCTTTTAGGAGCAATATTGAATGTCCATCATACAAGGTTCTTTTTGAGCCAATGTAGTGGGACTATCTGGTTGAGCAGTTCAAGCAGGAATTTTGTAGATTGTTTGGCATGACCCTTGAACTTTTGTTGAATATGTATATGCAAGTAGGCTTGTCAGCCCTGAAGACTCTATTTTGTTTTGAAGAGGATTGATTCATTTTTCATAGTACAAGCAATGGCATCAGCATCAAGCAAAATTGGCTCATTTGCAGCCACTGCTGCCAATGACTATGAGCTTCATTTGCTGCCTTGGGCATCTGTTGCAGCATGTATATCTATTGGCTTGCCTGAGGATAGTGTTCTTAAACAAGGCCTGGCATTCTGTTTTCTTCCACTGCCAGTAAGAATGGGATTGCCTATGCAAGTGAATGGTTACTTTGAAGTCTCCTCTAACAGACGTAGCATATGGACAGGAGTGGGAAACTTCGGTCTGACTGGAATAGGCTTTTGTTGGAAGATGTAGTGGCTCCTGCTTTTAATGAGTTATTTCTTGGCTTACGCAAACTTTTGGAACCCACTGAAAGGTACTATTCTTTATGGCCAATTGGAGCAATCGAGGAGCCTTGGGACATTTTAGTTGAACGGATCTCAAAGCATAGGGATCTAAGATTTGCATGACTTTTAGAGATGCTTCATGGCTAGCTGGATCTGAGCCTGACTCGATAGAGTCGGGTTTTCCCCATCTCAGGAGAATGATGGGAACATCACCAG
The DNA here is from genome assembly GCA_021397845.1 of Areca catechu. NCBI lineage: Eukaryota > Viridiplantae > Streptophyta > Magnoliopsida > Arecales > Arecaceae > Areca > Areca catechu. The sequence goes on along the minus strand of CM038042.1, from coordinate 77,264,323 downwards.
CATGGATCCCAGAGCAAGCACGAATCCTGGTGCTGCATGAATCTCGGAGCATATCTAAAAAAATTTAGGATTTATCTTTTATTTGAAATTTGAATTAGGATTTGGTTTGTTAGGATTGAGATATGGATAGGCTTATCTTATCCTATCTTGTGTTTGAATTTCAATCATCTCTATATTTTTATCATGTATTCAAATTCAAATGAGGGATGGACAAGTCTATAAATACCACCCTCGGTTGTTTGTAAAATATAGTTTTTGAGAAAAAACTTTGAGTTTTTAGAAGAGTGATTCTTCTTGCCTTCGCCTTCGGCCATGGGCGGAGGCCCTAGTTATCCCCCTTCCCAACCCATTTTTTTTAACCCCTCATGACCTTTGAGATTCAACCTAGCACCTCCAAGTATCGAGGAGGGTGTAATGCCTTAGAGGTGAGAGGTCTCTTCATTAGGGTGAGTCCCAAAGTCCATGAGATTCAAATCCCTGTCTTCCATCCCCACTATTCCTTCGCCATCCCTAAAAAAAAAAATTTTTTTTTAAAAATGGTACCCTAATCTAGGTGACTTCTAGGCTCACCAACGGTCCACCCATCTGTCCCCTATCAAAGTCTTAAGTATTTGAAGATTTGGGGTTGTCATGCTTATGTCAAGAATAACTTTGGACATAAGTTAAGTGCTAGAGCTGACAAGTGTAGATTTGTTGGTTATCCAAAAGTAGGTATGGGATACCTCTTTTATAATGCTACTGAATAAAAGATAATTGTCAGTACGCATGCTACATTCTTGGAATAAGAGTTTATCCAAGAAGAATGTAGTGATTCTTCACTTGAGTTATGTGAAGAATAGAACCAACAAACCAATGAGCCTTCAAGTGAAGTTCTTCAACTACAGGTTCTTATAGATCAAGAACAACCACAGTACACACCTCCTTTCCGAAGGTCAGAGAGGGTGCAGGGAGCACCTCTTAGATATGGCTTTGACATTGAGATGACAATGAAGCCAGTATCATACAGGATGATTATCCTATGACCTATTCGGTAGCTGTCGAGAGTAAAGACTCAAACAAATGGCTTGGTACCATAAAATCTGAAATGGACTCCATATATTCCAATCAGGTTTGGACCTTGGTAGATCCACCTGAAAGGAATTAACCCGATAGGGTTTAAATGGATTTTCAAGAAGAAGATTGGAACAGATGGTCAAGTTGAGACCTATAAGGCTAAGCTGGTAGCAAAAGGTTTTAGACAAAAACATGTTGTAGACAATGATGAAACCTTTTCTCCAGTAGCCATGCTCAAGTCCATTCGGATACTGCTTTCCATAGCAGCATACCATGACTATGAGATCTAGCAAATGGATATAAAGATTGCTTTCCTCAATGGAAACCTTGAGGAAGAAGTCTATATGTCACAGCCAGAGGGGTTTGTCTCAAGTGGGAGACCAAACCAGGTATGCAAGTCAAAGAAGTCCATTTATGGATTTAAAGAAGCATCGAGGAGTTGGAACATCCATTTTGATGAAACAATCAAAGGATTTGGTTTTATTAAAAATATGGATGAACCATGTATGTATAAGAAGACAAGTGGGAGTGCCATTATTTTCTTAGTTTTATATGTAGATGACATACTGATCATTGGGAATGATATTCCAATGTTGCAATCAGTTAAAACATGGCTATTATCAAATTTTTCCATGAAGGATTTGGGAGAAGCATCCTATATACTGGGTATAATGATCTATAGAGATAGATCCAAAAGGATGCTAGGCTTATCCCAATCCAGTACATTAACTTAGTGTTAAAGATATTCAACATGGATGGAAGTAAGAAAGGTTACTTACCTATAAGTCAAGGCATACATCTCTCTAATAAAATGTCTCCTAAGATATTAGAAGAAAGAGAGAGGATGGCTATGATTCCTTATGCTTCGGCTGTAGGATCGATAATGTATGCCATTTTATGACCGGCCTGATGTTGCATATGCCTTGGGCCTAGTGATCTGGTTTCAGGTAGATCCAGGAGAGGATCATTTGAGAGCTGTGAAAAATATTCTTAAGTACCTAAGAAGGACTAAAGATATTTTTCTAGTATATGGAGGATCTGAGTTGAAACTAGAAGGATATACAGATTCTAGTTTTCAATCAGATCCAGATGATAGAAAATCCATATCGGGGTATGTCCTCACCCTGAATGGTGGTGTAGTGGGTTGGAAAAATACAAAGCAGCCAATGGTAGCTGACTCAGTCACTGAGACAGAGTACATAGCTGCTAGCGAAGCTGCAAAGGAAGCTATCTGGATGAAGAAATTCATCATGGAATTGGGCGGGTTCCTAATGTACAACAGCCAGTGCCATTATAGTGTGATAACACTAGGACTATTGCATAAGCAAAGGAACCAAGGTCTCATCTGGTGGGGACACCAAAGGCACCAGAATAAGATAGAGGCTTTTCAACCCTCTATGAATTGATCAATAATTTATGAGTCCATCTGTAATAAGGGCTTAGCCCATTTAAGTCCATTTTAGTTGTTATTTGAGTCTTTTGAATTTCAGTTCTGTACTAGTCAGCTCATGTTGAGCTAGTTCAGTCCAGTGTTAGTCAGCTCATGTCGAGCTAATTTTATTTTTTGAGTCCTATTCAACCATATTGAAGACTCAAGACCACATCATATAAGTGAAGACCAAGTCCAACCATTGAAGACATGGAAGTATAGCCCAAGTCCAACCCAGCTTGAAGATTTGAAGACCCCAGGAGGAAAAATTCAGAAAACCCTGATTCCTTGCAGATGCCCTCCAGATGCCCAGATTCCCTTCCAGATGCCAAAATATATTCATATACCAAGGCATCCATGATTTTAGAGGTCCATCTGCATCCTAGCCCAAAGAAATCAAGCCCAGGCGCCAAGCCCAAGCCCCTAAGAAGCAAGATACCAGGGAATATTCCTGCTACCTGGCTACCAGGCCACCCCAGCTTCCAGAGGCCCAAACCCATGCGCCCGAGCCCCTTTGGCCGGCCTCTTGCTGCTACTAGAAGCCAACACGCCCCCCAAGGCATCCTTGGAGTGTTGGCCAAGTCAAGAGAATTTTTAGGGATTTTTCTACCTAATGTTTCCTTATTTTCTAGCTAGGGTTTGAGAGGGAAAAAATTCTTATGTAAAGACTTATGTGCCCTTACTTGGAGCCCAAGGTTAAGGGTCTATTTAAAGGACCCTAGCCTCTTGTATGAAGGGAGATTTTGATATATGAAATAAACCTTGAGTTCTTCAATTGCATTGTGTGATTACCTTGCTGTGTGCATAAAGGGGTTTGAGAGTTCTTCTTCCCGGTGTTTGCAACCATCTTCCTGTCGCCAACCATCCTTCCAGCCCCCTCCAAAACTTTCTTCCCTTTGCTATTTTCCTCCATTGTCTTGATCTCCTTTGAGTTTTCTAACCCCTGATAGGTCGTTTGCAGGTCCCCGCATTCCTACGAATCCAACGACTCCAGCCAAGCCTCAATTGGACCACCGAGCAAAAAGCCGGGTATCCGCGGGTCATTGGCTCGGTTTTCCAGGCCGCATCCATCGAGGAACGAGAGATCCCTTCACTGTGATCTTCACCGAATGCTTCAGACATTGTTAGGCATACCCCCTCTACCTCCAGTAATTATATTGTAGGAGAACTTGCCCTAACCGAGGCTTCTCAGCCCCGGCGATCCTTCTTTAGTACTTTTCTAGGTCCTAATCTGCATGCGTGGCTTCAAAAATTCATACAAAATTCCCTACAACTAATTTTGATCTAGAAATTGAGAATTAATCACCTAACCCCATATATAGAACATACAAAAAGATTGCATGCATATTAGTCCCGCATCATTTGGTATCAGAGCTTAGATTAGGGCTTATTTTCTGAAATTTCTTAGTTCGTATATGCTCTGTTATTTAAATTATTTCTTCCTGATAAAATCTCCAAAAATTCTAAAATTTATTTTTCTAGATTAATTATAATTCACAATAATTTTCCAATTTTTTTTAGATTTTATTTCAGCCTGTGAATTTTATGCAAGCCGATATACAGCCTGCAAATATTTGGCTCTGTTTTTTTTTCAGCAAGACAAGTTTGGAAGTTTTAGGGTTTTGTTTAGCATCTTTTACAAATCTTTTAATTTTAGTATATTTCCAGCATATTAGGCCATGATTTGAAAGTTTTATTATTTTAAAAAATACCAAAAAAAAATCACATACATATTCTCCAAAATATCAAAAACATCTAAACCCTAATTTGCATCCTCATCTGCCTGCCATCATTGCATAATTTACTTTTTAGGGCACTCTTGCTATATCAGATTGGGGGAGGATTTGATCACCTCTTAGCCCAAAACCACATCCCTTGCATTCAGTCCCAAGCCTTAACCTAAAATTAACTAGACTTAATTTGCCCTAGTAGGCTAGGGACACCAACTGGTCGGGTCAGGGCTACGTGTCAGATCATTGTGTCAAGGTAACCTGTATGTGCCTTGTGCTCAGTGTCTAGAATGGTGGTTTAGGGATTCAATCCCAAAGGGCTTGTGTGCTGGTCCGCCTACCTGGCCAATCTCTGATTGGTGTCTAGGATTGGCAATCAGGGACCTAACACTCCCCTACACCTGCCTGGCTGAGTACAGGGTTACTATAGGCTAGTTTGCCACCCTGATTGAGCATCTAGTTTGGACTCTAGGTCTAGTCAGCTGTAGTCGATCTAATCGAGTCTTGCATGAGCACTAGATCAAGGGTTTAATATCACCCACCTCCTTCACAAATGTCTGAACCCATGGAAAATTTGCAAGCCCAAATAAAAGCACTCACTGAGCAACTAACCCAATCCATGGCCCAGTTAACTCAGTCTGGTACCCAAACCAACAATAGAATTGACCATCTTGCCAATAGGTTTGGCCAGTTAGAAGGCCGTGTAGGGACCATACATAGAACCCATGGGTCACAGTCTGAGCCAGATCTTGAGTACCCTCAACCTAGGAGGACCCCAAACCCTGATCTATACCATGAGATCGAACCTAGGAGAGCCCCTTATCCTGACCCGTACTACAATCCTCAACCTAGGAGGACCCCAAACCCTGATCCATACCTTGAGGCTGAACCTAGGAGAGCCCATCGTCATGACCCAATCCCTAAGGTTAGTCCTAGAAGACCCAATCAGGATTTTATAGACCAGGAAGACATATCCTATTTACCCTCTCCCTATAAGCCTAGTATACCCACGACCTATAGATCTTATGACTCCAAATCCTATGAACCTAGAACCTATGAATCCATAACCTATGAACCTAGATCCTATGACTCTAGATCCCATGATCATAGATCCCATGCACCCACATCCTATGAGCCTAGTAGACCCAACACCCAATATTCTGACCCATATAAGGAGTCCAACCCTAGGAGAACCAATATTCTGACCCATATAGGGAATCCACCCTAAGAGAACCCATATTCTGACCCATATAGGGAGTCCAACCCTAGGAGGACCCAATATCCTGACCCATATAGGGAGCCCAACCTTAGAAGGACCCCATACCATGATCCATCCTTAGAACCTGACCATAGAGCTGACCCAAAATCCTATGATCCCAGATCCTATAATCCCATGACCCATAGATCTGCACCCTTGTCCTATGAGCCCAAAGAACCCATAACCCCTAAGTATCAATCTAGTACTAGTCAGGTTTTCCTTAGTCAATTTGAACCCCATAGGATTAGTACCCCTAAATATGAGCCCAGTAGTGAGCCATAACCCCTTAGGCAACCTGAACCTACTAGGATTAGTGTCCATAATCAGAAACCAGGACCTAGCCAATTTTTCCCTAGCCGACCTTCTCCAACCATTCCTGAGATTGACAAGGCTTACATTAACGTGGAAGTGTATGAAGCTGATGCGAGCCTAGTGGATGAGTATGAAGGAGAAGAGGAGACACCTTTAGTAGACCTAGAATTAGCTGATCCAATAGATACCCAGGTAGAAACTATCCTAGAGGTAGTTGACCCTAACCACATCCAACCTAAAGCTATAGTGGAAGAACAAATAGAGGAAGAGAACCTAGGTACTGCTGTTAGAGCCTCACCTGAGAAAACCATAGAGGAGAGCCAAATTATAGAGTCTAGTCCTAAAATACAAGAACCTGAAGAATTTATTAAGGACCTGATCTCTTTGAAACAGTACCCTCAGGATGAGCCTCCTCCTATAGTTTCCATTAAGGACCTCTTCCCTGAGATTAATAACCCATCCTTCCATTATACAAACCCCATAGATATACCGCAACTCCGTAAGGTTAACCTCATTAGTCTAGGATTAGTCCCTGACATGCCTTCTTTGATTCTACTTTATCCAACTAACCGGAACCTTTTTCTCCACCCTACCAGAGTAATTCTGAACCCACTTCCTATTTCCTACCCTTTCCTGAGTTTTCTCATGTGTCTAGAACTATTAGGTTACATTTTGTTGCGGTTACTAGGTTGCAAGGATCCATAGAGCCCATCCCATTTGCTACCTACTTTTGGCAGACCCTCTGGCACTTATTAGGAGTTACTAGCAAATTTTTTTCTGCATGTCATCCATCAACCATGACTCATGCCCCCATGCCCAAGTGGTAGTTAAGACCTAATAAACCTCTTAGTCGAGTCTGTTAGGTGTAGGTTTGAGTCCTTTGCATCATCATGTTAGGAGTCTTCATGTGCCTAGCATGTTCACCACCCGCACTAATGTTAAAACAACTGGCTAATTCCTGAAGAAGGATTAAAGAATTTGATGTAGTGGATTCTATCTTGGTTAGGCTTAGGCCTAAAAGAAGCTTCATGCTCGCAGAGTCGGACCTTTTAAAGTGATAGAAAAGGTTGGATCAAATGCCTAGGTGTTAGACTTGCCTTCGGATTTGGACATTAGTTCTACCTTCAATATTATAGACTTGGTTGAGTACAGGGAACCGGCAGCGATACCTAGTGAGGCCTTTGAACCTATTCCTTTTCATCGTGAGTGACCCTAACCCAGAGTGCCCACTAATAAATTTGTCTTGAGAGAGGAGAACGGATCGAGCGTATCCTGGATGATCAAGCCATTATGACCCGAGGCCGCGGTTATCAATGCTTCCTGGTCCGATGGCAAGGTCGGCCAGAGTCGGACGATTGATGGATTTCTCGAGAGGACTTGCAGCACCTCAACCCAGACCTCCTCGAGAGATATGCGAGCCAGCTTGATCTTCACTCGATAGGTGGATTCCTCCCACCCCAGGAGAATTGGTGGGGACACCAAAGGCACCAGAATAAGATAGAGGCTTTTCAACCCTCTATGAATTGATCAATAAATTTATGAGTCCATATGTAATAAGGGCTTAGCCCATCTGAGTCCATTTTAGTTGTTATTTGAGTCTTTTGAATTCAGTTCTGTACTAGTCAGCTCGTGTTGAGCTAGTTCAGTCCGTGTTAGTCAGCTCATGTCGAGCTAATTTTATTTTTTGAGTCCTATTCAACCATATTGAAGACTCAAGACCACATCATATAAGTGAAGACCAAGTCCAACCAGATTGAAGACATGGAAGTATAGCCCAAGTCCAACCCAGCTTGAAGATTTGAAGACCCCAGGAGGAAAAATTCAGAAAACCTAGATTCCTTGCAGATGCCCTCCAGATGCCCAGATTTCCTTTCAGATGCCAAAATATATTCATATACCAAGGCATCCATGATTTTAGAGGTCCATCTGCATCCTAGCCCAAAGAAATCAAGCCCAGGCACTAAGCCCAAGCCCCTAAGAAGCAAGATACCAGAGAATATTCCTGCTACCTGGCTACCAGGCCACCCCAGCTTCCAGAGACCCAAACCCATGCACCCGAGCCCCTTTGGACTGGCCTCTTGCTGCTCCTAGAAGCCCAACACGCCCCCCTAGGCATCCTTGGAGTGTTGGCCAAGTCAAGAGAATTTTTAGGGATTTTTCTACCTAATGTTTCCTTATTTTCTAGCTAGGGTTTGAGAGGGAAAAATTCTTATATAAAGACTTATGTGCCCTCACTTGGAGTCCAAGGTTAAGGGTCTATTTAAAGGACCCTAGCCTCTTATATGAAGGGAATTTTTGATATATGAAATAAACCTTGAGTTCTTCAATTGCTTTGTGTGATTACCCTGCTGTGTGCATAAAGGGTTTGAGAGTTCTTCTTCCCGATGTTTGCAACCATCTTCCTGCCGCCAACCATCCTTCCAGCCCCCTCCAAAACTTTCTTCCCTTTGCTGTTTCCTCTATTTTCTTGATCTCCTTTGAGTTTTCTAACCCCTGATAGGTCGTTTACAGTCCTCGCATTCCTACGAATCCAACAACTCCAGCCAAGCCTCAATCGACCACCGAGCAGAAAGCCGGGTATTCGCGGGTCATTGGCTCGGTTTTCCAGGCCGCATCCATCGAGGAACGAGAGATCCCTTCGCTGCGATCTTCACCGAGTGCTTCAGACGTTGTCAGGTACATCCCCTCTACTCCAATAATTATATTATAGGAAACTTGCCCTACCGAGGCTTCTCACCCCGGCGATCCTTCTTTAGTACTTTTCTAGGTCCTAATCTGCATGCGTGGCTTCAAAAATTCATACAAAATTCCTACAACTAATTTTGATCTGAAAATTTGGAATTAATCACCTAACCCCATATATAAAATATACAAAAAGAATTGCATGCATATTACTCGCATCATCATCACAAGTCCAAGCACATTCTAAGACGGTTCCACCTCGTTCGAGAGATTATAGAAAGACAAGATGTTATTGTCGAACGAGTTGACACAAAGAATAATATAGCAGACCCATTCACTAAAGCTTTAGCTAAGCAGCAATTAGATCGTCACTTTAGATTGTATGGGCATAAAATAAAAGGTGATCAAGTGGGTTTGATAGAAAAGTGCCCTAAGAGCCAATCATTATAAGGGCCTTTTTGTAAACTTTCAGCCATGTATGATATACTTTCATATTAATAAAGGCATCTGATTCATCATATACTGATGTTTCATGTTTTTATTGATTATGATGAACCCTATAGAGTAGAGCAATGGAATTAGTGTTATTATGGAGTTCATAACAGTGAGACCTAATTTCCTATAAACCCTAATCTAGAATGTTCGTAGTCATTGGACCATCGATTCAGGGATCGATGAATCCGATAAGACTAGCTTATCCTATGTATGCTCGGTTGATGAGGGTGGTTGGTCTCACAGCCACTTGTGTAGAGACACTAATACAAGGATAAGGGTGCTCTTAGGTTATGAGTACACTGAACTGATCCGCACCAGGACTATCTTATGGAAGTCTTACTCCTTGTCAAAAGATAGGTCCTGGAGTAGAAGTTGTGCATGTGATCTTCAGACCTGAGGTCACCGTGGTTCCTTGAGCACACTAAGCCATACTTTTGTTCATACTCATTCATGGCATTGTGACATGTACGGGGTGTTCTGGGTATGGTGGAAGGTGTACGAAGGATGTGAGTGGACCAACAAGGAATTGATCAATCCTGGTAAGAGGATATGTTATCCCATGTAATCTCTTCGATGAGTGACTTAAAGAATCTTTGCAAAGTGGGATGAGATTAGAAGTGGCTTCTAATCAGTCATTAGCTGAGTCCTCATGATCGAGCTGAGATTCAAAATGATTAAGTGTTAGGGTTTGACATTTATCCATACCCATCACTTAATCGGGATAATTGGAGATCGAAAGATTGAATTGCACGGTAACGTACTACTGAAGGGTGTTTTTATAATTTCTATCAAATTTCTCATCTTCTGGATAGGCATGACATGTTGCTAGACGTCAATCTTATCTTGTGGGTTTTCATGAACTAATTGGATTGGTTTCATGAGTCAATTCCATGTATGATTCGAATTGGATAATTAGGTGAGCCGATTTGACCTAATTAGGTCAATCGAGTTCGATCGGATCGAATCGACTCAAACCTAAACCTACTGCTAGCTAGATGTGGAACCCAATGGGTCACACACAATAGAGAGTTGGCCAAGGAAGTCACTCATGATTTTATTAGGGTCATGGGATCCTAATTGGTTAGCCAGATTGCATACTAGCATATATAGGCTAACACAATTCCTAACCAAATTGGATTCGATCTGGTTGCTTGCTAATTAGGCTAACCTAATTAAGGAAAACCTAAATTAGGTTGAGTCCTAAGTGGGATAGTCAAATCAGAGCTTGATATAATTTTATTTTTGTATTTTGGATGTCTTATTGAAGAGTCCATTTGAGTTGGGACTCTAGATGCCAAAATGCCACCTTGGCATTCAAAAAGGCCTAGAAGAGTCTATAGTCCTCTGATCTAAAAAATATTTATATGGATGGAAAGAGAACTTAATGCTCTTTATTTTGATACCCATATTGCATATGCTTTGACTAGTCAAAGGTTGCATGGTGTGTGGATAAATTTGACCACGAGATTCTTGGTGCCTCTTGGCACGCGCGGGAGATGAAGGTGTGCGTAGAAGGACAAAAGTCCTTCTACAGATGAAACACTGGAGTGTTTCATTTCAAGGTGATGCCTTCTCATCTTACCCCACACCTCTTGGACATGTTTGATCGGTCAAGGCTTTTTGAAAGGGCATGAAAAAGGGATGGAAGCAAAAGCGCACATGAAGAGACGCGTCTCTTCATATGTGCGCCCCCTGAAGCACAGTCCTTCTGCTTTCAGGACTCTTCATAATCTCTAATGTTTAGAGATTGAAGAGGCACCTCTTGGCTTCCCAGGGATCGGTACTTGCCATGTGGCAAGTCACAGATTGTCTAGAAAAATGGATGGATGCTAATATGTCTTTTGGTGCATGAGGAGACATATTGGATATGATTTTTCAGTCTTAAAAATTATATCTGATAACCTATTGGAGGATATATCACACGCCCCTCTTAAAACTATAAATAGGGGTGGTGATATGAGTTTCAAATCTTTTTCACTGTAAAGATATTTTGAGTGTCTTCCACTCTCCCTCCCTCCTTATTACTTTAGGACAAGACTTGTCTTGTTAGGACAAGGTCTTTTCTACTAGGACAAGGCTTAGTTTTAGGACATAAGCCTAAGGGATTATATAGGAGGGATGTCCTAAAACCAAGAGTGGTTTAGGACTGTGTCCAGAGAGCCCTACAGTAGGACAGGGTATCCTATAGTGGTCAAAGGTCAAAAGGCTGACAAAGAGTCCTGTTGAAGCAAGCAACCCTGGTAGGGATTCTTTCTTGGTACAATTCTCGTGTGGATCACCATTGGAGGGCTTGCACTTGTGAGCCTCATGGAAAGGATTGGATTTCAGTGATCCAGGTATGTATTTTGACTTCATTTATGTTTCGTTGATTGGTATTGCTTAAGGGGTTCCTGTGAATTAAGATTTTCTGGCCAATTAGGGTTTCATGCTTAGAAATTCAGTTTTGAAATTTACTTCCGCATGCTGCATGATTCCCGGCACCCTGGAAGAATTTTCATCATGAGCCCCATCAAGCATCCGTGCATTGTAGATAGCACAGGAGACCCTGTATCCCTCAACATCATCTAGTGTACCGAATGACTCCTTTAACTTTTGAAGGATCTCCTTTGGCTAGGCTTCCTTGAATTTGCGACTAAACTCATCATTCATCGCTACCAATATGCTCAGATAGTAGTCCTATTAGAGAGCTACTTCTGATAATGTCTCTGAAGGAACCCAAAGAATTGGGAGCAGGGATTTCAGGCACCAGATCTGTTATCATATATAAGATCCGTTCATGCTCAGGATAATCCTGAGCCTTCGATACCAGCTATCGAAGTTGGGACCCTTAAGCTTCTCATTATCAAGAAGAGATCAGAGCAATAAGTTGGTACACATCTGAAAGGAAAACCAAAACTTATCAGTGAATATGAATTATTAATCCAAGGACATGGACTTTAGTCTAAAGGCCCTCCCACTATTTTATTCAGATTGGTAGCCTCTACCTCTAATCCGAGAAATTACTTTAATTCCTTAGTGGGTACTAGAACTCAATAGACAACACATGAGCCCGACTTTGGTCAGCCCACCCATGCACATCTAAAGGTAGATTCTTTAACCGATTCTTCTTCAAGTAACTTCTAGCATTTTGATTTTGCCCCAAGGTGAACTTCAATCGGCCTTTGGGCCTCCTATTGAAGGTCCCAGTTAGGTCCAACCATTAACATGACAAAATTCAATGCTTCCAACCAATAAATAGTCAAGCCCAACTTTGGCCGGCCCACCTGACCATCGTTAAGAGTGTCATACTGAGCCATCATATTAGGAATGGTAATTCCAATAACTCGATGAACCCCGATCTTTGGATCTATCGATGAACACCTAACTATTGGACCCATTATCATTCCACTTAATGGGAGGCTAGGACTTAGTTATCTCCATAACTTCATCCTTTTATGGACCTAATAATTTAAAGGGTTTAACTTTATGTGATAGATGAAATAGATAAGAAGACATGTATCAACCTCCTACAGACTACATTAGTCATAAAAGAGGGTTTCAGAAACTAATGATCCATGGGCACCTAAAATCAGTCAAGACTGATTAACATTAGGTGACATGGGTTAACACGAGTCAGTGAGCTACACAATCAATTCTGATTGACCACATTAGCTAGGTAAGTGAGATCATGGGATGGGTTTCGCCATTAACGTCTTGCCTTAGACACCAACTAGGTTGGCCAGGTAAGAGGTAGTCCCATAGAACCATGATCAAATGCCATACTTACCTTAGATACCAATTGGTTCATTAGACTCGATTAGACTAGCTTAAAGACTCGGGCTGACTACTAAGCTACAAATCAGGTCCATTTAGATTTATGGACAAATCAATCTAACTATTAGAGAGATCTATTGAGAAGAAATCCTAGCTCCACATTTGATTAGATTAGTTCTCTATTTGATCAATTCATCTAAACATAGTTCTTACCCAATTAAGGACCTAATTGAAGCTAACCCATGACCCTTAAAGGTTATTGAAATGACTTAGAGTCTTTGAATCATATTCCTATATCACTTTGTCATTCAAGATAACTTAATTCTTAATTAAGTTCAATAATCTTCATAAATCAAAACAATTTAATTTATATTGTAAAACAATTTTACAAGCATATAAAAGTTGAATTCACTATTTCAGGGTTTTCTGGTCGAGTCGACTCATGCAGAATATGAGTCGGCTCATCCAGAACTAAAAACTGATAGATTGTTTTGTCTGTAGAGATGAGTCAGCTCGAGCAGGGGTCGAGTCGGCTCGTCTGCCGGGACAGAAAATAGTGACTTCAAATTCATGCATTATAATTGAACTATTCAAAGTTTTTAGATCAAACATCTATAGATTAAAACTATTTTAACCTATCAAATCTCTCACTTTCTTCTTCATAAGGTCATGATGCATTGGCACCCCTACACGCCATAAAAGAACCCCATTGAATGGAAAGTGATGGCCTTCAAACCATACTTCTCTCCTATGACCAGACGGCCATGGAAAATCCACCTTACTCCAAGTACTTTATAAGGAAAGCTAATGATATCTTAACATGCTACTATTATTATGCTATAGCAACCTAGCTTTGATACTAATGAAAGTTTAAAAGGCATAGCAGGCAGATGACTATATTTTAAAATTATTTTAAAGTACAGCACAGTAGAAGACTTGGTAGATCGATCAAGTCGATCTACCAATCTGCCTGCAACAGAATCTGACATAATAAAAGTGCATGTAAAGATATCAAGAGCAAAGAAAAGGAAAGGGTATATTACCTTTAATCTTTGGATGCAGGTGATGAAGAGCCGCTGAGCCACACAAATGTCTGGCCTCTACGGGTAGTTCACATCGGGGCTTGTCCCAATCAACTTCATTAGAGTGCTAGCTCCTCAAGATCCTTAAGGCTGATCTTTTCCTTCCTTGGACCTGCAAGATTTTCTTGAAGTTACTGGAAAATCTGGTTAGGAACAATGGGGAGAAGTAGAAGTGGAACCCTTCCTGACTAACTTTTTCTTCTCAAACCCTAGCTTGATTGCTAGGTAGGCTCACACCCAAAATCCAAATCCTCTAAACCCCACTTTAAGGATACCTTCCCTCCCTTTCATAAAAAGCCCAACAAAAGTCAAGCTCAACAAACTCTGCTGCCCCTACAAAGACACCTATTTATAGTAGCAGCAAAGAGGGAGAGAGATATGGAAGGAGGAGTGATTGGGGGAGAGGGTTAACGGTTGAACCAAATTAGCTCTAGGTTTATATGGGAGAAAATCTGCATTCCAAATAATACATTTCATAAAAAATCTTGGAGCCAATTTTAGCCAAGATTTGAAATTTGAATTCAAAATTCAAATTTGAGTCTTTTAAAGGAAAAGTGAGCATGACAAATCAAATCTAATTTGATCTTTAGCCAAATCACATTTGGCTTGACCTATCGATTGCAATCATATTGCACATAAGTCCTCCAAAAATTTACTAATTGAATTAGTGAAAAATCCTCGTCGTAGCCAAGTGTCGACTTATGGAAGTGTCAATATTTGGGTCATGGTCAATCTTATTGACCCCATAGTGATGCTAAACAATTATGAATCATTGATCAACCTTTAGATCAGGAGAAACCCTTATGGTGTGTGACCCTATAGGTTCGAACACTAAGCCGGTAGCACTGGAACTTTTTCAATACCAGTCAAAGTCATCATCTAGCAATGTACTCGATATCCGAATAGGTCGAAGATGTAGAACAACTCTCTAGAGTCTCTAGCATATGGTTACTGAATAATTTATCCCTTTGACCTCATAATGCTCAGGATGATCTAGGGTTTGACTGCCAACCCTAATTTAGTACATCTAGATTATGTCTCAACCTTATAAGTTCTATGACTTCTCATAAGAACTACCCTGACCAAGGTTTTGCTAAATTGAGACATAATGAGTCATTCACTCCAAACCATTTGGAGGGATCAATCCCATCTTGATCCATCACTATTCCATAAGTACTTGACTGTATCTAGAAACCTTCCATCACTGGATTAGAAATCCAGGTAGCTTGGTATGAAAGTACAATAAGTTGCTTGCAAGCTCCATGGTGACCTCAGGTCTGAGGGACAAATATATCCATATCCCTTTACGAGCAACCCTTTGATAGAAGGAGCTCCACAGATGGTCACATTCAGTGAGACGTCATACATTTCACCTGTATGTCATATCAGTGTCTTTACACTCCTTGGTAAAGAGGACAACCAACCAATGTAACATACAATAACCTGCGCTTGATACATCGTCATCCTATAACAATGTATCCTTTGATTATGAACTAGTTTAAGAACTACTCGATATATCCTCTCTGTATCAAATATAATGTAGTTCTAAGGACTCCATCATATAAGAGTTCTTTTCAGGAAAATGCACATGCGATGAACAGCCTAAAGAATAACTTTTATTCATTTAAAGAATTCATATTTAATTACAAATAGCATAACCATCTACATCCTAGACGATTAGCTTTGGGACACTATTCCCAACAACTAATACGAGGATATGGGAGCTCACTAGGGTATGAGTTCACTGAACTGATCTGCCTTGAGAACATCTTATGAAGGTCTTACTACTTGTTAAAAGATGATTCTCATAGTGGAAGTTGTGCAAGTGATCCTTAGACTTAAGATCACCATGGTTTCTTATACATATAAAGTCATATTTTGGTTCATACTCATTCATGACAAAGAGTCATGTATGAGGTGTTCTTGGATTTGATGGATTATACATGAAGGATGTGAGTAGATCAACAAGGAATTGATCACTCCTAGTAAGAGGACTTATCCCTTGTAATCTCTTCGATTTTTGACTCAAGAAGTCTTTGATCAAAGCAAGATAAGATTAGAAAGGATTATAATTTTTCATCGATCGAGTCTTCATTATTAACTTGAGATTCAAAAGGATTAAGTGCTGGGTTTGACAATTCTCCATACCGATCACTTATTCAGGATAAAAGGAGATCGAAGGATTGAATTACATGGTAACTTTCCACTAAAGGGTATTTTGATAATTTTAAGAAAATTCCTCATCTTCTGGGTAGGCACGACATGTTGCTAGATATCAATCATGTCTTGTAAGTTTTCATGAGTCATTTAGAAGTTGGTTCGAATTGGCAACTTGGGTCAACTCGATTTGACCTAATTAGGTCAATCGATTTTGATCGGATCGAAATAGCTTGGACTTGGACCTATTACTGGCTAGATGTGGAGCCCAAAAGGTCACACATGCTAGGAAATTGGCCAAGAAAGTCAATTGAATTTTGGTTAGGGTCATTGGATCCTAATAGGCTAACTAATTTGCATACTAGCATATGCATGCTAACCTAACTCCTAACCCAATTATGTTGGATCAGTTTGATTGCTATTTGGGATAACCATTTAAGTGAGACTTAGATTGGGTTAAGTCCTAATTGTGATAGCATTTACTATATTTATCTAAATTTATTGAACATTATCCTGTGATTATGGAAGAGTCCAAAGGGTATTGGACTCTTGGTGCCATATTGTCATGCACCAAGATTAAGGAGCACAAAAAGACCAAGAGTCCTTCCACTTAATCACCTATTCCAAATAAGTGCTAGGCCTCTCTTTCTTATCCCCATGCCCATTTGAATTGGACTTAATTAGTCAAAAGGTTAGTTATGGCACGGAGAAGTATGGCACACAAAATGAAGGGATGTGTCCCTTCATGTTTGGCATGCAATCATAAATCTAGAAGTTCTTCTATTTGAAGGCTTCTGGTTCTTGACACAACCTTCGGAAACCCACGTCCCTTAGCCAAATTTTGACCAGTTAGTTGACACAATTGGAAAATTTGTTGGAAACTTAAAGAGATACATATATGTCTCTTGGCACAATGATATGGCATGATGTGGCATATCAAGATAAACATTTCACCCAAGGGACTCCTACTTGAAGAGTCCTATCAATCATTAAAAAATCAGATCATGGGGAGAAAAAGGTTTATCAAGCACCCCCTCACTCAGAATATAAAGGTGTTGGTATTCCGATGCAAAGCAGATCTGTAAGAAATCTTTTCTCTCTCTCCTTGTTTTAGGATAAAAAGTCTTCTTTAAGACAAGGCTTTTCATTTTAAGACAAGAGTCTAAGAAGAGATATAGGAGGGATAATCAAATTCTAAGATAGGATTCAAAGAGGTCTCTGAATGCCCTAAAGGAAGGTTGGGGTTCTAGTAAATGTAGAAAGGCTGCTAAAAGAAGAAAGGCTACCGAAAAAGAGTCCTAGTCTAATAAGCAAGCTCGATAGGAGTGCCTCCTTGGTTCGGTTCTTGTATGGATTATCTCTAGAGGGCATACACTTGTGTGCCTTATGAAAATTAAAGAGTATAGCACTCCAGGTATTCCTCTTAATCCTAAAGTTATGATTTATTAGTTATCATAGTCAAGTGGTCCTTGGGTCTAGGGTTCCGGCTGATTAGAGTTTCAATAATGAAAATTTCTAAAATCCAGTCTTTTGCTACATCGGCTTGAACCTGACACCAATAACCCCTAGGCACCTGCCTACAACCCAGGGTGGAAGAACATCCAAATTTTTCCTAGTCATAATGTCCTAATACAGGTGGTCCTATTTTCAACTAGTCTAATCCAAGGCCCAATCCTACAAGAAATAACCTACCAATCAATGATAATGAAAAGAGACTTTGTTCTCTAGAGAAAGCCCTAAAACTCTAGCTAAATCCCAAGCTAACACCTAAGCCATAATTAATAGCACCAATGCTACCCTAAATAGCTTTATACAGAACATAGGTCAATAGTTATCTTTCAACACCCAGGCTATAGCTTGTTTAAAGATGCAAGTAGGTCAGCCATAACTATGAGTGAGAGGGAACAAGGTAAATTGCCAAGTCAACCCAAGGCTAACCCTAGAATTCTAAACAATCGAGGACTAAAACAAGCAACCCAGATTAACTAATTGAATGTTATCTATACATTGAGATTTGGGAGATAAATAGATAACCAGGTAGGTGTATCTGAAGAAGAATAATTAGGAGACCCACTCTCTAAACAACTGATTCAGCAGGGCCAGCCTGAAGTGCCTAAGACATTGGAACCTAATGTAACACCCAACCCACCAACTAAGCCCTTGCTAGATTTGATGAACCAAATAAAAAGGTTGTAGCACCATTACCAAATAGACAAGTCCAATCGAAATTCAGCCCAATTAGATAAGATCTTGGAGATCTTTAAGCAAGTTAAAGTAAATATTCCTTTACTAGATATGATCCAACAGGTCCTAGCTTTTGTTAAATTCCTTAAGAACTTGTGTACCAAGAAGAAGACCACCAATGTACCCATGAGAGCCTTCTTGGTAGCTAGTGTAAGCTCTTACCTATCAAAACACATGCTAGTGAAATACAAGGATCCAGGGTTACCCAATATTTCATGCATTATAGGGAACACCCTCATCAATAGGGCTCTATTAGACATAGGAATGAGTATCAATATATTGCCATATTCAATATACAAGCAATTAGGGTTGGGAGAACTAAAGCTCACAAGACTTCACATATGAATGATCCTATAACTAGTAGATCAATCTTTAAAGTGCAAAGGAGAATAGTAGAGTATGTCTTCTTAAAAGTAGTAGACTTTATTTACCTGGTGGATTTTATGATTCTAGAAGCTAAACTGGTAATGAATCCAAAAAGTCATTTCTCAGTTATACTAGGTAGACCATTTTTGGCCATAGCTAATGCCCAAATCAATTGCCCAAAATGAGCTAATGAAACTTTCCTTTCTCAACATGTCAATAGATCTGAATATTTTTAATCTGACCATACAAATCAAACAAGTGACTTGAACTATGTTCAGGATAATATCTATGATCCTATTGACCTTAGTGATGAAGAGCTCGACTTAGAACTCTGGATGAACCAAGATGGTGAAGAGGTTAATGAAATTGTATAATTAATAAAAATCAAGATGGGAACCTCCAATGAACCACTCAAGATAATGGCCGGCCATTGTCCAAACCATCATGGAGAAGACCTAAATTGGAAATAAAACCACCTCTCAAGCATCTTAAATATGCATACCTAGGTCCATTAAAAACCCTGCCAGTAATCATTTCAGCAGAATAGACTCCTTGCAAGAGGGAGAATTATTGAGTGTTCTTAGAAAAAATAGGAAGGTTTTAGGAGGGACCATGGATGATAATTAGGAGATCAGCCCCTCAATTGTTCAACATAGGATTCACCTAGGTGAGGAAGGGAAGCCAAGCCTACAAGAGACCTCCAAATGAGACTCAACCTAGCCATGAAAGAGGTTATAATAAAGAAATTATAAAATCCAAGACAATGACATAATTTATCCAATTTCAAATAGTTCTCAAGTAAGTCCTATGAAAGTGGTATCCAAGAAGTCAGGAGTCATTGTAATCCAAAATGATAATAATAAACTAGTCCCAACTAGAATTCAAACTAGATGGAGAGTTTGCATCGACTACAGAAAATTAAATATAGTCACTCGAAAAGACCATTTCCCTCTATCTTTTATAGATCAAATGCTACAATGATTAGCTGGGCATGACTTTTTGTTGGGTTCCGGTGCAACGCAGTGAAAGTGTAATTTCAAAAATGAACTAAATTCATACCAAAAATCCTAAAACAGGAACTCCTTAAATAAGACTAGATCATATGATAAGCATATCTATGTAAATTAGGATTAGGGTACCAACCTGTAATTGCTAATTCCAACAAAAATTTGATGTTGAAGGGGCTGATTGAATTCACCAGGCATCCAGGTGTCGCCCTCCGATGGTGATCCACACAGAGCAATGATCAAAAAACTCTAACTTCTTTTCAATGGTCCTCCAATTGAGTTCTTCTTCATAGAACTCAATTGCTCGGATTATGGCTTGAATTCTTCCATACAAGAGGTAGCCTCCCTTTCCTTGATCTCTTCTCCTCCTTCCACTAAGACCTTGGCCCTTTAGACACCCTTGTCTTGAAGAAAAGACCTTGTCCTAAGAGGACATAGGCTTGTCTTAAGTTGGAGGAGAAATTAAGATAATAATGTCTTAATGTAAGAAGAAGGAATAAATCAGAACTTCTTTCTTTCCTTACCGTCGGAGACTTTTACTCTTGTTCTTGTTCAGTAGCAGAGTTTCGACAGAGGTGTACTCTATAAAAGAAACAGTGTAAGAGCAAGAAAAGAATAAAAGAGTCTTTAGGAGAGGAAGAAAGAAAAAACATTACCTTGTTCTGATTTTCCGACCCTTTATATAGATCTCAGATAGGCTCCCACACATCTCTCCGTGAACTCCTTCTCATGCCCTTCTCATTTCTCACGCACCCCCCCATCATCCTATCTCCCGGCCTTCTAGATTAAATCCCATGGCTTTTCTTAAAGGAAAAAACACGGTGTTTTAATAGGAAAGGAGTCGCGACTTTTCATCTCCGAAGAGATGTTATTTCGCGCGCCCGGGAGGAAATAGTGACTTTTGTCTTTCTTAAAAAACTTCCAGCCGTTGGATTCCCATCCAAGGGGGGGGATAAGTGGTGCGCTATTAAGAAAAGAGGCACCCCATCTTAATCATCGGAGAATTAAGCGGGGTGCGCCAAGAGTCCATGCGCCATGGACTCTTCCAAAGGGCACGCCAAGAGCCATAAGCACATGGACTCTTGGCATTTGGCGTGAAAATGCAAGGGGGCGGGTGAGGAGGCTAGCCTAGTTACATGGCTAGCCAATAGGGTTAGCCATAATCCCTATTTTCATAATTAGGGTCTAATTAGCTCTAATTAGAACCCAAATTGAACCAATCCGGAACCCTAAATTCGAATCCGATTCGAATAGAAGCTAGGGTTTGCAACACCTGCTAGAGTGTTATCCTGCAAAGATGATTTAATCACAAATTAAAGTCTTGATCAATCCTCTTAAGTGTATGACCCATTGGGTTCCACATCTAGCCAGCAGTGGGTCGAATATAAGTTGACCTAATTTGATTAGAACTCTTTCTAATCGATTTAGGTCAAACCGGGCTTACCGATTTGATCAATAGAACTCTTCCTAATAAATGATCTTTGAATTTGATCAACCCACAAGACAAGATTGACTTCTAGCAACGTGTCATGTACCCGGAAGATATGGAAATTGGTGAAATACCAAAATTACCTTTCAGTAGAGAGTTACCGTACAATTAAATCTTTCGATCAGCCTGCACCCAAAATATAACTATGGATATGGATATATGTCAAACCCAATATTATATTTATTTCTAGCTCAATCTTGTATTGATGATTCAATTATCTTGATATTAGAAACCATCTCTAATATCTTTACTCTGATCAAAGATTCCTTGAATCATCATCCGAGTGTTAACTAGCTGGATGCAATCTCCTCTTACTAAGAGTGATCGATTCCTTGTTGACCTACTCATTACCTTCATATCCAATTCACCATTCCCAGTATCAATCCTGTGCATGACTCATTGTCATGATTAGGATTAAACCAAAGCATGGGTTCATGTACATAAGGTACTTATGGCAGTCTCAGGTCAAAGGATTACTTGTACCACTCCCACTATGAGAACCTTCTATTGACATGTAGCTAAGACTCCATTAGATGTTCTCAGTTGGATCAAATCAGTGAACTCATTCTTCAATGAGCTCCAACATCCCAGATTAGCGTCATACACAAGTGACTGTGAGAGCAGTCACCCTTTCCAGTATACATGGGATGTGCTAGTCTTAACCGGGAAACCCTAATCCCCTACTCAGGGTTCCTTTGACTAGGATTACTTTAGATTAAGGTTTAAGATTTTAGGTCTCACTAGTATGATCTCATCATAACCCTAAAATCATAGCCCTAATCTATGGGGTTCATCATATAATATAAAACACAGCGTATGATGAACAATAATGCCTTTATTTAGAAAATTGTCAATTACAATGGTTTGGGAGATACAACATAGATTGGCTTGTAGGGCATATCCCTTTCAATCTCCCACTTGCACTAAATCCAATCGCCTTTAAATCTTAATCCCATACACTCAAGGTGGCGATCAAACTCTCGCTGTGGTAGAGCCATAGTGAACGGGTCTGCTACATTGTTCTTTGTATCAACTCTATTTATGTAGACATCTTGTCTCTCTACTATTTCTCGGACAAGATGGAAGCGTCTCAGAATGTGCTTGGACTTATGATGAGCTCTTGGTTCCTTAGCTTGAGCAACAGCCCCAGTGTTATCATAGTAAAGTGGCACTGGGTTTCAATCTCAGGAACAACACCCAACTCTGTGATGAACTGATGCGGCAAGCATATGATTAATGATTTGATTAGTGTATGTAGAGCATGAAACCTAATTACATTAGCATTATACTCATCATAATAAGTCTTAAGGATTACATGAAAAGGGACTTTTACTTGATTAGACACAATCCTAAATTAAGAAGGAAGAATATCTAGATAATAGGGGCTAATGATTGTGGACTTACCGTGATGAGCTTTCCAACCTTCTTTTGATTCATACCTTGAAACTACCAACACTCAGAACTGAAGAACCTTGGATAACAGAGATCAGAACCCTGGACTTGGGCTTCTGCTTGTTGGTTCCTTGTCAAGGAAGACCCTACTTGCAACTCGAAAATCTCGAAGGACCTGCACATAAAGAATAAGAGTTAAGGAAGAAGAAATGCATGCATATGGAAGGGATGGAAAATTTGTGAGCAAAGAAAGAGATTTGAGATGGCCTGGCCGACTCCAAGGCCTTCTTCTTGACTTGGGCATTGGATGCTTGGAAGAGAGAATAGTTTGGTGTGAAAGAGGGGCTTAGAGACAATCACTCAAAACATAAACTTCAATTCAACTTCAACTTTCATTAATCTCCAAAAATCAAATCCCTCTTTACAATGGGGCATCCAAGGCTTTTTAATAGCCTTACAAAACTTTTGAAATTTGAAAACTCCAAATTGTGGAGGATTACAAGGGGGTTGGAGGATATGGGGCCATGTTACATGGGATAAGGAGAAATTCATGGAGATTCTCCCCAAATTGTGGAGGATTACAAGGGAGGTTGGAGGATATGGAGCCTTGTTACATGGGATAAGGAGAAATTCATGGAGATTGGGTAGTTTTCTTTGAATTTAAAATGCTTGGTCGATCTCCCATTAGGTGCCCATTTGAAGGTGACGTGGCTGATGACATGGCATCCTTGGTGGCTGCTTTGTTAGCATGGTGATGTGGAATTCTAGCTTGGTGGACCAAGGTCTTGATTTGGAAGCTCCAAGTGGTTTGGTGAACCTCACTTGAAGTAGCTTGGACTTGATTTAAATAAACCTAATGGAACTCTAATTGAGTTCTTATTTGAACCAGATTGAGACAGGACATAATTACAGGACTCGATTGGACATAATTACAGGATTCATGAAATTGAAACTAAGTAATTACAGGACTCTTGAAAGTAAATTGGCCTTTACAAGAAAAATTTAACCTAGTGATTTTCGATCCAAAGGGAATCAGGTTGTTGCCGATCTCGCCGCCATGCCCGTGCCTCGGATCCGCCGATCCTACCAGACCGCCTTGCTCCTGGGGCCTCCTGGCTAGAGCGAACCTACAAGAGAGGGTCAGAAGACCCTGGCCGGGGATCCCGGCGAGGGAGCTCCGACGATCAAGTTAGTGGACGGCGAGAAGGAACAGATTCTCCGGGATGGGCCCCCGAAGGAGTCCCAGACTCAGAGAATTTACTAGCAAGAAAGGTGCTGTAGGACCAGAAACCCGGCCGGGCCTCCTTGCCGAGCTCATGCCAAGCGATCCCCTCTCGGGACCCTTGATCTTACTCTCGGAGCGGGGTTTTGGCCACTGTTTCTTACTTGTCCCAGCTTACCTAGTCACCTCCAATTTCCTTCCTTTTATCTCCTCCCGCTGCCCGCTTTGTCTTCCGCTCTTGGGAGGCTCCCCACTCCATCCTTTTCTCTTTCCCCTTTTGGTGTTGAGGGCCAGGCGGCTTTCCACCTCGTTCGCCGAGCCCAGCGGGGAAAGGGTAAAGATAGAAGGGGGTGGCGCCAACAGGGCGGCCGGTCAGACCTCAGCCCAGAGAGGGCGCTCTCCCTCCTAAGTGCCGGCGCTGTCCGTTGACGGGCCCTGTTTTGTCAGGACCACGCCTCTCGACTGCAAGACCTGTCGGGCCGACGTAAGTGGGTTTCGAGTGTTGCCACCATCTGTACGGGCATCGTTTGTGGTGTGCATGGCTCGAGGGCCAACCTCGGAACCTGCGCCTCCGCTCTTTGGGACCTTCTCCATACGGGTGGCCTGACCTCGATCGAGGTGGACCCGTCTCCGGGGGCCACCTGGCGAGGGACCAGCCGACCCCAACCGAGGTGGACCCCTCTTGGGTGGACACCGAGCGAGGTGGCAGGAGGATGCTCGGCTTCGGCCGAGGTGGACCCATCTCCGGGGGCCACCTGGCGAAGGAGCGAAGGAGCAGCCGACCTCGGCCGAGGTGGACCCCTCCTGGGGGACACCTGGCGAGGTGGCAGGAGGGCGCTCGGCTTCGGTTGAGGTGGACCCGTCTCCAGGGGCCACTGGCGAAGGAGCGAAGGAGCAGCCGACCTCGGCCGAGGTGGACCCCTCCTGGTGGACACCTGGCGAGGTGGCAGGAGGACGCTCGGCTTCGGCCGAGATGGACCCGTCTCCGGGGGCCACTTGGCGAAGGAGCGAAGGGGCCCGGCTCGACCTCAACCGAGGTGGACCCCTCCTAGGTGGACACCTGGTGATGTGGCAGGAGGATGCTCGACTTCGGCCGAGGTGGACCCGTCTCCGGGGGCCACCTGGCGAAGGAGCGAAGGGGCCCGGCTCGACCTCAGCCTTGGTGGGACCGTCTATGGGCGTCACCTGGTGAGGGAGCGGGGGAGCAGCCGACCTCGACCGAGGTGGACCCCTCCGGTGGACACCTGGGAGGTGGCAGGAGGAGCCCTGTACCGAACTCGACCTCGGCGAGGGTGGTAACATCTCGGGATATCACCAGGCGAGGTAGCCCCGGGGGGGCAAGGGCCGAGCTCGGCTTCGGTAGCATGGGAGCCGAGGCTGACTCGGCCGAAGAAACCTCCATGTGGCTCGATCATACCTGACGGAATCTGAGCCTGGCCACGTCATCAATACGGTCGTAACAGTTGCCCCCCAGCCCGCCATTCCATTGGGGCGTCGTGGAACGGAACGTCGGGATTAAATGGGAAATGACTGGGGAGGCGAAGATCTTGCATCATAATTGCCCGATCCTCATCGCCGCTTCTCGGTGCACCCGAAGTCCTATAGGAAGCCGCCACGTGTCACCCACTTGCCCATAATAAATGCGTCGCTTTGGAGCAGAGACCGTTTCCCTGCCATCGAGGCGTCGGTGTCGGGCGTGCGTCCACGCGGCGATCATCCAGTGGGCGGGGCGGAATGACGGGTACGGCTACTGTCGACTGAGTTTGAAAAGGAGGGGACCTTCTGGAATGAGGCCTTTTCCCTTGCTCCGTGGGCGGTTTGCTGCAGGCTAACTTCCACTGCCCCGCATTCGCTCGGTGTATTTTCGGTGAGTGCCTCCATTTTCTCCTAGTTCCCCTCTCCTTCTTCTCTGAATCTTCTTTGTTTTCTTCCTTGTCATGGTGCGCCATCGCTATGTTTCCTCTAATCCGGATGAGGCCAGTCCGTCCTGGCCGAGGACTCCATCTTCTTCTTCCTCAGAGGAGGAAGCGATCCCGGAGGAGATCCGCAGGCGACTGCAACCTGGGGGTATCACCATCGGCATCCCCAGGGGTGTCCGGTCTCCTCCTATCGCTTCTGCTCTTCCGCTTCTTTCTCTTCCTGCTCCACCTCTTCTCTGCCGGTCCCTCCGGTCATGCTTCCACAATGACCGAAGGCGACCTTTCTCTGCTCTGGGAGGCCTACGGCATCCCGGGATCAATCCGTTTGTTTGTTCCACGGCCCGGGGATCGCGTCACCATGAGTGGCCCCGGTAGCATAGCCTTCTATGAAGACTTCCTCCTCGGGGGTCTTCGATTTCCTCTGCACCCCTTCTTCCTTTCTTTCCTTAGCCATTTCCGTCTGTTCCGGCCAGTTGGCTCCAATGCCATCCGGGTCATCTTTTCTTTCATCATTTTTTGCCATTTCCATGGGTTTGTTGCCCGTTTCTCCCTCTTCAGGGCTCTGTTTATCCTGAAGAGGTACTCCACTGACGACGGCTGGTGGTACATCTCGCCCTGGCCCAGGTGTCTCCGGTTCGACCTCCCTTCTTCCATCAAGGGCTGGAAGAACCGGTTCTTCTTTGCCTCGATCGAGGACGTCGACTGGGCCTGGAGCGAACCAGACCGGTCTCCGAACCGGAACTCCCAGGTCGAGTCGGCAGACCAAGAGGCCTACTCCCTACTCCTGAGCGATGTGGTCCCGGCACTCGAGGTTCTGCTCTCGGAGCAGAATCTGTTTGAGGCTAGGATCAGTCCCATCCACGAGCCGGGTGAGATTCAGTCCTCCCTTGACTCCTGTATTCTTTCTCCTCTTTAGCCGAGTTGGCTGACCTTCTTTTCTTTTGCGTTGCAGGCATGAAGTTTTCGTTGGAGAACCTTCTGGAGGGCGCGGCCCAGAGGGACGTTGTCGAGGTGGATGAGCCCGCGGCGAAGAGGGCTCGCACCGAGGTGAGCCAGGAGGTCGTGACGGCGACCGTACCCAGCTCGCTGGCCGCTGCTCCCCCGCCCAGACTGCCTCGGGGTGGGGCCATTGATGCGCCCGCCGTCAGACCCGGCGGTGCTGCCGACGATGGGGCTCCGCCACCAGTAGCTCCACCCACCGCCGGCCCCGCCGTTGCCGCGGCTCCGACAGTGCAGCCCGCGACCTCCGCCGCACCGTCGACGGCGATCCTTGCTGGATGGGTAGTCACCGCCACAGCCGACCTGATGGCTCCGCCACCGACGATCACCAACCGCTGCTCCGTGATCCATGACAAAGGGCTCGTGGCGAGAGTGATGGAGTATGCCTCCACCGCACGGGATCGCCGATCTCGAGGCGGCAGGGACTACGCCGATGCCCTGCTCAAGATCCTCCCGCAGCTCTTCACGGTAAGTCCGAGCTCAGGCTCCTTCATCTTCTTTGGCCTCGGTTTGCTTTTTATACTAACCGATTGCTTTACTGTGCAGATTAGGAACGACGTGCTCCTGCTGAGGAACTTCCTCGCGGGGTACGCGAAGAAAGACGTCGAGAAGGAAGAGAAGCTCGGCAAGCTCGTGGCCGACGTCAAGGACCTCATGGAGAAGAGGGTCGAGCTACGGGTGAACAACCAGACCCTCCAGGCGGACCTGGCACGCACCACGGAGCGAAACAAGGACCTGCAGACCTCTCTATCTGAGGAGAGGGACTCCAACCAGCGCCGCGTGGAAGAGGACGCGGCCGAGAGGGCCACCTTCAGGCCCATTCCTAGTGGCTGAAACGCCAGCGGAAGAGGCCAGACGGGAGGCGAGTGCGGCGAAGGAGCGGAGCACCTACGTCAACGGGCTCCTGGAGGCCGCGAAACGGGAGGCACAGGAAGCCATCCCAAAATTCCGGGCCTTCGACGAGTACGTCTCGGAGGTCCGGGAGACAACCGTGGACTCCTTCCTGAAGGGGTTCCGGATGTGCCGGGAGAAGGTGGGGTCCTTCTACCCCGAGCTTGACCTCAGTGGGGTGGTGCTCGGAGGTAGGAGGCAAGGACCCGACCGGAAGGCTTCCGGCACGGTCGAGGCCACAGCCGCGCCCCCGGCGAGCGACACGGCCGAAGCCCTAGTGCAACCCTCCGAGCCAACGGCCGGCGACGGCGAGGGAGTGGAGCCTGCGACCCAGGCTGAGGGCCCGCCACTGCGTCAAACTGAACCGTTTCTCTTCTCCTCTTTCTTTGTTGTTGTTGTGCTTCTCTTCATTTTTTTTTTTTGGGGTCTCCCGGCCTGTCGGGATTCCCAACTTGTACTTTTCTCGGATAGTGAAAATATAGTTTGTCCACGTCTCGAATTCGCCTTCTTTTCCACTTTCTCTTCTTCTCTTTTTTCTTCTTAAGATGTTGATGTGGAGTGCCGAGACGAGGGTGGACCCGGTCCCGTCCGTCGCTCAGATCAAAGGTTGGGACATTCCGGACCGCGTGGCATCAGAGTAGGCCTTGAGCGGGTCCATCTTTGGGACTCGCTTCCTTCGGCCGTCGACCACGATCGGGCATGCCGAGCCCAGGGCCATGCGTCGATTTCCCTACGAGGTGAGAAAAGAGCATTTGAAGCAAAGAAACTTTATTGCAGGAGTGGGGAACCTTACATTACTGATAATACATTCTTAGGTTCGAGGCGTTCCACGTCCGGGGAAACCTGTCCCCTCCTAATTCCTCCAGGTAGTAGGAACCGTGGGGGAGGGCTTCTGCTACCCGATACGGGCCTTCCCAGTTTGGTGAGAGCTTGCCTTATTCCTGTGGCTGGGAAGCTTCAGCGCGCCGGAGGACCAGATCTCCAGGGCGAAAAAACTTCTGCCGCACTCGGGAGTTGTAATACCTGGCCACCCGCTGCCTATACGCCGCCATCCGAACTCGGGCCTTGTCCCTCATTTTTCAAGAAGGTCAGGGGAGCATCATTCTGGCGGGGTTCTCTGTCTCGTCATATTGCTCCACACGCAGTGTGGGTAGGCTGAGCTCGATCGGGATGACCGCTTCGGCTACGAAGACGAGTTGAACGGGGTCTCGTTGGTCGCCGTCCTCGGGGTGGTATGGTATGCCCAAAGGACGCTGGGGAGCTCCTCGGCCCATCTGCCTTTGGCCTGGTCCAGCCCCGTGCGGAGGCCCTGCAAAATGGTCCTGTTCGTGACTTCGGCCTCTCCATTGGTCTGGGGATGCGCCACCAAGGTGAAGCGATGCCTGATGCCGAGGTCGCCGCAAAATTTTTCAAACTCCCGCAGTCGAACTGGCGCCCGTTATCAGTAACCACGGTATGGGGGAGGCCGAAGCGGCAAACGATTGACTTCCAGAAGAACTTGGAGACATTTGCCTCGGTGATCCGTGCCAAGGGTTCAGCCTCGACCCACTTCGTGAGGTAGTCGATGGCCACGATCAAGAACTTCCGCTGTCCAGACGCCGGCGGGAATGGGCCCAGAAGGTCCATCCCCCATTGGGCGAATGGCCACGGAGCTGAAAGCTGGGAGATTGGGTTGGAGGGCTGTCATTGCACCGTGGCGTGACGTTGGCACCGATTGCACCTCTTCACGAAATCAGCGGCATCTTCCTCCATCATCTCCCAAAAGTAGCCCTGACGAAGGGCTTTGTAGGCCAATGCTCTGCCCCCCACGTGGTTCCCACAGATGCCCTCGTGAATCTCCTGGAGCACGAGTCTGGCTTCTGCGGATCCTATGCATTTGAGGAGGGGGTAGGAGTAGGATCTTCGATACAATTGCCATCCATCAGGACGAACCGCACGGCCTTCTTTTGATGATGGGGCCCGCCTCGCGGGCTGGCAAGGTGCCGCTGGTTATGTATTCGGCGTACTTGTCCATCCAGCTGGGCTCACGATCGACCTGATGGACCCCACTGAGGTCTCGTAGCTTGGGGCCTTAAGTGCTCCACGTGATCGCGACCAGCATCGTGTTCGGCAGGGTCGCCAGTCGGGAAAGAGTGTCCGCATGGGCGTTCTCCTGCGGGGGATGTGGAAGATGTTGAAGCACCGGAAAACGGCCGTGCCCGCCCTGATGAGCTCCAGGTATTTCGCCATTTGGGGGTCGTACGCGGCATACACCCCGGAGACCTGTCCTGCCACGAGCTGGGAATCAGTGAAGGCCTTAAGGTTAGTCACGCCCAGCTTGCGGGAGACCCTCAGCCCAGCGAGGGTGCCTCGTACTCCGTCTGATTATTTGTTGTGGCGAACTGAAAATGGAGCGGCATTCGGCGACAACCCCGTCGCCGTTGCCAAGAATGAGTCCGGCTCCACTCCTGCTAGAGTTCGAGGCTCCATCTACGTGGAGGATCCATGCATCCTCTCCGGGCCCCTCGGTGCCCGCTTTCAGCTGCTGGTGCAAGGGAGCCTCCTCGGGCTCCTTGCCCAAACCCGCGCATTCAACCAAGAAGTCGGCCAGCACCTGAGCTTTCATGGCCGACCTGGGCCTGTACGCGATGTCGAACTTGCTGAGCTTCAGTGCCCACTTCGCCAATCGCCCCCTGAGATGTCGGGTCCGCTGAGCACCGCTTTCAGTGGCTGATCCGTCAGGACAGCGATGGGATGCGCTTGGAAATAGGGCCTGAGATGCTGGGCAGACACTATTAGCGCAAAAATGAGCTTCTCGGGCGAGAATACCTGAGCTCCGCATCGCGGAGAAGTTTGCTGGTATAGTACACGGCCGCTGGACTCCTTGATCGTCAGTCCGAACCAGGATCGAACTGACGGCTTCCGGGGTGACCGCCAGGTAGAGGATGAGTTCCTCCCCCTCCTCGGGTCGGGAAAGCAGTGGTGGCGATGCGAGCATCTTCTTCAGCTCTTCGAAGGCCTCCTGGCATTCCTCGGTCCAGGCGAAGTCGTTCATCTTTCTCAGCACCTTGAAAAAGGGACGGCAGCGATCTGCCGACCTGGAGATAAAGCGGCTGAGGGCCACAACTCGACCGGTGAGTTGCTGCACTTGCTTCTTGGAGGCGGGCTGCTCCATGTCCAGGATGGCCTGGACCTTCTCTGGGTTGGCTTCAATTCCTCTTTGGGTCACCATGAATCCTAGGAACTTCCTGGTGGAGACACCGAAGGCGCACTTCACAGGGTTCAGCTTCATATGATGGCACCGGAGGTTGCCGAACGTCTCCGCCAGGTCAGCTACGTGGTCCAATCGGGTTTGCTCATCACCAGCATATCTCCACGTACACCTGCATGTTGCGCCGATCTGGTGCTTGAAGATCCGTTGACCAGACGCTGGTACGTGGCCCCAGCGTTCTTGAGGCCAAATGGCACATCCTGTAGCAAAAAGTTTCATGGTCGGTGATGAAGGCGGTGTGCTCCTCTCCTCCGGGCTCATTCGGATCTGGTTATATCCAGAGAAGGCGTCCATGAATGACAGGAGGCGATGTCCCGAGGTGGTGTCGACCAGCTGGTCGATCTTTGGAAGAGGGAAGCTATCCTTTGGGCAAGCTCGATTGAGGTCGGTGTAGTCCACACAGATTCTCCACTTACCACTGCTCCTTCTTACCATGACCACGTTCGCTAGCCAACTGGGATACTGGACTTCCCGCACAAAGCCGGCGGCGAGGAGTTTCTCCACCTCCTCGTTAATGGCCTTCTGTCTCTCCATGGCGAAGCTCCTCTTCTTCTGGCGGACTGGGTGGCAGCTCGGATCCATGTTTAGCTGTGCGTGATGACCTCGGGCGGAATGCCCGGCATGTCGGCCACCGACCAGGCGAACACGTCTGCATTCGCACGGAGGAACTCCAGCAGGCGGGCCCGTTCTTCTTCTAGGAGTTGTGCCCCGACCTGCACCGTCTTCAGCGGGTCCGAACCAAGGGGATAAGTCAACAGGCGTTCTACGGGCCCCCCCTAGGTTCCATCTCCCTTAGGTCAAGGTCGTCAACATCGGGGCCGAGCTCCGCGCCCCGGGCGCCCGGGACCGTCTGGAGGCAATGCGGGACCGGCTGGGTCATCCCCTTCACCCCGAGCCCGGAAGGCGTGGGGAACTGCACCAACAGCCTCTTCGTGGAAATCGTGGCATCCAGTTGGTTGAGCCCGGGATGCCCGAGAATGGCATTGTAAGGCGAAGGGACGCCTGACGACGGTAAACGTCATAAGGACGGTCGTCTGTCGAGGTGGGGATCCGGCGATTACGGGAGAGTGATCTCCCCTTCAACCCCCATGGAGTCCGCCGTAAAACCTACCAGGGGGGCATGCACCGGTCTCAGCTGATCGTGGGACAAATTCATCCGAGAGAAAGCATCGTAAAAAAGCACGTCAGACGAGCTTCCACTATCCACCATAATTCGCTGTACAGGTGCTTCGCGATGGTCATCTCGACCACCACGGCATCATTGTTTACATTCTCATTATCCTTCTCCTCCTCAAGAGGGATTACATTCTCTGGGTTCTCGACTTCCAGGCTCTCTTCACCGCTCGCCCGACCCCAAGTGAGATCATGCCCACGGGCTTTTCCGTCGGGCGGTTATCGATTGCAGGGACTGGTGGTATGGCCGCGAGCGGCTCCCCTCCTGGGGGACCTCGTTCCTGACGAACTTCCTGAGGTAGCCCCTCTTGATCACTCCTCGATCTCCTGCTTCAGGTTGCGACCTCCTCCGTGTCATGACCGTGCTCGCGGTGGAACTGGCAGTACTTCGATTTGTCCCGGATACCCCTCGGATTCTGAGGAGGAGGTCGGCGGAGGTAATGCTCGCCCTCAATTTCCATGAGGATCTTTGTCCGAGGTGCGAGGAGAGGGGTGAGCCTTCACTCCGGAATGGCCTCGCCCTTCGACCTTGGATTCGAGCGAGGGTCGGCAGGTGGCCCGGGCTTCCGAGCTCCTGAAAGATCCCTCGGGGATGGCCTCTTCGGAATCTTCCCGTCCAGCTCTCGGCGGGTGCGGTCAGCCTCCTCCGCTCAGATGTACTTGTGGGCACGGAGGAGGAGCTCGGAGTATGTCCTGGGAGGCTTTTTGTCCAGGGAGTAGGTCAGGCGGGATGTCTTGAGCCCGTGCTTCAAAGCTAGCATGACGACGGGCTCATCCAGGCTGTAGATTTCCAGGGCTGCGGTCTTGAACCGGGTTATGTAGTCCCGTAGCAGCTCCTGGTCTTGCTGGTGGATGGAAAAGAGGTTATCCACCTCTCTCGGCACCTTTCGACAGGCGTCGAAATGTGCCACAAACTTTCCTTCCAGCTGGTGGAAGGAGCAGATAGATCCGGGCTCGAGGCGGGTGAACCAGACTCGGGCGGCCTTCCGGAGGGTAGCTGGGAAGGCGATGCACAAAAGGGCGTCAGTGGCCCCCTGGACCCTCATGAGAGCCTTGTAGCTCTCTAGATGGTCCAGAGGGTCGGTGGTCCCGTCGTAGGGATCCACCTGCGGCATGCGGAACCGGCTTGGGATCAGTTCTGCTTGGATTTCTTCAGAGAAGGGAGGACGGGAGTCGTAGCCCGCCAGGTCCACCGATGAGTTCTGCAGGTCGACAAATCGGCGGGCGAACTCCTCTAACTTGTGCTCGTGCTCCTCCAATGCCTTTCGGCCTGACGCCTGATGGCCTCGTCGGTGGAATCTTCCACGAGGTCGCTGGCGAAGGGGGCGCCAATCGGTCTCGGCGCGAAGTCACGCCTCGGCGCTGCTTGCTGCGATGCACCGTCTCGGCTTCATCGGCCGGGATCGACTCTCGTGATCTGTCGAACCAGAGTAGTTTCTTTTTGCGGGAGCTTGGTGGCTCCCGCGGGGGTTGGAGACCGCCCTCGGGTGGGATGGCCTGCCCTGAATGGAGCGCAGGCTCCCACGTGGCCCCGCGGCTCGAGCCGCGGGGGTCCCCGGCTGCGGCTGCATGGCCAGGGACCGCTGCTGATGTTGAAGCTGCCGGACCACCGAGGTCAAGGTCTTCAGCTGTTGGATGACGGCCGCGAGGGACCCGTCTGCCGAGGTCGGCGGTAATTGAAGAGGAGGGGGAGCTGGGAGCTCCCTCTCTGGGCTATGGGCCCCTTGAGGGGAGGGAACCTCCCCCACACGGCTGGTGGATGCCTCGTGCCCACGAGTGACCACCATTGCCGGAGAGCGCGGTACCTGCAGAATGCTGGCTCCCGCTAGGGGGTGTTGTCCTGCCCCCCTACCTGGCACGCCAATCTGTTGCCGATCTCGCCGCCGTGCCCGTGCCTCGGATCCGCCGATCCTACCAGACCGCCTTGCTCCTGGGGCCTCCTGCTAGAGCGAACCTGCAAGAGAGGGTCAGAAGACCCTGGCCGGGGATCCCGGCGAGGGAGCTCCGATGATCAAGTTAGTGGACAGCGAGAAGGAACAGATTCTCCGGGACGGGCCCCCGAAGGAGTCCCAGACTCAGAGAATTTACTAGCAAGAAAGGTGCTGTAGGGACCAGAACCCGGCCGAGCCTCCTTGCCGAGCTCACGCCAAGCGATCCCCTCTCGGGACCCTTGATCTTACTCTCAGAGCGGGGCTTTTGGCCACTGTTTCTTACTTGTCCCAGCTTACCTGGTCACCTCCAATTTCCTTCCTTTTATCTCCTCCCTGCTGCCCGCCTGTCTTCCGCTCTGGGAGGGCTCCCCTCTCCATCCTTTTCTCTTTCCCTTTTTGGTGTTAGGGCCAGCGGCTTTCCGACCTCGTTCGCCGAGCCTAGCAGGGAAAGGGTAAAGACAGAAAGGGGTGGCGCCGGCAGGGCGGCCCGTCAGACCTCGGGCCCAGTGAGGGCGCTCTCCCTCCTAAGTGCCGGCGCTGTCCGTTGACGGCCTTATTTTGTCAAGACCGCGCCTCTCGACTGCAGGACCTGTCAGGCCGACGTAAGTGGTGTTTCGAGTGCCGCTGCCATCTGTATGGGGCGCCGTCTGTGGTGCGCACGGCTCGAGGGCCAACCTCGGAACCTGCGCCTCCGCTCTTTGGGACCTTCTCCGTACGGGCGGCCTGACCTCGGCCGAGGTGGACCCATCTCCGGGGGCCACCTGGCGAGGGAGCAGCCGACCCCAGCCGAGGTGGACCCCTCCTGGGTGGACACCTGGCGAGTTGGCAAGAGGACGATCGGCTTCGACCGAGGTGGACCCGTCTCCGGGGGCCACCTGGCGAAGGAGCGAAGGAGCAGCCGACCTCGACCGAGGTGGACCCCTCCTGGGTGGACACCTGCGAGGTGGCAGGAGGGCGCTCGACTTCGGTTGAGGTGGACCCGTCTCCAGGGGCCACCTGGCGAAGGAGCGAAGGAGCACCGACCTCGGCCGAGGTGGACCCCTCCTAGGTGGACACCTGGCGAGGTGGCAGGAGGACGCTCGGCTTCGACCGAGGTGGACCCGTCTCCGGGGGCCACCTGGCGAAGGAGCGAAGGGGCCCGGCTCGACCTCAGCCGAGGTGGACCCCTCCTGGGTGACACCAAGCGAGGTGGCAGGAGGACGCTCGACTTCGGCCGAGGTGGACCCATCTCCGGGGCCACCTGGCGAAGGCGAAGGGGCCCGGCTCGACCTCAGCCTTGGTGGGACCGTCTATGGGCGTCACCTGGTGAGGGAGCGGGGGAGCAGCCGACCTCGCCGAGGTGGACCCCTCCTGGGTGGACACCTGGCGAGGTGGCAGGAGGAGCCCTGTACCGAACTCGGCCTCGGCATGGGCGGTAACATCTCGGGATATCACCAGGCGAGGTAGCCCGGGGGGGCAAGGGCTGAGCTCGGCTTCGGTAGCGAGGGAGCCGAGGCTGACTCGACCGAAGAAACCTCCACGTGGCTCGATCATACCTGACGGAATCTGAGCCCGGCCATGTCATCATTACGGCCGTTAACACAGGTTAACCTTATTTGAGTGAGGTTTTATTCTCTTCTGCTTCTGGTGTCCACACCAATTCTCTGGGGTGGGCAGAACTCGACCCAGTCAAGTATGGTTCAGTTTTGCCTGGTAATGCTCGAACAAGTCTGGGTTAAGTCTTTGCAGGTCCTCTCGAGTAATCTAAGAGTTGTTGGACTCAGGTCGACCTTGCCATTGAACCAGGTATCGCTGATAGTCCTTATTCCTGGTAGTATGGTCTTGTCATCCAGGATTCTCTCAATCTTCTCTCTCCGCTCAGGTAGGGTTGGTGGTGGACACTTGGAAATAAGTTCACTCTCAATGAAAGTTTCTGGCCCAAAAGGCTCACTAGGTATTAGTACTGGTTCTTTGTATTCTACTAGGTCTGAAACATTAAAGGTTGTACTGATACCCATATCAGGTGGAAGTTCCAAAACATACGCATTAGGCCCTATTTTCTTTAAGATCTTGAAAGGTCCCGCTCCGCGGGCATGCAGCTTCTTTATGGTTCCAGAGGGGAACCATTCAGGGTTGAGCCTAATCATCGCATAATCTCCTTCACAGAATTCTTTAGCCCTCTTATGTGAATCAGCTAAATGTTTGTAAGTCTCATTGCTCAGTTTGATCTTATTACTGATTTCTTTATGCAAATTTGTGACATGCTGTGCAAAGATTCAGCAGACTCAGAATTTACACAAGCACTTACAAAATGCAGACTGAACTAGGCATCCTTATTGAGAGGAATTTTATTGGACTTTCTAGGACCTAAACCTAACAGATTAATGACTCTCTAGGTTTGACCCTGGTATGGTATGCACATGAGAATTTACAATGGGTTCCTAGCAAATGCCACAAGGTTTTCCAAAAGTAGGTAGCAAAAGGAATAGGCTTTAAAAGCTCATGCATCCTAGTAATCTCATCAAAATGAAACTTAATGGCTCTAAAATTATGATAAGACTCAGGGAAAGGCAGGAAAGGAATCCGAGACTTGGGATAATTTAGGGGAATCTTGAAATAGACCTTGGTTACTCATGATGACCTTAAGATTAGAATTTTGATCTACAGGCGGGATGCTTCTAGGTAGTTGAAGGTCATCAGGAAAGTCTTCTAGAATAATGATTGGGTTCTTCTCAGGTACCTGAAGGAGTTCTTGTGTCGAAGCTAAAGTATTGGGTTCTTCCTGAGGGCATTGTCTTACGGGAACCAAGTCCTCACTAAATTTTGGTTGTTCTGATATTTCAGGACTAGGCTCAATAATCTTTTCTTTACCAAAGGTTTCCTCAGGTAAGGTACTAAAGTTGTTCTCTTCACAGTCTTCCCCTTCATTTTCATCTATTAAACTTATGTCGGTCTCATACATATATTTACTAGGTTCAAATTTGCCTTCTTCCTTCCCTAGCCCTTCAGTTTGAGGATACCCTAAGTCTTGAGTATTCATGAACTCAACTTGTACTTCAGGGTTCTTACTCCTATCATTCATATGAGCTAATGGAAAGTAGGAGTTGGTTGGTCTAAGGAAAATTGTTTAGCCAGCATTTGGTTCAATTGGGCCATTAATCATTTAGGCCTTTCAGCATGGTTTCAAGATTCGGGTCCATGGCTACACTGGACTGGGCTTGGATTGGTGAATATGGTGTCCCTCCTCTAGTTGTCATGCATGCAATGGACTCAAGCTCGAGCTAAGGTTTCCTAGACCTAGAGCACAAATTAGAGGTCTAATTAAGTGAACCAACTAGCTAGTGGTACTTATGGGACTTAGCCAGGTAGGTGGTGGGGAGTGAAGGTCCCTGATTGCCAACCTTAGACACCAATCTGAGATTGGCCAGGTAGGCAGACCAAATCACAAGCCCTGATGCACCAATCCTAGACACCAAGCCAGTAAGCACACACCAATTAGCTGACACAGTTAACTTGACCCTAACCTGAACCCTACTTGTTGGTGTCCCTAACCCACTAGGGCAATTAACGTTCTACTCATTTTAATTAATGGGCTGGGATAGATATGCTGGTTGGTGATTTTTGGGCTAGGGACAGGTGATGAAACCCTGACCCTATGTCAAATTGATGCCCTTAATTTGATTTCCCATAAGATGAATGAAATGCAAAGGTGTTGTAGAAGTGTGTTGCAGTTTGAAAGTGGTGTGGAAAACGTGATGAAAAAAATGTCCAAAATTTTGAAAAATTCACAGAGGATTCATAACTTATATGTTTCAATGCAGATAAAAGGAATTTTAAAACTAAAATCTGTACTACTCTAAGCAGATCCTACAATGAAGATAAATTAAAATGACAGAACAGAACCCTAATGATAGTGTCAGACTACAGAAATTTTCATTTTTTTTATAATTTTTTTCTGATGATAAAATTTAATATGGTGATAACTGACTTAAAAAGGAACAAGAAAAAAAATATTTCAATAAAAAATTAGTGACTTGCCTTTGGAGCTGTAGGCAGATTACAGTAAATAGATGCAAATTTTCAGAAAACAGAACCTAATCAAACAAGTGCAATGGCTTACCCAAAACTTCAATCTAAAAATTCATGTCCGGCCAGGGCTCATTATTCCCATGGGTCGTGAGTGTACTGGAGTACACCCACTCAGGAGGCGTGAATTTTAGATCTTGCTTGGATTTAAAGAAAACTATTCTACCCTAATGCAACCATGCTCTGATACCAATTTGATGCGGCAAGCATATGATTAATGATTTGATTAGTGTATGTAGAGCAATGAAACCTAATTACATTAGCATTGTACTCATCATAATAAGTCTTAAGGATTACATGAAAAGGGACTTTTACTTGATTAGACACAATCCTAAATTAAGAAGGAAGAAGATCTAGATAATAGGGGCTAATGATTGTGGACTTACCGTGATGAGCTTTCCAACCTTCTTTTGATTCATACCTTGAAACTACCAACGCTCAGAACTGAAGAACCTTGGATAACAGAGATCAGAACCCTGACTTGGGCTTCAGCTTGTTGGTTCCTTGTCAAGGAAGACCCTGCTTGCAACTCGAAAACCTCGAAGGACCCTGCACATAAAGAATAAGAGTTAAGGAAGAAGAAAGGCATGCATATGGAAGGGATGGAAAATTTGTGAGCAAAGAAAGAGATTTGAGATGGCCTGGCCGACTCCAAGGCCTTCTTCTTGACTTGGGCATTGGATGCTTGGAAGAGAGAATAGTTTGGTGTGGAAGAGGGGCTTAGAGACAATCACTCAAAACATAAAACTTCAATTCAACTTCAATTTCATTAATCTCCAAAAATCAAATCCCTCTTTACAATGGGGCGTCCAAGGCTTTTTAATAGCCTTACAAAACTTTGAAATTTGAAAACTCCCCAAATTGTGAGGATTACAAGGGAGGTTGGAGGATATGGGCCTTGTTACATGGGATAAGGAGAAATTCATGGAGATTCTCCCCAATTGTGGAGGATTACAAGGGAGGTTGGAGGATATGGGGCCTTGTTACATGGGATAAGGAGAAATTCATGGAGATTGGGTAGTTTCTTTGAATTAAAATGCTTGGTCGATCTCCCCTTTAGGGGCCCATTTGAAGGTGACGTGGCTGATGATGTGGCATCCCTGGTGGCTGCTTTGTTGGCATGGTGATGTGGAATTCTAGCTTGGTGGACCAAGGTCTTGATTTGGAAGCTCCAAGTGGTTTGGTGAACCTCAACTTGAAGTAGCTTGGACTTGATTTAAATAAACCTAATAGAACTCTAATTGAGTTCTTATTTGAACCCAGATTGAGACAGGACATAATTACAGGACTCGATTGGACATAATTACAGGATTCATGAAATTGAAACTAAGTAATTACAGGACTCTTGAAAGTAAATTGCCCTTTACAAGAAAAATTTAACCTAGCGATTTTCGATCCAAAGTGGAATCAGGTTAACCTTATTTGAGTAAGGTTTTATTCTGATTCTGCTTCTGGTGTCCACACCATGAACTTCTTCTTCCAGACTGCTTCCTTGGCGGCTTCACTGACAGCTATGTATTCTGCCTCTATGGTTGAGTCAGCTACAGTCTGCTGTTTGGTACTCTTCCAACTCACTGCTCCACCATTTAGGGTAAAGACATATCCCGAAATGGATTTGCTATCATCAGGGTCTGATTGAAAACTATAATCAGAATAAGCTTCTAGTTTAAGATCAGAACCACCATAAACCAGAAAATATCCTTAGTCCTTCTCAGGTACTTAAGAATATTTTTAACTGCTTTTCAATGATCCTCTCCTGGATCAGCCTGAAACCTACTGACAATGCCTAAAGCATAGCCACATCAGGCCTGGTACATAACATGGCATACATTATGGACCCTATTGCCAAAGCATAAGGTATATAATTCATTCTATTTCTTTCTTCAGGTGTCTTAGGAGACATCCTTTTAGAAAGATGTATGCCTTGACTCATAGGAAGATAACCTCTTTTACTTCCATCCATGCTGAATCTTTTCAGCACTAAGTCAATGTACCTAGATTGGGATAAACCTAGCATCCTCTTAGATCTATCTCTAAGATCTTAATACCTAGTATATAGGATGCTTCTTCCAAATCTTTCATGGAAAACTGGTTTGATAGCTAAACCTTGACTGATTGCAACATTGGGATATCATTTCCAATGAGGAGTATGTCATCTACATACAGAACCAAGAAGACTATGGCACTCCACTAGTCTTCTTATACATAGGGTTCATCCACATTTTGATAAAACCAAACCTTTTAATATGTTCATCAAAGTGGATGTTCCAACTCCTTGAAGCTTGCTTTAATCCATAAATGGATTTTTTTAGCTTGCATACTTGATTAGGTTTATTCTTTGAAATAAAACCTTCTGGCAGTGACATGTAGACTTCTTCCTCAAGGAAACCATTGAGGAATGTAGTCTTCACATCCATCTGCCAGATTCGTATTATGCTGCTATAGCAAGTAAAATCTGAATTGATTTAAGCATGGCAACAGGTGAGAATGTTTCATCATAATCAATTCCCTGTTTTTGTCTAAAACCTTTAGCCACTAATCTGGCTTTATAGGTTTCAACTTGGCCATCAGCCCCAATCTTTTTCTTATAGACCCATTTGCACCCAATAGGATTAACACCCTCTGGTGCATCGACAAAGACCATACTTGGTTTACATACAGAGTTATCTCAGATTCCATGGCTTCTTGCCATCTATCTGAATCAGTACTCAAGATAGCTTCCATATAGGTCAGAGGTTCATCATTCTGAATGACTTGGGCTTCATTATTTTCAATAATAAACCATACCTCTCAGGTGCCCGTGGCACTCTATCAGACCTATGGGGAGGAGTTTTGTGTTCTGATTCTGTCCTAACTATATGTTCAAATGGTTGAGAACTGTCTATCTGTGTTTCTTGTACTTCTCCAAGTTCAACAGTTCTACCATTGCCCTTTTCTAAAATGAACTCCTTTTCTAGAAAAGTGGCATGCCTGCTGACAAAAATCTTTTATTCAGTAGGATGGTAGAACAAATATCCTCTACCCTTTCTAGGATATCCTACAAATAGACATTTATCCGCTCTAGGTTCCAACTTATGTCCAAAATTTTTTTTAACATAAGCTGGACATCCCCATACCTTAAAATATTTAAGATACGGTTTCTTTCCACTCCAAATTTCATATGGAGTACTAACAACGGATTTAGAAGGTACCTTGTTCAGAATATAAACAGCAGTTTCTAGGGCATGACCCTAGAAGGAAATGGGTAAATTTTGAAGCATATCATGGATCGTACCATATCTAATAAGGTACGATTCTCCTCCTTTCAGCTATACCATTTAGCTGTGGTGTATAAGGAGGGGTCCATTCAGAAAGAATTCCATTGACTTTAAGATAGTCTAAAAACTTCGTGGATAAGTATTCTCCTCCTCGATCAGAACGAAGAACTTTAATACTTTTCCAGTTGTTTTTCGACCATACTTTGATACTCCTTAAATTTATCAAAGGCTTCAGATTTATGTTTCATAAGATACACACATCCGAACCTAGATAAATTATCTGTAAAAGTGATAAAATATGAGTATCCTCCTCTGGCTTGAGTTGTCATTGGACCACATACATCAGTATCTATAAGTCCTAATAACTCAGTTGACCTTTCTCCATGTCCAGTAAATGGAGTCTTGGTCATCTTACCCATGAGACATGATTCGCAAGTTCCTAATGATTCATACTCATAAGGATCAAGGAATTTTTCCTTGTATAACTTGCTTATCCTAGACTCATTAACATGACCAAGTCGATGATGCCAAAGTAAAGTATCATTAAAGTCTTTTCTTTTTCTTTTTTTATTGACAAGAAAAACACTATCATTGGAAGAAAGAGTTAAGAGCCCATACTAAAATGCCGGAACAAATAATTTTATTAGATAACATTATCGAGCAACCAGTGCTCGTTACATCCATTACATATCCTTGTTTAATAACAAAGAATAGATATAATGTTCCTAATAATCTTTGGCATATAGTAATAATTTTCT
The DNA here is from genome assembly GCA_021397845.1 of Areca catechu. NCBI lineage: Eukaryota > Viridiplantae > Streptophyta > Magnoliopsida > Arecales > Arecaceae > Areca > Areca catechu. Next base: position 77,222,409 of record CM038042.1, on the reverse strand, counting down.
AACTCCAAGATCTTCCCTGAAGGCAACTTCAGAATATAGGTCCCTACAGCTTCTGCTTGGATGATATCACCACTAGCACCGTAGAGATTGAAGTCACCTTTCTTCAATACTTTAAGCTTGTGGAGGTCCTGCAAAGATTTGCATATATGGTAACCACAAGCGGTATCCAATACCCAAGTATTTGATATAGATGAATTTAATGTCAATATAGCATGTATCTCATACATACCTTTTGGTGCATCTGCCGCACCAGGCTTCACAGTTGCAAGGTAAGCCTTGCAATTCCTTTTCCAATGTCCCGCTTTGCCGCAAAAGAAACAGGTTGACTGTTTTGAGGCCTTCTTTCCTTTCTTATTCTTATTGATGCCACCCTTAGGGTTTAACCTCCTATTAAAACCCTTTTTGCCTGATTTCTTCTTATTGGTCTTATCAACAAGAAGAAGTGGAGCCTTTCCTTTCTTAATGTGGCTCTCTGCTATTTTTAACATATTTAACAGCTCAGGCAAGGAAGTGTTCAGTTTGTTCATGTGATAATTCAAGACAAATTGAGAAAATGACTCCGAGAGTGATTGCAGGATTAAATCCTGATTCAGCTCCATCCATAATAAAACCTAATTGACCCAATCTTGTGATTAAGTCAATTACCTTCAGAACATATCCTGAACAGATGTTCCCTCTGTCATCCTAGCATGGAATAACTGCTTAGATATTTTGTATCTAGCAGCTGCTTTGTTCTCCATAAAGCTCTTTTAAATTGAGCATTATGGATTGAGTATCCATGCTTTCATGCTGCCTCTGTAACTCATTGGTCATAGAGGCCAGTATGATACACTTGACAGTGAGGGAGTCATTCTGCCACATTTTGTATGTGGCCATATCTTCCCGTGTGGCATCATCCCCTAGTGGATTAAGACTAGGGGTATCAAGAATATAAGAAAGTTTTTCTGAACTCAGTATAATCTTTAAATTTCTCAACCAGTCCACATAGTTTGGACCAGTCAGTTTGTTGGTATCTAAGATACTTCGCAGTGATAATGAAGATGCCATTTATCTACATTTAATAAAGAACAATACATAAGCAAACAACCATGAAATGACTTACATAATTAAATTAGGTCTTCAATTTAATTATGTCTCCCACTATTTTATCAAAAATCATAGCCCTCACTATGATAATCGAGAAAAAATCCTGATCGATTTTTCTTAGTGAGATTGAGATCCTAATAACTTATAAAGATCTTGCAGAAAACACAACAAATCTTTTATAAGCTCAAAGGTAGGAAACTCTTCCAATTATATCTCATATAATTCTCAAAAATAACTTGGCCTCTAGAACATTATTAGTCTTGCAGAAAACACAACAAACCATAATGTTCTAATTAAGTCAAGACCCTTTCATTTCAATACAGTCAGTACTCAAATATAATGCCCTTGCAGATAACACAACAAAGCATTATACTGAATATACTGTAAGCATATCTATGCACTAGATTAGTATTATGTCAATCACCATATTAGGTCTTGCAGATAACACAACAAACCTAATGTGGTTCATAACACAATAATGATCCAGCATGAAGGAAGGCCAATATATAGTATTTTTAACACTAAGCATTTTAGTCAAGATTTAAATATAATCAAATCGGCCAGGCAAGTGGAAGAGATGTGGGAGTCCCCCCGTTGCTTTCCTAGACATCAATAAAAATTGGCCAGGTCAGTCAATGGAACCAATTAAAAACCATAATTCTCTTTACCTTCCCAGAACCATCTTTCTAGACACCGAATGATCAATTGTTCATCATGACTAGTGATGCTTATTAGTTAAATATACTATGACTTAATATAATTTTTAAGAGAGGTTTTATAAAATTGCCAGCACATTCTTACAGAACATATCACAATCATATCATTCTGATAAACAAATATGTGCTAAGTGTGTCATCATACTAGGACAACCATTTACCACATAATGGATCCACCATTATGCCAGGGCAACCTTATTTCAGTATGATGACTTCAAAACTAATCATATCTCTATAATAATTAGGATTTGAGTGAAAAACCTAACTAGTGGCATACACCAAAACATATATGCAACCATAAATATGCAAAGTGTTATAGCATATTAGGACTTAAAAACCCTAATATGTAACACACAAAATATCATAGATTATAGTCCTAATTAAGGTGGCTCTGATACCACTGTTGGGTTCCGGTGCAACGCAGCGGAAGTGTAATTTCAAAAATGAAACTAAATTCACACCAAAAACCCTAAAATAGAAACTCCTTAAATAAGACTAGATCATATGATAAGCATATCTATGTAAATTAGGATTAGGGTACCAACCTGTAATCGCTAATTCCAACAAAAATTTGATGTTGAAGGGGCTAATTGAATTCACCAGGTCTCCAGGTGTCCGCCCTCCGATGGTGATCCACACAGAGCAATGATCAAGAAACTCTAACTTCTTTTCAATGGTCCCTCCAATTGAGTTCTTCTTCCTAGAACTCAATTGTTCGGATTATGGCTTGAATTCTTCCACACAAGAGGTAGCCTCCCTTTCCTTGATCTCTTCTCCTCCTTCCACTAAGACCTTGGCCCTTTAGACACCCTTGTCTTGAAGAAAAGACCTTGTCCTAAGAGGACATAGGCTTGTCTTAAGTTGGAGGAGAAATTAAGACAATAATGTCTTAATGTAAGAAAGAAGGAATAAATTAGAACTTCTTTCTTTCCTTTACCGTCGGAGACTTTTACTCTTATTCTTGTTCAGTAGCAGAGTTTCGACAGAGGTGTACTCTGTAAAGGAAACAGTGCAAGAGCAAGAAAAGAATAAAAGAATCTTTAGGAGAGGAAGAAAGAAAAACATTACCTTGTTCTGATTTTCCCGACCCTTTATATAGATCTCAGATAGGTGCCCACATCTCTCCATGAACTCCTTCTCATGCCCTTCTCAATTTCTCACGCCCCATCCTCCTATCTCACGGCCTTCCAGATTAAATCCCATGGCTTTTCTTAAAGAAAAAATGCGGTGTTTTAATAGGAAAGGAGTCGCGACTTTTCATCTCCGAAGAGATGTTTTCGTGCACCCGGCAGGAAACAGCGACTTTTGTCTTTCTTAAAAAACTTCCAGCCGTTGGATTCCCATCCAGGGGGACAAGTGGTGCACTATTTCTTAAGAAAGGAGGCCGCCCCATCTTAATTCATAGGAGAATTAAGCGGGGCGCGCCAAGAGTCCATAAGCGCATGGACTCTTGGCATTTGGCATGAAAATGCAGGGGGCGGGTGAGGAGGCTACCCTAGTTACATGGCTAGCCAATAGGGTTAGTCATAATTCCTATTTTCATAATTAGGATCTAATTAGCTCCAATTAGAACCCAAATTGAACCAATCCGGAACCCTAAATTCGAATCTGATTCGAATAGAAGCTAGGGTTTGCAACACCTGCTAGAGTGTTATCCTGCAAAGATGATTTAATCACAAATTAAAGTCTTGATCAATCCTCTTAAGTGTGTGACCCATTGGGTTCCACATCTAGCCAGCAGTGGGTTCGAATACAAGTTGACATAATTTGATTAGAACTCTTTCTAATCGATTTAGGTCAAACCGGGCTTACCCGATTTGATAATCAATTAGGACTCTTCCTAAACTTAAAATGATCTTTGAATTTGATTACCCCACAAGACCAAGATTGCATCTAGCAATGTGTCATGTCTACCCGAAGAATATAAAAATCAAGTGAAATACCAAAATTACCCTTCAGTAGAGAGTTACCGTACAATTAAATCTTTCGATCAGCCTGCACCCAAAATATAACTATAGATATGGATATTGTCCAATCCCAATATTGTATTTATTTCTAGCTCAATCTTATATTGATGATTCAATTATCTTGATATTAGAAACCATCTCTAATATCTTTACTTTGATCAAAGATTTCCTGAATCATCATCCGATTGTTAACTAGCTGGATGCAATCTCCTCTTACTAAGAGTGATCGATTCCTTGTTGACCTACTCATTACCTTCATATCCAATTCACCATTCCCAGTATCAATCCTGTGCATGACTCATTGTCATGATTAGGATTGAACCAAAGCATGGGTTCATGTATATAAGGTACTTATGGTAGTCTCAGTCAAAGGATTACTTGTACCACTCCCACTATGAAACCTTCTATTGACATGTAGCTAAGACTCCATTAGATGTTCTCAAGTTGGATCAAATCAGTGAACTCATTCTTCAATGAGCACCCACATCCTAGTATTAGTGTCATACACAAGTGACTGTGAGAGCAGTCACCCTTTCCAGTATACATGGGATGTGCTAGTCTTACCGGAAAAACCTGATCCCCTACTCAGGTTCCTTTGACTAGGATTACTTTAGATTAAGGTTTAAGATTTTAGGTCTCACTGGTATGATCTCATCATAACCTTAAAATCATAGCCCTAATCTATGGGGTTCATCATATAATATAAAACACAGCGTATGATGAAAAATAATGCCTTTATTTAGAAAATTGTCAATTACAATGGTTTGGGAGTTACAACATAGATTGGCTTGTAGGGCATATCCCTTTCACTTTTATCACTTTTCTAGATGGATACTTTGGTTACAATCCGATTGCTATAGCCCTAAAAGATCAAAAAAAGATGATATTCACCTGTCTATATGGAACCTTTACCTACAGACGTATATCCTTTGGCTTATGTAATGCACATTCCACTTTTCAAAGATGCATGATTAGTATTTTCTTAACCATGGTCAAATGGTTCCTTGAGATTTTTATGGATGACTTTTTTATCTTTAGGTCTCCTTTTTTGAATGCATATGTCACCTCAGACTAGTCTTAGGGAGATGTAGAAAAAGCATCTTGTACTAAATTGAAAAAGTATCTTTAGGTCTCTTTGGCCATGTGATTTCAAAGAGGGGTATAGAAGTAGATACAGTCAAGGTAGATTTGATCACAAATCTTCCCCTACCTAAATTAGTCAAAGAAATTAGATTATTCCCTGGGCATACTAGATTTTATTGGAGATTTATCAAAATTTTAACAAAGTTGCTCAACCATTAATTAACCTATTAGCCAAAGAAGTTAAATTTGACTTTACTTCTAAATATATCAAGTCTTTTGAATATTTAAAGAAAGAATTACCTTGAGAAAAAGCGCATCAAGTGCGAAGAGTAATCTTTACGGATAACATGGGAGACCCACTGACAAAGCAGTTGAGCTAATAAAAGATTGAAGTCTACCTTGAAACGATGAGACTTAGATATATGGCCAATTGACTTTAGTGCAAGTGGGAGATTGTTAGTTGCATGCCTTAGAAGCCAAATTGGCATGACACATGGTAGCTTTTCTAAGATATATTTTTGTACTTAATTTATTAAAATCATTAAATGGGCTTTATTCTTTTCATTCATATTAATATTTTTTAGATCCATCCATGGAGTTAATAGATAATGACACATTCTCATGAGTTGAGAATTTAAGACATGTGCCATTATAGATTAACTCTTAAAAGCATCCGATCATTGAATCATCATGAGGATGGTGATCAATCCATCAAGATCGATGCATCATTGCCATCCTTCCAGGTAGACAAGTCTTGAATCTATAGTAAAGAGACCCTGGAGTGAGAGTGCAAATTATTTTTTGTTAACTATGGTATTGAGCATTACCAAGTTCGAGAAGTTACATGGATGTCTATCACTCATCGGTGACTTCTTAAATGCTATAGTTATATGAGTAATTCCTTGACGTGCGATATCTTGGCTACTCACAATGAGGTTGCTGTGGTTTGATAGTATATAAATATGATCCCTAACCATTTAGAACCTTGTGGTATTTGTTGGTTACAGTAGCTTCACCATAGGAGTAGGGTGTTTACTTATTTGGGATCTATCAGTCTTAGTAGTTAAGGTATAATCTTATATAACCTAATTGGCTAAGTCCTTGAGCTATGGCCATATTAGTATGATATTGAAAAGAGTTTTCATGGAAATCATAATTAGACTAGAGATAAATTAAGCTTGACATACGATGAATTCTTAAGATTTGACGAGTTTCCATGACCTGAATCTTGTCAAGATTTTGATAGAGAAATTTGATCATACAATAACTACACCTAGGGATTTTTTTCTATTCTACTGGGTTGCCAGTACATACTGCTAGGTATCATTGATAGATTATGAGAGCTTACTAGGATCATTTTCAAATCAACAATTTAAGTTAGGGTTAAACTGAAATTATTTTAGTTTATTGGAAGAGTTTCAATGATACTATTGTAGAGAATGTAGTATATCTCACTACCAAATGAAATAGAACCTGAGCAATCACACACGATAGGAGTTGACCTAACCATAAGTATGGATCTATGTAAAAGTTATATATTTAGTACCTGCTAATTTTGGTACTTGTTGAAATTAGCATCTACAATTTTAGTACTTGCTAATTTTAGCTGATATCTATTTACAAATATTATAATAACTTTTTAATTTTATTTTAGTAAATTAAATCATATTTAATTATTATTAACTTTATTTAAAGTTAATTGGATTGGTAATTCAAGTTTGACTTAAATTTTTGACCTTGTCAAATCAAGGCAATAGCCTTTTTTGATTTTGGTTGAATCTAAGTATGAAAAGGTTTCAAACTCAAACAAAAATTAGTCAAAATTGACTAGCAACTAGGAGACATAGTTGACTGGGTTTTTCTCTCTTATGTCATGTAGAAACCAAGATGAAGGCATGGAAAACGTGTGCCTTCTCTTGGTGCATGTGGTAAGAAGAGGAAGGCACCAAGTTGGCACCCCTATTTTTCATATGGGCTCTCTCTCCTACTAGATAAAATTGGACTCTTATCTAGATTTGAAGTTTGATCAAATTAGATAAGAAACCAATTTTATATAAATTTTAAAGAGTTATTTTTTTAGGAGATTTTCATGGTGTTTAAAGATGCAACAGAAACTAGGCTATGTAGAATTAATTCTGAAACAATTCCCTTCCAAAATTTGTCCCAATTTTTATCCTTCATGAAAAATGAGTATAATACCTCTATAGAAAGGTAAAGGTGAGAGTTTCTAGAAAAATATTAGAAAAATACTCTTTTACTTTTTTGATATTTAATTTCTTGAGAGAAAAGGGAGAAAGCTATGAGTTTTGGTTTAGACGAGAAGAAGATGGTCCATCTCTATGATTGAAGTAAGACCTATAAGGATCTAGAAATCTAAGGGTCTTGGTGTTTCAATGAAGAAGGCTCTGGGTAGTTACCATCAAAGGCCGGTGTGTGCATGGCTCCGACAAATCCCGACAGATCCAATACTAGAAGAGAGTTAAGCGATATAGGTAAGTGATCCTTCATCTATAATTTTATAAGATTTTAGATTTGATATTATTTTTGTTCTAGTATATTAAAAGGTTAAATAGATGATTTTTGGCTTAATTTAAATTTTCATGCTTGTGAAAATTATTTTTCATAATCTCTGCTTCCATTGCATCTAGGATTTAGAACCTAGACTGCATGCTAGTCATCTATGAATGAATCCTAATTGGATTTAATTAAGTTAATTGGATCTAATTAGATTGGGTTCAAGTTGTATAAATAGGATAAACCAAATTTGATTTGGATATGGACATATTTGGATCAAGTCAAGTTTGAAAATCCAACTTAGAGCCATACTCTCTGTCCACTTTTGTTTCTTCATGCAAAATTTAGAATTGCATGAAGAGATCCCATTCTAATTCTTGTTTTGTCACCCTACCTTGGATGTATTTGGATGAGGATTAGTTGGGTTTAAATTTAGATGAATTTTAAATTTAATTTCTTAGGAGTTTGAATTGGTTTAAACTTCCTAGCCTTATCCTTATCCATTTTATCCTAATCTCCTCTTTTCCTCATGCTTTCTCCAAGCAAATTTAAGATGGATTTTTTTTATGGGCAAAAATTTTTTGGGAGAGAAATTTACCATGGATTTTAAGAAGGGATCATCCAAAAAATAATAATAATTGGAGTTGGCATGTGGAAATTTCAGGCATGGGTATTTCATTACTGGCACTAGGTCTTAAAGAGATAGAGAAAAATAGAGAAAGTCTACATCTTGTTTTTATTCTTCCACCTCTTAATCCTCCTTAATCTCCATCTCTTCTTCTTCTCAAAGGGTTTGAGAAGTTTCAAAGAAGAAGATGAATCAGCCATCTAGTGGCCTTCGTGAGAAACTAGCAATCCTAGAAGGTTGATCTACTTCAAGGCTTCAAGTGGACTTACTGTAGATGCTGAGTACCCTGTGTTGCTATGTGGTAATCCAAAGAACTCATGGTCACATTCATCAGCAATAGAGATCAGTGAGCCATGCCGAGGTATGAGATTTAATCTCATAGTTTTCATAGATTTGATCTATAATGTGCATTAATAAGATTGATGCATGTTGATTTTTAAATTTTAGTATTTACATACTTTACATTTCATGTTTAGATCCTTAGTAGGTTTTAGATTAAATCTAATACATATTTTTTTTTTATTAAAAGGGTTTTAATATGATATGCTATTGCTAGAAAATAAAAAAAATTAAAATGCATGCATGAAACCCTCCCCAATTTCCATTAGTGGTAATAGAGCTGGTTGCATGACATGATTTGTATATAGTTTCTTGCACATGTGATATATTTTAAATATGAGTAACTACTTTTGATTGGATTAATAACCATGGTTGTCTGATCATAGAAACAAAGTAGGTTTAAAGGCTCTCTCTTTCCATTTCATGAGCTCTCCTATGATATGTAGGGGTGCTGGTATGATCTTATTCCATGAGCAAGAGAAGTGAAAAGAATCTCCTTGAAATTATTTTAATATTTAGATCTAGTTTTTAGTGATTTAATCTTAATTAATTTTTGCTATTTATTATCTAAAATTAAGCTATTATAATTGATTTTATATTTAGAATATAAATCATAACATAAATTTTAGCATTAAACTATATCATACAGTATAAATCTAAAAGTATTTAATATGTATGAGATGCATATAAATTATTTAAATCTAAATTTATTATAATTAATCTTAATTAATTATTAAAATTTGGTGCGGGCACCAGACTCAGAAGAATACTTCAGAGCTCCATCTGGATCTCTGATTAACCTTGCCCAAAAATTAGGGTTTTTGTTTGTAATAAGAGTTGACTAGATCAACTCAATTAGCTTGAGTCTATATTACCTGCATTTTATTTTGTTGAGTCATGTTGACTCAGTAGTGGACTAGGGCTTCAACCTGGGGTGTTACATTTTCTCCCAAGGCCAAGCAAGTGGGCACCACACTCCCAGCCACACTCCCAGCCATACGCCTGAGTCCAGGGGGCGCCATATCTACATCCAGCAGCCTTTGGTCCCCACACCATAGATAGCAGCTTCCTTATCTCATGCGCCAGTTGAGGAGAAATCCACCAGGAATCCACAAATCAAGGGGCGGCCAAGACTTTCCCAAAAGAACCAAAGTAAGAATGGGAAGAAATTCACTTGGAGAGAACTTCAAGGAGGCCCACTACCTGCCAAAAAAATCCAAAACAAAGATGGGAAGGACCTTGACTTAGGGAGGAAGAAAAGGAGGAGTCCAAAAGAGTTGATCCATGGAAGGAAAGAAATCCTCTCTTGAAGACCCAAGCAAGGAGGCGCCATCTACCTGCCTTTTATAACCCAAATCAATTTTTTTTGGTACCTTGGCCGACCATATGTGTATGAATTATCCTGATTTGTAGATCCCCTCCTTTAGTCCCACATGGGAAGATGTAAACCCTACTCTCTTGTAAAGCCCTATAAATTAAACCCCTCTTATAAGTTTAAAAAATATAGATGAATGAAACCAAATTTCTTTTGTGAGCAAACTTCGTGTTTTCTCTCTTCCGCACTTGCATCCAGGTGTTGAGCTCCGTAAGGGAGTAAATCCGGGTTCCCCAGGAACCTTGAGGAGGTGTGAGATCTCCAAAACCCCAACCCTAGTTTGCCACTTCACTCCCAAACCCTAGTCGCCCATCACCCTTCTCTTTCCACCAAGCCCTAGCATATCCCACCTCTCACGGCCATTCTCTCCAAGTCCAGGCCGACCACCAGCATCAAGCTACAGTCCGGGTACTTCAGATCCAAAGCTCTTTCCAGAGGGAGTCGAATCAGCCTTCAAGAGAATCCGGATCTCAGCGACATCAGCCTTCAAGTTCTTCGAACTGGTAAATCCTCCCCTGAGTCTCTGAATCCCTCACTTGTTTTTCTTCTTCCCAGATCTTGAGTCCAGGAGAAGCCGACCAAACCACAAAACCAGTATTGGAGGATCCATTGCGAAGATAGCCGAATCCGAGGATCCAACAATCTGCTCAAGAGAGTTCCTCCATCCAAATTCTGAGAAGATCACTGTCTGGTTGGTAAACCATCTCTCCTCTCTATTTCTGTTCTGTTGAAAGTTCAGAGCGAAACCCTAGGTCTAGGAGTTTCTCAACCCCCAGCGATCCGTTACTTCTGAACTACTCTGATAACCTAGTTCTTCTAAATTGTGCTTTCAATCATTACCTAGTTTCCTTCAACTTAGTTTAACTTTACTTTGAGTCGAAGCCAATTTTGAAATATATATAAAAAAAAAAAAAAAAAAATTAATCTTAATTTACTTCCGCATACGCTTCTTTGTTCTTTGTTCTGCATCATATTTGGTATCAGAGCCCTGTCTAGGATTTCTGTTTTGATTGCTTGTTTGAGTCTCTCTCTTTTTACTTTGTCTGCTCGAAGTAGACTCCCCAGACGTCCGGTCCTAGGAACAAAGCGAGGTGCAAACCTCCTCTTCCCATTCCACGGGGTGTTCCTAGGGCGTGTAGGGGATCCGTTGGGTTATAACTTCGTAGCAGGAATTATAAACGGGGAAGTGCTCTGTTTTCAGCCCATAATTATCCTGTTGCAGGAATTATTTTTCATTTCAAGTAACTCCAAATTCAGTAATTTTTATTTTGATGAAACCAGTATAATTGAGACTATTTTGCTTAATTTTCCTGTGATTTATTGGTTTCCGTGGGATTTTTGAGAATTAAATTACTGCAACTCTATTTTTGTGTTCTGCAATCCAATTATTTTTGAGTGTTCATCTCTTAATTCATCTTAAGGGCATTTGAGCATCTAAGATAAGGGGGGAGTTGATAACCTCTCCTTAGCCCAAAACCACCACCCACTCATTCGAACCTAAGCCTTTAATCTAAAAATTGATTAGACCTAATTTGCCCTAGTGGGCTAGGGACATCAACAAGTCGGGTCAAGGCTAGTGTTGAGTCAGTTTGTCTGGTTACTCTGTGTGTGCTTTGTACTCAGTGTCTAGAACAGTGGTTCAGGGATTCCATCCCGAAGGGCTGTGTGCTGGTCCACCTACCTGGCCAATCTCTGATTGGTGTCTAGGATTGGCATTCAGGGACCTAACACTCCCCTTACACCTGCCTGGCTGAGTCCTGAGTTACTACAGGCTAGCTTGCCACCCTGATAGGACATCTAGTTTGGGCTCTAGGTCTAGTTAACCCGTAGTCATTCAGTTGAGTCTCATTTTGTGTGTTTGCTTGCATCATGTCTACCCGGAATGGAGTACCCGGAATGGAGTGCCCTACCACCTGGTCAAACCCAACCTGATTTAGAGGCCATGGTTAGAGCTCTTACTGAGAGTATGAACAAACTGAGTCAGGATGTGACTACCACTGTGCCCAGTTTAAAGAACAAGTCCATGAGGATTTTGCCCAGCTTAGGGATCGAGTCCAAGTGCTAGAGGAACCTAGGCATCGGAACTGGACTCCTGACCCAGATTTTAATGTGCCTCAACCTCACCCACACCAAGAGCCTAGAAGACCTTTATACCGAGATCCTGAACCTAATCATAGGAGGCCTGACCCAGAACCTGAGGATAGAGATGATAGGTTCATTCAGAACATCAAGTTAGATGCACCCACTTTTGATGGTAGCTTAAATCCTAAGGTGTATTCTGATTGGGAGGGTGAGATGGACCAGTACTTTGAGTGGTATGCCATGTCTGAGGAGAGAAATTCAAGTTTGCCAAGATGAAATTAATACGTCAAGCTAGGTTATACTGGGGGAACATTGAGCTGACCACTAGGAGGCGAAATGTAGAGCCCATAACCACTTGGCAGGGTATGAAAGAGAAACTTAGAGACAAGTACCTACCCATTTCATACCAGCAAAATCTGTTAGACCAATGGCAGACTTTGAAACAAGGGAATCGATCTGTTTCAGACTACATAACCACCTTTGATGAATACCTAATAAGATGTGATGTGAGTGAAGCCCATGAGGTCACTTTGTCTAGATTTAGGGCTGGACTTAGGGAAGATATTAAGAGAGAGTTGTTTCTGAGAGAGGTTACTGACCTAGACCAAGCCTATCAGATTGCACTAAACATTGAGAAGTTTCAGAGAGGACCCATGCCTTCTAGGATTAGTGCCCTAATCCCAAGAAATGGACCTAGCCAGGTTACCCCTAGCAAGCCTAATCAGGGTATTCCCACCCCTAGGCCCATGGACAAAGGTAAGGCACCTGACACCCAGAGAACCCCTAGTATCATCTGTTTTAAGTGTCAGAAACCTGGTCATATCTCCAATCAGTGCACAGCCATAGCTTGTTTTAAGTGTCATAAGGTAGGTCATGTTTCTAGCCAGTGCCCTCGTAGATCCCTATATATAGAAGAGGGAGGAGAAGAGAATTTCGAGCCTAATGAGGAGTTTGAAGAAGAAGTTTATGAGGCCGGAATGAATTTGGTTGATGAGTATGAAGGAGAGGAAGAATCCACTGAGTCTGACCACTTAGGGGTTGTGAGATGCATCCTGTCCCAGACTAAAGTTCAGGAAGATTGGCGTAGGATTAACATCCTATAGACTTTCCTTAAACTAGGGGATAAGGTTTGTAAAATCATCATAGATAGTGGGAGCTGTGTGAATGCCATTTCTACTAGCACTGTCAAAATGTTAGGCTTAACCCCAGTTCCCCACCCCAACCCTATAAGGTTTCTTGGGTAGACTCTACCTCTATACCCATCCAGTCTAGATGTCAGGTCCAAATCCAAATGCAATCCTATCAAGAGAAGATTTGGTGTGATGTCTTGCCCATGGGGGTGAGCAGTATAATTCTTGGAAGACCTTGGTTGTATGATCATGATGCCACCCTCTTAGGAAAATCCAACACCTGTGTCTTTAGTTTCAATGGGAAGAAAATCACAATCCATTCAGTCCCACCTAAGGACAAGGTAGCTAAAGGAACCAGTAAGGTCAGAGAAATGAAGACTGGAGTGAACCTAATTAGTGCCAAGGATCTAGAACAAGAGATTCATAGTGGTTCACCCATTTGGATGTTGACTGCTAAGGAACTTAGGACTCCTACACCCTCAGAGCCTCCTCAGGAAGTTAAGCCTTTATTAGAAGAGTTTGAGGATGTTTTTCCCGAGGATCTGCCAGACCACCTTCCACCTCTTAGGGATATTTAGCATTCCATAGATTTAGTCCCAGGAGCTACATTGCCCAACTTGCCCCATTATAGGATGAATCCATCTGAGCATAAAGAGCTGCAAAAGCAGGTTGGCGAATTGTTGAGGAAGGGGTTCATTAGAGAGAGTCTTAGCCCTTGTGCAGTCCCTGCACTTCTAACCCAAAGAAGGATGGCACGTGGTGGATGTGTGTTGACAGTCGTGCCATCAATAAAATCATAATCAAGTATAGGTTCCCCATCCCTAGACTAGATGACATGCTTGATATGATGGCCGGTGCCATGGTTTTTTCTAAAATTGATCTCAAGAGCGGCTATCATCAGGGTAGGATTAGACCAGGGGATGAGTGGAAAACCGCCTTCAAAACTAAGGATGGTCTCTATGAATGGGTTGTTATGCCTTTTGGGTTGTCCAATGCCCCTAGTACTTTCATGAGGATTATGACCCAGATACTTAGAGCTTTCATAGGAAAGTTTGTAATGGTCTATTTTGATGACATCCTGATCTATAGTAAGACCCCTGCAGATCACCTAGGCCACCTTAGACAAGTCTGTCAAGTTTTGAGGAATGATAGTCTCTATGGTAATCTCAAAAAGTGTGAATTTATGACCAGTAGAATTATCTTCCTTGGATTTGTTGTAACCCCTGACGGCGTGGCTGCCGATCCTGAAAAGATTAGGTCCATAGTAGAATGGCCAGAGCCGACCAGTGTGCATGAAGTCAGAAGTTTCCATGGCTTGGCTACCTTCTATAGGCGATTCATCAAGGGGTTTAGTACCGTAGTGGCTCCTATCACAGACTGCATTAGGAAGGGAGAATTTCAGTGGACCAAAGCAGCCCATAAAGCCTTCCTCGATCTTAAGGATAGGATGACCCAGGCACCCATTTTGAGGCTACCGGACTTTTCAAAGGTATTGAGGTTGCCTGTGATGCTTCAGGAGTAGGTATAGGTGGAGTCCTAAGCCAAGAGAACCATCCCGTAGCATTCTTTAGTGAAAAACTTAATGATGCTAAGCTTAGGTATTCTACCTATGATAAGGAATTTTATGCAGTAGTGTAAGCTTTGCGTTACTGGAGACATTATTTACTACCGCAAGAATTTGTGCTGTTTTCGGACCATGAGGCTCTTAGATTCTTGAATTCTCAGAAGAAGCTTAACCCTAGGCATGCTAAGTGGGTAGAGTATATCCAGTCCTATACTTTTGTTTTGAAGCATAAGGCTGGGTCTGAAAATAAGGTAGCTGATGCCCTTAGTCGTCGATCTTTGTTGTTGAATTCTGTTAGGGCTGAAGTCATAGGGTTTGAGCAAATCAAAGAGGAATATGAGTTGTGTCCGGATTTTAAGACTATGTACCAGGATCTAACTCAAGGACCATCTAGTGAACATAAGGATTATTCCCTTTTAGATGGCTTTCTGTTCTTTAAGAATAGGCTTTGCATCCCTAGAACCTCTCTTAGGGAATTTTTGATTTGGGAAACTCATGCTGGAGGTTTAGCTGGCCATTTCGGAAAAGATAAGACCACCCTGGCAATTGAAGACCATTTTTTCTGGCCTAGCTTAAAAAGAGATGTAGCACACATTGTGGCTAGGTGTCGAACCTGCGCTGTTGCCAAACAACGAAAACAGAACACCGACCTTTATACCCCACTCCCTGTCCCAGATCGTCCTTGGCAAGATGTGAGCATGGACTTTGTGTTAGGTTTACCTAAGACCCAGAGGAGGCATGACTCCATCTGCGTTGTAGTAGACCGATTTTCCAAGATGGCCCATTTCTTGCCTTGTTCCCAAACATTTGATGCGTCTAAGGTAGCCACCCTGTTCTTTAATGAGATAGTTCGACTCCATGGCCTACCCAAGACCATTGTTTCAGATAGGGATGTTCGGTTCACTAGCTATTTCTAGAAAACCCTTTGGCATAAGTTACGGACGAAACTTAAGTTTTCAACTACCTATCATCCCCAGACTGACGGCCAAACCGAAGTAGTGAACCGTAGTTTAGGCAATCTGCTAAGGTGTCTTGTTGGTGAAAACATTAGGAACTGGGATTTGTACTTACCTAGAGCTGAATTTGCATATAATGACTCGGTCAATAGGTCTACGGGTAAGAGTCCATTTGAAATTGTGCATGGTTACAAACCCCACACACCTCTTGACCTAGCTCCTTTACCAGTCCACACACGGGTCTCTGAGTCTGCCGAAGTTTTTGCACAGCATATAAAAGACTTGCATAAAGAAATTCAAGCCAAAATAAATTTATGTAATGAAACTTATAAGAAATTGGTTGATTCTCAAAGGCGAGTCAAAACTTTTGACGAAGGAGACTATGTAATGATTAGGTTAAGGCCTGAACGGTTTCCTCCTGGAACCGTTAAAAATTACATGCTAGGGGAGCTGGACCATTTAGAGTGGTAAAGAGAGTAGGATCCAATGCCTATGTGCTCGAGTTACCTCTAGAACTAGGCATTAGCTCCACTTTCAACATTACAGACCTAGTAGAGTATAGGGAGCCAGCTGTGATTCCCAGTGAGGCTTTTGAACCTAATCCTGCTCTTGAGAGTGAACCTGACCCTGTGTGTCCACCAACAAATTGGCCTGTAAGGAAAGAGCAGATTGAAAAGATCCTGGATGATCAGGTTATCTCTACTCGTAATCGAGGATACCAAAGATACCTGGTCCGCTGGCTAGGAAGGCCAGATTCTGATGACTCTTGGATCTCCCGAGAAGAATTACAAGAGCTGGACCCAGACCTCTTGGAGAGATACCAGAGCCAACTTGATCCATACTCGATAGGGTCGAGTTCCTCCCACCCTGGGAGAATTGGTGCGGGCACCAGACTCAGAAGAAGACTTCAGAGCTCCATCTGGATCTCTGATTAACCTTGCCTGAAGAATTAGAGTTTTTGTTTTGTAATAAGAGTTGACTAGATCAACTCAATTTAGCTTGAGTCTATATTACCTGCATTTTATTTTGTTGAGTCATGTTGACTCAGTAGTGGACTAGGGCTTCAACCTGGGGTGTTACATTTTCTCCCAAGGCCAAGCAAGTGGGCACCACACTCCCAGCCATACGCCTGAGTCCAGGGGTGCCATATCTACTTCCAGCAGCCTTTGGTCCCCACACCATAGATAGCAGCTTCCTTCTCTCATGCGCCAGTTGAGGAGAAATCCACCAGGAATACACAAATCAAGGGGGCGGCCAAGACTTTCCCAAAGAACCAAAGTAAGAATGGGAAGAAATTCTCTTGGAGAGAACTTCAAGGAGGTGCCCACTACCTGCCAAAAAATCCAAAACAAAGATGGGAAGGACCTTGACTTAGGAGGAAGAAAAGGAGGAGTCCAAAAGAGTTGATCCATGGAAGGAAAGAAATCCTCTCTTGAAGACCCAAGCAAGGAGGCGCCATCTACCTGCCTTTTATAACCCAATCAATTTTTTTTGGTACCTTGGCCGACCATATGTGTATGAATTATCCTGATTTGTAGATCCCCTCCTTTAGTCCCACATGGGAAGATGTAAAACCCTACTCTCTTGTAAAGCCCTATAAATTAAACCCCTCTTGTAAGTTTAAAAAATATAGATGAATGAAACCAAATTTCTTTTGTGAGCAAACTTTGTGTTTTCTCTCTTCCGCACTTGCATCCAGGTGTTGAGCTCCGTGAGGGAGTAAATCCGGGTTCCCCAGGAACCTTGAGGAGGTGTGAGATCTCCAAACCCCAACCCTAGGTTGCCACTTCACTTCCAAACCCTAGCCGCCCATCACCCTTCTCTTTCCACCAAGCCCTAGCATATCCCACCTCTCACGGCCATTCTCTCCAAGTCCAGGCCGACCACCAGCATCAAGCTACAGTCCGGGTACTGCAGATCCAAAGCTCTTTCCAGAGGGAGTCGAATCAGCCTTCAAGAGAATCCGGATCTCAGCGACATCAGCCTTCAAGTTCTTCGAACTGGTAAATCCTCCCCTGAGTCTCTGAATCCCTCACTTGTTTTTCTTCTTCCCAGATCTTGAGTCCAGGAGAAGCCGACCAAACCACAAGACCAGTATTGGAGGATCCATTGCGAAGATAGCCGAATCCGAGGATCCAACAATCTGCTCAAGAGAGTTCCTCCACCCAAATTCTGAGAAGATCATTGTCTGGTTGGTAAACCATCTCTCCTCTCTATTTCTGTTCTGTTGAAAGTTCAGAGCGAAACCCTAGGTCTGGGAGTTTCTCAACCCCCAGCGATCCGTTACTTCTGAACTACTCTGATAACCTAGTTCTTCTAAATTGTGCTTTCAATCATTACCTAGTTTCCTTCACTTAGTTTAACTTTACTTTGAGTCGAAGCCAATTTCTGAAATATATATAATAAAAAGAAAGAATTAATCTTAATTTTACTTCCGCATACGCTTCTTTGTTCTTTGTTCTGCATCAAAATTACTGTTGATCCCATAAGTGATTTTGATGATAACCAAACATTGGAGCATGCACATATTTTTCTAACAACTCTTCAAGTGGTTTACAAGTTTTTATAGGATGTCTTATTTGTTTAAACTTCAACTCCTACATCTTTACTTCTTGTTTTGAGTTATGTTGTAATCTTATCTTGTAAAGAAAAATCCAATGAAAAAGTTAAGAAAAATCTATAAAAAGGGTTACTTCTATGAGTGTGTGTGCCTTAAATTTATTTTGAGTTGGTATGCATGAAAAGTGTAAGAGTGTTGGTGAGAGTTTTCTTGAAGTTTAAGTTGTAAAAATCTGAAGAAGTCACTCGAGCTGATCCAGTACAATGAAGAACCGACTCTAACTCATGGCACACAACAGTATTCTGGTATGCAGCAATCCGAGCCAACTCGAAGCAATCCGAGCCGACTCTAGTAAATCCAAGTCGACTGGAATAAGTCTGAGCTGACTCTTCCAGAGTCCAGTTTTGAAGTTCTCTGAGAATAAGCCAGTGAGCCGACCCGAACGAGAAAGAGCCAACTCTGCCATACCTAATTTTGAAAACCTGAGAAAGCGAGCCGACTTGAACTACAATGAGCTGACTCTTCCAGAGTAAAGATTTCAGAACCTGAGAGGAAGAGCCGACCAAAGTTCAAGAGAGTCGACTCCTTGAGTTCAAGATTTTCAAAGATGAAAGTTCAAGCCGACCCAAGCTGTCAAGAGCCACTCGTCTAGAGTGAAGTTTTGCACCTTGAGACAAAGAGCCGACTGCACTGAAGAACTAGAGACTCGATCTATTGACTTGAAGGATCAGAGCCAACTCGAAGGAATCTGAGCCAACTCGAATATCGTCTTCAGGTACATAATGGCTAGTTCTAGAATTTCATGTTAAATGCCAAAAAGTGCTCCAACAGTCATATGTCACATCCCAATAGTCTACAACATCTCAAGTTGTCTTGGAGTGATGGAAGAAGACCTTATATTTGAGGGTTTTGAACTTCCTTGAAGTTTTGATTAGAGAGTTCCTCAAAGTTTTAAAGGCTTTATTGAATATCCAAACCACCAACAAGGAAAAGAGCACAAGAGCTTTCAAGTCAGTCTTCAAGTCTTCACCAACTCTGATCTGAAGCTTGAAGCAATTTGGAAAGAAGCCACTGAAGCAATTAAAGCACCTTAAAGCACATTCAAGTGGACTTCTATCAAGCTATACCGGCAACTATCCGATAATTAGAGTTTGTCATTATTGTTGCATTTATTTTTCAATTCATTTCTGAATTGTTGGATTATTGGTGAGCTGATGTGGAACTAATATGCATGCGATTATTTTTGTGTGTTTTATATGTAGAGTTAAGTGATTAATTTCTAAAAATTAGATCAAAATAAGTTGTAGGGAATTCTATATGAATTTTAGAAGTCAAGTATGCAGATTAGGACCTAGAAAAGCAATAAAGAAGGATCACCGGGGTTGAGACACCTCGGTTAGGGCATGTTCTCATACAATAAAATTACTGGTGGCAGAAGGAGTGTACCTGACAATGTCTGAAGTGCCCGATGAAGATCGCAGTGAAGGGATCTGTCATTCCTCGATGGATGCGGCCTGGAAAATTGAGCCAAAGACCCACGGATACACGGCTTTCTGCTCGGTGGTCCGATTGAGGCTTGGCTGGAGTCGTTGGATTAGTAGGAACTTGGGGACCTGCAAATGACCTGTCAGGGGATAGAAAACTCAAAAGGAAACAAGGAAACAAGGGAAAAGAGCAAAGGGGAATAGATTTTTGGAGGGGGCGGCCAGGGCTCTGGGAGGATTGTTGGCGGCAGGAATTCTGTTGCTACACCAGGAAGATGAAAGCACCAATAAGCCCCATTAAGCACAAAGCAGGGTAGCACAAAGCAATAGAAGAGAACTCAAGTTTAATTCATATATCAAAATCAATCCTCATACAAGAGACTAGGGTCCTTTAAATAGACCCTTAGTCTTGGGTCCCAAGTAAGGGTACATTAGATATTACATAAGAATCCTTTTCCCTCTCAAACCCTATCTAGAAAATAAGAAAACATTAGGTAGAAAAAATCCCTAAAAATTCTCTTGACTTGATCAACACTCCAAGGATGCCTAGCGGGGTGTGTTGGGCTTCTAGGAGTAGCAAGGGGCCGGCCCAAAGGGGCTCGAGTGCATGGGTTTGGGCCTCTGGAATCTAGGGTGGCCTGGTAGCCAAGTAGCAGGAATATTCCCTGGTATCTTGCTTCTTTAGGGCTTGGGCTTGGCGCCTGGGCTTGATTTCTTTGGGCTAGGATGCAGATGGTCCTCTAAAATCATGGATGCCCTGGTCTATGAATTAGGGTTTCTGATTTTCCTCCTGGGATCTTCAAATCTTCAAGCTGGGTTGGACTTGGGCTATACTTCCATGTCTTCAATCAGGTTGGACTTGGTCTTCACTTGTATGATGTGGTCTTGAGTCTTCTGTATGCTTGGACATGACTCAAAAAAAATAAAATTAGCTCGATATTAGCTGACTAACATTGGACTGAACTAGCTCAACATGAGCTGACTAGTACAGAACTGAAATAACAACTCAAAAGACTCAAATAACAACTAAAATAGACTCAAATGGGCTAAGCCCTTATTACAGATGGACTCATAAATTATTGATCAATCCACTGAGGGTTGAAAAGCCTCTGTCTTATTCTGGTACCTCTGGCGTCCCCACCAATTCTCCGGGGTGGGAGGAACTTGACCCTATCGAGTGAAAATCATGCTGGCTCACATATCTCTTGAGGAGGTCTGGGTTGAGGCACTACAAGTCCTCTCAAGAAATCCATGAATCGTTCGACTCTGGCCGGCCTTACCATCAGACCAGGAAGCATTGATAGTCACGGCACTGGGTCGTGATGGCTTGATCATCCAGGATACGCTCGATCCGTTCTCCTCTCTAAGGCCAAATTTGTTAGTGGACACTTTGGGTTAAGGTCACTCATAACAGGAGGGGATAGGTCCAAAGGCCTCACTAGGTATCGCTGCCAGGTCCCTGTACTCAACCAGGTCTGTAATATTGAAGGTAGAACTAATTCCCAAATCCGAAGGCAAGTCTAACACCTAAGCATTTGATCCAACCTTCTCTATCACTTTAAAAGGTCCAGCTCTACGAGCATGAAGCTTCTTTTAGGCCTAAACCTAACCAAGATAGAATCCACTACAACAAATTCTTTGGTCCATCTTCGAGAATTAGCCAGTTGTTTCAAAATTAGTGCAGGTGGTGAACATGCTGGGCACATACAGACTCCAAACAAGATGATGCAAAGGACTCAAACCTACACATAACAGACTCGACTATGCATTCCTATAGTAGGAAAATTTATTGGACTTTTATGGGCCTAAACCTAAGAGACTATAGACTCTCTAGGTCTGACTCTAATGTGGTGTGCACAAGAGTATTTATAATGGACTCCAAGTAAATGCCATAAGGTCTTCCAAAAGTAGGTCACAAACCTAACATACTCACAAAATTGGTGTAACCGAATGACCTCAACAAAGTGTAATCAGAAAGTTTGGAAAACATTGAAAGCCTTAGGGTATGGTAAGAAATAAGAATCGAAGTCTTGGGACAATCCATTGGAGGCATGCAATAGACCTTGGTTAATAGGGGTGACCTTAAGATTTGAACATTGATCTATGGGTGACATAAGGTCCACTTGAAAGAGGGAGAATTTGGTCATTGCAAGCGCAGGGTCTTTAAGAAAGGATGGCTTAATCAGCTCAAGACAAAGGTTATCAGCTGGGGTTAAAGGAATGAACTCTTGATGAGAATGCTGAATGAGGTCCTGGGCTGAAACTAGTTCTAGAGTAGGATGGGGATCAGGTGGAAGGTCATCAGGAAGGTCTTTGGGAAGCTTATCTTGAAGGTCTTCTAAAATAATGTCTACTTCCTGGGATTGTTCCTTAGGGACCTCCTCTATGGACAACTCTAGTGGACCCTCACTTTCATCTACTAAGTTTGATCCTGGCTCGGGCACTCCTTCAATTTCTATAGTGGGTTCAGGATCCTTTTCTAGAAGTTCCTTAGTGATTTCAACCTTGGGTCCATCTTCATCATAGTTCTCAAAATCCTCTCCTTCGTATTCATCTGCTAAACTAGGATTAGCTTCATACACTTCTACCTCAGGTTCTTTAACAGGTTCTGGGATTACTTCCCTGCAAATTAATGGAATAGGAGTAGTAGGCTGATCTAAAGGAAGTCGACTAGGTTTGGACTTAGGCTCAAGGGAATTATCCTTATTGGACATAAATTGATTGATCCTGAGTTCCCTCTGATATAACTTGAATTCCCTAGCTAGGTGATAGGCTTCCTCTAGGTCCTTAATTTGACAATGATACAGCTCCCACGGATATCCCTATGCAGGCCATCCTGAAATCTAGACATGATCTTAGACTTAGGTTCGACTGTGTTACATTTCCTACTAAACTCGTTAAATTGGTCAATGTACTCAGACACAGTCATGTTCCCTTGTTTCAATTTGTACCATTGGTCTAAAAGTTTGTATTCATAAGATTCACCTAGGTACTCCTCTCTCAATTTACTTCTCATGGCTTTCCAGGCACGTATTTCTTTTCCCCATCGATAACATTCATCCTCAGTATATTTCCAGTGTTGCTTGGCACATTTGATTAACCCATGTGCAGCCAAACTAATTTTATCTAACTCTAACATCCCAGTATGCTCAAAGTGCTGATCCATCATATCCTCCCATTCAGTATACATCTATCTGAGGATCGGTCTTCCATCAAACTGGGGTACATAAGGTTGGGTGCTTCTATGGTCAGGTTCTAAGGATGGATCATGGTATGGGGTCCTCCTAAGGTTGGGCTCCCTATATGGGTCAGAGTATCGAGTTCTCCTAGGGTTGGACTCCTTATATGGGTCAGAATATTGGGTTCTCCTAGGGTTGGACTCCCTATATGGGTCAAAGTATTGGGTTCTCCTAGGTTCAGTATCATAATAAGGATCATGGTAAGGGGTTCTTCTAGGTTGAGTATCATAATAAGGGTCATGGTGAGGGGTTCTCCTAGGATTGGACTCCATGGTCACACTAGTTGAATTGGATTAAGTCTACTGGCATTGGGTTCCTAACCTAATGGTCTTGCAATCAAACACACACATTGACTCCTAAGCTAGTGCTCATGCAAGACTCGATTAAATCGACTACAGCTAACTAGACCTAGAGTCCAAAACTAAGTGCTCAATCAGGATGGCAAACTAGCCTATAGTAACCCTGTACCGCCAGGCAGGTGTAAGAGGAGTGTTAGGTCCCTGATTGCCAAACCTAGACACCAATCAGAGATTGGCCAAGTAGGCAGACCAGCACACAAGCCCTTCAAGATTGAATCCCTGAACCACCATTCTAGACACTAAGCACAAGGAACACACAGGTTAACTTGACACAGTGATCTAACACTAGCCCGGACCCAAGTAGTTGGTGTCCCTAGCCCACTAGGGCAAATTAAGTCTAGTTAATTTTAGGTTAGGCTTAGGACCGAATGCAAGGGGTGTGGTTTTGGGCTAAGGAGAGGTTATCAACTCCTCCGCTTATCTGATATAGCAAGAGTGCCCTTAAAAGTAAATTATGCAATGATGGTAGGCAGATGAAGATGCAAATTAGGTTTAGATGTTTTGGGTATTTTTGGAGAATATGTAATTTTTTTTTATATTTTTGGTATTTTCTTAAATAGAAGGAAACTTGCAAATTATGGCCTAATATGCAGGAAATATACTAAAATTAAAATATATGCAAAGAGATGCTACATAAAACCTTAAAACTTCCAAACTTGTCTTGCTAAAAAAAACAAAGCCAAAAATTTGCAGGTTGTATTTCGGTTTGCAAAAACTTCACAGATAGAAATAAAATCCGCAAAAATTCTATAAAATACTTTGCATTATGTTGAATCTAGAAAACTAAATTTCAGAATTTTTGGAGTTCATAACAGGGAGAAATAACTAAAGAAATAGAGCATATATGGACTACAAAAATGCAGAAAACAAGCCCTAATCTAAGCTCTGATACCAGATGATGCAAAACTAATATGCATGCGATTATTTTTGTGTGTTTTATATGTGGAGTTAAGTGATTAATTTCCAATAATTGAATAAAATAAGTTGTAGGAAATTCTATATGAATTTTAGAAATCAAGCATGCAGATAAAGACCTAGAAAAGCAATAAAGAAGGATCGCCGAGGCTAAGAAGCCTCGGTTAGGGCAAGTTCTCCTACAATAAAATTACTGGTGGTAGAGGGGGTGTACCTGAAAATGTCTGAAGCACCCGATGAAGATCACAGTGAAGGGATCTCTCATTCCTCGATGGATGCGGCCTGAAAAATCGAGCCAAAGACCCGCGGATACCCGGCTTTCTGCTCGGTGGTCCGATTGAGGCCTGGCTGGAGTCATTGGATTCGTAGGAACTCGGGGACCTGCAAATGACCTGTCAGTGGTTAGAAAACTCACAAGGGAATAAGGAAACAAGGGAAAATAGCAAAGGGGAATAGAGTTTTGGAGGGGGTGGCCAAGGCTCTGGAAGGATGGTTGGCGGCAGGAATTCTGTTGCAACACCAGGAAGATGAAAGCACCTATAAGACCCCTTAAGCACAAAGCAGGGTAGCACAAAGCAATAGAAGAGAACTCAAGTTTAATTTATATATCAAAAGCAATCCTCATACAAGAGACTAGGGTCTTTTAAATAGACCCTTAGTCTTGGGCCCTAAGTAAGGGACATTAGACATTACATAAGAATCCTTTTCCCTCTAAACCTAGCTAGAAAATAAGGAAACATTAGGTAGAAAAATCTCTAAAATTCTCCTTGGTCAACACTCCAAATGCCTAGCTTTAGGAGCAGCAAGGGGAAAATCAAGTAATGGCTTGGAGTGGCTAGGAGGTGGGTGAGGGTGGTGTTGGGTGTGGGGGGGGGAAGGGGCGGGGAGGGCATGGGTATGGGGGAACTGTTGCCTGGTAGCCAAGTAGCAGGAATATTCCTGGTATCTGCTTCTTTAGGGCTTGGGCTTGGCGCCTGGGCTTGATTTCTTGGGCTAGGATGTAGATGGTCCTCTAGAATCATGGATGCCCTGGTCTATGGATATACTTTGGCATCTAGAAGGGAATCTGGGCATCTGGAGGTCATCTGCAAGGAATCAAGGTTTCTGATTTTCCTCCTGGGATCTTCAAATCTTCAAGCTGGGTGGACTTGGGCTAAACTTCCATGTCTTCAATCTGGTTGGACTTGGTCTTCACTTGTATGATGTGGTCTTGAGTATTCAGTATGCTTGGACAAGACTCAATAAAAAAAAATTAGCTCGATATTAGTTAACTAACATTGGACTGAACTAGCTCAACATGAGCTGACTAGTACAGAACTGAAATAACAACTCAAAAGACTCAAATAACAACTAAAATGGACTCAAATGGGCTAAGCCCTTTTACAGATGGACTCATAAATTATTGATCAATCACAGAAGGTTGAAAAGCCTCTGTCTTATTCTGGTACCTCTGGTGTCCCCACCATGAGCCAGTTTGAAAAACTAAACAGGTTCTTGGTGAGCCTTTGATAAAAAACAAGTGTTGGGTTCTTGGTGATCCTGGTAAAACCAAGTTAGGTTCTTGATGATCCTGTGAAAACCAAGTTGGGTTTTTTTGGTGATCCTGTTTAAAACCAAAGGGTGTTGGGTTTTCTTTGGTGATCCCGTTAAAACCAAAGTGTAGAGGTTTTGGATTATGATCCTGTAAAACAATCCTACTGTATTCGGGTGTGAATATAGTGAAAATCCTAAGTGGTATCTTGGGTAGTGGACGTAGGAGCTGGGTTGCTCTGAACCACTATAAATCCTGTGTTTGTATTATGCTTCTTCATTCTTATTTAGCTTCTGCAAATTATTAATCTGCCACAGCACCTAACACTTTAAAAGGAATTTTTAATTCCATTATCTGTTTAAACTTTTCAAATTTCCCAATTCACCTCCCTCATGGGTAGCCACCTGGGCAACAATTATGATATCAAAGATTAGATCTAGCATTGTGAATGAAAGATCTAATATCAATTCATAAACCTTAAGATATGGGTTAGCTTGAATCAAGTCAATTAACTAGGTTAGACCTGGGGTTAGAACTTTGATTAATATGGACCTCATAGAGAAATTGATTTAACCTAACCAAAAGTTGATTAGGATTAATCAAGGATTCTCTAGATCAATTCTATAGTAATAGCTTGATCAAGTCCATATTTTATCAAATAGACCTGATTTTGGCTCAGTGGTCGAACCCAAGTAGTTAGGCTAGTTTAATCGAATCTAATGAACCTATTAGATCTAACATAAGTTTGGGCATGATTTTTAATTGGGGTTACCTCTTACCCGGCCACCTTGTTGGTGTCTAGGGAAGGAGGTTAATGGCGCAACCCTCCCATCGATCTCACTTATCTAGCTAATGTGATCAATTTGATTTTAATCAGAAAGCTTATTGATTTGAGTAAACCCATGCAAGTAAGGTTGATTAGTATGACTGATCTAGGTGCCCTTAAACCAATTTGTCTTCAACCCTCATCATAAACTTGGTGAAGTTAGTGAGAGAATTGTTGACTAATTGGTTCATGTCTTCTTTTTCTCTTCTTAACTATTAATAAAATGATGTAGGACAACCTAATCTAGGGGTGCAAGAGATGAGACTAATGTAGATTTTTTTAATGATTAAGGAAAGGATTAAGCTATAATTATTTTAAAAAAAATTAACTATAGGCACTATCAAAAGACCTTATATCTAAATATTAGGATCATGGGCAATTGAGAAACCACCCGTAAGGTTAGGCTCAATACATGCAATTAATATATTAATCTAATAAAATTAAATATTTATGCTCACTACCAATATCAATTAAATATTTATTTCAAACAAAAGGAAAGATGCTCACAATCATGATCGTGGTCAAACCTAAAAGAGGAGGTGTTTAACCAAGTCTGATTAATATCCTGGTTAGATGGTGAGTCCATTTCAAAATTCATGACAAGGGACATGATCAAGCTCCAAGATATCAATCCCTATAATACTTATAGTTAACCAATTAATAGAAGCTAGCTTGGTCAAATAAAAAATTAATAATCCTAAACATTAAGATAATATTCAGGCCAAAATTGAGTCATCATATGGTCTTGAAATTACTTTGAAAAAATGTGCAAAAGGCTTCTTCCATTCCCGTTCATGCCAAAGTCTTGGGAAATAGTATAACTCAGTAGAGGACATTGGAGGAGGAGACCGGTAGCAAGGCAATAGCATGGTTAGGTTAGCAATTATGGCGCAAGCATAAGAGACAGCACGGACACAGTTAGCACAGGCTCAACATGGGCACTAGGTTTCATGAAGTCAGAGGCAGGTAGAGGCATCATGTGGTCGATCCTGGAGGGACACCAATAGTGTTGGTGCAAACCGATCATGGGGACCTATGGTGGAAGTGATCCTAGGGTGTGGATGATCCTCTACTAGCGATCCAAGATGAATGCGGTAGGATACAGATCACCGAAGATCATAGAACTTTGATTGTATGTAGATATGAGAGAAGAAGAGAAGAGAAAATCCAATCTGGAAGAAAACAGGGCACTCAATATATTTCCGTCGTCTGCTCCACTTTACAAGACATACATGTTTATATCTAGGTCACAAATGACCTACCCTCAAAAACTCCCCAGGCCAACAACCATCGAGATTCCAAAATCCTGACATCCGAGTCAACTCTTAGACCTCGAGTTGACTCGTCCAAAACACATAAACTGTAATCCACAAACTCGAGCCGGCTCTTCCTAAGGGAGCGGCTCGACCACAGACTCAAGCCGGCTCTTTCTGAGAGAGCCGACTCAACAGACCACTATACTCTAGACTCCTACTGAACCAACCATCGAGTCGACTTGAATACCAATCGAGCCAACTCGAAGTTATAGATTGATAGAACTTTAGTCTAACACCTAGGACTTGTACAAGACTCACTCCTAGCCCTAGATACATCATGTTAGACATGATTTACAGACAAAAACATAACTTGTCTCCCCGAGCCTTGGATGCACCACCTGAGACACAACAATCTCTACCTTGGTGCTCCAAGGCTAAATTCAACTAAGCCAGTCCCTCAAACCCATTAACCACATACATGAATGAAAACTTCCCTTGGTAGAGACTGTGAGTGTATCAGCCTGTCTCCAGACCACTAGCAATCCTCCACCAGCTCTCTGATCTGTGGATCTCCTCTTATGCTTTGTACGTGCATGATAGACTAGGTTTCAGTCGTGTATGGCACCTATCACTGCAGGACCACATACACCATCTCCTTGTGTATCTGCTCTATTCTTAACTCTAGTTCCCTGTCAACCCTATCAATACTCATGTAACTTTCTTGTATATCTGCAAGTACACCTCATACCTTTCTACTACCTATTCCTTCTGCCACCGCTCTTACCTGTGTGTATCTACGTCTATGTGTACGTCCATCTATACTTTAGCATATTACATCACCTGACTTCCACCTACCATGACCTTCTCCCTCATATCACCACTAGTCCTTTTAGCCATGCTTCCTTTGCAGCCTCTATAATGCCATGTACTCAGCTTCTATTGTAGACAAAGTAGTAATTAGCTAAAGAGTAGATCTCCAAGAAACTGGTCCATACATAGGTAACTAGTAGTAGACCTTCTGTATCAAGATCACCGCATAACTTGCATCTACATACCCTTCAGACTCGAGCCTCCATACATCTGGAGTTTTTTCCTTGTCTTCTGATGCCACCAAATACCAGTCCATACTTTTGAGTTCCCTGTAGATATCTAAGAATCCACTTCAATGCCTCCAGTGTTCCCCAGGATTAGACATATACCTACTAACCTGACTCACAGCATATGCTATGTCTGGCTTACAACAAACTATAGCATACATAATACTACCCAATGCATTTGCATATTGAACCCCTTCATGTACTCTCTCTCTCCTCATTTGTCTGGGGGCTCTATTTCTTAGAGAGCACATTTGCTTGATGTATAATCCTTATGACAAATGGAGAACACATTTGCTTCTATCTCTGCAAATCTCCATTCCAGGGATCTTCTGAGCTGGACCCAAATCTTTCATCTCAAATTCAGTAGATAATGCTTTCTTCAGCTCCTTCACAGCCTTCATACTTCCGTTAGCCAACAACATGTCTCCATATACTGAAGTGAATACATAGCATTATCACTATCCACATTCTTCATATATACACAACAATCATGTTCATATCTGACAAATCCAAGGCTTAATACAAAAGTATCAAATCTATGATACCACTATCGAGGTGACTGTTTTAGATCATACAGTGACCTCTAGAGTAGACATACCTTGTCCTCTTATCTAATCGCTACAAAACCATCAGATTGCTTCATGTAGATTTTTTCTTCCAGATTTATATGTAGGAAAGCTGTCTTCACATCCATCTGCAGTAATTCCATATCATGTTCTATCACCAAAGACAACAACACCCGAATTGATACGATAGGTGAAAACACCTCTGTATAGTCAACTCCTTCCCTCTGTGAATGTCCTTTTGCTACCAACCTTGCCTTGTTTCTGACTCCACCTTGCTTTGAAGGTACTGTCTTCTTTGTGAACACCCATTTTGAGCCAATTACTCGAGCATCTTTTGGTAGATCCACCAGCTGCCATGTCTTATTCTTCCTAAGAGATTCTATCTCTTCCATCATGCCTTGCATCCATGATACTTTATTAGGACTTCCCATGGCTTCATTAAATGTTTCTGGATCTCCATTGATAGAAATAAGAGCATAAAAAATAGTATCATCTATGCCATACATGCCGACTTTTGGATTGTGCGTTAAGACTTATGGAGTGCCACTCCCCTTTCATTGTGCTGCAAGCTTGCTGTATGTGGCTATTCCTGCACTTCCCTTGTATAACTGGATCTCCTTACTGATCCTTCATCACTGGAGAATATCTACTGTCAAACTCCACCTCAACTGAAACTCTCCTGTCAATAGAAGTAGAAGGTCTATCCTCCACCTGTATAGGACGATCATTGCAATTCACCTTTGCAGCTATACCTCCATCCATACTTCCTAGTCTGTCCAAGATACTCCTCTCATCAAAGATGACATCCCTACTAATCACTGCCTTTTGAGACTGTTGATCCCACAGTAGGTAACCTTTGACTCCTCATGGATAATTGATGAATATCATCTTCTTTGACTTTGGGTACAACTTACTCCGTTGGGTTGCCTCCACATGTGCATAAACTGTACAACCAAACACTTTCAGGTGGCTGAGCTCCACCTTCTTTCCAGTCCATGCTTCCTCTGGAAGACCTCCATTCAGCTTGAAGTGAGGGGACCTGTTAATAAGAAAACATGAAAGAGTTATGGCATCACCCCAAAAACTCATAGGGAGTGATGTCTGCAGCCTCATACTTCTAGCCTTCTCTAATAGTGTTATGTTCATCCTTTCCGCAACACCATTCTGCTGGGGAGTCATCCTTACTGTATAATGGCATTTGATTCCATTCTCCTCATGGTAACTTCTGAACTCTTTGCTTGAGTACTCCCCTCAATTATCAGACTGAAGGCACTTCATATGTCTTCCTGTCTCTTTTCCAATCTCAGCTCTCCAGATCTTGAAATGGGCAAACACATCTGATTTCTCCCTCATCAGATATAGCCATACCTTCCTTGAGTAGTCATCAATGAAGGTGACAAAAAATCTTGCCCAACCTTTGGATGATACAGGAGTTGGTCCCCATACATCAGAGTGTACTAAATCCAACACTCCTTGACTTGGTTAGGTACTAATAGCAAATTTCACCTTATACTGTTTACCAAAAATGCATGGCTCACATAAATTATTTCCATCCTTCTTCAGAACTGGAATGTTTTCTCTTCTGCTTAACTCTATGAGCCCTCGGTCACTCAGGTAACCCAACCGATAGTGCTACAGTTTGTATGCCAACTGCTCTTCTTGTGCTGCTGCAAGAACCTCTGCACTATCATTCACTACTGAGCCTTCCATCTTGTATAAGTTGTTACTCAGTCTTCTCCCTCTCATCACTACCAAAGCTCCCTTAGTGATCCTCAAACAACCACTACCAGATTAGCAACTAAAAGCATATCCTTGCTTCTCTAAGTAGCCCAAAGAAACTAAGTTCTTCTTCAACTCTGGTACATGTTTAACATTTGATAGAGTCCTTATAACTCCATCTTACATCCTTACCCTTACAGTGCCTACTCCAGCTATTGAACATGGGTGATCATCACCAAGGGTAACACTACCTCCATCAGACCTATCATAGGTGTCAAACCACTCCTGAGGTGAGGTATAATGATAAGAGCATTCTGAATCTAGAGTCCAAGTGTTGTTCCATTCAACTATTCCATCTAATACTACCAGTACATCTTCACCACTGCCTTCATATGCATTAGCACCACCTGTATTAGCCTTCCCCTTTTTTGATTTCCAAAGAGGATAATTTTTTCTCAAATAACCTGGTTGATTACACTTGTAACACTTCCAGCCCTTTTTACTATTGCAAGACTGAGATCAGCCCTTTGACTTCCCTTTAACTCTTTCCTTGAGTCTACCATGCCTTTCATTTACAGCAACAACCTCTGAGTTGGGGTTTCCTTTACAAATCTTCTCCCTTTGCTTATTTGACCTGAGCACTCCAACAACCTCTTCAAAGTTCAGGGTTTCTTTCCCATACACCAAGGTTGTTATCAGACCATCATATGACCCTGGGAGTGAACACAACAACAACAATGCCCGGTCTTCTTCATCTACCTTGACATCCAAACTTATAACCTCTACACAAACCTGGTTGAACCTCTGAATGTGAGTAACAAGGTCTCCTCCTTCAGGCATTTTTAAATTGTACAGCTGCTTCTTCAATCATAGCTTATTTGTCATGTTCTTTCCTATATATGTGTTTTCTAGCCTCTTCCAAAGACCCTTTGCCATGGTCTCTGAACACACCTCAGGTAAAACCTGATCCGCCAAACACATTCTAATGGTACTGAATGCAATCTTTTCTAACTCATCCCAATCTTCAACGCTGATCTTTTCTGGTCTTTCTTTAACCAAAACCTTGTAGATCCTTTGTTGAACCAGCAAATCCTTGACTCTTTGCTGCCACAGGGTGAAATTACCCTTTCCATCATACTTCTTAAAGTCTATCTTGAACCCACTTGATGCCATTTCTACAATCAAGCAATATAACACCCTTCAAATAAATTTCTAACAAACACAACACAGAAAAATCTCCCTTCCAATCCTTTTCATTTACACCTTCCACAACAAGAATCCCTCCACCTAACTCCGGAGTTTATCGTAGAAGAAAACAAGATAAAGATTGAAGAAAACCTAGTATTCAAAATTTAGGATGTTGAGATCTTCTTTCCTCCACACACCTCGCTCTGATACCAAATGTTGGTGCAAACCGATCACGGGGACCTATAGTGAAAGCGATCCCATGGTGTGGATGATCCTCTGCCAACGATCCAAGATGAATGCGGTAGGATACAGATCACCGAAGATCAATAGAACTTTGATTGTATGTAGATATGAGAGAAGAAGAGAAGAAGAAATCCAATCTGGGAGAAAATAGGGCACTCAATATATTTCCATTGTCTGCTCCACTTTACAAGACATACACGTTTATATACTAGGTCACAAATGACCTACCCGTCAAAACTCCCCAGGACAAAAACCGTCGAGATTCTAAAATCCTGACATCCGAGTCGACTCTTAGACCTCGAGTTGACTCATCCAGAACACATAAACTGCAATCCACAGACTCGAGTCAGCTCTTCCTAAGGGAGCCGGCTCGACTACAGACTCGAGTCGGCTCTTCCTGAGAGAGCCGACTCGACCAGACCACTATACTCCAAACTACTCGAGCCAGCTCTTCCTGAGAGAGCTAACTCGACCAGACCATTGTACTCCAGACTCCTGCTGAACCAACCATCAAGTCGACTCGAATACCAATCTAGCCAACTCGAAGTTACAGACTTATAGAACTCCAGTCTAACACCAAGGACTTGTACAAGACTCACTCCTAGCCCTAGATACATCATGTAAGACATGTTTACAGACATCTCCTCGAGCCTTGGATGCACCACTTGAGACACAACAAATAGTAGGAGACCAGAGTTGTTGGTGGTGAGCAATTGCCAATGGTAACGAGATCAATGGTATCTCGAGCTGGTGTAGGCATGAGAGCAGTTTCCAGATGGATCGTGTGGTGGCCATGGGAATGGAGTCAATGATGGAGATGACCCAAATGATGACTTGGATGGAAATGGAGGCATCGATCATAAACAAGGAAGCACAGGAGGTGGCCAGACAAGATGGGGTGAGGCTGCATGGTTGGATCCATTGGTGGAAGTGACACAAAAGGAGATGGGTCGAATGGAAGGGTGGTAGACAATGGATGGAGGGAACCTACAGTGATTTTTGATGGAATTGGTGGATGGGAGGTGGAGCAAAGGGGTGTTCAGCCTGGATAGAGGATAATAGTGGTGGAGGTGTCTGCATCTAGAAATGAGGACCAATAGATGGCAGTGCAGAGGGTGGTGGTTGAAGGAGCTTCTAATGATGGTGGAGACTAGGCACTAGTTGAGAGATTGAAGGGGGCTACGATCGATGGGAATGGCAGCCCGTGGCAGTAGAGGAACATGGGGTATTGGGTGAATGGGGAATGTTGGTGTGGGCTCCTAGTGGTGGGAGATGGCTAAGAGAAGGTTTGGATGGCTAAAGAGGGAGGCTTGGGAAGTTGGGTTCTCAGGGCAATTAAAATAGTAGGGAGAAGAAGAAGGAGAAGAAAGAAGAAGCAGAGGAATGAAGAGAAGAAGAAGGGGAAGTAGAGAAGAAGAATCAGGGAAGAAGAAATAGCAAAAGAAGAAGGGGAGGGAGAAGAAGAAGAGAGAATAGGGTAGAGAAGAGAACCAAGAGGATGGATGAAATCTCGAATTTGTTTATTCACTTGTTGATGATTTTTTCTAATAACAGAATCCTTTAAATAAACTCTAGATTCCAACAACCTAAAGGCCAACTTTATCAAATTCCAAGACTTTAGACTATTCTAAAACAAATAGATTAATCTAAAATAAATTTAAATATTCAAACTAATTCAGTTGCATGTCCTGAGACATGTGCATGTGCTAAATACAAGAAAAATAATTCAATCCACATACACCCAGGTAAAATAAAAATAAATGCATCTATCTACTCTAAAAATGCTGGGCATGCATTAAAATCCATATTGGATGATGTCCTTATCAATTCTCCTAGGGTGGTAAGAACTCGACTACGTCGAATCAGGCTCCTTATTGCTCTAGTAATGCTAAAAATGATAGGATCAATTTGTTACAGCTCTTCTCAAGTAATCCATGTGTCTTTAAACTCAGGATGGCCTTGCCATCTAATAGATATCTTTGATATTCGTGACTCCTGTTGGAATAACCTGTTCATCTAGAATCTTCTCAATCCGATCATATCTTTTGGCCATGGATACTCAAGTAGTGGTTCACTCTTAACAAAGGAATTAGGCTCAAAAGGATCACTGGGTATTGTTATTGGTTCTTTATACTTTATTAGAACAATACATTAAAGTAGTACTAAAGCCATAATCAAAAGTAGATCCATAATATATGCATTTGGTCCAAGTTTCTTTAAGATCTTAAAAGGGCTTGCTCCTCAGGCATAAAGTTTCTTAACAATTTTAGAAGGAAACCACTCTAGCCTAATCCATATCATAACATAATCACCTACAGCAAAATCATGAGCTCGTTGGTGTGAATTAGCTAATTGCTTATTAATCTGATTACCAACATTATTTTTTAATAATTTCTTTATACAAATCTCTTACATGCTGTGCAAATGCTTTGGCTAATTAAGATGTCCTAATATGCAAGGGTAATGGGGTTTAAAATATTATATTATTTATTTCTTCTTTTATTTATTTATTTTTATTTGAAATTCGAGCATTCGTCATATCTTTTTTTTAACTATCAAAGTTCATAACTTTTATACTTACTACTGGTAAGAGATCCACTCTAGTGCATCAGTAGCTTTGGTGTCTACATCTGCTTTGCACTTTATGATAATGATGTAGGCCTGAAGGAACTCAATCCACTTTTCAGGTCTCAAATTTAATTTTTTTTGTGAATTGAGAACTAAGAGCTTTGTAATTGAAGTATAAAATGAATTCTTGAAAATGTAAATAATGCCTCCAAAACTATAGGACGTAGATCATGGCATAGAACTCCTTGGGATAGACATGGTTCAATAGATACCTATGCCTAAGAAGGATAGATAAAGTACTTATCCAGGGCACATTATGGACTCGAGTGGTCCACAGGTGCTAAATCTACATGCGAAACAATACCAAGGGAGATGGCATCAATGCAGCTACCACTATCGATGTTTTCCTTGCATATTTTATCATCTTGACTAATAAAAGTATGAAAAACAACAATCTTGTTCCCATCTTCAGTCTCTTTGGGTTTGTTCAATATATATCTATTTACTTTTAGTTGTTTCTCAAGTATAATTTAAGCTGATAGTGTCATAACTATCATAGATGTTATTGAATTCTGGATCACAATATAGACTTCTTTAGGGTCACTTTTAGAATTTTCATTTTCAAACTTTCCTATAAGTAGTGCTATGGATGGGCACTAACTAGTAGTATGGTCTAGTCCATCACACAAAAAGTATGGTTTTTGAAACTGATTCCTTGAAAGTCTTTTTTATGACTTCTTTTCTTCATCGACTTTTCCTGGTTGATTATGTATAGTCAAGAGGGGTATTCCTAATTTGGTTATTATTGGCTGGATTTCTTCTAAATTTTTTAACCTTACTCATTCTCTTGACAAATGCTAGTCAAATTATCAATTTTGTCTATGAGGGTTTGAAGGGTTGTAGCAAATTGATTGGGATCCATTTTTGTATTTGACTCTAAGGTTCAGGATGGTACTTCACTCCTACCTGGTGGTCATACAGGGTCATAACGAGCTCTCTATTACCTTTAATCCCACAATATGCAGGAGCTATGTTTCACCCTAGATTGATGCTCAAAAATAATATCCTAGAGAAGTGTTTTCATGAATTTCAAAGTACAGTCGGATTTCTCAATGAGTGGGGATTCCAATAATCCCAAATTTAGAATTTTTGGGTATTCCTAGGATTGGAAATAATTGATTTTAAGAGACTTCATAGACTGAATTTTTAGCAAAAAATTAAGTGTACAGCTATGAGTTTTCTAGTGAAATTTGGTATCAATTTAGGATTCAATCCTAAAAATGTCATACAAATGTTTCTTATCGAATCTAGCTTTCAAATCTATAAGATTATATTTTTTTTTGACAATCCTATTAATAAAAATTGATGAAAGAATAGTTGTTACGAATTTTATAGGTTGCAGATTTTGCATGCATAATTCAAAAATTGAAGTCAAACTGGCATGAATCCTAAAGCAGGTTCATGGTTCTTTGATAAGTATATTAATTATCCTATTAATATTAAAATAAATATAATTAATTTATATTTCTTATATTGATTGATTTTTATTAGTGTTTTATAGAAAAGGAGTCCATAGATATAAGAGCTTAATTTTTGAAATCTAATAACACAACGCCATACAAATCGGAGTTCAAATAAGCCTGGAATCAAAGTTTGAAGTTTAAGCTTTCATGAGTTTTAATGTAGCCGGTTAATGGTGGACCGGCCACTCAGTCCCATAAGCTATTAACTATGGTCCACAAGCCTGTTCCATGGGCCATTGGCCTTCTCGAGTCATTTCGTCACTGAAGAAGCAGCCAAAGACCTTCCCTTCGCCATCGAGAAGCCATCCATCATCAGAGAAGCCACCAAAGAACTGCCTACCACCGTCAAATCTCTACTCGCCACCATCATTTATTTTTTTTCTTATTTAGTCATCGTTGTCCTTCATTCCTCGCCACTGCTCGTTGCCATCTATAATCCGAGAGCTTCGTCATCATCGACCATCTTCTGGTTGCCAGTCCTCCCTATTTCGAGCTCTGATCATGGTCCTCTGCCATGATCTTCCACTATTGCTCAACCATCACAGTCACCATCCTCCCATTTTGTGAATTCTATTTTGTTCTCTAACCATCGCTTGCTAGCTGTCCACCATTGCTGTTGTTCACCAATCACCACCCACCACCTCCTCATAGCCAGAGAAGTCTTCTTCAAACCAATAGAGTTGCCATCACCATTTCCACTGTCTTCCATCTTTCTCAGTCACCCAAAGCCTTCACCATCAACTGTAGTCCATTGTGAAGTCGAGAGCCATCATCACCACTGCCACTCCCTCCATGCACTGCCACCACCATAATTTTTCTGGGATTAGAAGAAGCCAATAGTTGAATATGAATTGGAGGAGTTCACAATGTCAATCCAGAAATTGGACAAGACTTGGCTACCTGAGGAGGAAAGAAAGCATCGATCACCCCATCAAGCTGCTATCAGATTTTGAGATTGCTCCTCATGATGTACGGTCAATTTTGATGCAGATTAACTTTGAATTTGACTAAGAGAAAACTCTTGATGAGCTCTATAAGAAAAGGACCCAAGGTAATAGTCCAGGCATTAGTTCCAACAATAATATTTCATTTTATTTTTCTTCTTGTAATCAGTCTAGGCTTTAAGAGAGAGAGGGAAAGGAATAAAAAAAAGAGTTCTTCAAGAGAGGAAGTGCGATGACAGAGCTTCAAATCTCCAAGAAGATGTATCCATGAGCCATATGCTCAACTGAGGTGTAGTCTATAGAGAAAAACAAGTGCCCTTTCATTAAATTTTTAATTATTTTACTCTTCTATAATTGAATAAATACTTTAAATTCCTTTCAATTCCTTTTTACTGATTTCCTAATTATTACCTATAGGTGGGATGGGTTACGATCCTAACAAGATATGATCCATGCTGTTGACCCTTGGAATGATTTTGATGATCATAAAACATTGGAACATGAATTTGATACTAATTCCTTTCAATTGTTTAAGAAGTATTGCAGGAAATTGGTTACCTTTAGTTTAAAATGGGTTTCAAACTGATTGGAAGGTAATTTAATTGTATATAAGTTTCATAGACTTGAACTTGTAAAAGCCCTAGGTTTATCAATTTTGTAATCTTGTAAAATGGGCTAAAATTGTAAAAATTATTAAGTATGTAGATTAGCTTCTAGTTGATTCAATATTGAAGATTTTTGGAGAAGCTTGAAGCATTTTTTGAAGATTTGCAAGAGCTAACTTGTGGTGGCATGGCACAGAGGAAGTTCAGTGTTTCAATATCAAGAGCCGACTCCTGTCCCAAGAGCCGACTCATCCAGAGTTATGCATTTTGAAGGTCTGAGAACTCGAGAGCCGACTCTGCACTGAAGAGTCAACTCTATGTATTCATGATTTTGAATTGACTGAAGGCAAGAGCCAACTCTAGCCTTAAGAGCCGGCTCCTACAGATTTTTATTTTGGGCTGTCTGAGACTTCGAGCCGACTTGTAAAGTCATTTTATGCACTCCAACGGCTAGTTGCTGAAGTTGATTTGAACTCCAATTCATCTCCAATAGCTATTTCATGAATCCCAGGCCCTACAATAGCCATATCTCTTGGAAAACTATAAAGGGATTGTTTTAAAGGTTTAAACATTATTAGAGCTTTATTATGGAATTATCTTGAGAAATCAAAGAGCTTTCAAGTCATTCAACTAACAACCTACCTCAAAGAGCATTCAAGTTGGATTCAAAGCTTCACCAACTCTACTCCATCATTGAATCCACTCAATGAGAAGGATAGAAGCAGCGTGAAGATTTGAAGAGCATTCAAGGCTTGACTTCAACTTGGTCTTCATCGGCAACACCTAAACAAACTTGGTTTGTTGTAGATGCTTGTTTATCATTTCTTATCTTTTTTTACTCTCTAAGAGTAGCAAAGGGCTGTGTCTTAAGAGAAGGTTGAAGGTTTTTAAGTGAACCTTATAAAACCTAAGTTGGGTTTCTTGTTAATTCCGGTATAAAACAAGTGTTGGGTTTTCTTTGGTGATCCCGTTTAAAACCAAAGGGAGTTAGGGTTTTTTGGTGATCCCGGTAAAACCAAAGTGTATAGGTTTGGATTGTGAGCCTGGTAAAATATTTGACTATATTCTGGTTGGGGGATATAGTGGAAATCCCAAGTGGTGCTTGGGTAGTGGATGCAGGAGCCAGTTGCTCCGAACCACTCTAAACCTCTTGTGTTTATGATTGTGTTCTTCTTGCTTTATTACTTTTACATAATTACTTTCGCATTGCATTTTGCACCACAACACCAAAAGAGTTTTAAATAGCATATACTTGCAAAAGTATTTTAATCCCAATTCACCCCCTCTTGGGAAGCCACCTGGGCAACAAGTGCTATCAGAGCAGAGTCTCTGAAAGTTACTTAGAGTAAAGACATATGGCACATCCCATGAGCACTTCATTGGCCGAAGGTCAATCCACAAATAGACCTCCACTTTTCACCGGAACCAATTATACATATTGGAAGGCAAGAATGAAAATATACATTCAAGCCGTAGATTTTTATTTATGGAAGATTATTCTAAAAGGACCTCACACATCCACAATTAGAGTTAATGATGTAGAGGTTTCCAAACCAGAAGAGGATTGGGATGAGAATGATATGAAATTAGCTGAGCTGAATGCCAAAGCAATGAACTTATTGTACTATGCTTTAGATCCAAATGAGTTTAACAGAATTTCAACTTGCAATTCGGCTAAAGAAATTTGGGACAAGCTAGAAATCACACACGAAGGCACATCTCAAGTTAAACATCAAAATCAATCTTCTTATACATAATTATGTGCTATTTAAGATGGATCCTAGTGAGACTATATCTGCAATGTATACTTGCTTTACTAATATTATAAATGGTCTCAAAAGTCTTGGTAGAACTTATTCTAATGCTGATCTTGTCCAAAATATTTTAAGATCTTTGCCAGATAAATGGGAAGCCAAAGTGACAGCAATTCAAGAAGCGAAGGACCTAAATACACTGCCACTAGATGAACTGCTTGGATCTTTAATTATGCATGAATTAGCTATGCAACAAAGAACTGAGGAAGATACAAAAGAAGAAAGCCATTGCATTTAAATCCACTGAAGAAGATAAGAATGAAGAATCAGACTCATCAGATGATGATGATCTTGGAAATGATGAAAATTGCCCTTGTCATAAGAAAATTTAAAAGTTTATGGGCAGAAGAAAATCAAGCAGATGGAGAAAGCAATATAGAAAAGGTGATTTTGGAAAAGAAAAAGAAAGAGATAAATAAAAAGAAAAGAATAAAGATAAAGATTAAGTTCCTATATGCTATGGATGCAAGAAGCCAGGACACATCCGTCTTGATTGTCCTGAAGCGAAGAAAAAGATGTTCACCAAAAGAAGAAGAAGGCAATGCTTGCTGCTTGGAGTGATAGTGATGAAACCACATCTACTGAAGATGATGAAGAGACAACGAAAATGGCACAAATATGTCTTATGGGTTTGGAGGATGAGGTAAACACTTTTGAACCTAATTTAGAATTCACTTATGATGAATTGCATAATGCTTTTTGTGAATTATTGGTAGAATACAAAAAAGCTAGTTTAAAAATGAAAGCTTTAAAAAATCAATATGATGTATTTGAAAAAGATAAAAATAAATCTTGTGAAAGAAACAAAATCTTGCAAAGAGAACTAAACATAGTTTGTGAAAGACTCAAGGTTGTTCAGTTTGAAAAAGAAGAGCTTTTTGAGAAATATAAAGTTTTGAAAAATGAAAATGATGATAAAGAAGGAAGTCAAAAACTAAAACCCTTGGTTGAAAAACTAACCCTAAGCTCTAACAAACTTGAATTGATTTTAAAAGATAAAAAAAAAATCAAATAATAAATTTGGAATTTGTTATAAAGGTTCTATCTTAAACCAGTTTTTAGCATCTACTTCATATGCTCCTAAATTTATTAGTTCAAAATAAGTTAGACCTAAATTTGCATCATCTCATGGTTATTATTTAAAATCAAAGATTGTATGCTATGCATGTAATAACCTTGGTCATAAAGCATTTGAATGTCATTTGAAAAATAATGACAAAAAAAATTAAAAAAGTTTAGGTTTCAAAAGGAACCATTTTCACTAACTTGCAAGGACCCAAGAAAGCTTGGGTACCTAAATTTGCTAAATGATTGTTTTGCAGGGATGTCTTGCAGCCACAAATATAAAGAAAAGATGGTATCTGGATAGCGACTATTCAAGACACATGACGGGTAATGCTGATCAATTGTTCTCCCTAGAACAGAAGGATGGTGGAATGGTAACATTTGGTGATAATCGAAAAGGAAGGATAATCAGTATTGGTAAAATCAAAATTACTCCTTCTACATTCATTGAAAATGTGTTACTTGTAGAAAAGCTAAAGCATAATCTTTTGAGTATTAGTTAGCTATATGACATTGATTTTAATATTTTCTTCAAGTCATCAATGTGTATAGCAGTTGATCCACTTGACTCTAGTACAAAATTCATTGGACATAGACTTGGTAATATTTATGTAGTAGATCTTAATGATCTAGCTATGTCAAGTAACACAAGTCTTGTAGCAATGAATGACAAGAGCAAGGAATCAAGTTTACTATGGCATAGGCGACTTGGTCATGCTACTATGAACACAATAGCCAAACTCATTTCAAAGGATTTGGTTAGAGGTTTGCCAAAACTTAAAGTGAATTTTGATTTTGTTTGTGATGCATGTCAGTTAGGAAAACAAGTGAGGGGAGTTTTAAATCTAAAAACATAGTTTCCATTACTAGACCCTTAGAGCTACTTCACATGGGCTTATTTGGACCTACTAGGACTACCAGCCTAGGTGGTATGAAATATAGCCTTATGATTATAGATGATTTTTCAAGATACACATGGGTTTTGTTTATTACACATAAAGATGAAACTTTTAATGTATTCAAAAGTTTTACAAAAAGTTACAAATTTAAAAAATTTATCTGTTATTTCAATTCGTAGTGATCATGGCACCAAATTTGAAAATCAGTATTTTGATCATTTTTGTACAAAGCACGGTATTGATCATAACTTTTCTGCACCTAGAACACCACAGCAAAATGATGTTGTAGAAAGAAAGAATCGTACTTTGGAAGAGATGTCCAGAACAATGCTTTGTGAAGGAAATCTTCCAAAATGCTTTTGGGCAGAAGCTATGAATACCGCTTGCTATATTTTAAATAGAGCTTTAATTAGACCTATTATTAGAAAAACCCCCTATGAGCTTTGGAACAATAGAAAACCAAATATTAAGTATTTTTATGTTTTCGGATGCAAATATTTGTTCTTAACAATGGAAAAGACAATCTTGGTAAATTTGATGCAAATCTGATGAGGCTATTTTTCTTGGATATTGTTTAAATATAAAGCCTATCATGTTTTCAATAAATGAACTTTAACGGTTGAAGAATCTGTATATGTGTTTTCAATGAATCTGACATTACATCTTCGAGAAAGGAAGATTTTGCGGATGATGATGCAGGTACTTTAGAACATGGAATGAAAGACTTGACTCTCAAAGACAAACAATCAAGTGAACCATATGAAGAGAGATGAGTAAAGAGCATGATGATATACCTAAAGAATGGAGGTATGTATAATCGCACCCTAAGGAATTAATTATAGGAGACCCATCTCAAGGTGTTAAACTAGATCTGCACATAGAGATGCACATGATTTAATCACTTTTGTTTCACATGTAGAACCACACAATATAGAAGAAGCTGAAACTGATCCTAATTGGATGTTAGCAATGCATGATGAATTAAACCAATTTAGAAGAAATAATGTTTGGACCCTAGTTGAAAGACCCAATGACTATCCTGTTATAGGTACTAATGGGTTTATAGAAATAAATTAGATGAAGAAGGAAATGTAATTAGAAAAAGGCTAGACTGGTTGCACAAGGATATAATCAAGAAGATTTTAATGAAACTTATGCACCGGTAGCTAGATTAGAAGCCATTAGATTTCTACTAGCTTATGCATGTTTTATGAATTTTAAATTATTTCAAATGGATGTAAAGAGTGCA
The DNA here is from genome assembly GCA_021397845.1 of Areca catechu. Classification (NCBI taxonomy): domain Eukaryota; kingdom Viridiplantae; phylum Streptophyta; class Magnoliopsida; order Arecales; family Arecaceae; genus Areca; species Areca catechu. The sequence goes on along the minus strand of CM038042.1, from coordinate 77,179,319 downwards.
CTTTTGAATGATTTTTTATCTGAAGAAGTTTTTGTTGAGCAACCACCAGGTTTTATTGATCATACTTTTTCAAATCATGTTTTCGAACTAAATAAAGCTTTGTATGGTTTGAAACAAGCACCTAGAGCCTGGTATGATAGATTAAGTAAGTTTTTGATTGCTAATAATTTTGTAAGAGGTAGTGTTGACACTACACTATTTATTCAAAGAAAGAATAGAGATACTTTAGTCGTTCGAATATATGTTGATGACACTATTTATCTTTGGATCTACTGATGAATCTTTGTGTCAAGATTTTGCTAAGCTAATGCAGGGAGAATTCGAAATGAGCTTGATGGGTGAACTGAGTTACTTTCTTGGACTTCAAATCAAACAAACTAAAGAAGGTATCCTGATCAACCAGGCCAAGTACATCAAAGAGATATCAATAAATTGGCATGGAATCAAGCAAAGAAAATGGGACACCCATGAGTCCTACATGTAGACTGGACAAAGATGAGCATGGCACAAATGTTGATCAAAAGCTGTACCGAGGTATGATCGGTTCTTTACTTTATTTGACAGCTAGTAGACCTAATATATTATTTAGTATTTATATGTGTGCACATTTTCAATCTAATCCTAAAGAATCACATATCTTGGCAGTTAAAAGAATTATTAAATATCTGAAGGGCACATGTAATGTAGGTTTATGGTATTCAAAGCACACATCATTGAAGTTGATTAGTTATCTGATGTTGATTATGGTGGCTATAAAATAGATAGAAAAAGCACAAGTGGCACCTATCAATTTCTAGGTGTTAACTTGATTTCTTGGCACTGTCGCAAACAGAACTCTATAGCACTATCTACTACTGGACAGAATATGTGGCTGCTCGGAGCTGTTGTGCTCAAGTGTTATGGATCAATCAACAAATAGAAGATTATGGTGTTATCCAATCCAAAATTCCTATCAAATGTGATAATACTAGTACTATTAATTTCCAAAAATCCTATTCAGTACTCACAAACTAAGCATTGAAATTCGACATCATTTTATTCGTGACCATGTTTTAAACAATGTTGTGGAACATAAATTTGCACCTACTGAAGATCAATTAGCAGACATTTTTACTAAACCACTCAGTCTAGATAGATTTGAGAAGATCAGAGGCGAATTAGGGCTTTATGATCCATTTTGAACCTGTTTGACCTAATTTTTGAAAATTAAGAAAAAATTATCTAAATATTTAAAATTTCTCTTTAGAGCATAGGACAACCTAGTTTAGGATCAATAAAATTTAGAAATTGAGTTTGACCTATCTTGACCCTTAGACTGATATTTCGCTCGAGCCGACTCGAGTTATCAGGGCACTCGGCGAGCCAACTCGAAGGTCGGGCAGAATGTTTTTAAATAGGGTTTTCGTGTATTCTATTCAATGTGTTTTTAGGTTTTGAGTGTTTCCTCTTAGCTGACTCCACATTCCACTTTAGGAATCCTTCCAAAAACCCTCTCAAATCCCTCCAATCCATCAATCTTAGCAAAATGGCACCCCGCAAAGCCATGGCCAAGAAAGCAAAGAGGGTAGTTCGGACTGTCGTGGAAGAATGGAGAACCAAGAGGTGCTTGGACACTTTAAATCCGGATGAGGATCAATTGATAGAGAAACAAGAAGTACCTCAAGCACCCCGATAGGTGATTCTTATGGGAAATCGTCAGGTTACCCCAGGTAGGTTATTGATTTTAACTTTCTGGAGCAAGAACAACTACATATAGGGGATTGGCTTGAAAAACAGGGGTGGAAAGATTTTTGTTTGTTGAATATCCCAACATATCCTAACTTAGTCCATCAATTTTTTGAGAATATGTCACTAGGAGCATTTCATTTAGAAGGGAAGACAGTTAAAGGGAACATATATAGATAAGTGAACAAAGCTTTCAAGTTTACTGAACATACCAAAGGAGGAGAGTGTTACTAATTTTAAAAGAGAAACAAAGACCCTCAGTCTTATACTGGAGAGAACAAATGCAAAGGGTATTGTGCATGTAAGTGCAAATCAGCTATCATTGGAGATGAGGTTTGTTGCAATATTATTAGCGGATTTCTTGCCCCCTACAGGGCATTTTGATGACCGGTCAGCGGTGTGACCTTATGTTTATGAGGTGACTGATTGAGGGGAGGCCCTCAACTTGCCATTTATCATGTTATCTCAGATGAGGGAGAGAGCCCGGAGGGCACGGGCTTGTCTGTCGTATGGGATGGTTTTCACATTGTTATTCCAGGATGCCCATGTAGATCTGACTGGAGAGGATTGCTGACTACTGCTTCATACTGATAGGTATACTATGAAATCCCTTACCATAATGGGATTCATTAAAGTAGATGGTAATTGGATCAGAAGACTTCAGGTGTTCCTATGCACATTCTTAGGATTCAGAGGATGACACACAGGCTGCTCAGGGACTTGGTGAGGAGACTGAGGTACTCGCTGATGAGGCTGGACCATCCGAGCCATCTCCTACTACATCTCATTCACCAGTCAGGAGATTCTCAGCTGCTAGACCTGATACAGAGGACAAATTTCATAGAGTCTTGGAGGAGATAGCGTGTCTCATATCAGACACTGATAGCAGGATTACTCTACTCCATTCCGAGATGCAGCAGGGATTTTGTGATGTTATGACTATATTGAGATAGCTTTTTGCAGCCAGCCAGCATGTACCATAGACTTCCACAGCACCTAGCACTAGCACTGGCACTAATGGAGAGCAGGCACCCGCGACACATTCTAGTGATGTACCTTCTCATGCCACACCTGCTGATGTTGAGCCTGAGGCTGGTATGGACCCTATAGGATCTGAGGTTGGACAAACTCCGGCTACCTAGATACTTTCGACCACCAGCACCTTGGCACTATCCTTTGATCCACCGACTGCCAGACCTACACTTATTGTTATATCTTCAAAGTCTAAAGCCAAAGCCAAAACTAAAGTGTCTAGGACTACTACTCCTACTAGGACTAGGATTAGGGATCTTCGACCTAGGTTCCCTAAATTCAAACCTAGTCCAGGAATCTTAGAAGTTGGTTCCTCCTCTGACGAGGAAGAACCTGATAGTGATGATCCTAGCCCATCATTTAATGTTTAGGCTTTTTATCCTAATGTTTTGGGACTCTATCTTGTTGTATTTTGTTAGTGTGATACTATTTTGTCGTGCCGTGGCACATCTTTAAAGTATCACATATGCTATGTACTAACTTGCTTTATGTATATACATCACTTTTTATGATACATGTCTATTCTTATTATGATTGAATTAATGTTATGAATGAATGTTTATTCTTTATATGCCTTTTGTTGATGACAAAAGGGGAGAATGGAGACTGTGTGCATGAAAAAGCTATAATATGCTATAATATGCATGTTCAATTCATAAATTTATATGAAAATTTGAAACGACTATGTTATTTTGGAAATTGCTTGGAAATTGTGCATAAAAAGCTATATGGATGTTGATTGTTATGAAAATATGAATGATTGATTTGTTGAAACTTGATAAAATACTTTCACCATAGTAAGGGGGAGTTTTGTTAAGTTTCTTGTTCAAAATATTTGATAATTTTATATGTTTCGATATGCATTGTAAATGATATTCTTGATACATCATGTATAAATACATCATGTTTTGATACACTTGATACATATGACACATTGTGGCACACTGTGTTGATACATTGATACTTAATCTATGTGATACATATTTTGTTTAATATCTTTTGATAAATATGAATATATGACAATTGTAAAGTGTTTAAATTCTAATCATGTCCAGTGTTTTGTCATCATAAAAAAGGGAGAGATTGTTGACCCCTGGAATGATTTTGATGATCATAAAATATTGGAACATGAATTTAATACTAATTCCTTTCAATTGTTTAAGAAGTGTTGCAGGAAATTGGTTAACTTTAGTTTAAAATGGGTTTCAAACTAATTGGAAGGTAATTCATTGTGTATAAAGTTTCATAGACTTGAACTTGTAAAAGCCCTAGGTTTATCAATTTTGTAATCTTGTAAAATGGGCTGAAAATTGTAAAAATTATAAAGTATGTAGATTAATTCTATTTGATTCAATGTTGAAGATTTTTGGAGAAGCTTGAAGCATTTTTTAAAGATTTGCAAGAGCTGACTCTTGGAGCAAGAGCTGACTCTTGGATCAAGAGCTGACTCGTGGTGGCATGGCACGGAGGAAGTTTCAGTGTTTCAATATCAAGAGCCGACTCCTGCCTTAAGAGCCAACCCATCAAGAGTTATGCATTTTGAAGGTCTGAGAACTCGAGCCGACTCTGCACTGATGAGCAGACTCTAGGTATTCATGATTTTGAATTGACTGAAGGCCAGAGTTGACCCAGCCTTAAGAGCCGACTCCTACAGATTTTTATTTTGGGATGTTTGAGACTTCGAGCTGACTCCTAAAACTCGAGCCAACTCATAGAGTCATTTTCTGCACTCCAATGGCTAGTTGCTGAAGTTGAAATTTGAACTCCAATTCATCTCCAACAGCTATTTCATGAATCCCAAGGCCCTACAATGGCCATATCTCTTGGAAAACTATAAAGGGATTGTTTTTGAAGGATTAAACAATTATTAGAGCTTTATTATGGATTATCTTGAGAAATCAAAAAGCTTTCAAGACATTCACTACCTACCTCAAAGAGCATTCAAGTTGGATTCAAAGCTTCACCAACTCTACTCCATCATTGAATCCACTCATTAAAGAAGGAAAGAAGGAGCTTTAAGAGCTTTGAAGAGCATTCAAGGCTTGACTTCATCTTGGTCTTCATCGGCAACACCTAAACAAACTTGGTTTCTTGTAGTTGCTTGTTTATCATTTTTCTTATCTTTTTTTACTCTCTAAGAATAGCAAGGAGCTGTGTCTTAAGAGAGGGTTAAAGGTTTTTAAGTGAACCTTATAAAACTAAGTTGGATTTCTTGGTAATCCCAGTATAAAACCAAGTGTTGGGTTTTCTTTTGGTGATCCCGTTTAAAACCAAAGGAAGTTAGGGTTTCTTTGGTGATCTCGGTAAAACCAAAGTGTATAAGTTTGGATTGTGAGCCTGGTAAATAATCCGACTATATTTCGATTGGGGGATATAGTGGAAACCCCAAGTGGTGCTTGGGTAGTGGATGTAGGAGCCGGTTGCTCCGAACCACTCTAAACCTCTTGTGTTTGTGATTGTATTCTTCTTGCTTTATTACTTTTACTTAATTACTTCCGCATTGCATTTGCACCACAACACCAAAAGAGTTTTAAAGAGCACATACTTGCAAAAGTTTTTTAATCCCAATTCACCCCCCTCTTGGGAAGCCACCTAGGCAACACATGCTAAGCATAGATAATTGATTTAGGATCTTTATTATGTATCTTGTAGGATCTGTTCAACTCAATCATTGAAAGCCTATACTTGTAGGATGGGCTAGAATTCTAATAAGATATGGTTTGCACTCAGCAAGATAGCCTATGCTAGGGATTAATTAAAAGATTTTGAAATAAATATAAATTTTGATTGTCTAAATTAGAACAAATATAGGATTTATGTTTGTGATTACCTGGAAACCCAAAGACATCTTTTTATCATATAAACCCCTCGATCTCATACTTAATTTTAATTGATTAGTTTTAATTAAACCATCATCTCCCTTTTAAAAAAACTCTAAATATTTATTTCATTCTTTATTTTTTTCATGAAATAATTATCCTTGATCCTTGAGGATACGATCCATACTCGTTCTAGCTATAATAGTGAGTTAGGTTTTTATTTTTGACCGCCTACGGTGGCAATCAAATTTTTGGCACCATTTCCAGGGATCTAGGCATGATTATTTTACAAAAAAAGTAAAAAATAATTTTCTTTTATTTTAGTTATTGCTCTCTTTAGTTTCATTATTTTTTATTTTAATTACCTTAATTATTAGATTTCCTTTTATTCTTGTTAACATATAAAAAGAATTTTACTTTCCCTCTTTTCATAAATGATCTCCTAATCTAATTAATCTTCTCTTTTAATTAAACTACCTAAAATACCTAAAAAAATATAGGACATCCTTCCATAAACTTATTTATTTAAGAAAATAAATAATAAACATTAAAAGCTTTCTAACTTTTTTAGATATCTTGTTTGATTTGCATTATATTTTCATAAAATACCATAAGGGCATAACCCCTAAACAATATAAGGTAGGGATTTCATCACCCTTCCTTGGTCCACAAACTACCACCCTTCATACTGTATAATCTAAGCCTTTAATTTAAAATTAATTAGACATTGGTCCTAGGATATTCAAGCTCACTAGGATAAGGCTTCTAAAGAGTTGCACTAAGTCAAGATTAGCTGGTCGGCTGGTGTCTAAGAAAGGGATTCAACGATAATATACCCCTGAAGGAAGGTGATTTTTAATTGGTTTCGTTGACTAACCTGACCAATTTATTTGATATCTAAGAAAAGTAATGGGAGGACCCCCACCAACCTTACCCTTACTTGGCTAGTCAGTTAGCTAGTCTTTGACTTGGAAGACTCCAAGGCAGTCTTGGTAGTTAAGAGCTATCTAGACATAGGTTAATCCTAGGATAGAAAGTCTATTGTTTGACAACTTGTTTGCTAACAAAACTTTAACCTAATTAAAATACACTTCTCTATCATCTCTAGATTTAGCATTCCTTAGATTCTCACCTTTAGAACTCTTCGCTCTCTTTTTTCTTCCCTCCCTCTCCTTCTCTAAAAAAAATAATAAATAAATAAAAATATGTTTTGCTAAGATAAAATGATGATTGGATGGATACAATCTAAACTATACAAGATTAAAAAGTCATGGATTTCATTGAATGACCCAAAATCTAATGGATTATTGGTATCCAAATCTTAATGAATGACCTCAAACCCTACAGCATTATTGGTGTTAGATGTATGCCCTGAAAGCCAAGTTGGCTTGACACATTCTAATTTTTAGGGCATGAGTTTTGTACTTAATCTTTCTTATTAATCAAAGGGCAGTAGTTTCATTCATATTAATGTGTCTATGAATCGTCCATGAAGTTAATGGGCAATGATACATATTCTTAAGAATTGAGAATCTGAGGCATGTGTCTTTATAGATTAACTCCTAAAAACTCTCGATTATTGGAATATCATGAGGATGGTGATTGATCTATTAAAATCAATGCATAGATCACTTCCCTTTTAGGGTAGATAAGTCTCTGACCTACAGTGTGGTCATACTAAAATGAGAGTCTGGGTAGTTGATAGAGATCAACGGTACTGTGTGTGACCAAGTATAGGAAGTTATATGAATGACTGACTACTCACTTATCAATAATTTTCTGATGCTGTAGTCATGTGAATGTTCTTTGACCTAGAGTGTCTCAGCTACTCACAATAAGGTTGTTGTAGTTTGACAGCACAAATGCATGATTTCTATCCATATGGGACCTTGTGGTGTTCATTGGCTGCAAAAAGTTTATTATAGGAGTAGGGTGTTCACTTGTAGGGATCTATCAGCCTTAGTTATAAGGAATAATCCTATGCAGCTTAATAAAACTAAGTCCAGAAGTCTATGGCCATAGCAGTGATATGAAAAGGTATTTTCATTAGTATCACAATTGGACTTGAGTCGATTAAGTTAAGCATATGACTGATGGGTTTGACAAGTGCCCGTAACTAATATCATGTCGGGATTTTTGATAGAGGAACCGAATCACATGGTAACTACACCTAGGGGTTCTAATCTTATTTTGCTGGGTTGCCACTATATACTACTAGATGTCACTAGTAGATTATGAGAGCCCATTAGGATCATTCTCTGATTGATGATCCTAATTAAGGTTGTGATGTATAATGAAGATTATAATATTTCTTATTACCAGATAGAATAAGACATGAGGGGTCACAAAATTAGGAGCTCAGTAACCAATCAGCAAATTAATTTGGACCTAATTGTAAGTGTTACAATTAAGATTTGACCTAATTAATTATAGATTAGTTGTTAATTGAATTAAATCAAATTTAATTTGATTTTAATTGAGCCTAATCCAGTTGGGTCAATAACCTTTTTGAAATGGGTTCAATTGGGTTTAATCTGGCTTCAATTTGAGTGTCAAATCAATTTCAATTGGACCATGAGTCAGAGTGCAGTTAGACTGGGACTCTCTCCCTATCTCTCCCTCTCTCTCTCCTCTTCTCCACATGCCAACCACGTGGGGCCCAAGCATTTGGGTGACATAAATAGATGGCGTGAATACTAGATGGCGCTAATCCATTTTGGCATGGAAGAATATAAGGAGTCCTTCTCATTCACTCCTCTTAATTTTGAATTGAAAACTTCCATCGAATTCATGTTGGTGTGAAAAACCAAGAGGGCGCTAATCCTATTTTGGTGTGGTGAATTGGAGAAGTGTTTGTGCGATAAAATAAGAGGTGCAAAAGTATTTTGGCATGAGATAATAAGAGAGGGAGAAGTCATTCTATTTTACTTATTTATTGCTAGTTTAGTTTGGACTCTATCCTTTGGGTTTTGGATTAGAATGGACTCTGGTCTTTTGCCTTCAAGGGGTAGGATAACTAATCTATAAAAGGAGGAGAGAGGGTGGGCATCCAAGACTAATTTCTTTTTGGGCGTGTGAGGTGCTTCTTCCTTATGAGGTGCAAAAGTTCTCTCTCTTCCTTGTGTGAGGTTTGAGTCCTCTTCAAGAGTGTTGAGAGGTCTTCTACATAAGAGGGAGAAGAAAGTAAGAGGTCCAAAGGTCTTGCATAGTATGATTTGCAGGATAGAAGCCAAAAGTCGGTCCAGTTACAGATTGGCACAGTTTTTAAAGTGACTGATTTGCTGGAAAAGGAAAGGGCTGCAAGGATCTAGCAGTCCAGTTCCTTCTACGACTTGGTTACGTGAGCTCTATGTGGATACCAGCAGACACCGGGTAATTGCGCGCTCCGGTAGAATCCCGATTTTAGAAGCGGATCGGTACATTTTTCAGAGTAGGCCAGGATAGCGATCCAGGTATGTATTTTATGCATAAAATAATTTTATTTTTAGATCTGATATTTTTCTCATATATTACAACATGTTAAAAATTTATGATGAATAAATTAGATTTATTTATAAATTGCATCATTAGAATAAAATATTTTTATATCTTCTTCCACTGCATCAGGCTTTTGATGCCTAATCAATTGCAATATACTGTTCCTAAAAGAACTCCAACAGTGGTATCAGAGCCATGGTTCTCCTTTCTTTAACATGCATGGATGAGAATCATATCTGAAACATATTCAGATCAGATAAATAGATTATGATTATATCAAGTCTATGCTGAATATGAGATTGTTCTAGCATAAATTTGTTTTACTTTGAAAACTGTTTTCAAAATTAAAATTATAATTTTAGATCTGAAATTAAATTTAATAATCTAAAATTTAATTGATAAAATGTTACACAGTGATTATAAGGTTGTCCTGCTATAGGGTTTACCCCCTATAGTGCAAAGGTTGTCCTACTTCAATGTATACCTGGTTTTGAAAAAGGATTTTCAAAAAGTTTTGATCGATTTATGATTACATATGTGATGCGTTGTTAAGCATGTATTAAATCTATTTAATTACATTAGATGTAGTTTAATTATATGATCTAACATGTTGATGTATGTGATGCACAAATTAGGGTTTAGATCGTAAATGTGATTCATGATCATAAGCCATAAATATCATACACTTGAACCTATTTTAAAATTGATTTGATCAGAAAATTAAATAGGTGCATGAGGATTTGGGTTGAATAAATTAGGTCTAGTCACCTTAAAATTATTTTTAGATGATGTCTTGTCAGATCGATTCATCTAATTATGAATTGATAAGTTAAGACCTAATTTGGCTCAATGATGAGCCCAAATCACTAGATTGACCTAATTGAATCTTATCAATCAATTGGTGTCTAAGGTTTTGATCATGGTTTCTAATTGGGGCTAACTCTTTCTTAACCAACTATTTTGGTAGGAAAAGGGTATATGGCTGAACCCTCCAATCAAACTAACATGGCCAATTTGGTTGATTAAGTTTTCTAAAGGGTCACTTTTGATTTGAGTTCACCCATGCTAGTTATTTTAGTCAGACATGAGATTGTGCTGACTAAATGTAATTGATTAGACATGATTTGGCTGATCAATTTAGAAGAAGACCTTGACCTAAGCTTCCCATAAATATTAAATCTTAGGTCTTTCACCATTATAGGTATGTGGGTGTCTTACTGGTGTTGATTATTCTCAGTTGGTTACAGTGGTTTAGTTGCATCGAGAAGACACAACTATCCTATTAAGCATGAGATGTTGCTAAGCACTAATGGGGTTGGTCCCAATAAACAGGCATGTTGAGGGACTCAATGATGGCTTTGTCTAGTAGGAATGGTGGGTCTGATTTAACTAATGATTGGACCAATAAACGGGTAGGTTGAGGTTCCATGATTTAGAGACCAAGATGCTACAACTTTATTAGATACATTGGACAAGAGTTGGCCACCTATTGGTGTAGCATGTTATCAATAACTAGGCACGGTGAGGTGCCATACATCGATGGGACCGTAGCACCCACTAGAAACCTAGAGTCGCAGGATTTCTGCATCTCCATGGGGAGTGTGAGAGATTCGAGAAAATAGTAAAAGTTTTAAAATTATTTCTTAAAGACCCTAGAATAATTTTTATAATTAAGTATAAAGTATTTACTCTTGCAGTTAACCATGTTTGCTTCAAATCTCTTAGCCCGTATTTTAGAGACAAACTGACTTATAGGCCTTAATTTCAAAGATTGGTTGAGAAACATCAAAATTATTTTGAGTTTTGAGATGTTGGGCTATGTGCTTGACTAGGAACCCCCTGTCTTATCTGACCATCCAAATGCTCGTCAAACGACTGCATAAGAAAAATGGATGGAAGGTGATAATAAGTTAAGTGTTACATGTTGGCCTCAATGTCAAATGAATTATAGAGCCAACATGAGGATATGCCAACTGCTAAATCGATTCTGATTTACATACAAGAGTTATATGGTGAACAAAGTTGGATTGCATGCTTCGAGATGTCAAAAAGGCTTTTCAATAATAAGATGCATGAAGGGCTGTCAATCCATGATCATTGTTTGACAATGATCAAGGACATTGAACAACTTGAGAAGCTGGGCATTCCTATTCACAAGGAGCTTCAGGTGGATTTGATCTTCCAGTCCTTGACTAGTTCATATGCTCAGTTTGTTATGAACTATAATATGAACAAGTTAAATTACACTTTGTTTGAATTATTGAACATGTTGGTAAGCAATGAGGACCCTAAAGAGTTCAAGGGCTCTGTTTTCTCTGTGGAGCAGTCTTCCTCCAAAAAAAGTCTACTTAGAAGAAGAACAAACCTGCAAAGAAGAAGAAGAAGGAGAACAAACAGAAGAAGAATGACACTCCAAAGAAAGCCAAGGTTAGCAAAGGAAAATGTTTTCACTGCAATACAGATGGCCACTAGAAAAGAAATTGTCCTGTATACCTGGAAAGCTTAAAGAAATTGAAGGAGGATGCACCTTCTGAAGGTAAGTCCATACTCGTTATTGAATCTAACCTAACAATTTCATCTACTTCCAATTGGATTTTAGACTCTAGCTCTAGTGCTCATATATGCATTTCAATGCAGGATCTGGAAAGAAGTAGAATGCTGAGAGAATATGAGATGGTCCTACGTGTTGGAAATGGAGAAAAAGTTGCTGCACAAGCCATTGGATCATATTCTCTAATGTTACCTTTAGGATTTAGATTAGTACTTAGTGACTGTTATTTTGTGCTTGGAGATAGTAGAAATTTGATTTCTATCTCTGTGCTAGCACAGGAAGGATTTGAGTTTACATTTAATAAAGACTTTTATAGTATTTATTTGAGAAATAAATTGATTGCAAAAGTTATTTTAATTGACAGTCTTTATCATTTGCATGCCAATGCATCTTTGAATATTAACGAGAAAATTAAAGTGAGTGCCATAGGACATAACATGCTAGAAATGACCTAAATGATAAATATATATGGCATCTAAAGCTCGATCATATAGGTGAAGATAGAATTATCAAATTGGAAAGGGATAGGATCCTAGATTCAGTTAATTCTGAATCATATCCACCTTGTGAGTCATGTCTTCAACAAAAAATGACCAAGTTACCCTTTGTAGGACATGGGGAAAGGGCCATAGAATTAATTATCCCAGTACACACTGATGTATGTGGTCCATTTGATGTGCAATCTAGGGATGGGTTTTACTACTTCATAACCTTTACTGATGATTGTTCATGGTATGGTTATGTGTTTCTTATGAGACATAAATCTAAAGCTTTTGAAAAGTTCAAGAAATTCAGACATGAGATAGAAAAACAAAAGGTAAAATCCTTAAGGTTCTTCGATCAAATCGGGGAGGTAAATACCTTAGTAGGGAATTCTTAGGTTATCTTAAGGACAATGGCATAGTCTCATAATGGACTCCACCTGGTACGTCTCAGCTCAACGAGGTATCTGAGAGGAGAAATAGGACATTATTAGATATGGTCCGATCCATGATGAGCCTCATTGACTTGTCTTTATTATATTGGGGATATGACCTACAAACTTCAATTTATATTCTAAATAAAGTTCCATCTAAATCTGTTCCTACCACATCATTTGAGATTTTTGCAGGTAAAAAACCAAGTGTTGCTCATTTCAAGATTTGGGGATGTCCAGCTTATGTCAAAAGACTAATGGCGAATAAGTTAGAATCTAGATCTGTGAAAGCTCAGTTTATAGGATATCCTAAAGAAACTTTAGGGTATTACGTTTACCTTTCGGAAGATCATGATGAGATTGTGAGTAGACATGCCATATTTCTTGAAAAATAGTTTATTCAGGAAGCTAGTAGTGAGAGGTTAATTGAGCTCGATGAGAAAGTCTCTGAAGAGCAGCCAACTATAGATCAGATCGAACCCAATCAACCAATTCACATAAATGCTCTTCCACCTTGTAGGTCTATTAGAGTCTCCAAACCTCCTGAAAGGTACATGGATATGCTTACAGAGGATATAAAGAAAATGTTCCTAGTTGGGGACTGTTGCCCAGATATGGTGCCCAAGAGGGGGGGGGTGAATTGGGTATTTAAAAATTTAAAGCAATATATGTGCTATCAAGTTTTAAGGTGAAGAGTGATAGTGCTTTAATAATTGTGCAACGGAAGCAATGAAATAAAATGGCAATTAAAGAGCTAAAGAAGTAAAAGAAAGGCAATGCAAACACACAAGAAATATAGTGGTTCGGTGCACCCAGCACCTACATCCACTCCCCAAGCTCCACTTGGGAATTTCCACTATAATCTTAAGATTACAGCTGACTTGTTTTACCAGGCTCACAAGTCAAAACCTTACACACTTGTTTTGGCTTCGGGCTAACAAGCAACCCTAGTTAGTTTTATCAATTGGCTCACCAACAAACCTCACTCACTTGTTTTGGCTTCGGGCTTACAAACAACCCTAGTTGGTTTTATCAATTGGCTCACCAACAAACCTCACTCTAGTTTCAAATTCCCTTGAAACTAGCTAAAGACAAAAGAGTATGAAACAATGAATTAAAACTAAACAAACTCCTTTTGAGCAATAATAAATTCATTGAAGCTCTTGATGGAGACTCTTCAAGCCTTTTCCTTGGAATCTTTGGACCTCACTAAATGCCAAACACTTGAATGTTGGATTCCTCAAAGATGGAAGACTTTTGGCTAGGGAATCTCTTGGTTTTCTCACTCTTTTGGCTTGGGAAGTGATTGAGGCTTTGTACTTTGAATCAACAATTTTTCACTTTGTCTCCTTGTCTTTTTTGAAGTTTGGTGGAGGTTAAATACCTCATTCATGCTGAAACAACTCCACAAGACCGTTAGATACAAAAATATGGCCGTTTATGGCCGTTGGAAATCAAATCAGAAGTTCAGAAAAACTAGCCGTTATGCCATGAGTCGACCTCATGAGTCGACCTCTGGATCAAGTGTCGACCTCATGAGTCGACCTCCAGTAAAATTTAGGTAAAAGTTCAGAATACCATAGTTCTGCCCATTTGAATTCTCAGGCTATGAGTCGACCTCTGGTGTCTACCTCTGGACAGGTGTTGACCTCTGGTGGTCGACCTCTGAAGCGTGCCACTGAGACTTTGCCATGCCGGCCAAGCTGAACTTTTCTTCTCTTCATGAGTCGACCTCTGGTGGTCGACCTTTGACAAGGTGTCGACCTCTGGGGTCGACCTCTGATCTGAATTTTTCTGAAACTCTTGAGATATGCGTGCCATGCTTGAGTTTCTTTAAGCCTTTGTTTCTTTTGTCAAATATTTCTTAACAAGAAGGTCCATTATGAGAATTTTGATCTTGTCCAAGGTAGAAGAGCTCTTTTCCAAATCAAGTAAACTTAGTTTCATCATTGTCCTTTTGATACTCTTTTTGAATAACCTAAGTCCTGAAACTTTATCTTGAGATTAAACATTAGTCCAAACATATACTCAACCTTTTGTTAATCATCAAAACTAAGGAGTCAAAGCCAACAATCTCCTCCTTTTTGATGATGACAAAACCTTGAGTATATATGCAATTAAGTCCAAAAGCAAGATATAGCAATAATAAAATATTTTCAAAGAATCCTTACATGCATGAGTGTATCATAAAAATTTACTTTTCATCTTCTTTTTGTGAAAATATTTTCAAGAGTTACTTTTTATTTACTTCTTTCTTTTTGTGAAAACATTCTCATGAGTCAAAAAGGTAAGAATCATATAGATTTTACTACTCATAAGACGGAGATCTCATAATACATATAACTTTACTAAATTTGATCTCATAAATACATATATACTTTACTACTCCCCCTTTTTGTCAAGAATCAAAAAGTTCATTTTTGTAGTGAAAGATATATTAATGAAACTTATGTTCAATTATAATGAAGTATTTAGGTGCATAAACTACATGCTCCCCCTCAATTTGTGCATTCAATATAATAAAATATTCTAACTTGAGGGTTTAAAAAAGGTAAATGTTAAGAGCTGGTATCAGATAAAATGGCACAAGATAGATAAAATGTCACAATATAGATAAAAACAAATGTATTTAGTTACAAAATTGCTTACATAGTAAGCACAAAATACTGATACAATAGATCATACACAAGCAAACTAAGTACAACAAATAAAACTATAAGGCTACTCCTCATCAGAAGGTATGTCAAAAGATACAGGAGCCATGATCCTAGATGGGGATTTTGGAGTCCTATGAGAGGAACTCCGAGTCCTCAGAGAGGGACCAGACCTAGGGGTAGTCCTACGAGATCTATATGTCCTAGGCAAGGGCTCCACAGATGTCGAGACAGAGGCAGTAGCTGAAGGAGTGGACGGATCAGCATGCTGAGTAGACTGAGCTGGGGTCTGCTTGCTGACTAGCTCATAAGCTGTGGGATCATCGATATCTGTCTCTGTATGCTCATCTATGTCATCCGGAATCCCAGTGATAGTCTCAAATAGTGACTTTGTAGGCTCAATATCAACTGGCACAGCTGTGGCTGGAGGATCTGAACTCGGAAGATCAGTGGAGGGAGGATCAGCTGAAGGGGGAATCTCTGGAATCGGCTCTGCAGGTGGAACATCAGAACTACTGCTCCTCCAGCTGATCTCCATCACTGTCACTGTATCCACTAGAGTCATCAGCATCATCATCATCATCATCATCATCATCATCATCATGTGGAGGAGATACTGTCGGATCTGCAGTCCCTGGTGGCAGTGCTAATCTCAATAAGCTGAGGATCTGTCTAAATCCTGTATCCATACTAGCTGAGAGAGCACTAATGCGTGTGTCATGTGTGTATCCGCAGACATGATCGCTCCTGCCGTACACCAGTGATCTCTGTCCGGACCTCTGAAATCTGATCAGTCACTCGCTGCTCGAAGTCCGATATCCTCACTGAAGTCCTCCGTGGTGTAGCATTAATTAGGTGCCGGAGCTGATGAAGGTGGTGGCGTGAATGGCTCAGGCTCCGCAGTCTCGTCTCCGGTGCTGGCGAGGAGGTGTACCATGATCAGTAGGCCTTGAGGCCCTGCCTCAGCAGCTCGAATCTCATCCTCCTCATCTGGCTCCTGGCCAGACTCTCGTCGTACCCATCGGTCACTAATCAGTCGAAATCCCCCCATCCTATGTAGATTTCTCTTCATAAGTATCTGTGTGCTGTAGCTGACTGAAGGGTATGCCATCGAATGAGACACCATGCTCTCTGAATATCAGTCAGTCCCATGCCGTACGGCTGAACGAGTCTCCTGTGAGAGCTTCCTCACCATCTGCTGAAGCATGATCCTGGGGTTTGATGGGAGTCCGCTGACTCAGGGACACCATCAACACCAGCTCACGCTCAGTGATAAAATCAAATCTCCCGCTCTTCGGAATCAAGATATGGCGATGATGTGATGCAGCACTCTCATCTCTAGTGAAAGCTGGTTAGCGGCTACTGTGGAAATGCCGCTAACATCCTCACGCTCTAGGATACACCTGAAGGCGTGCTCTCTGTCACTGATCGTAGTGGCAGCAGTGCCATGAAGTGGAATCCTCCAGATGCGACTGATGACCTCAGGTGTCACTGGAATCTCGATCCCTCGAACTGTAGCAGACCATCCAATGCCATCAGTGGCCATGGATCCATAAAACTCCCTGATGAGGTCTGGGTAGAATTTCTCGACATCGTACAAAATGAACAGACCTGCATCTCTCAGTACATCTCCAATGAAGAAGTGATGCTGATCCCAGAATGGAATATCCACGCGCCTCCCACTAGCATGCTCTTCCAGACTAGGCTGGCTGGCACTGTGCTGGTGGCTCTGGGGTCGGCTCACGCTCATGTCTGACTTTCCTTCGCCGCTCAGTACTACCCTGCCCCTGTTCCAATCTCCTTTTCCTTACTGCCTGGGTGTTTTCTCGACCTATGTGTAAGGATGAGGGGTAACTTAGGGAGAAATGCAAAGAGGTAAGCCCAGAGGAAAGAGAGGGAAAGAGAGGTTCACGGATTAGGAAAAGAGAAGAATGTGAAATGGTGAAATAGGGTTTGTGAGAGTGGGAAAATAGAAATAAATGGAGAAAAAGTAAGAACGGAGGGTAGAAACAAGTGTTTTCTATTGAATACAACCGGGATTAGAGGGTAGATAGATCCGAAGGCTTTCGGTTGTCCAAAATCAAGAGTACGGTCAAAAAGAGGGTTGAATCGAAGAAATGCAAGAGGAAAGAAGAGGATTTCCCCAAATGTTGAGGGAGAAGGGTGGAAATCTACTATTTAGGGGTTTAGGAGTGTTGGAGGGGGACCACACGAAGGAGAGGAAGGAAAAAATTGGAAAAACAAGCTTGCGGACGGGTTTTTAAAAGGCAGGTTTCCGTTCAAGTGTCGACCTCTGAAAATTTTCAGGTTCGACCTCAAGTGTCGACCTCCATAACTTAGGTGTCGACCTCAAGTGTCGACCTCCAACAATTAATTACTTAAAATAAAATTCTGTAAGATTTAAAAAATTGATAAAATTTAGAGAAATAGCCTTTAACCATATTTGAGAATTTATAAATCATTTTTGAGGAATTTTGATGAAAATTGAAGAGTTTCAAGCAAAAGGATCAATGACTCCTAGTTCTCTTCTGATCATACAAAATCTGTCTTCATTCAATGGTTTTGTGAATATATCAGCCAATTGATAATCAGTACATATAAATTTCTAACAACACATTAAAGTTTTGAACGTGATCTCTTATGAAGGTGTCTTATTTCAATATGTTTGCTTCTTGAATGTTGTACAGGATTTTTCGTTAATTGATTGCACTAGTATATTACATCATCTTATGTGTGTCTTAGTTAGTTTGATGCCAAAGTCCTCGAGTTGTTGTTTGATCCTAGAATCTGAGCACAACAGCTTCCAGCTGCTATATATTCGGCTTCCGCCATAGATAGAGCAACCGAATTCTGTTTCTTACTGCTCCATGAAATCAAATTAACTCCTAGAAATTGACAAGTTCCACTAGTACTTTTTCGATCAAGTTTACACCCAGCAAATCAGCATCAGAATATGCAATTAATTCATATGATGACTCTCTAGAGTACCAAAGACCAATTTCGATAGACCCAGATAAGTATCTAAGTATACGTTTTACAGCTAAAGATGTGATTCTTTAGGAGCACTGAAAACGTGCACACATACAACACTAAACTTATATCTGGTCTACTGGCAGTTAGATATAGCAATGAACCAATCATGCCTCTATATAAGTTTTGGTCTACTGATTTACCACAATCATCTTTGTCTAATTTACAGAAGAGCTCATAGGGGTACCTATTGTTTTGTAGTCTCCATCCCAACTTTTTCAATATCTCCCTTGTGTACACTTGGCTTGGTTGATGGAGATCCCCTCTTTGGTTTGCTTAATTGGAATCCGAGGAAGAAGTTGAGTTCTCCCATCATGCTCATCTCGAACTCACTCTACATTAACTAGCAAATTCTTGACAAAGACATTCGTTAGTAGCACCAAAAATAATATCCTACATATATCTGTACTACTAAGAGATCATCATTTTTCTTTTTCAAAACAATGTATTATCTACATTACCTCTAGAGAAATCATTTTTCATTAAAAATGAACTTAATCTATCATACCAAGCTCTAGGAGCTTGCTTTAAACCATACAATGCTTTATGCAATTTAAAGACATGATTAGGAAATTCATGATTTTCAAAACCAGGAGGTTGTTCAACATAAACCTCCTCTTCAATAAATCCATTTAAAAAGGCACTCTTTACATCCATTTGAAATAACTTGAAATCCATAAAACAAGCAAAAGCAAGTAAAAGTCTAATTGCTTCTAGCCTAGCAACAGGAGCAAAGGTTTCATCGAAGTCGATCCCTTCTTCCTGGTTGTAGCCTTTAGCAACAAGTCTAGCTTTGTTCCAATTACAATACCATGTTCATCAAGTTTATTTCTAAAAACCCATTTTGTGCCAATTACAGAAATATTAAGAGGTCTTTCAGTTAAAGTCCAAACATTATTTCTTTTAAATTGATTTAGTTCATCTTGCATAGCATTAATCCAGTTACAATCTTTTTCAGCTTCTTCTATTGACTTAGGCTCTATCTGAGATACAAAAGCTAAATAATCACAAACATTTCTAATAGAAGAGCGTGTACTTACCCCCTTTGATGGATCACCTATTATTAGCTCTTTAGGGTGTCCATGTGCATACCTCCATTCTTTAGGTAATGGTTTTGGTGAAGTTGCATTGATTTCTTGAATTTGATCTTGACTTTCTTGATCATCATCTCCTTTGGGCTCATCTTCATTGATTGTCAATTGTTCAAGTTTTCTTGTACCTGTTTCAACATCAATAGAATCTTCTTTTCTAGAAGATTTTTCGTTAGATTCATCAAACACTACATGAATTGATTCTTCAACCAGAAGTGTCTTCTGTTGAAGACCCTGTATGCCTTGCTAGAAGTAGAGTATCCTAAGAAGATACCCTCATCTGACTTGGCATCAAATTGCTAATATTATCTTTGCCATTGTTTATATAAACAGCGGCAACCAAATACCGAAAAATACTTGAGATTAGGTTTTCAATTTTCCAAAGCTCATATGGTGTTTTCTTCAAAATAAGTCGAATTAAAAACATTTAAAATGTAACATGAAGTATTAATGGCTTCTACCCAAAAATATCTAGGTAAATCGTTTTCGCAAAGCATTGTGCGTGCCATTTCTTCAAGAGTCCTGTTCTTTCTTTCTACCACCCCACCCTTTGTTGAGTGTCCTAGGTGCAGAAAATTATGACTAATACCATTTTCATTACAAAAAGTTTCAAAATCATGATTTTCAAATTCAGTTCCATGATCACTACGCAAAGAAACAATAGTGAGATCTTTTTCGTTTGAAACCCTTTTATGAAATTAACAAAGCTGAAAATGTTTCATCTTTATGAGCTAAAAACATTACCCAAGTAAATCGTGAGTAATCATCTACAATTACTAGCCCATATTTTTTACCTCCCAAACTAGTTGTTCTGGTTGGTCCAAAGAGGTCCATATGCAATAATTCAAGGGGTCTAGTAGTAGATACTACTCCTTTAGGTTTGAAAGTAGATTTAGTTTGTTTTCCCAATTGATATGCAGCACAATTTTATCTTTTTCAAAAGTGAGTTTTGGCAATTCTTTTACAAGATTCTTTTGCTTAATTTTGAAATCACTGCATACTAGCATGCCCTAGCCTACGGTGCCAAAGCCAACTAGTTTCACTTGCCTTGGCTTCCTTAGCCACTAGGCATTGACCACTTTCCATGGCTAGATCATCAAGATCAACCATGTAAATGTTTCCATGCCTAAGACCAGTGAACTTGATGCCATCGACATCTAGACTAGATACCATGCACAAAGATGATTCAAAAATTACTTTAAAACCTTTATCACAAAACTGACTAATGCTAAAAAGATTATGCTTCAAGCCATCAACAAATAGTACATTATCTACATAAGCATTAGGGGTGATATGGATTTTACCAATCCGACGATTTTGCCTTTTCCATTATCACCAAAGGTAACGTTACCACCATCAATAGCAGCTAGTGATGAGAATTGCTTCACATCCCCAGTCATGTGCCTTGAGCAACCACTATCCAGATACCACATTCTTCTTTTATTTTGGGTTGCAAGGCACACCTGCAAAAAATGATCAAGTTGAAACTTTAGGTACCCAAGTCATCTTGGGTCCTTTAGGGTTAGTCAAATTGGTTCCTTTTGGAACCCAAATCTTTTTAAAGGTATTTAATTTTCTTCTATTACAAACATATGATTTATGACCTACTTTACCACATGCATAGCAGGTAATATTAGAAGATGCTGGTATGAAAAAGTTTTTGTAAAGCTTTTGTTGATTGTGTGGTTTAAATCCAAGTCCAGCTTTATTAAACACTGCATGTTGACTATTTAAAAGCATATTCAGTTTTTCTGAACTAAAAGTAAACTTTTCTACAAAAGGTTTTACTTTTTCTAACTCTTCCTTGTAATTCTTATTTTGAAGCAATAGTTCTTTATTTTGTTTTTCAATGTTCTCATTAGTTTTAAGACTTCTATTATTTTTCAAAGAATTATTTTCTTTTAAAAGATTATCTTTATCATTTGTCAAAGTCTTTACATGTTCTTTTAATTTCTTGTTTTCTTGAGTTAAATTTTCAATTTCACTTGAAAACTTTTCTGAACTTTTGGTAAGCTCAAAATTTTGCTTTCTTAATTTCTTATTTTTCAATTTTAGTTTTTCATATTCCATTACTAAGTCATCAAAAGCATCATGCAATTCATTGAAAGTAAATTCAGTTTCAGGTTCAGAATTTACCTCATTATCTTCGTTGGCCATGAACATAAGTTGGCGCGACCTGCTACTCTTCTTCACTGCTGGAGTCCTCACTCTCACTCCAGGTAGCCATCATGGCTTTCTTTCTCAACAACCTTCGACTCTTTTTAAGCAAAGGGCAATCCGTTTTGTAATGACCTGGCTTCTTGCACTCGAAGCAAATGGGTGGATCCCTTTCTTTGTCTTTCTCTTTCTCCTTATTGTGATCACCCTTTTGTGGTCTCTTTTTTGTAGAAGCCCTTCTTCTTTCTCATGAATCTTTTAATTTTCTTGTAATGAGGCTGTCTCATCATCATCAGCTTCTTCTTCTGATTCATCACTTGACTCTTCTTTTGTAGTGGACTTGAAGGCTATGGCTTTCTTTTTCTTGTCATTGTCCACTGTCTTCTGCTTTAGTGAAAGCTCGTAGGTCATCAGTGATCCAAGAAGCTGCTCGAGAGGTAGAGTGTTGACATCCTTGGCTTCTTCTATGGCTGTAACTTTCGCATCCCATGAAGCCGGAAGAGACCTGAGAAGTTTGTTAACCAGTTCACCATTAGATATAATTTTTTCCAAACTCCTCATACCATTTACTATATTTGTAAATCTAGTATACATTTCACTTATACTTTCAGTTGGTTCCATCCTGAACATCTCATACGTATGAATGAGCATGTTCACCTTAGTGGTCTTCACTTGGTGTGTACCCTCATGGGTAACCTCAAGTGTATCCCAATTTCTTTGGCGGAAATACAATTTGATATTCTGTTGAATTCACTAGGGTCAAGTGCACAGAATAGCAAATTCATCGCCTTAGCATTTAACTCAGCTTGTTTGAGGTCATTGTCATCCCATTCTTCTTCAGATTTCGGGGTGATAATGCCATTAACCAAGTGAGTGGGCTGATGAGGCCCTTTCATAATTACTCTCCATATATGATAATCTACAGCTTGTAAATAAATACGCATACGAGTTTTCCAATATGTGTAGTTGTGCCATTAAAGAAAGGAGGGCGATTTGATGCTTGTCCTTCAACTATACCCATTCCATTGGGGCGGCCATGATCTTTCACTCAAGATCGTTGGACCTACAAGAGAGTACCGGTGCTCTGATACCACTTGTTGCCCAGATATGGTGCCCAAGAGGGGGGGGTGAATTGGTATTTAAAAATTTAAAGCATATATATGCTATCAAGTTTTAAGGTGAAGAGTGATAGTGCTTTAATAATTATGCAACGGAAGCAATGAAATAAATGGCAATTAAAGAGCTAAAGAAGTAAAAGAGAAGGCAATGCAAACACACAAGAAATATAGTGGTTCGGTGCACCCAGCACCTACATCCACTCCCCAAGCTCCACTTAGGAATTTCCACTATAATCTTAAGATTACAGCTGACTTGTTTTACCAGGCTCACAAGTCAAAACCTTACACACTTGTTTTGGCTTCGGGCTAACAAGCAACCCTAGTTGGTTTTATCAATTGGCTCACCAACAAACCTCACTCACTTGTTTTGGCTTCGGGCTTACAAGCAACCCTAGTTGGTTTTATCAATTGGCTCACCAACAAACCTCACTCTAGTTTCAAATTCCCTTGAAACTAGCTAAAGACAAAAGAGTATGAAACAATGAATTAAAACTAAACAAACTCCTTTTGAGCAATAATAAATTCGTTGAAGCTCTTGATGGAGACTCTTCAAGCCTTTTCCCTTGAAATCTTTGGACCTCACTAAATGCCAAACACTTGAATGTTGGATTCCTCAAAGATGGAAGACTTTTGGCTAGGGAATCTCTTGGTTTTTCTCACTCTTTTGGCTTGGAAGTGATTGAAGGCTTTGTACTTTGAATCAACACTTTTTCACTTTGTCTCCTTGTCTTTTTTGAAGTTTGGTGGAGGTTAAATACCTCATTCATGCTGAAACAACTCCACAAGACCGTTAGATACAAAAATATGGCCGTTTATGGCCGTTGGAAATCAAATCAGAAGTTCAGAAAAACTAGCCGTTATGCCATGAGTCGACCTCATGAGTCGACCTCTGGATCAAGTGTCGACCTCATGAGTCGACCTCCAGTAAAATTTAGGCAAAAGTTCAGAATACCATAGTTCTGCCCATTTGAATTCTTAGGCTATGAGTCGACCTCTGGTGTCGACCTCTGGACAGGTGTTGACCTCTGGTGGTCGACCTCTGAAGCGTGCCACTGAGACTTTGCCGTGCCGGCCAAGCTGAACTTTTCTTCTCTCATGAGTCGACCTCTGGTGGTCGACCTTTGACAAGTGTCGACCTCTGGGGGTCGACCTCTGATCTGAATTTTTCTGAAACTCTTGAGATATGCGTGCCATGCTTGAGTTTCTTTAAGCCTTTGTTTCTTTTGTCAAATATTTCTTAACAAGAAGGTCCATTATGAGAATTTTGATCTTGTCCAAGGTAGAAGAGCTCTTTTCCAATCAGGTAAACTTAGTTTCATCATTGTCCTTTTGATACTCTTTTTGAATAACCTAAGTCCTGAAACTTTATCTTGAGATTAAACATTAGTCCAAACATATACTCAACATTTTGTTAATCATCAAAACTAAGGAGTCAAAGCCAACAATCTCCTCCTTTTTGATGATGACAAAACCTTGAGTATATATGCAATTAAGTCCAAAAGCAAGATATAGCAATAATAAAATATTTTCAAAGAATCCTTACATGCATGAGTGTATCATAAAAATTTACTTTTCATCTTCTTTTTGTGAAATATTTTCAAGAGTTACTTTTTATTTACTTCTTTCTTTTTGTGAAAACATTCTCATGAGTCAAAAAGGTAAGAATCATATAGATTTTACTACTCATAAGACGGAGATCTCATAAATACATATATACTTTACTAAATTTGATCTCATAAATACATATATACTTTACTACTCCCCCTTTTTGTCAAGAATCAAAAAGTTCATTTTTGTAGTGAAAGATATATTAATGAAACTTATGTTCAATTATAATGAAGTATTTAGGTGCATAAACTACATGCTCCCCCTCAATTTGTGCATTCAATATAATAAAATATTCTAACTTGAGGGTTTAAAAAAGGTAAATGTTAAGAGCTGGTATCATAAAATGATACAAGATAGATAAAATGTCACAATGTAGATAAAAACAAATGTATTCAGTTACAAATTGCTTACATAGTAAGCACAAATACTGATACAACAGATCATACACAAGCAAACTAAGTACAACAAATAAAACTACAAGGCTACTCCTCATCAGAAGGTATGTCAAAAGATACAGGAGCCATGATCCTAGATGAGGATTTTGGAGTCCTAGAGAGGAACTCCGAGTCCTCAGAGAGGGACCAGACCTAGGGGTAGTCCTACGAGATCTATATGTCCTAGGCAAGGGCTCCACAGATGTCGAGACAGAGGCAGTAGCTGAAGGAGTGGACGGATCAGCATGCTGAGTAGACTGAGCTGGGGTCTGCCTGCTGACTAGCTCATAAGCTGTGGGATCATCAATATCTGTCTCTGTATGCTCATCTATGTCATCCGGAATCCCAGTGATAGTCTCAAATAGTGACTCTGTAGGCTCAATATCAACTGGCACAGCTGTGGCTGAGGATCTGAACTCGGAAGATCAGTGGAGGGAGGATCAGCTGAAGGGGGAATCTCTGGAATCGGCTCTGCAGGTGGAACATCAGAACTACCTGCTCCAGGCTGATCTCCATCATTGTCACTGTATCCACTAGAGTCATCACATCATCATCATCATCATCATCATCATCATCATGTGGAGGAGATACCTATGTGCACAGCATGTGATGCACCAGATCATGTTGTAGAGGAATGTCCTTACTTGATACATTCAATCCAAAATGGATTTACATAGAGGATGTAGCTAATAACAAATATAACTGAACCTTATGCACCATCTTATAACCCAGGGTGGGATAATCATCCCAATTTTGTGCGGTCAAAAGATGTAATACTAGGAGCCCAAAACTTTGACTAGACCTACTCTAGGCCTAGCCAAGTATTTAATAATCAACCAGGTTTAGATCTTGAGGAAGGAATCAGCATATTAGAAAAGAGTCTAAAAACTGTCTAAATCCCAAGCTAACCTTCGTGCTATAGTTAATAATACTAATGCTATCTTGAATAACTTTATGCAAACCACAGGCCAATAGATAACCTCCAAACGTAGGCTATTATCTATTTGGTGATGCAATTAAGTCAATTAGCCATGGCTATAAATAAAGAAGAGCTACCTAGTCAACCCGAGAGTCATCCTGAGAGACAATACCTAATTAGAAATTTTAATATCGATGTGATTGTCCCTGAATAATCGATTATAAGTTTTGGGAATGAATTGGTCATAGAGCAACCCTATACAACCAAAGAGACCAACCTAGATAATTTGACTAAGATAAAAACTTATGAAGAGAAATCAAAAAGAAGTGATGAACCACTTCCATTATTACCCAACTTACCTATGGTCCCAATCCCAAAACCCTAGAATCATCCATTACTTTTAATGAGAAGGGAGAACAAATAGGTGTCATGATAGAATTAATTGAGCTTCCCAAGAATCACAAATGCATAATACAATAGAAGAAGCCATGCAAAATAAAATTCTTTCCCATGATTTCCATTAAACACTTAGTCTAACTTACTTTAAGGTGGATGATATTGATGTTTGAGGGTGTACCCTAGAAATGAATGACCTAGTGAAATATCCTACCCCAACACCACCCCACTTTGGTTCAAGAAATATGAGCCATTATCCAAATCCTCAATAGCTCCCTTGTTAGAATCACCACCTAAACTAGATTGAAGCCACTTCTATTGCATCCACTGATACCTTACTAGTAACATGTAATCAGGAAACCAAATTGTAGGTATTCTAAAAATATATAAAGAAGTTGTTGGGTGGGATATTATGCATATGAGGGATAACGATTACAAAATTTATATTTGATTTCTTGGCATTTGGCACTACTTTCAAGAATTATCTCAAAATTATTTTTATATTAACATGATATATGAAGATAGAATTTATGTTAATTGGAAAAAGTACCAAGTTATATATTAGAAAGGCTTATGCCAAGATCCAAATTACTAGTTAAACCCCTCATAACTTTGGTAGAACATTGGCTTATGAAGGAAGAGGCATCAAATGGAGATCCTAAAGTACTCCTTTGGCACATCAATTATATAGATCTAGGTCCATTAAAACCTTGATAGGTACTTAAGTTGTACTTAGATCTAATTATAAAAAAAGAATTGTTAGATATCAAGGGAATAAGCCTCCTAATGGTCTAATGTAGGAAATACTCTGAAGCTGAACCCGAATGATGTAGGGAATTACAAACCCATGTCAAGATTTAGGTGGAAATAGGATAAGAACCCTAAGAGATCTGGCTGAAGATGTTAAACTTAGCGCTTGTTGGGAGGCAACCCAATCTTTTTATTACTTTTGCTTTAGAGATTTTTATTTTTATAAGAATATGGACCACTCCTTACAGACGCACATAGCAATACATGATGCATATTTCAATCTAGGTGGTACCTCTCCTCGTCATACTTTCATATTAATGTTTCCTTACTCCATTGAGGATAATGAAAATTAAATTTGGGTGTAAGGGAAAATCACTTCGAAAAATATTTTAAAAATACCTTGAATATTTTGAAAATTACTAAAAATCTTTTTAAAAAATTTGAAAAATATTCAAAAATATTTTAATTACTTTTTAAAATATATGAAGAAGATTTTTATAAATCATGTACCATGAAAGAAATTCTTGAACAAAATAGACTAAGCACAGGGTAATAGAGTTTGACAGTATTCGCTAATTACTATAACGAGTCAAGAAGTATACTAGCTGATCAACTTTTTGTAGCCTACTTAAGCCACCTAAAGGCTATTAGCACTTCCATCGTACATGCATACTGATAACATAAAGTACATATTAGTTGTAAGGTCAATTAAAAATTTAATTATTACTAAAAACTGGTAATTGATATACACCCCATGTAAAGGAACTTGAATTTGAAGAAAGAGCTACCTGCCTAAAAAAAATAAATCAAAAAAGAAAAAAATGGGCAAGTCCAAACATTGGTTTTGTACCAAGTAACTAGGCACCTTCGTCTAAGTACGCATTGTTATTTGTATCAAAAAGTGTGTGCAGTGTGAAGATATTGTTAATAAAAGAAAAAAAATTCAGACAGTGTGAAAGCTATCTTAGCTCATGTGCATAATTTAAGAGTATATAAATTGACCAAAGTAGATGATAAGTGAAGATATAATTGTTCTTTACATGCTAGTATCGAAATACTAAGTTAGCCATCACAAATACAAGTACTGTAGACCTTGGATAAATTCTAAGGAAGTTTCTAATAATTCTAACTACAAAATTTATTTTGAAAACTAAATACCTAGTTAGTGATACTAGTTAACTTCTTTTAACCTTAAGACTAGATCTAATTTTGTAAGAGAGGATCTTGATGACACATGGTTATAAAATTAACTGATGCGGGATGAATCTAAGATTGCTAATCATGCAGGAAAAATAGTAAACTAGTTTTTTTGTAATTTTCTATAATTTAGATTTATAGGCTAAATTCCTAAATAAAAGTAAGAACTAGCAAGAAGAATAGTAATGCATAGAATTATCGTATCGCAGGCAAACTCATGCAGAATAATAAATTCCAGGACCCGAGAATGAGAAACTCCCGGATTAGGATAGCTAATCTTCATCAAATAAAAAATTTAATGAAGGGAAGGATGTTACCAATCAGTGATTTGATGAACTTTCGATGAAGAGATCACACAACACTCTGATTAGAGTCTGGATGATGAAGTTCGGTTCCCTTGATCAGATGGTTGATTTGGATGGCTACGAATACAAGGAAAGCCTCCTCTGGGGAGGTGAAATACCTCGGGGATCCTACAAAACATCAAGGTCAATCAAAATAGCAAGTAAGAAAGGGAAAGGAAACTAGGTTTAGTAGGAATCAGGTTAGGGATTAGAAGCTGGGCTGTTTGAAGCTTGTTGAAGATCTCCTTGCTTGGCGGCCTAGGGCACTCTTTCTTGGACGTGTGAAGGCTTGGATGGCAGTGAGTTAGGTCATGGAAGGATTCTAGGGCAGTAAAGAATTTGTCCAAGCACAAAAACACCAACCAAAGAACCAAAACAAAACACCAACACATGGCAATAACTCAAAATTTCAACAAGGTTTATTCATAAGAAAGAGATGCTTACAAGAGGGGGAGGGGTGGGGTATTTATAATGTTTCCATGCCCTCACTAACCATGGTTACACTTGGGTTACAAGTCCTCTTCCAAAATGGAATACAAGTCCTTTTTTAGCTAGGTTAGAATTACAAAGTTTAAAAGGATTAGAAATCACAACTAGGTTAGGAATAAACTTGGTCTTCTCCTTCTTCTCTTCAACTTGGACTTGGTCAAACCTCTTTGGACGTGGTCAACACTTCAAGGATGCCTAGGGGGGTGTGTTTGGCCCTTAGGAGCAGCAAGGGGCTGGCCCAAAGGGGCTTGGGTGCATGGGTTTGGGCCTTGGAAGCTGGGGTTGCCTGGTAGCCTGGTAGCAGGAATATTCCCTGAAATCTTGCTTCTCAAGGGCTTGGGCTTGGCACCTGGGCTTGATTTCTTTGGGTTGGGATGCAGGTGGACCTCTGGAATCATGGATGGCTTGGTTTAGGAATATGCTCTGACATTTGGAAGGGAATCTGGGCATCTGGAGGGCATCTGGAAGGAATCAGAGTTTCTGGAAACATCTTGGATCCTGGGTTGTCACACAAAATCAAATGGGCTGATGTAGTGGCCTCTGACTCCTGGATATGGCCTGGTGGAACATCAAAATAGGGTGACCTCCTCTCTTGTATAAAATCGGGCTCATACTAGACTCATAATTGATGTACAGGACTCAAAATACTAACTAGGTTGGGGTTGAGACAAATCAACTAATCTCAACTTATTACAGGACTCAATCTTAATTGATTACAAAACTTTTAAAACCTTGACACATGACTAAATAAACCATATGGGATCCAGCGATTTGTGTCTGATCCTAGTGTCCCCACCATTAACACTTATATTTTAATTGCATTTCTAAGGGACTAGCAATGAATAAGTTATGGGGTGTGATAAGTTTATAAATTATTTCAATTTAAGCATTAAAATAATATTAATTAATTATATTTATTTAAAATAATATTTTATTTGTATTTTATAAAAAAAGAGTTCATGGATGGAAAGAGCTTGATTTTTGAAATCTAATGGCATAAATGGAACTCAAATCAGAGTTTGAATGAGCCTGAAATCGAAGTTTGAAGTTTAAGCTTTGCATGAATTTTGATGTAGCTAGTTCATGATGGATTGGCCACTCGGTCCATAGAAGCCATGCTCGGTCCACAAAATCCATTAACCATGGTCCACGAGCCTATTCCATTGACCATCGACCTTCCTAAGCTGTTTTACCATCGGAGAAGCCGCTGGAGACCTTCCCCTCGTGGTCAAGAAGCCATCCATCACCGAAAAAGTCACAAAAGACCTGCCTATACCATCAAATCTCCGCTCGGCCACCATCTTTCAATTTTTTCCCATTCAGTCATCATTGCCCTTCATCCCTCGCCATCGCTCATTGCCATCCACCGTCCGAGAGCTCAGCCATCATCGGCCACCTTTTGATCGCCACTCCTCCCTATTCAAGCTCCAGTCACGGTCCTTTGCCATGATCTTTCACTATTGCTCAACCATCACAGTCACCATCCTCCCATGTTATGAATTTTGTTTTCTTCTTTGACCATCACTTGCCAGCCATCCACCATCGCTGCCATTTGCCAATCACCACCCACCACCTCCTCAAGGCCGAAGAAGTCTTCTTCAAACTAATAGAGTTGCCATCACCATTTCCACCATCTTCCATCTTTCTTGATCACCCAAAGCCTTCACCATCAACTATAGTCCATCGTGAAGCGAGAGCCTCCATCACCACTACTGCTCCTCCATGCATTGCCCAGTACCATAATTTATCTAGGATTGGGAGAAAGCTAATAGTTGAATCTAAATTGGAGAAGGAGATCGAAGTGTCGATCAAGAAGATAGAAGACTGAGACTCAATTGCCTGAGAATGAAAGAAAGCATTGATCACCCCATTAACCTACTAATCGAATGGCTGATACTGCTCCTCATGATATATGGCTGATTTTGATGCAGATTGACTCTAAATTTGATCGGGAGAAAGCTCTTGATGAGTTCTATAAAAGAAAGACCCCAGGCAATAATCCAGGCATCAGTTCCAACAATAATATTTTTTTTATTTTTCTTCTTTTAATTAGTCTAGGTTTTAAGAGAAAAGGGTAGGAATAAAAAAAAAGAGTTTTCAGGAAAGAAAGTGCGGTAACAAATCTCAAATCTCCAAGAAGATGTATCCAGGAGCCATGCTCAACTGAGTTGCAATCTGTAAGGAATTACAAGTGCCCTTTCATTAAATTTTATAATTATTTTCTCTTCTTTGCAATTGAATAAATATTTTCAATTCCATTCTATTGATTTCTTAATTAATTACCTATAGGTGGGATGGATCATGATCCTAACAAGATATGGTCCATGCTTAGCATAGATAATTGATTCTAGGATCTTTATTTACATATCTTATAAAGATCTGTTCAACTTAATCATTGGATAGTCTATACTTATGGAACAGGCCATGATATCCTAATAAGATATGGTTCATACTCGGTAAGATAATCTATGCTAGGGATTATTTAAAAGATTCTAAAATAAATATATATTTTGGTTATTTAGATAAGAACAAATACATGATTTATGCTTATGATTACCTAGAAACCCGAAGATATCTTTTTATCATATAAATCCCTTGATCTCATGTTCAATTTTAATTGATTAGAAAGTCTATATCAGGGTCTGTGTTTTTGTGCAATGTTGGGGCAACTAGTTTGAAGAGTTCCAATCAGCCCATCATAGCAGATTCAATAATAGAAGCAAAGTATATCGCTTCCTCTAAAGCTGCAAAAGAAGCCTTCTGGTACAAAAAGTTCATTGTGGAGCTTGGAGTGATGCCATATGATACCATCCCCATATATTGTGATAATAATGGTGCAATAGCTCTTGCTAAGGAGCCCAGGTCTCACCAGAAGTCCAAGCATATTGAGCATCGGTTTCATATCATACATGACTACCTCGAGAAGAAATATGTTGAGGTGCAAAAAGTAAACTCCACAGACAACGTGACATACCCACTGACTAAGACTCTGAGCCAACAGAAGGCTGAAGTCCACTTTGAGAAAATGGGACTTATATAAGTAGCTAATTGGCTTTAGTGCAAGTGGGAGATTGTTAGATGTATGCCTTGATAGCCATGCTGGCTTGACACATTTTAATTTTAGGGCATGAACTTTTTACTTATTTTTCTTATTAATTAAAAGGGCATTAGTTTCATTCATATTGTTGTGTCTATGAATCATCCATGGAGTAATGGACAATGACACATATTCTCAAGAGTTGAGAATTCGAGGCATGTGTCTTTATAGATTAACTCCTAAAGACAACCGATTGTTGGAATATCACAAGAACGGTAATTGATCCATTAAAATCGGTGCACAGATCACTTCCTTTTCTGGGTAGATGAGTCTCTGACCTATAGTGTGGTGCCACTGGAATGAGAGTGTAGGTAGTTGATAGAGATCAACGGTACTGAGCATGACCAAGTACAAAAGTTATACAGATGACTACTCACTTGTCGATAACTTCATGATGCTGTAGTTGTGTGAATAATTCCTTGACCTTGAGTGTCTCGGCTACTCATAATAAGGTCGCTATAGTTTGATAGCACAATCACATGGTTCCTATCCATACAGGACCTTGCAGTATTCATTGGCTGCAGTAAGGTATTGTAGGAGTAGGGTGTTCACTTGTAGGGATCTATCAGCCTTAGTATTAAGGTATAATCCTATGCAAGCTTAATAAGACTAAGTCCAGAAGTCTATGGCCATAGCAGGGTGATAAGGAAAAGGTGTTTCATTAGTATCATAATTGGACTTGAGTCGATTAAGTTAAGCATATGATTGATGGGTTTGACGAGTATCCGTAACCAACATCATGTCAGGATTTTGATAGAGGAACCAAATCACATGGTAACTACACCTAGAGATTCCAATCTTATTCTGCTGGGTTGCCACTACATATTGCTTGGTATCACTGGTGGATTATGAGAGCCCATTAGGATCATTCTCGGATCGATGATCCTAATTAGGGTTGAGCTGAAATTATTTCAGTCCATCAAAAGGAGTTTTGATGATGTATAATGGAGATTATAGCATATCTCATTACCAGACAGGATAGTACCTTAGAGGTCACATATATTAGGAGCTCAAGTAACCAATCAGCAAATCAATTTGGACCTAATTATATGTGTTACAATTAATATTTAACCTAATTATAAATGTTACAATTAATTAATTATGGATTAATTAAATTAAATTAGATTTAATTTAATTGAGTTAGACTTAATTAATTTATCCTAATTGATTCGAGTCAATGTGTACTTCGAAATGGTTCGATCGGATTTAAAATCGACCTCAGTTTGATTGTAAAATCACTATATTTGAACCAAGACCTAGAGTACAGTAAGACTGGGACTCTCTCTCCTTGTCTCCCCTTCCCTCCACATGCCTAAGTGGGCCCCAAGCATTTTGTGTGACAAAACAAAGGGGGCATGAACATTAAGAGGGTGCTAATAATTGTGTTTTGGCATGAATGAAAAAAAGAGGGAGGAGTCCTTTTTTTCTACTCCTCTTAAATTTCAACCGGATAAATTAAAAACACCATGTTTTATTTTGGGGTGGAGAAATAAATTGGAGACTTTTACCATGAGAAAATAAATAAGAAGGGAGTGGCCAATCGAACATAAGAGAATAGTTTCTCTTTTGTGCATGAACTTCCTTTTGGGCATCTTCTCTTCTCTTGGGCGCTAATACCATAGAATCTCTCTCCTAGGGGTGCCATCTCCTCCTCCTTTGTTTATTTCTTCCTTCTGTGAGGTCTAGAGAGATGCTCTACTAGAGGAAGAAGAGAGAAAAGGGTCCAAAGATCTTGCATAGTTTGATTTGCAAGATAGAAGCCAAAAACCGGTCCAGATTCGGATCGGCATAGTTTTTAAAGCAGATGATTTGCTGAAAGAGGAGAGGGCTGCAAGGATCTAGCAGTCCGGTGCCCTCTATGACTCGGTTATGAGAGCTTCGTGTGGATATTAGTAGAGGTCGGGTGATTGTGCATCTCTAACAGAATCCAGGCTTTTCGGTAGCAGATCTGCACAATTTTCAAAGCAGGCCCAAATAGCGATCTGGTAAGTATTTTATGCTTAAAATAATTTTTATTTCAGATCTAATATTTTTCTCAGGTTTACAGCATATTAGAAATTTATGATAATAAATTAGATTTATTTATGAATTGCATGATTAAATATAAATTATTTTTATATCTGCTTTCATTGTGACAGGCTTTTGATGCCTGTTTAATTGCAATTTACTATTCCTAGGAGAACTCCAACAACTAGCATGTGTAGGCTAACCTAACTCCTAACCTAATTGAATTGGTCTATAAGGTTGCTTAATGGGCTAACCAATTTGAGGAAATCCTAGATTAGGTTGAGTCCAAAGTGGGACAGCAATTATCTGGTTTTATCCATATTAATTAAGCCTTTATCTTATTTATTTGAAGAGTCATAACTTGAAGGGACTCTTGGTGCCAATAATTATGTGTGACAACATTAAGAGGCACAGAAGGACCAAGAGTTCTTCTGCCACTTAATCACCTATTCCAGATAAGCCTAAAGAGTTTCTCCCTAATCTCCATGCCCAAATAAATGGGCTTTGATCGGTCAAAATAATGGAATGGCATGTAATAAAGTGGCGCACAAACGAAAGTTTGCGACATTTCATTTTTGATGCTAATTGAGATAAGAGTCCTTCTATTTGAAGGCTCTTAATTTTCTTCTGATGACTTCATTCAAAGCACACGTCCCTTGGCCTTTTAGTTGACCAGTAAATGACATGTGGCAAGTGGAGAAATCAACTGGGAACCAAAGAGACAAAGTTGTCTCTTGGCGCAAGAAGGATCATGACTTTTCAAGATAAGATTCCTTCTTCATGAAGGGCCTTATATGATATATTATTTAACACATCAGAGATTCATGAAGAGCCATATGTGGTGCCTCCCCATCTCCTATTTATAGCCATCGATGTTTATGCTAAAGTATCATAATATCCTTTCTTTCTTAAACTCTTACATTCTGCCACTTTATCCTCCTTGTCTCTTCCTTCCCTTGTTAGGACATAGGTCTTGCCTTAAGACAAGTCCACCATTTTAAGACAAGGGCTTAGGAAAAGAATTAGAAAATGATAAAGAGAGTAAAGAGAGGTTTAGGAGAGGGCTCAGAGTGTTCTACTGGAGAGAAAAGGTCTGAGCAAGGAAGGAGAGGTTGCCAAAGGAAGAAAGGCCATCAGAAGAGTCCCAATGGATTAAGCAACCTACTAAGGGGTGGTTCCTATGTTCAATTCTTATGTGGATCACCTCTGGAGGGCATGCAATTGTGTGCCTAGTGGAATGAAGAAGGAATTAGCATTCCAGGTATTTTTCCAAACCTTCTTTGAATGACTTGTTAATTGTAATGAATAAGGAATCTTGGACTTAGGGTTTCTAGTTGTTTGGATTTTCAAAATAAAATTTTTGAAATCCATTCTTCTGCTGTGCCATCGAAACCCAATAGTTGTATCAGAGCCCCCTTATTTCATTCAATTAATGGTCCATGCAATTAGTAATGATTGCTTACTATGCTATGAAGCAATGCATGATTGTTTAAATTACATATGAAATATGTTATATCCTAGTAACTGCTTCGGATTGGGTTAGTCACCATGGCCGTCTAGTCATAGGAGTTATTTAGGATTTCATGGCCCCCTTATCCCATTCAATTTGGTCTCCTATGGCATGTTGGGGTGCCATTATGGCCATATCCCATGAACAAGTGAGGTGAATGGATTGATATTATAATCATGCTTATGGTATGCATATTAGGGTTAATATGCCCAATTGTTTTAATGAATATCATGTCATATGATATGTTATATCCTAGTAACTGCTTCAGATTAGGTTAGTCACCAGGTCGTCTGGTCATAGGAGCCAAGTAGGGTTTAAAGGCCCTCTCTTTTCATTCAATGGAGTCTCCTATGGCATGTTGGGGTGCCACTGGGCCATATCCCGTGAGCAAGTGAGGTGAATGGATAATGTCATAATCAGGCAATGTTATGCATATTAGGATTTATATGCTTATATGATGTCATGAATATCATGTTTACTTAGGATGTGTTTGAGACCACTAAAAGCCCTCATAATTAAAATATTAGTCATGGTGTAAGTTAGTCAAGAGGCAAAATTCATTTAGGCTTATATGATTAGCCAATTGGTATCTAGGCAAGTAGTTCTGCGAAGGTAAAGGGCATAAGGTTTTTAATTGGTTCCGTTGTCTGACCTGGCCAATTAATTTGGTGTCTAAGGAAAGCAACGAGGGGACCCCCTCATCTCTTCCACTTACCTGGCCAATTTGGCTATATCTGGATCTTAAATTGAATATGCCAATTAAATTAATACACTACAGTTTGCCTTCCTTCATCCTAAGTATAGTTCATATTAACAACTATAGTAGGTTTGTTGTGTAACACAAGGCCTACCCTAATGTTAAATATGAATTATCTTAGTGCAGTTAATGCTTTATAGTATGTTTGGTAGTATTGCTTTGTTGTGTAACATAAGGGCTATATTATTTGAACATGTCTATATGGAAATGAAGGGTCTGACTAAACTAAGACATTATAGTTTGTTATGTAACACAAGACTATAAGTGTCTTAGAGGTAGTTCATTTGTTGAGAATTGCATGGGTTCCAATTAGAAAGAAATTCCTACCTTTGAACTCATGAGTGTTTGTTGTGTAACACAAGGCACTTGTGAGGAATTGGGATCTCAACCCCACTAAAGAAAATTGGTAAGGTTTCTCGCTTACCATAGATGATGCAGGATGAAGCTCTGATACCAAACATGATGCGGGACTACTATGCTAAGATGGATAAGATGCATGCAAGTAGTTTTTCTTTCTATTGTTTTAAGTTTTTAATAGATTTACTGATTCCCAAAAGTTAAGTGGAGAATAGAACTAGTGATTCTATAAGAACAAGAAATTTCTAGCATGCACATATAGCTCCTAAACAAAGATAAAGAGAGGAACCCGGGATTGAGAAATCCTAATAGGACTTAGCTCTAGATCAATACCTACTTAGGAGACTAGGTAGTGCAAACCATTAAGGCTCTGATGCGCCCGATGCCGAGTCGCTCTTCTCGTGGATGCGGCTTGGAAGATCAAGCCTTCGACCCTATGGATTCACTGGCTTTTCGTCTGGTGGTCTCGAAGGCAAGGAAGACCATGTCACCTGGAGGACCTGTGAGTAACTAAGTGAAGGTTTTAGAAAACAACAAGAATAGGGTATAAGAAAGTAAAATGTGATGGGGAAGAGAGTTGAAGATGGAGGTCAAGAAGGGCTCTTCTCGTTGGGCATCCAGGTGGATCTTCCAGGGGGCGTCCAAGCTTGAAGATGGATTGGTGGCTTGCAAAGGAAGAAGGTAACTCAAGACCTCTCACCCTTCGATGTCCCGAAGGATAAAGTACTCTCTCACAGAGTTCCTAGTCTAAGAAGACAAGGGCTAAAGGAAGAAGAACTTCTTAAAAATTTTCATTCATCAAAATTATCTTTACAAGAGGGCTAGGGTTTTTTTATAAGCACCCAAGTTCTCATTCAAATTTGAAAGAAAGGTTACAAGACTTGATTGGGGAGGAGACAAAGGTGGGTTGTCTTCATGAGTCAAGGGGTAACCATTTGAAATTTGAAAATTCTCCTTCATGAAGCATTGGTCGACTTTGACTTGGTTTGCTCCTAGGTGAAATGGCTTGATTTGGGGGAGTGAAGAGAGGATGTTGTCTTCAAGAATCAACGGGGCACCTATTTGAAATTTAAATCCTTTCTTCATGACACCTTGGCCTTGGTGGAAATGCTTGATTCGGGGAGGGAAGAGAAAAAGGTTGTCTCCATTTGAATTTTGAACTCCTCCTTGGTCGATCATGATCTTTGGAGAGGCTTGATATGTGGAGTGAGGTGGGGATGTTGTTGGCTTGGATCAAGGAGAGGTTTAATGGGTGTCCACATGTCATTTGAATTTGAGTTTTCAGCTTGTCTTGGCCGCCCAAGGTGCTTATGAAGTGGCGCCTCCCATTCCATGTGGCATTGATGATGTGGAACTCCATGAGCAAAATGGTGCCTCCCATGCCATGTGGCACTGATGATGTGGCACTCCTTATGTGTTGGCACTCCTAACCTAGCATGGAGAGGTGGCTTGACTCATATTCAATTGGGCTTGACTTAACTGCCCCCTTATGAACCCATCTTCAAACTAGCTTGAGCCCATCTTCAAATTGACTTGAGCTTGTGAACCAATTCAGCTAATTACAGGATCAATTGACCCTAACTTGACCAAATTGGCCAAATTACAAGACTAAATCAAAAATTGAAACCAACTAGATACTAATTACATGACTCGAAAACAAATTACTCAGACTTTATGCCTTATTAAACGACCCAAAAGAATTAAAAACCCTAATCAGAGATCCATAAATGGTTGAGGAGCCTCTGTCTAATCCTGGTGCTCACACCAATTCTCCCAATATGGGAGGAACTCGACCCTTTCCAGTAAAGGTTGATCTGGCTTTGGTATTTCTCAAGAAGATCAGGGTCGAGGTGCCGCAAGTCCTCTTGGGTAAGCCATGAATCATCATATTTCGGTCGGCCTTGCCAACGGACCAGGTAACACTGATAGCCTTTGCCCCGGGTGGTGATAGCTTGATCATCCAGGACACGCTCGATCCATTCTCTTCTCTCAGGTAAAATTGGAGGTGGATACTCGGGATCAGGTTTACTCTCAAAAGATAGGTCAGGTCCAAATGGCTCGCTGGGCATGGTTACCAGTTCTCTATACTCGACTAAGTCTGAGATATTGAAAGTTGAGCTAATGTCATAATTTGGGGGTAGCTCAAGCACATAGGCATTAGGGCCAACTCTCCTGAGAGAAACCGTTCAGGCCTAAGCCTAATATTATAAAATCTCCTATGTCAAATCCTTTGGCTCGCTTTCAGGAATCAGCAAATTTCTTGTATGTATTATTACTTAGATTGATTTTTGGCTAATCTCCTTATGCATGCTGTACGAATGACTCTACGAACACTGAGACTCGTATTGATCCTAACAAATGCAGACTCAACTATGCATTCCTATTGAGAGGAATTTTATTGGACTCTCTAGGGCCTAAACCTAACAGACTATAGACTCTCTAGGTGTGATCCTGGTTTGGCATGCACAGAAAAATTTGCAATGGATCCCTAGCAAATGCTATAAGGCCTTCCAAAAGTAGGTCGCAAACCTAACATACTCGAAGAACTAGTGCAACCGAATGACCTCAACACAGTGGGATTTGAAAGTTTGGAGAACATTGGAAGCCTTAAGGTGTGACAGGAAATAGGAATCGGTGTCTTGGGACCATCCATTGGAAACATGGAATAGACCTTGGTTACTCAATATGACCTAAGATTTGAACATTAGTCTATGGGTGACATAAGGTCAAATTCAAGAATGGAGAATTTGGTCATCGCAAGTGCAGGTTTTTAAAGAAAGGAAAACTTAGTAAGTTCCTGAAAAAGATCATCAGCTAGGGTTAGAGGAATAAACTCTTTAGAAGGGAACTGAATGAGGTCTCGGATTTAGGCTAAAGGAGTGGGCTCTTCCTAAGGGCATTGACTTACAGGAACCAAGTCCTCACTAATTTCTTGTTGTTCTGATGTTTCAGGAATAATGGGGAAGGAAGAAATGGATGGTTGGATTTGGATAACTAGGGCCTCACACCCCTCAATGTTTCGAAGAACAAAGGCAAACTAGGGTCTCACACCCCTCGATGTTCCGAAGAACAAAGGCAAACTAGGGCCTCACACCCCTCGACGCTCGAAAGTGAAGGCATAGGGTCTCACACCCCTCGATGCTCGAAGCCAAAGGCAAGACAGGCCTCATGCTCACTCCTTTACGAAGGCAAAATGAAGAATCACTATTCTCAAATTGTCATCCTTCTTATTCTCCATTACAAGATAGGGGTCCTTATATAGGGACCAATTACTTGGGAAGCAAGTAAAGAAAACATAAAAATTATGAGGCACCACAATCCTTCCTGGTTTGCTAATTAAAAAACATGGAAGGTATTATACAATTCCCAAAGAAGCTCAAGATAAATAAGGAAAGAAGGGGGGGACCAAGGGGGGACCATGTGGGGTGCCAAACACCTGCTCTCTTGAGCTTGGGATGGAGCACATCTTTCCTTAGTTGCTTGGCATGAATCAGGGGATTCATGTTTATCTACTTGACCTTCCTTCTTTGCTTAAGGGGGGGCTTGAATTGAGGTCCAGTGGCTCTCCTCTTTGACTTGATCAACCAAATAAACTAATGGATAGCTCTCAAGTCCCATCATTCTCCTGGAGTAGGGAGAACTCAACTTTGTCGAGTTTGGGCTCAGACTCCAGCTTTAGCTTAACTTCAGGCTCCGCGACTCTGCTTGAGATTTTATTTGATAGCCCTACTCTGAGATCTATGAAGCTTTGAGATCCATGTAGCTCTGAGATCCACACATCTTTGAAATCCATGCAACTTTGAAATATGTATAGCTCTGAAACTTGTGCAGGACCTGAAGTTGGCAATAGGAATGTGAAGTGCTTTCACGTTCGTGCAGGCCACGGACCGAAGGGGAATGGAGCAGGGGGTCTTTCGGCCGGATCTCACCGGCGATGGCACCGGAGGGCAGGCAGCGGCACGGGGAGGTAGAGGCACGGTCTCCTCCGACTGCTGGTGGCTGCACAGATGGAAGGATGGCAGTTCCGGTGGCTGTTAGCGACTATGGAAGGGGGGCCGGACTGCAAGATGTCTTGGATGGAGGTCAACGTGGAAGGGATCAATAGTGGTGTGCTCAACGAAAGAGGGATTGATGGAAAATAGAGGGTCAACGGTGGTGGAGGTGAGCTCGATCCCGTAGGAGGCGAGGGCACCAGATTCGGCAAAGGCAATGGCTTCAGCGACCAGTTACGAGGAGGAGGTATCGGGTGTTTCTCCTCATCCGTGTTCATCTTCATTAGTGAAAGGAGAAGAGGATGGAGATCCGATGGGAGGCATCACATGGACCTATGGCACAGGAGGTTCCGGTAGTTGGGCGGGAAGGCATGAAGAGGCGGTGGCTCCGACGACTGTGGAGGTGCCGATTTGAGGATCTTCGGCTGCAGTGACTCCACCGGTGAGGAAGACAATGGCGAGCACAGACATGGAGAAAGAGGGATGATGTGGAAGAAGCTTCGATGGTGGCACGAGGTGGAGAGGACGAGGATGTCTCCGGTGGGATCCAGACCGGAGAGTGGCGGCGATGGCTGAGGGAGCTTGGTGGCAGGCTATGGGTGGTGGATCGGGTGTTCTGGGCTTTGAATTTGAGTAGGTTTAGGAAGAGGATGACAGAAAAGAACAAGAATAGAGGAGGAATAAGGTTAGGATAGCAGGAATAATGGGAATAAGTGGAATAAGTGGAGGAGAGAGAAAAGAAGGAAAGATATAGAATACCCTAATCCTTTGGGCTCTAATACCAAACATGATGCGTGACTACTAACTAAGACGATATGCAGGTGTTTTTTTTTTTGTTGTTTTTATATTGAGGGGATCGACCGATTCCCAAATTCGACGTAAGAATAGATTTAAGGATTTGCATAAGGGAAGAATGGATTACTAATCTCAGGGAAGAGATCTTCAATGGGAACTGTAGGAGGGGGTTCATCCTAAGGGTACTGGGTTAAATAAGCCAAATCCTCAATAAATTTCTCGGGTTCCTAGATTTTGGATTAGGCTCTGTAAGTGGGCTTTCTTCTAGTGGCTCCTCAGGTAAGACTCTAATGGTAGGGTGGGGTTCCTCAGTAATCTCTTTTTTAACTCCTCCACTAGACTTGATTCATAGATGTCTCTTTGGATTCTTTGATAGGCTAAAGAGTTCTTTCTCTAGATTTTCAGATTGGGTTCAACCTTGTCAAACTTAAAGTCATCACTGGGTTCAAGGGTTCTTCATTTAAATTCTCAGTAAGTTCAGCCTTTCTCCCTGAAATTCTTCAAGGGTTCTTTCTCAAATTCTTTCAGAGCCTCAACTGCTTCTTGAGGGTGTTCTCTTTGGGTCGGCTCATGATTATCTTTAGTAGCCAAAATCCAAGCAGGGTTCTCTTAGTAACCTCTTTTTCTAACTCAGCCTTGATCAGGTCAATTCTTGGCTTCCTTTCCTTTAGGCTACTAGATCCTTTTTTAGCCTAATCCTTAGGTTGAGTTAGACTGATTACAAATTTCTTCCCATGGTGACTAAAGGTACAGGTATTGGTCTGACCAAAAAAGGTGGCATCATGTTCGTAAAGCCAGGGTCGACCTAGGATAATGCTACTGACTCCCATGAAAGGATATCGCACCAAATCTCTTCCTCATATGATTGCAATTTGATCAAAACTTGGCATCTAGACTTGATAGGTATAGAAGTCGAATCTATTCGTGAGACCTTA
Source organism: Areca catechu (assembly GCA_021397845.1). Classification (NCBI taxonomy): domain Eukaryota; kingdom Viridiplantae; phylum Streptophyta; class Magnoliopsida; order Arecales; family Arecaceae; genus Areca; species Areca catechu. The sequence goes on along the minus strand of CM038042.1, from coordinate 77,137,162 downwards.
TTGGGGTTGGGATAGGGAACCGGGGTCAATCCTAGGGACTTGACAGTACTCAATAAGATGGCATTGACACAGCTCCCACTGTCTACTATGATCTTGCACACCTTATCCCCTAATTTGACGAAGGTTTGTAGGATGTTAGTCCTACGCCAATCTTCTTGCACTATGTTCTGGGTCAGGATGTACCTAACTACTCCTAACAGGTCATCAGATTCATGTATTTCTCCTCTTCCTGGTCCATGGGCTCCTGATTGGGTCTCCTAGGGTGAACCTCTTGGGCTGGGTTAGGATGTGGGGCTCTTTTGGGCTTAGCCTCTAAGGGGGAATCACATTGAGTGAATCTCTTAGGGTGGGGAGGTGACTCAGACTCAGGTTCAGTGGGTATCTCCCGGGTCCTCTCCAAAGTTCATATCCTTATTTCAAGTCCATCAAATCTTTGGTTCATCTTGACAATCTGCTCATTGAGGATCCTAATCTGATTTTCGAGGTTATCCATGGGTTCACCTGATTGAGAGTGATATGGGTGATACTGGACTCCAGACCTAGTTGACATGCAGCACACAAATGAAGATACTACGATTATGCTAGATCTATGAGTTTAAACAGAATGGGTTAACTTAGACTACACATGGCACAACAACTAGTCCTTTCACTGGCCAGGTAAGAGGTGGGAGTGTGGGAGGCCTCCCTTGCTTTCGCAAGGACCTAATTAAGGAACCACAACAGTGCTTAGGTCGTTTGATGCTAAACCTCTTGCCTTAAACACCAGCTTCCCGGTACTAATTGAAGGGTTGCATGCACTAGCTTCCCCATAATGGTTAAACCCAACTCGTTGATGTCCCTAAGCTATTAGGTTACTACTAGATTTTAAGTTAGGCTTAGGATCGAAATGCAAGTTGGTGCTTTTCGGGCCAAGGAAAGGTAATGACCTCCTTCCCTTATCTTGTGATATTGTCATCCTCAAGTCAATTATGTAGATGATGGCATACACATGAAACCTAATGAAATGTATTGAAGTTCCTTTTTTTTTTTGGTGTTTTGATGTATATTAGCAGAAATATAAGATGCTAAAATTAAATAATATGAACTTAAAGTGTAAAATTACTATGTAGAAATGAAAGTATGATGAAATGAACTTGTTGGAAATTCAGAGCAGAATTGTTCTCAGATAGTAATCAAGTATGTAGAAATTCTATATACTAAAATAAAATCTGAAAAAACTCTAAAAAATAATATCAATTATTTGGAGTCCACCAAAATAAAAATAAAAATTCAGAGATTCCTACAAATAGAAACAACTAAAACAACAGACTATGTACTGGATTGGAAAATGAAGAATTTTAAAGATGCTGAAATCTAATAATGCAAAACTTTCTTTAAGATCTATGATACCTATCTGTTTATTATCTTGTTCAAGGGTCAATCATAGTGGCACCCTACATGCCATAGGAAATCTCCTTTGAATGGGATGTGAGGGTCTTGCAGCCCTACTTTTTTCTATGGCTGGACGGCCATGGTGAAGCACCCGATCCGAGTACTTAAGAAGAAACTAAGTCCTAACCAGGCTCTAATGCCAGAAATGATGCGGGTGAAGCTCTGATACTAAAAATGATGCAGGATGAAGCTCTGATACCAAAAAATGATAGGGGATAGGGGGTATGATCGTTGGTGAGCCTAGAAGTCACCTAGATTAGGGTACCACTATTTTTTTTCTTTATATATTTTTTAAAAATTTTCTAGGGAGATGGGGAAGGAACAATGGGAAAGGAAGAAATGGATGGTTGGATTTTGATAACTAGGGCCTCACACCCCTTGATATTTTGAAGAACAAAGGCAAACTAGGATCTCACCCCCTCGATGTTCCAAAGAACAAAGGCAAACTAGGGTCTCACACCCCTCGATGCTCGAAAGCGAAGGCAAAGGGTCTCATACCTATCGATGCCTGAAGGCGAAGGCAAGACGGGCCTCACACCCACTCCTTTATGGAGGTAGAACGAAGAATCACTCTTCTCAAATCATCATCCTTCTTATTCTCCATTACAAGAGAGGGGTCCTTATATAGGAACCAATTACTTGGGAAGCAAGTAAAGAAAACATGAAAATTATGAGGCACCATAATCCTTCCTGGTTTGCTGATTGAAAACATGGAAGGTATTATACAATTCCCAAAGAAGCTCAAGAAAAATAAGGAAAGAAGGGGGGGACCATATGGGGCACCAAACACCTGCTCTCTTGGGCTTGGGGTGGACCACATCTTTTCTTAGTTGCTTGGCATGAATCAGGGGATTCATGTTTATCCACTTAACCTTCCTTCTTTGCTTTAGGGGAGCTTGAAGTGAGGTCCAGTGGCTCTCCCCTTTGACTTGATCAACCAAATAAACTGATGGATAGTTCTCAGGTCCCTATCAATAGGTGAGGGTTATGGTATTCGAATAAAATAGTGGGAGACATAATTAGATAAAGTCCTTATCTAGTTATGAATGTCATCTTGAGTGGTTTGCTTATACTATTCTTTATTAAATATAAGTTATTATGGTTTCAAGTTTATTATTATGGGGCGGTTTTGGATGCCAATAACTTGATCGGTCCCAATTATGTGGACTGGTTGAGGAACCTGAGGATAGTATTAACTCAGGAGAAGATTTCTTATATTCTTGATTCTTCGGATCTAGAGCTGATCAGAGAGGATGCTTCTAAGGAGGAAAGGGCCACACATAAAATGTGGCTAAATGATATCATGACTGTTAGGTGCATCATGTTGACCTCAATGAGCAATGAGCTTTAAAGGCAATATGAAGAGATAGAACCTCAGTCCATATGCTCAATCTAAAGGAGCTTTATGGAGAACAAAGTAGGGCTGCTCGTACTAGATATCGAAGTAGTTATTCCGTGCACGCATTAGTGAGGGTTCATTAGTTCAAACCCATGTTTTGAAAATGATTGACTTAATCACTCGATTAGGTCAATTAGGATTTGTAATGGATGGTGAACTCAAATAAGACTTGATCCTACAATCACTCCCGGATTCCTTCTCTCAATTTGTTTTAAATTATCATAAGAACAAACTAAATAATTCTTTGCCTAAGCTACTTAACATGCTTAAGATAGCAGAGAGCCATTCTAAGAGAGATAAGGCTCATCTTCTTCTTGTTGATGGGAAGAAGAAACAAGCAACAAAGAAGGGTTTGAAAAGGAAATTCAACCATAAAAGGAGCTTCCAGAAGAAGAAGAAAGCAAAAACTGTTAATGATGGAGCCTATTTCCACTACAACAAGCAGGGGCATTAGAAAAAAAATTGCAAGACATATCTTTCAAGTGTGAAGCAAGATGCTGGAGAAGCATCTTAATGTTTGTATATGATACAAACAAATTTATCATTGAGTGCTTCTATTTCTAATTCATGGATATTGGATACCGCATGTGGGTTTCATATATGTAAGTCATTACAGGGACTCCACAGCATTAGAAGTTTGAAGAAAGGTGACTTCGAGCTATATGGTGCAAGTGGTGAAGCTATGTATGCTGAAGCTGTGGGCACCTATCTATTATTATTACCTTCGGGTAATGTATTAAAGTTAAAAGAATGTTACTATGTTCCAAATGTTGTAAGAAACATTATTTTTATACCCTTGTCATTATAACAAGGATTTGAAATAAGTGTAAAGAGCATGGCAACTCTATTCTTCATTCTAATAAAATATTTGGACATGGTTATTTTATCATTGGTCTTTTAACTTTAGAACTCAATGATACAATATTACTTGTTGATAACAAGAAAAGAAAGAGAAATAATGTCAATGTCACATTTCTTTGGCATTGTCGATTATGTCATGTAAGTGAGTCAAGGTAAACAAGTTAGTCAAAGATAATTACTTTGATTTTTATGATTTTCAATCATTAGAAACTTGTGAGTCTTGCCTCATAGGTAAAATGACCAAGTCTCCATTCACTAGATATAGAGACAAGGCAACTGAATTATTAGGTCTTGTACATACTGATATATGTGGACCTATGACAACTCAGGCCAGAGATGGATACTCTTATTTCATCATGTTTATTGATGACTTATCTAGGTTTGGACATGTGTATCTGATGAAACACAAGTCCGAAGCCTTTGATAAGTTTAAAGAGTATCAAAGTATGGTGAGAAAACAAACTAGACATAGTAATAAAATTCTTCGTTCTGATCAAGGAGGAGAATACTTGTCTAGTGAGTTTCAAAACCATCTTAAAGACAAAGGCATAATCTTTGAATGGACTCCTCCTCATACATCCCAATTAAATGGTGTGGTAGAAAGGAGAAATCACACCTTGATAGACATGGTGAGGTCCATGATGAGCTTCACAGATCTTCCTATTTCTTTCTGGGGATATGCCTTGGAAATTTCTGCTTATATTTTGAATATGGTACCATCAAAGTCAGTGAATAGCACTCCATATGAGGTATGGAATAGCAAAAGACCAAATCTTAAATACTTGAAGATTTAGGGTTGCTATGCTTATGTCAAGAATAATTTTGGACATAGTTAAGTGATAGGGCTGACAATGCAGGTTCGTTGGTTATCCCAAAGAGAGTATTGGATACCTTTTTATCATACTACTGAACAAAAGGTATTTATTAGTAGACATGCTACATTCTTGGAGCAAGAATTTATCCAAGAAAGAAGTAGTATAACACTTGAACTTAGTGAAGTTCAAAACCAACAACCAATTCCTGAAGAATCCTTAAATAAAATTCCTCAACCAAAGGTCTTGTTGATCAGGAATAGCCACAACACACACCTCCTCTTAGAAGGATAGAGAGAGTGCAGGGTGCACCTCTCATATATGGCTTTGTCATTGGGAATGATAATGAGGACAGTATCATCCAAGACGATGATCCTCTGACTTATACGGAAGCTATCGAGAGTAGAGACTCTGATAAATGGCTAAAGACCATGAAATCTGAAATGAAATCCATGTATTCCAATCAGGTTTGGACCTTGGTAGATCCACCTGAAGGAGTTAACCCAATATGGTGTAAATGAATTTTCAAGAAGAAGATTAGAGCAGATGGCCAAGTAGATACCTACAAGACTAGGATAGTGGCAAAAGGTTTCAAACAAAAACATGGTATTGACTATGATGAAACCTTTTTACTAGTAGTAATGCTCAAGTCCATCAAGATTTTTCTTGTAATAGCAGCATACTATGATTATGAAATATGGCAGATGGATGTAAAGATTGCTTTCCTCAATGGATATCTTGAGAAAGAAGTATATATGTCACAACCAGAAGTATTGGTCTCAAGTGGGAGACCAACCAAGTATGCAAACTTTAAAAAATCATATATAGATTAAAGCAAGCATCGAGGAGTTGGAACATCCATTTTGATGAAGCAATCAGAGAGTTTAATTTCATTAAAAATATGGATGAACCTTGTGTATATATAAAGACAAATGGGTGTGCAATTATCTTTTTGGTTCTGTTTGTCGATGACATACTTATCATTGGGAATGATATTCCAATGTTACAATCGGTCAAAACTTGTCTATCATCAAAGTTTTCCATGAAGGATCTGGGAGAGGCATCCTATATATTAGGGATAAAGTTCTATAGAAATAAATATAAGAGGTGCTAGGCTTATCCCAATCCAGGTACATTGACTTAGTGTTGAAGAGATTCAACATGGATGGAAGTAAGAGAGATTACTTACCTATGAGTCAAGGCATACATCTCTCCAAGAAAATGTCTCCTAAGATGTCGGAAGAAAAAGAAAGGATGGCTATGATTCCTTATGCTTTGGCTATAGGATCGATTATGTATGCCATGTTATATACTAGGCCTAATGTTGCATATGCCTTGGGCATAGTAAGCAGGTTCCAGGAAGATCCAAGAGCGGATCATTGGAAAGTTGTGAAAAATATTCTTAAGTATTTGAGAAGGACTAAGGATGTTTTTCTCCTATATGGTATATCAGAATTAAAACTAGAAGGATATATAGATTCTAGTTTTCAATCAGATTTAGATGATAGCAAATTCATATTAGAGTATGTCTTCACCCTATATGGTGGTGTGGTAAGTTGGAAGAGTACAAAGCAGCCGACTGTAGCTGACTCAATCAGTGAGGCAGAATACATAGCTACAAGTGAAGCCATGAAGGAAGCTGTATGGATAAAGAAATTTATCATGGAATTGGGCATGGTTCTTGAAATACAACAACTAGTGCCATTATATTGCAATAACACTAAAGCTGTTGCACAAGCTAAGGAACCAATGTCTTATCATAAGTCCAAGCATAACCTAAGATGTTTCCACCTTATTTGGGAAATCATAGAAAGACAAGATGTTGTCATCAAATAAGTTGATCAAAGAACAATGTAGCAGACCTATTCACTAAAAACCTACCTCAACAGCAGTTTGATCGTCACTTAGCTTGTATGGGTATAAAATATAAGGGCGATTGATTTTAGTGCAAGTGGGAGATTGAAAAAAAGTGCCCTTAAAGCCAATCTTTGTAAGGATATTTTTGTAATCTTCCAACTCTTGTATGACATTATTGTATTAATAAAAGGCATTTTGTTTCATCATACTGCTGTGTTTTATTTAAAGATTATGATGACCCCATAGATTAAGGCAAGGGAATTAGAATTATGATGAAGATCATAATGGTGAGACCTAAGTGATGCGGGATCGTACACTTGATATCAAGACAGGTGTCGGACCGTTGATCGTTAAGAAACGATCTCTAGATTAGGGTGTCCAATTTAATTAAGTTAAATCTATTTAAATAAAAATAACCAGCAATCAATTGGGTCAGGTTATCAAAATGGATCTCACCCGAAAACACGGAATCTCATAAAATTTGGGAGAGGGAGATCATCCTGAAGTCGTCCAAAATCCGGACCAATAGTACACGAGCGAGGTGGATCAGAAGCCGTTGGACCTGGAACACCAAAAAAAAAAAAAAACGAATGAATTCCAAATCAAACAAAAATTAATTAAAACCCAATGCTCTGAATTCTGTGTGCTCTGAGATCTGTGTGCTGGGATCTGTGCGTGTAGAAAAATCGGCAGCAGGGAACGGAGCGGCTTTCATGTTCGTGCTGTCTTTCTTCTTTTCCACGTATCAACACCAAAAAAACAAGGGAGGGGAGGCCGAAATCCAGCGGCCGGATTCATCGGCGACGGTGCTGAGCAGCGGACAATGGAGATCGGCTGGCGACGGCGGAGCTGAGAAGTTCTGGCAGAGGGCTTCACGGAAGGGGCGCTCGGCTTGCATGGGCGGAGGAGACGGACCGGCACAGGCGGTGGTCGTGCGGTGGCCGTGGAGCACGGCAGCAGGGAGGAGAAACTGACGGCCGGGGCATTTGGAGTTGTCCGGCAGTCGGGCGGTGACTATGGAGGGCACGGTGGCAAAGGCTTCGGCCTTGGCATTGCTGATGGAAGAAAGTCCATCGGAGATGACGAGAACACTGGTCGACGGCACGGCTGGGCTTGGCGGAGGCAAGGCAACGCGGGCAGCATGGGCTTGGCTGCAGCGACGGCGCTGGATCCGGCGACTTGGGGCTTCGGATGGTGTCGGTGGCGGCGGAAGGGCCGATTTGGCAGTCGTAGAGGGCACGACTACGGGCCATGCAGAACGGAGGAGTCAAGAAATGGGGTAGAGAATAAGGAGAAGAGAGGAAGAACCAGGAAGAAGAAGAAGGAGAGAACCAGAAGAGAAGAAGGGGAGGGGAAGAGAGTCGGGACACACCCAAGGTTTCTCAAATATTTTTTTCGCTAATTTTCATTCATGAAGAACATGATCTTAAATAAGCCTAAAACAAGAAACTATCGATAAAACTAAATCCCTAAACAATCTCAAAATAATCAGAACTATAAGAGATTCCGATAACTCTAAATACAAATAAAACTAATCTCCGATTCGGAGATATCCCAAATCCCACGTACACCAATAATAAAATAATAAAAAAAATACATCAAGATCCGTGCTGGGTGGGCACCGAGATCTGGACTGGCTGCTGGGTCTGAACTGGCTGGATCTAAACTGGCTCAATGTCCCCATCATTTTCCCTATGGTGGGGAGAACTCGACTTTGTCGAGTCAGGCTGGAGGTGCTCAAATAAATTTGGATCAATGTTCTGCAGCTCCTCTTCAGTAATCCAGGAGTCCTCTGACTTCGGTCTGCCTCGCCAGTGAACCAGGTAGCGGTAGCAATTTTGACTCCTTGAAGACTTGATCTTCTCGTCCAAAATTCGTTTAATCACATCATGTTTTCCTCTCTTTTGGAAAGGTGGACTCTCAAGAGGAGGATCACTCTCAAAGAATGCAGGCTCAAATACATCACCAGGTGTTAATGCTGGTTCTTTATATTCAATTAGATCCAAATTATTAATCAAATTAACTCCTAATTGTTTTTCAGCTCTAACCTCATGGTCTTGTTCTTCGTAGGCATCGGCTAATCCTGGGTCAGCAGTGTAAACTTCTTCTTCAAGGACATCACCTAGATCTTCTTGTTCTTCAAGTGTCCCTATATGCAAGGTTCTAGATGGACATTGGCTAGCTACATGACCTATCCCATTACATCTAAAGCAGTGGATCTTAGAGTTACTTCCACAGGAAGTTTCTCCTATAATCCCTTTTCCTTTGTCATCTCTCGGGGGTCAACTACCAGGGGTCTGACAAATGTTAGGTTGTGGACCAGTCGGGGCTTGGTTCATGCTAGGCCTTGGACCTAAAATCCCTAGTCTAGAAAGTTCAGATCTACGAGAGATAGACATTTGCTGAAATCTTTCATAGTCTTGAGCTAATTGATATGCTTGCTCTAGACTATAAACTTCTCTCAAAAACAATTCCTTTTGGATATCCACTCTCAGACTAGCTCTAAACCGGGATAAAGTGACAGATGGGTCTTCACGCACACTACATCGCATAAGGTATTCATCAAATTTATCGATGTAATCATTTACAAGTCCAGTTCCTTGGGTCAACCTTTGCCATTAGTCCAAAAGTCGCTGTTGATAAGATGCGGGAAGATACTTCTCTCGAAGCTTATCCTTCATCTCATCCCATGTTTCGACGGGGTCCTGTCTCCTATGAATGGCTAACCTCTGGACATTGTGCCAATATAGCTTTGCTTGACCTAACAATCTCATTTGGGCAAACCTAACTTTTCTATCCTCAGTCATATCTTACCAGGAGAAGTAATGGTCCATATCAGCTTCCCAGTCAATATATTCTTTGGGGTCCAGGCGACCTACAAAACTTGGGGCGTCAACCTTAACACTCCTCATGATTCGTTCATCTTGATCAATTGGGTTGTGATAAGGCCTAAGTGTTGGATGATTACCTGGATAATCATGTCGATCCCTAGGATCAGGTCGAAGGATTTGAGTACGACCACCATCATAATCTAGGTAGTCATTTCAATCTCTAGGGTCTCTAGGATCTGGAACTATAGGATCTGTAACTCTTGATGAAGAGTTCCTAATAGGGTAATTGGTGTTCACTAGTCGTTCTTCTTCAAGAGTTAATACCCTGGCATCTAAAGATCCTAACTTGCTATCAATTTTTTCGAGTCTACCCATGATTACTTGAAGGGCAGCTTCTAAACTAGGATCAATTTTGTTATCTAAGGAAGAATGTTCTGATTGATACTTGTTTCCTGACCTAGTTGTCATGCAAAATTAAAATTGACCCTAACCTAACCTATTGCTCTGATACCAATTTGATGCGGGACCGTACACTCTGATATCAAGACTGGTGTCGGACCGTTGATCGTTAAGAAACGATCTCTAGATTAGGGTGTCTAATTTAATTAAATTAAATCTAATTAAATAAAAATAACCAGCAATCAATTGGGTCAGGTTATCAAAATGGATCTCACCCGAAAACACGAAATCTCATAAAATTTGGGAGAGGGAGATCATCCTAAAGTCGTCCAAAATCTGGACCAATAGTTCACGAGCGAGATGGATCAAAAGCCGTTGGACCTGGAACACCAAAAAAACAAATAACGAATGAATTCCAAATTAAGCAAAAATTAATTAAACCTAATGCTCTGAATTTATGTGCTCTGAGATCTATGTGCTCTGGGATCTGTGCGGTGTAGAAAAATCGGTAGCAGGGAATGGAGCGGCTTTCATGTTCGTGCTATCTTTCTTCCTTTCCACGGACCAACACCAAAAAAATAGGGGAGGGGAGGCCGAAATCCAGTGACCGGATTCGCCGGTGACGGTGCTGAGCAGCGGACGGTGGAGATCGGCTGGCGACGGCGGAGTGGAGAAGTTCTGGCAGAGGGCTTCACGGAAGGGGCGCTCGGCTTGCACGGGCGGAGGAGACGGACCGGCACAGGCGGTGGTCGTGAGGTGGCCGTGGAGCACGGCAGCAGGGAGGAGAAACTGACGGCCGGGGCGTTTGGAGTTGTCCGGCAGTCGGGCGGTGACTGTGGAGGGCACGGTGGCAAAGGCTTCGGCCTTGGCGTTGCTGATGGAAGAAACTCCGTTGGAGATGACGGGAACACTGGTCGACGGCAAGGCTGGGCTTGGCGGAGGCAAGGCAACGTGGGCAGCACGGGCTTGGCTACAGCGACAGTGCTGGATCTAGTGACTTGGGGCTTCGGATGGTGTCGGTGGTAGGCGGAAGGGCCGATTTGGTGGTCGTAGAGGGCATGGCTACGGGCCGTGCGGAACGGAGGAGTCAAGAAATGGGGTAGAGAATAAGGAGAAGAGAGGAGAAGACCAGGAATAAGAAGAAGGAGAGAACCAGAAGAGAAGAAGGGGAGGGGAAGAGAGTCGGGACACACCCAAGGTTTCTCAAATATTTTCTTCGCTAATTTTCATTCATGAAGAACATGATCTTAAATAAGCCTAAACAAGAAACTATCGATAAAACTAAATCCCTAAACAATCTCAAAATAATCGGAACTATAAGAGATTCCGATAACTCTAAATACAAATAAAACTAATCTCCGATTCGGAGATATCCCAAATCCCACGTACACCCATAATAAAATAAAAAAAAAATACATCAAGATCCGTGCTGGGTGGGCACCGAGATCTGGGCTGGCTGCTGGGTCTGAACTGGCTAGATCTGAACTGGTCAATGTCTCCATCACTAAGTTCCTATAAACCCTAATAAAAAATATTCCTAGTCGTTGGATCATCGATTTGGGGATCGATGCTTCCGGAAAGACTAGCTTATCCTATGTATTTTTGTAGGAGAGAGTGGTTGGTCTCACAGCCACTTGTGTAGAGACACTAATACAAGGATAAGGGTGCTCATTAGGATATGACTTCACTGAACTGATCCACACTGAGGATATCTTATGGAAGCTTACTACTTGTTAAGAGAATGTTCTCATAGTGAGAGTTGTGCAAGTGATCTTTAGACCTGAGATGGTGGAAGGTGTATGAAGGATGTGAGTGGATCAATAAGAAATCGATCATTCCTAGTAAGAGAAAATATTATCCCAAGTAATCTCTTTGATTGATGACTCAGGGAGTCTTTGATCAAAGCAGGATGAGATTAGAAGTATTTTTCTAATTAGTCATCAGCATAGTCTTCATTATCGAATAGAGATTCAAAATGACTAAGTGCTAGGGTTTGACAATTATCCATACTCATTACTTATTCGGGATAAAGCATGATCGAAAGATTGAATTACACGATAACTTTCATTAAAAGATATTTTGATACTTTTCACCAAATTCCACATCTTCTGGATAGGCATGACACATTGCTAGATGTCAATCATGTCCTGTAGGTTTTCATTAATTAATTCGATTGGATTCATGAGTCAATTCGAAATCTAGTTCAAATTGGCAACTTAGGTCAACTCAATTTGACCTAATTAGGTTGATCGAGTTTGATTAGATCGAATTGGCTTGGACCTAGACCTACTGCTAGCTAGATATATGGAACCCAAAGGGTCACACACACTAGCGAGTTGGCCTAGAAAGTCAATTGGTATTTTATTAGGGTCATGGGATCCTAATTGGTTAGCTAGATTATATACTAGCATATGTAGGCTAACCTAACTCCTAACCCAATTGAATTTGGTATATAAGGTCGCTTAATAGGCTAACCAATTTAAGGAAATCCTAGATTAAGTTGAGTCCAAAGTGGGGTAGCAGTTATCTGGTTTTATCCAGATTAATTAAACCTTTATCTTATTTATTTGAAGAGTCATAACTTGATAGGACTCTTGGCGCCAATAATTATGTGCGGCAACATTAAGGGGTGCAGAAGGATCAAGAGTCCTTCTGCCACTTAATCACCTATTCTAGATAAGCCTAAAGAGTTTCTCCCTAATCTCCATGCCCAAATAAATGGGCTTTGACTAGTCAAAATAAAGGAATGGCGTGAAATAAAGTGGCGCACAAATGAAAGGTTCCGACGTTTCATTTTTGGCACTAATTGAGATTAAGAGTCCTTCTATTTGAAGGCTCTTAATTTTCTTTCGATGATTTCATTCAAAGCACATGTCCCTTGGCCTTTTTATTGATCGGTAAATGACATGTGGCAAGTGGAGAAATCGGCTGGGAATCAAAGAGACAAAGTCTTATCTCTTGGCACAAGAAGGATCATGACTTTTAAAGATAAACTCCTTCTTTATGAAAGGTCATATATGATCTGTTATTTAAGAGATCAAAGGCTAATGAAGAGCCATATTTGGCGCCTCCCCATTATTTATAGCCATCGGTGTGTATGCCAAAGTATCATAATATCCTTTCTTTCTTACACTCTTACACTCTACCACTTTATCCTACTTGTCTCTTCCTTCCCTGTTAAGACATAGGTACTTGCCTTAAGACAAGTCACCATTTTAAGACCAGGGCTTAGGAAAAAAATTAAAAGTGATAAAGAGAGTAAAGAGAGGTTTAGGCGACGTCTCAGATTTTTCTAACTGAAAGCAAAGTCTAATCAAGGAAGGAGCGGCTGCCAAAAGATCAAAAGCCATCAGAAGAATCCTAGTAGATAAGCCACCTAGCTAAGGAGTGGTTCTTTTATGTTTCGTTCCTTTTATGGATCACCTTTGGAGGGTATGCAATTGGTGCTAGTGGAAAGAAGAAGGAATTCGGCATTCTAGGTAGTTTTCCAAACCTTGGTTTGAACCTTGTTAATTGTAATGACATAAGGGACCTTGGGCTTAGGGTTTCTAGTTGTTTGGAGTTTCAAAATGAAAATTTTGAAATCCATTCTTCCGTTATACCACCGAAACCCTAGAGACAAGGTACTTATAACTTCTATATTTGTAGTACTCTACTTGGATATTAGATTATAGAAGTCTAATTAATATTTATAATTCATTGCAGGGACTTCAGATTTGTAGAAGATTTGAAAATAGTGAGAGATCTTGAATGTTGGAGATGGAAGATCAGTTCTAGTTCTAACTTTAAGAATTATCAAGCTTATTTTTAATTCTTATATTATTGTTTTAGGTGATTGTCACTACTGTCCTTGTTTCTTGATGAATGTTATTTTTGTAGGCCTTTGCTAAAGACGATTATCATTTATTCATAAAGAAGATTATTATGATGTTATTATAAATGGTGTTACTTTAATGCATGGACAGTTAAAAATGGTATTTATATTTTATCATAGCCTATTAGTGTATGCATGTTGAAAGATGATATAAAGTTTCATGCATGTATTTATTTATTTATTTAAAAATCTAGTAGATGCAAATTTGATTGAAAATTTTTTTTGAATCAAAAAATCATACATAAGAAACAATTCTAAAAAATCCTACGTAGGATCTTGATAGGATATGCAATGTAGAAAATCAAAATTAGCATGCATCGATTTGCCGATACATGTTGTAGATCAAATCTACTATAAACCTAGGATATATCTCATACCTAATCACAAGTCGTTGATCATTACTATTGATAGCACATGATAAGGGCTCTTCAAATTGTTACATAGTGTACAAGATGTCCGACCTTCAAATCGTCAACATGAAACTCTAACATGATCAACATCCTCGGGACTACTAGATCCATGCAAAGGCCACCAAATGGCTAAAAAGAGTTTTTTCTTGGATCTTCTTGACACTTTAAGAAAATCAAGAAGTGGACAATTTTAGGATCAAGAGGTGGAAGAAAATTAAAATATTTGAGACCCTTCTCTTAATTTTTTTCTCTCTTTTCTCCCCTTAAAAACCCTAGTGCCTAGATCCCAAGAAGCCCTAATGCCACTTTTGATTTCATGCCCCCTCTCTCTTATATTTTCTCACTGATTTTTTTTGTTTTTCATGGTAATCAAGCCTTCTATTATCGAACAACATCAAAAAATCCCAATAAAATTTGGCATGGATTATTGGATAGGGATTAGGGAGTTTAGGGTTAGATTAGGACAAGGATAGGAGTTTGAATCCCATATGAACTTGTTATTTTCTAAACTCAAACTAGGGCATGGAGGAAAAACAAGGGGTGGCAGTTTTTAAGATTCCTAATTTGATTCTAATTGATTTCCATCCAAATCAAATTTGGTTAAATCCAATTAAATATATGAACCTAATCTAATTCGATCCCAATCAATGGGTTAATTAATTTCTAATTAAATAAAAAATTAATTAGCCCAAGTTCGAATCAAATCAGGACTTAAATCAATGGGTTAATTAATTAGCAATTAAGTCATCATATATCTAATTAGGTGAAACCCAATTAAACCAAATTCAATTATACTTGAGCTAAACCTTTTTGGTCAATCAATTGAGTAAATTAGTAATCAATTACTAATTAATCCTTAATTAATTAATTAATTATAATATTTATATTTTGTTATTATAATCAAATTGAAAATTATACCTTGAGTGATTATTAATCATTAATCGCCATCATGATTGGTCAGAAATTTCTAATATAAATAACCCCATAGCAGAGCAACATTCAAGAATCTAAGTATATGGTTAACGTATAATTTATCTTTTTAACCTAATGCTCAAGATGACATCAGAGTCAGCTGCCAACTCTTAATTAGTGCAACAGATGTGTCTCAACCTAACAAATTCTATGACTCCTTATAAGGATTGCTCTGACCAAGATCTTACTAAATTGAAATATAGTAGAGCAATTTTTCCAATACCTTGGAGTGGTCAATCGCTTATGACTCACACACCAACATTACAAGTACTTGACTGCACTCAGAAACTTTCTATCATTAGATTAGAAATCCAGATAGTCCGACACCAAAGTTAAATGAGTTACTTGCAAGTCACCATGGTGATCTCAGGTTAGAGGGATACTTATATCTATACCCTTCTGTGAGATACTCTGATAGTAGAGTACTCTATAAAGTTAGTCATGTTCAGTGAATGTACTTCTATACCCCCCTCCATGCCTACCAATGTCTACACATTTCTTGGTTATGAGACAACCAACTCATATGGTATACAACAACCTATACCTGATAAATATTATCATCCTAGGTAATAATCTATCATTTAGTATCAAACAGGTTTAAGAACTGTACAACAAATCCTTCTTTGTTTAATAGAAGCAGTTCTAAGGACTTCATCATAAAAGAGTTCATAAAGAAAGATGTACAAATAGTGATGAACATCAAAATTATTTTATTTTATTAATGATCATATTGTGTTGACCCATGAAATGATTTTGATGATCACAAAATATTGGAGCATGTATATGTTACTAATTCTTTCAATTACTTGAGAAGTTTTTGTAGGAAATTGGTTACTTTAGTTTAAATTGGTTTTCAAATTGATTAAGAGGTAATTCAATTATGTATAGACTCTTATGTACTTTGAATTGTAAATGCCCTAATTTTCAACTATGTAATCTGTGTAAGTGGGCTGTAAAATTGTAAAAATAAGAGTATGTAGATTATCTCTTGTTGATTTAAGTGTTGAAGAGTTTTGGAGAAGTTTGAAGCATCAATTGAAGTTTTGGCAAGAGCTGACTCATGGATCAAGAGCCGACTCCTTGTGGCATGGCATGAAGAAATTTTAGAGTTTCAGTATCTCGAGCCAACTCGTGTCCCAAGAGCAGACTCGAGGAAGAATACATGTTTCTGAAGTCTGAGACTCGAGCCGACTCGAGCTCCAAGAGCTGACTCGTCCAGAGTATGATTTTTTGGTGACTGAGACTTTGAGCAACTCTGCCTTGAAGAGCCGACTCAAGGTATTTGTTGTTTTGAATGATTGAAGGCACGAGCCGACTCTTATAGAAATTTTGTCAAGGCTATTGAGACTTTGAGCCAACTCGTGGACCTTTAGCCGACTCGAGTGACCATTTTCTGCACTCTAACGGCTAGTTGTGAAAGTGATTTTTGAACTCCAGTTTATCTCCAACAGCTCTTTCATGAATCCCTAGATCCTACAATCGCCATATCTCTTGGAAAACTATAAAAGGGATGCTTTTGAGGGATAAAAACAATTATTAAAGGATTATTATTGATTTATCTTAAGAAATTGAAAAGCCTACAAGTCTTTCACCAACCAACTTCAAGGACTTTCAAGATAGGTTTCGAAGCTTCACCAACTTCTCTTCATCATTGAATCCACTTATTGAAGAAGCATAGAAGTAGCTTGAAGAGCATTAAAGAGCATTCAAAGCTAGACTTCATCTTGATCTACATCGGCAACATTTGAACAAACTCGGTTGTTGTGTAGTTGCTTTTTATTTCCTATATCTTGTTTTCTCTCTAAGAACAGCAAGGGGCTATGTCTTAAAAGAGGGTTGAAGGTTTTTAGGTGAACCTTGTGAAAATCTAAGTTTGGGTTCTTAGTGATCCTGGTATAAAACCAAGTGTTAGGGTTTCTTTGGTGATCCCATTTAAAACCAAAGGGAGTTCGGGTTTCTTTGGTAATCCCAATAAAATCAAAGTATATAGGTTTGGATTGTGAACCTGGTAAAACAATCCAACTATATTCCGATTGGGGATATAGTGGATATCCCAAGTTGTGCTTGGGTAGTGGACGTAGGAGCCGGTTGCTCCGAACCACTCTAAATCTCTTTATGTTTGTGTTTGTGCTTACTTTAGCTTATTGCATTTACTTGATTACTTCCGCATTACATATTTCACCACAACACTAAAAGAATTTCAAAGTGCACATAATTGTAAAAGGATTTTTTAATCCTAATTCACCCCCATCTTTGGAAGCCATCTGGGCAACACATGTATAAATTACAAAAGAGCTCAACCATCTACAACCTAGATAATTAGCTTTATGACACATTTCCTAACAACTCCTACTTGGACTAGAGCCAATCAAAATAATATTGAATACCTATCTTCTACTTGTGATCATCAAACTCTTTGATCTATATGGCTTTAGTAAATGGGTTAGCCAAGTTCTCCTTTCTATCAATCTTCTAAAGATCAACATCATCTTGATCCATGATCTCTTAGATAAGATGGTAGTGACATAAAATGTACTTGGTCCGCTGATAAGCCTTTAGTCCTTTGCTTGAGCTATGGCTCTAGTGCTATCGCAATATAGGAGAACTGCACCATCGATGAAGGGTGCCACTCTAAGCTCACCAATGAACTTTTGTATCTAAACAACATCCTTTACAACATCAAATGCTGTAATGTATTTCAACTTGCATACAGAATCGGCCATAGTGTTCTGCTTGGAACTTTTCCAGTAAATTCTCCTTTATTAAGGATAAAGATATACACACTCTTGCTATCATCCTAGTCTAACTAAAAACTTGAGTTAATATAAATAACTAGTTTCAGATCAAAATCTTCATAAATGAGACATGGTTCTTAGTATTTCTCAAATACTTAAGTATGGTTTTTACAACCTTCCAATGCTT
Organism: Areca catechu; assembly: GCA_021397845.1. NCBI lineage: Eukaryota > Viridiplantae > Streptophyta > Magnoliopsida > Arecales > Arecaceae > Areca > Areca catechu. Next base: position 77,119,394 of record CM038042.1, on the reverse strand, counting down.
CTCACCTGGATTAGATTGGTATCAAACTCACGACCCCTAGTGAGTTGCCACATCTGGACTGGTACATATCATAGCATACATAATAAATTTTACTACTGAGGCATATGGAATCCTACTTATATGTTCTCTCTTGAGGAGTTGTCGTATAATCCTTTTTAGAGAGTAATTCCATGGCCTATCAAAAGATAGCCTTTTTTGAAAATGATGCTAAACCACTTCAACACAATTTCAATGTACGTGGACTAGGTTAACCATAGCAACCTATTAGCTGGGCCAGCTCGCATCCTCTGGGTTCGTCCAGATGGGGGGTCTAGGGCCATGGGGATGTGGGTGCCACTGGTAGGCGGGGCTGGTGCCAGGTCAATATCCCTTGGTTGGTGCTGCAGTGCTCGTCTCCAGCGAGCCGACTCGAGGATTAGTACCCTGGGTTGCTCTTGCAAGGATCGACGAAGGGGTCGACTCGAGTGCCCCGGGGTCGCTGCGCTACCGGTTTAAGAGAGATAAACCTGCCTCTTATAATAGGGATGTTCCTTTTGTAAGAAGGGTTAGGGGCATCGATCCAACACAACCTTTTAGATCTATCCTTATAAATCTTTATCCCAAGGATGTAGGATGCTTCTTCCAAATCCTTCATGGAGAATTGAGATGAAAGCCACACTTTTATTCCTTTGTAGTGCAGGAATGTTATTCTTGATTAAGAGAATATCATCCATGTACAAAATAAGAAATGCAACCACTAAAAATCGTTAGCCCATTTATAAATGCAGGATTCTTCTCTATTCCTAAAAAAGCCATACATTCCAATTACTTTATCAAAATGCATGCTCCAACTCCAAGATGCCTGCTTCAATCCATAAATGGATCTCTGAAGCTTGCACACCTTTGATTTATATATGGATGTGAAGCTTTCAGGTTGTACCATATATATTTGTTAATCCAACTCTCTATTTAGAAAGTGATTTTCACATCCATCTACTTGATTTCAAAATCAAGATGTGCGGTATCCCAAGCATAATCCGAATAGACTTAAGTATTATCATAGGCAAAATGCCTCATCTAGTCAATACCATAACATTGATAATATCTCTTGACAACTAGATGGGCTTTATAGGTCTCTATCTTCCTATCTATGTCCCTTTTTCTTTTAAAAGTCTACTCATACCTTATGGATTTTATCCTTTCAGGTGGATGAACAAGTGTCCATATATCATTGATTTCATGGACTCCATTTTAGATTCTTGGCTTCAAGCCATTTATCAGAGTTGAAACTCTGCATTGCATCCATATAAATGATCAGATTCTTGTTGTTTCATCAAGTTCAATAAGATCACCCTCACGAACCAATAAACCATGGTATCTATCTAGCTGATGTGGTACTCTATCAAATCCCCTTAAGGTTGCTTCTATAATGGCCTCTGAGTTTCATCCAATCAAATCTAGTTCGGTGGGTTCAATCAATGGTATCAGTTCTTCTACCTATCAAACTTCTTCAAGTTTAACCTTAGAGGTATTACTAGACAAGGTACTTACATGATAACACTACTAGGTTATGGTTGTGTAGAAGAAGACAGGATTTCAAAAAAATATCCTTGAGATCTTATTCAACAGAAACCCTAAATGTAGGACCTCTTGATTATATCAACCAACAAGACAATACATTAGGATATAACAGAATATCTGCAATGCTTATATCCTTAATTCTACTAGGCACATAAGTATATACCCTTCAAAGGTGATCCACACAGAACTGGATCAAGGAAGCATTCTACTTTTTGCTTGACTAGATTCTCTTCCTGGTAAAAGGACTCTTGTCCATTCCATGCACCATATAACCAAGCATCGCAACCTTTCGTGTGCTGATATGAAATTTATGCCTAAGGATTATACATTTGATTGGTTAGAACCAATCCTAATGGGCATGGAGGAGAGAGGATAGGGCCTAAGCTTTATCAACAAGAAGTAATTTAATTATAAAAGGACTCTTGGTGCTCTGCATCCCTTGAAATGTGTGCATGCCAATATTGGCACCAAGAGTTCCAAGCACTGGGACTCTTGTTCTAGGCATAGTAAGAGCTATAAATTCTAGATAAAAATTCATTTGGCTGCTTTACTTAAGGCTCAACCCAATTTAAGTCCTACTCAAATTAGTTAGCCCAAATAGCAAGCATTTAAATCCAATCTAATTGGTAAGGTTAGGCTAGCCAATATATGCTAGTATATCAATTAGCTAGCCAATCAGGATCCTATGATCCTAATAAAAATATAATTAACTTTCTTAACCAATTCCTTAACATGTATAACCCTTTGGGCTCCACATCTAGCTAGTAGTAGGTTTAGGTTCATGTTGATTTAGTTTAATTAGAAATCAATAAATCAATTAGATCAAATTGAGCTAACCTTAGTTGCCAATTTGAACCATCTTTTAAATTGACTCATGAATTCAATCAATTTAATTCATAAAATCTTATAATACATGATTGATGTCCAACAATATATCATGTCTATCTAAAAGAAGAAGAATTTGATAAAATTATCAAAATATCCTTTAACGGTAAGTTACTGTATAATTCATCCTTCGATCTTACTTTATCCCAAATAAGCGATAGGTATGAAAACTCATCAAACCCTAACACTTTATTCATTTGAATCTCAATATAATCATAAAGACTCGACTAATGAAAGCTTTAAAACCATTTATTTTTCATCCTATTTTGATTAAAGACTTCCTGAGTCAACATTTGATGAGATTACTGGGATAATGTTGGTGCAAACCGATCACGGGGACCTATAGCGAAAGTGATCCCAGGTTGTGGATGATCCTCTACCAGTGATCCAAGATGAATGCGGTAGGATACAGATCACCGAAGATCAATAGAACTTTGATTGTATGTAGATATGAGAGAAGAAGAGAAGAAAAAATCCAACTTTAGGAGAAAATAGGTCACTCATATATTTCCGTCGACTGCTCCACTTTACAAGACATACACATTTATATACTAGGTCACAATGACCTACCTTCAAAAACTCTCCAGGCCAGCAACCATCGAGATTCCAAAATCCCGACATCTGAGTCGACTCTTAGACCTCGAGTCGACTCATCCAGAACAATAAAATACAATCCACATACTCGAGTCAGCTCTCCTAAGGAGACGGCTCAACCATAGACTCGAGCCAGCTCTCTAAGAGAGCCGACTCGACCAGACCACTGTACTCCAGACTCTTGCTGAACCAACTATCGATTCGACTCGAATACCAATCGAGCCAACTCGAAGTTACAGACTGATAGAACTTCAGTCTAACACCTAGGACTTGTACAGGACTCACTCCTAGCCCTTGATACATCATGTAAGACATGATTTATAGACCAAAACATAACCTTGGTCTCCTCGAGCCTTGGATGCACTACCTGAGTGTATCAGCCTGATTCTCCTTTGTATGGACCTTTACAAGTGCAACTTCTCCTTCCTCCACCAGCTCTCTGATCCTGTGGTATCTCATGTCTCTATGCTTTATACATGCATGATAGACTGGGTTTCGAGTCAAGTGTATGGGACTCTGGCTATCACTGTACAGGACCACCATACACTGTTTCACCCCCATCTCAGCCACTAGTCCTTTTAGCCATAATGCTTCCTTTGCAACCTCTGTAATGCCTATGTACTCAGCTTCTGTTGTAGACAAAGCAGTATAGGCTGAAGAGTAGATCTCCAAGAAACTGGTCCACCATACATAGAGAAGAGGTAACCAGTAGTAGACCTTCTTGTATCAAGATCACCTGCATAACTTGCATCTACATACCCTTCCAAAGGACTCGAGCCTCCATAAAAACTTCCTGGAGTTCCTTCCTTGTCCTTCTGACTGCCCACCAAATACCAGTCCATACTTTTGAGTTCCCTGTAGATATCTAAGAATCCACTTCAATGGCATCTAGTGTTCCTTCATAGGATTAGACATATACCTGCTAACCTGATTCATAGCATATGCTATGTCTAGCTTGCAACAAACCATAGAATACATAATACTGTCCACTGTATTTGCATATGGAACCCTCTCCATGTACTCTCTCTCCTCATTTATTTGGGGGCTCTGTTTCTTAGAGAGAGATATGTGTCCTGGTAATGGTGTTTTCTGCTGGTTTGGACTTCTCCATCCCAACCTCTCAAGAATCTTCTTGATGTATAATCCTTGTGACAAATGGAGAACACCTTTGCTTCTCTCTCTGCAAATCTCTATTCCAAGGATCTTATGAGCTAGACCCAATCGTTCATCTCAAATTCAGTAGATAATGCTTTCTTCAGCTCCTTCGCAGCCTTCATACTTCTGCTAGCCAACAACATGTCATCCACATATAAAAGTAAATACATAGCATTTTCACTATCCACATTCTTCACATATACACAGCAATCATGTTCACATCTGACAAATCCAAGGCTTAATAAAAAAGTATCAAATCTATGATATCATTGTCGAGGTGACTGTTTCAGACCATACAGTGACCTCTGGAGTAGACATACCTTGTCCTCCTGTCTAATCTCTACAAAACCATCATGTTGCTTCATGTAGATTTTCTCTTCCAGATTTTCATGTAGGAAAGCGGTCTTCACATCCATCTGCTCCGCTCCAATTCACCATGTTCTGTCACCAAGACAACAGCATCTGAATTGAAGTATGGCGTACGACAGGTGAAAACACCTCTATATAGTCAACTCCTTCCCTCTGTGAATATCCTTTTGCTACCAGCCTTGCCTTGTATCTGACTCCACCTGCTTTGAAGGTACTGTCTTCTTTGTGAACACCCATTTCAAGCCAATTGCTCGAGCATCTCTCAATAGATCCACCAGCTGCCATGTCTTATTCTTCCTAAGAGATTCCATCTCTTCCATCATGCCTTGCATCCATGATACTTTATCAGGACTTCCCATAGCTTCATTAAATGTTTCTAGATCTCCATTGATAGAAATAAGAGCATAAAAAATAGTATCATCTATGCCATATCATGCTGACTTCCGGATTATGTGTTGAGGCTTATGGAGTGCCACTCCCCTTTCACTGTGCTGCAAGCTTGCTGTATGTTGCTCTTCTTGCACTTCTCTCTGTACAGCTGGATCTCCTTACTGATCCTTCATCACTAGAGAATATCTACTATCAAACTCTATCTCAACTGAAACTCTCCTGTCAATAGAAGTAGAAGGTCTATCCTCCACCTGTATAGGACGATCATTGCAATTCACCTTTACAGCTGTACCTCCATCCGTACTTCTCAATCTGTCCAAGATACTCCTCTCATCAAAGATGACATCCTTACTGATCACTACCTTTTGAGACTGTTGATCCCATAGTAGTTAACCTTTGACTCCTCATGGATAACCAATGAATATCATCTTCTTTGACTTTGGGTCCAACTTACTCCTTTCAGTTGCCTCCACATGTGCGTAAACTGTACAATCGAACACTTTCAGGTGGCTGAGCTCCACCTTCTTTCCAGTCCAAGCTTTCTCTGGAAGACCTCCATTCAGCTTGAAGTGAGGGGACCTGTTAATAAGAAAACATGAAAGAGTTATGGCAATACCCCAAAAACTCACAGGGAGTGATGTCTGCAGCCTTATACTCATAGCCTTCTTCAATAGTGTTCGGTTCATCCTTTCTGCAACACCATTCTGCTGGGAGGTCATCCATATTGTATAATGGCATTTGATTCTATTCTCCTCACAGTAACTTCTGAACTCTTTGCTTGAGTACTCCCCTCTATTATCAGATCGAAGGCACTTCACATGTCTTCCTGTCTCCTTTTCAACCTCAGCTCTCCAGATCTTGAAACAGGCAAACACATCTGATTTCTCCCTCATCAGATATAGCCATACCTTCCTTGAGTAGTCATCAATGAAGGTGGCAAAATATCTTGCCCCACCTCTGGATGATACAGGAGCTAGTCCCCATACATTAGAGTTTACTAAATTCAACACTCCTTGACTTGGTTTGGTACTAACAGCAAATTTTACCTTATGCTGTTTACCAAAAATGCATGGCTCACAAATCATTTCATCCTTCTTCAAAACTGGAATGTTTCCTCTTCTGCTTAACTCTGTGAGCCCTCAGTAACTCAGGTGACCCAACCGATAGTGCCACAGTTTGTATGCCAACTGCTCTTCTTATGCTGCTGCAAGAACCTCTGCACTATCATTCACTACTGAACCTTCCATCTTGTATAAGTTGTTACTCAGTCTTCTCCCTCTGATTGCTACCAAAACTTCCTTGGTGATCCTCAAACAACCACTACCAGATAGGCAATTAAAAGCATATCCCTGCTTCTCCAAGTAGCCTAAAGAAACTAAGTTCTTCAACTCTAGTACATGTTTAATATTTGACAGAGTCCTTATAACTCCATCATACATCCTCACCCTCACAGTGCCTACTCCAGCTACTGAACATGGGTGATCATCACCAAGGCTAACACTACCTCCATCAGGCTTGTCATAGGTGTCAAACTACTCCCGATATGAGGTATAGTGATAAGAGCATGCTGAATCTAGAGTCCAAGTGTTGTCTCAATCAACTGTTCCATCTGATACTACCAGTACATCTTCACCACTACCTTCAGATGCATTGGCACCACCTGTATTAGCCTTCCCCTTTTCTGATTTCCAAAGAAAAATAATTTCTTCTCAGATGACCTAGTTGATTACTCTTGTAACACTTCCAGCCCTTTTTACTTTTGTGAGACTGAGATCTGCCCTTTGACTTCCCTCTAACTCTTTCTTTGAGTCTACCCTGCCTTTTATTTACAGCAAGAACCTCTGAGTTGGGGTTTCCTTTACAAATCTTCTCCCTTTGCTTATTTGACTTGAGCACTCCAACAACCTCTTCAAAGTTCAGGGTTCTTTCCTATACACCAAGGTTATTATCAGACCATCATATGACCCTGAGAGTGAACACAACAACAACAATGTTCGATCTTCTTCATCTACCTTGACATCCAGACTTATAACCTCTATACAAACCTGGTTGAACCTTTGAATGTGAGCAACAAGGTCTCCTCCTTCAGGCATTCTTAAACTGTACAGATGCTTCTTCAACCACAGCTTATTTGTCAAGTTCTTTCCCATATATGTGTTTTCTAGCCTCTTCCAAAGACCCTTTGCCGTGGTCTCTGAACACACCTCAGGTAAAACCTGATCCGCCAAACACATTTTAATGGTACTGAATGCAATCTCTTTTAACTCCTCCCAATCTTCAACACTGATCTTTTCTAGTCTTTCTTTAACCAAAACCTTGTAGATCCTTTGTTGAACCAGCAAATCCTTGACTCTTTGCTGCCACAGGGTGAAATTACCCTTTCCATCATACTTCTCAAAGTCTACCTTGAACCACTTGATGCCATTTCCGCAATCAAGCAATATAACACCCTTCAAACAATTTCTGACAAAACAACACAGGAAAAATCTCCCTTCTAATCCTTTTCTTTAACACCTTCCATAACAAGAACACCCTCCACCTAACTCAGGAGTTTATCGCGAACGAAAACAAGATAAAGATTGAAGAAAACCTGGTATGCCAAACACATTTTAATGGTACTGAATGCAATCTCTTTTAACTCCTCCCAATCTTCAACACTGATCTTTTCTAGTCTTTCTTTAACCAAAACCTTGTAGATCCTTTGTTGAACCAGCAAATCCTTGACTCTTTGCTGCCACAGGGTGAAATTACCCTTTCCATCATACTTCTCAAAGTCTACCTTGAACCCACTTGATGTCATTTCTGCAATCAAGCAATATAACACCCTTCAAACAAATTTCTGACAAAACAACATAGGAAAAAATCTCCCTTCCAATCCATTTCTTTAACACCTTCCATAACAAGAACACCCTCCGCCTAACTCAAGAGTTTATCATGGAAGAAAAAGATAAAGATTGAAGAAAACCTGGTATTCAGAAATTTAGGATGTTGAGATCTTTCCTCCACACAACCTCACTCTGATACCAAATGTTTATGCAAACCGATCACGGGGACCTATAGCAGAGTGATCCTAGGGTGTGGATGATCCTCTACCAGTGATCCAAGATGAATGTGGTAGAATACAGATCACCGAAGATCAATAGAACTTTAACTGTATGTAGATATGAGAGAAGAAGAGAAGAGAAAATCCAATCTGAGAGAAAATAGGGCACTCAATATATTTCCATCATCTGCTCCACTTTACAAGACATACACATTTATATACTAGGTCACAATGACCTACCCCTCAAAACTCCCCAGGCCAGTAACCGTCGAGATTCCAAAATCCTGACATCCAAGTCAACTCTTAGACCTCGAGTTGACTCGTCCAGAATACATAAATTACAATCCATAGACTCGAGTCGGCTCTTCCTAAGGGAGCCGGCTCGACTACAGACTCGAGCCAGCTCTTCCTGAGAGATCTGACTCGACCAAACCACTGTACTCTAGACTCCTACTAAACCAATCATTGAGTTGACTCGAATACCAATCGAGCCGACTCGAAGTTCAAGACTGATAGAACTTCAGTCTAACACCTAAGACTTGTATAGGACTCACTCCTAGCCCTAGATACATGTAAGACATGATTTATAGACCAAAATATAACCTTGGTCTCCCCGAGCCTTGGATGCACCACCTGAGACACAACAATAAATACTCCTCTTACTAGGAGTGATCGTTTCCTTGTTGACCTACTCACAACATTCATACATAATTCTCCATATCCATAACACCCCGTACATAACAATCATGAATGAGTATAAACCAAAACATGGATTTATGTAAACAAGATTTCATGGTGATCTCAGGTCTAAGGATTACTTACATAATACCCACTAAGAGAATCATCTTTTGACAAGTAAGACTTTCATAAGATGTTCCTATAATGGATCAATTTAGTGAACTCATTACTTGATGAGCACCTATATCCTTATATTAGTGTCCTTACATAAGTGGTTATGAGACCAACCACTCTTCTATCAAGTATATATAGAATGTGCCAATCTTTTTGGAAATATCAATCCTCATCTCGATGATCCTTCGATTAGGAATATTCTAGATTAGGTTTTATAGGAACTTAGGTCTCATTGTTATGAACTTTATTTCAACCCTAAATCCATTTTCCTAATCTATGGTATTCATCATAATCTTAAAACAAAAAGGTATAAGACATATAATATGATAAATCAAAATACCTTTTTTTATATAATATCATACATGAGTTAAAAGAATTTATAGAAAAATCCAGTTACATAAGAAATATGATTGACTTTCAAGATACTATTCTTTCAATCTCCCACTTGTACTAAAGCAATCACCCTTATATTTAATTCCCATACAATCTAAATGGTGATCAAACTATTGTTAAGGAAGGGCTTAGTAAATAGGTATGTTATGTGTTTTTTATATCTACTCATTCTACAATAATGTCTTATCTTTCAATGATTTCATAAATGAGATGGAACTACTTTAGGATATGCTTGGACTTTTGATAAGACCTTGATTTCTTATCTATGCAATAGCTCTAGTGTTATTACAATAAAATGGCACTAGTTGTTGTATTGCAAGAACTATACCCAACTCCAGATGAACTTCATCCAAACAGCTTCCTTAGTGGCTTCACTAGTAGCCGTATGTTCTACCTTAGCAATTAAGTCAATAATAGTTTGCTACTTGATACTTTTCCAACTCACTAACCTCATATAAAGTAAAGACATATCCTGATATGGATTTACTATCATCTAGATCTGATTAAAAATTAGAGTCAATATAATCTTTTAGTTTTAAATTTGATCTTTTATATATTAGAAAAACATCTTTAGTCCTTCTAAGGTACTTAAAAATACTTTCATAGCTTTCCAATGATTCTCTCCTGGATCAACCTGGAATCTGCTTGCTATGCCTAAGGCATAAGCAACATCAGGCCTAATACATAAGTAGCATACATGATTGATCCTAAAGCCAAAGCATAAGAAATCTTACTCATCTTTTATCTCTCTTCAGGTGTCTTAGGAGACATCTTCTTAGAAAGATTTATACCTTGACTCATGAGCAAGTAACCCCTTTTACTTTCCTTCATATTGAATCTTTTCAATACTAAGTTAATGTACTTGGATTGAAATAAGTCGAGCATCTTCTTAGATCTATCTTTATAGATCTTTATACCTTGTATATAAGATGCTTCTCCCAAACTCTTCATAAAAGAATTTTTGGATATCCAAGCTTTGATCAATTAGTATTGGAATATCATTCCCATGATAAGTATGTCATTAATATACAATATTAAGAAGACAATGGTGCTCTCACTTATCTTCTTATATATTTATGGTTCATTGATATTTTGATGAAACCAAATTCCTTGATTGTTTCATCAAAGTAGATGTTCAACTCTCAATACTTGCTTTAATCCATAAATGGATTTCTTAAGCTCATATACTTGGTTCAATCTCCCACTTGAGACAAACCCTTCTAGATGTGACATATAGACTTCTTCCTCTAGATATCCAATGAGGAAGGCAGTCTTTACATCCATTTGCAAGATTTCATAATCATAGTATGCGGCTATGGCAAGCAAAATCTTAATAGATAAGAGCATAGCTACTAGAAAAAATGTTTCATCATAGTCAATTCCAAGTCTTCGTCTAAAACCATTTACCACTAGCCTAGACTTGTAGGTTTCTACTTGGCCATATTCTCTAATCTTCCTTTTAAAGACCTATTTGTTAGGAATTGTGTCCTAAAGCCAATCATCTAGGCTATAGACAGCTATGCTAATTTTGTTATTGTATACGAATTTCTTGATAAATAAAAGTTATCCTTTTTGGCTATTCATCATATGTGCATTTTCCTAAAAAGAACTCTTGTGTGATGGAGTCCTTGGAACTACATTATATTTGATATAGAAAGGATATATCAAGTAGTTCTAAACTGATTCACAACCAAAGGATACATTATATAGGATGATAATGTATCGAGTGTAGGTTGTTGTATATCACATTTATTGGTTGTTCTCTTAACCAAGGAGTGTGGAGATACTGGTGTGACATGCAAGTGAAATGTGTGACATCTCACTAAATGTGACCATTTGCGGAGCTCCCTTCTATTAAAGGGTTGCTCACGAAGGGATATGGGTATAGGTGTCCCTCAGACCTAAGGTCACCATGGCAGCTTCCAAGCAACTCACTATACTTTGGTACCGGACCACCTAGATTTCTAATCCAGTGATGGAAGGTTTCTAGGTGCAGTCAAGTACTTGTGGAGCAGTGGTTGATCAATATGGAATTGACCCCTCCAAATAGTTTAGAGTGAATGACTCATTGTGTCTCAATTTAGCAAATCCTTGGCCAAGGTAGTTCTTGTGAGAGTCACAGAACTTGTAAAGTTTAGACACGATCTGGATAAACAAAATTAGGGTTGGCAGTCGAACCCTAAATTATCTTGAGCATTATCAGGTCAAAAAAATGAATTATGCGGTAACCATATACCAGAGGTTCTAGAGAGATGCTCTGCATCTTCGACCTATCTGGATATCGGGTATCATTGGTAGATGAGGACTTTGAGTGGTACTGAAAGTGTTCCAATACTACAGCTTAGTGTTCAAACCTATGGGGTCACACATCATAGGGATTTTTATCTAATCTAAAGGTGATCGGTGATTGAGAATCGTTTTGCCATCATTGGAGGTCAATGTGATTGATTATGTTCGAAGTGTCGACACTTGGTAAATTGTGAAGTGTCGACACTTGACTGATGAGCAAAATTTCTGGGAAGAATTTCTGGAAAGATTTGACTTTGAATTTTGAATTCAAATTTTGGTTTTTGGGCATTTTTGTCTCCAGGCTTTCTTGGTATGATAGTCATACATGCTTTTTTAGCTTGGACCCATTTGGTATGGCCCTTGACCTTCTCCCCAATCACTCCTCCTCTTTCTCCCTCTCATGACTTCCCCTAAAATAAAAGTTATTCTAGAGGGCTTTGGCTGATTTTGGTTCTTGATTTTGTTTTGTTAGCTGGTTACAAAGTCTCCATGCCACAAGAGAAAAAGAGGGAAAAGGGTTTGTGAGGTCTTTGGGATTGGGTGTGAAAAAACCTAGCATTCAAGCTAGGTCTTGGAACGAGAGTTTCTTAGGAAGGGTTCCACCTCTCCTCCTTGTCTTCCTGTAAGAAGAAGATTGGCCCGAAGGATCCCGAAGAGCTAGCACTCTGAGGGAGTGGTCAGTTTCGAGCCCTGGTATGAACTACTCGTAGAGGCCAGATGCGTGTGTGGCTTGAGAGCATTTTCACCACCTCCATCGTTAAGGTATAGTGGTAAGGTACCCTTATGCCTCCATCTTCTTTTTTGTTGATGTTGATATTTTTAGTAGCATGCTTCATTATTATACTAATCCTATTACAGGCAGATCGGTAGATCATTTTGATCTATCTATCGAGCCTTCCGCTTCTTATTTTAAAATTATTTTAAAATATTTTTCTTCTTCTGCCTAGCATGTTCTTCCCTTCAATGGTATCAGAGCATAGGTTCATCGTAGTATAATAATGTTAGCATGCTTTAACATCATATTTTTCTTTTAAAGTACTTGGAATGAGTGCTTCACCATGGCCATCCGGTCATAGGAGAAGAAGTGCTGCTAGACCCTCTCTTCCCATTCAATGGGATCTCCTATGGCATGTAGGGGTGCTACTTGTGATTGACTCATGAAGAGAAAAGATAAAAGAAAATGTAGATTAAAATATTTTAATCCTGTATTATGATCTCAAAATAAATTTAGATAAGATCTAAGAGTTTTGTTTTGATCTGATTTGATTGAAAGGTTGGTAAAACTTTGGATTTGAAATCACTGTTATTGTCCTATGACAGGTCTTGAGTCTCCTCTTTTGTCGACTCATGAAGGTTGAAGTGTTGACACTTGACCAGGAAGTGTCAACACTTGGGCTCGTGAGTCGACACTTTGCCTTGAAGGTGTCGACTCATGAGTGCTTCCCAGAAAACATAGTATTATGTTTTCTTCCTATCTCAGGCCTTGAGTCGACCCAAGTGTTGACACTTGCCCCTGGTGAGTCGACACTTGACATGAAAAGTTGCAAAAATAGTGAATTCAAATTTTTTATTATTATAAAATTATTTTTACACTTGTAAATTAAAATTATTTTAATTTATTAAGGCTATCGAACTTAATTAAGAATTAAGTTACTTTGAATGACTAAGAACTCTAAGAATACGATTCAAAGATTTTAAGTCATTTTAATAAGCCTTAAGGGTCTGGGTTAGCTCCATTAAGTCTTTAATTGGGTTAGACCTAAATTTAGATGCATTGGACTAAATAGAGAACTAATCTATCAAATGTGAGTTAGGATTTCTTCTCTATAGATCTCTCTAATAGTTAAATTGATTAGTCCATAAATCTAAATGGACCTAATTTATGGCTCAGTGGTCAGCCTGAGTCTTAGGCTAGTCTAATTGACTTTGATGAACCAATTGGTGTCTAGGTAAGTTGGCAGTTTGATCATGGTTCTTTGGGGCTACCTCTTACCTAGCCAACTCGGTTGGTGTCTAAGGCAAGATGGTTAATGATGGAACCCAACCCATGACCTCACTTACCTGGCCAACATGGTCGATCAGAATTGATTGATAGCTCATAGACTCGTTTTAACCCATGTCACCCAAGGTTAATCAGTCTTGACTGATTTTAGATGCCCATGGATCATTAGTTATGAGTAACCCTCCTTGTTTACTGATGTGGTCAGTGAGAGGTTGATCTATGTCTTCTCATCTCTTCTTCTGACATAATAAGATTAAACCCTCTAAATTATTAGATCCATAAAAAGATAAAGTTATGGGGATAACCGAGTCTTAGCCTTCTATTAAGTGGGATGGTAATGGGTCCAATAGTTTGATGTTCATCAACAGATCCAAAGATCGGGTGTTCATCGGGCTATTAGAATGCTATTCCTAATATGATGGCTCAGTGCAACTCTCTTAATGGTAGTCAAGTGGGCCGGCCAAAGTCGGCATGACATTCGTTAGTTAGAAGCATTAAATTTTATCATGTTAATGGTTGGACCTAACCGGGACCTTCAATAGGAGGCCCAAAGGTCGATTGAAGTGCACCTTGGGACAAAACCTAAATATAGAGGTTACTTGGAGAAGTAATCAGTTGAAGAACCTACCTTTAGACGTGCATGGATAGGCCAGCCAAAGTCGGGCTCATGTGTTGTCTATTGGACTCTAGTTACTACTCAGGAATCAAAGTGATTCCTCGAATTGGAGGTAGAGGCTACCAGTTTGAACAAAATAGTGGGAGGGCCTTTAGACTAAAGTCCATGTCTATAGGATAATGACTCATATACACTAATTAGCTTTGGTTTTCCTTTCAGATGTCTTCCAACCTGTCACTCCGGTCTCTTCTCAATAATGAGAAGCTTAAGGGTCCCAACTTTGATAGCTGTATCGAAGGCTCAGGATTGTCCTAGAGCATGAACGGATCTTGTACGTGATATCAGATCGGGCACCTGAAACCCCTGCTCCCAGTGCTCAGGGTTCAGTCAGAGACACTTATCAAAATTGGCTCTCTGATAGGACCACTGTCTGATGCATAAAGTTGGCAATGATGAATGATGAGTTCAGTCACAAATTCAAAGAAGGCCAGCCGGAAGAAATCCTTCAAAGGTTGAAGGAGTCTTTCAGGATACCAGACAACATTGAGAGGTACAGGATCTCCTGTGCTATGTACAACACGTGAATGCATGATAGGGCCTCAGTCACTGATCATGTATTGTACATGATCAAGATGATTGAGCGCCTGGGAAAGCTTGGATGTCCTTTGCATGAATAGCTTGGGAAGGATGCAATTCTGAATTCCCTCCCCTCTTCCTATCTAGATTTTCTCGATCATTATAAATGAATAAGCCTGCAGTTAACTACCACGGTCTGTTGGGGTTGCTACAGACTTATGAGAAAGATCACCATCTAAACAAAGGGGTGGTAAATCTAGTGGGAGGATCTTCGGCAAGGCATCGTCCCTTTAAGAAAGGAAAAAAAAAGAGTAAAGGGAAATAGGTGCAGAATGCTTCTGGACCCTGTCAGGCCAAGAAGGAGAAGGCTGATAAGAGCCAGCGGAGTGCTTCTTCTGTAAGAAGTGGGGACATTGGAAGAGGAACTATCCTCTTTACATTGCATCCCTTGACCCGAAAAGGTCCAGGAAGAGGAAGCAGCCAGAAGGTGCTGGACAAGGTATTTATATAAACACCTTGTAGTTTCTCTATCTGTGATACTACTAACTGGGTATTGGATACTGGAAGTCCAATTCATATTTGTAATTTTTGCAGGGACTTCAAGTTAGTAGAAACTAGTTTAAACGTGGAAAATGGAAGCCAAGTTCCAGTCCTAGCGTTGGGAGTCTTCAAACTAGTTTTCAAATTTTGTATAATCATTTTGATAAGTGTCATTATTGTCCATCTTTTATTTTAAATATCATTTCTATAGGCCATTGGCCATGTATGATTATGAACTATTAATAAAGAATGACATTTGTAAAATCATTCGGATTGGTTTTATTGTAATGAATAGATATATGAATAATGGCATTTATGTATTATCACGACCTGTTAGTGTAGTGTACACGTCTAGCAATTGCCCTAGGTAAGATAATGTCAGTGATGCATACCTATGGCATTATAGGCTAGGTCATTAACAAGAACATGATAAACAGGTTGAAGTGCGAGGGTCTCCTTGACCTTAGTAAAAGTGGTTCACTTCCAACCTGTGAGTCATGTCTTCTTAGAAAGATGACAAAATCATCTTTTACTGGAAAAGGTGAATGAGCCAAAGAAATTCTAAGTCTGGTACATACTAATATATGCGGATCCATGAATATTAGTGCTAGAGATGAGTACAGTTATTTCATTATATTTACATCTGACCTTTTGAGGTACGGTTCTATCTTCTTGAAAAGACATAAATCTAAGTCATTTAAAATGTTCAAACGATATCATAATGAAGTAGAAAAATAAACTAGAAGATGTATCAAAACCCTTCGATCAGATCGAGACGGTGAATATCTTTTCGAGAAGTTTTTAACATATCTCGAGAAGAATGGGATTTTCTCTCAATGGACACCTCTAGGGACACCTTAGTTAAATGGAGTGTCTGAAAGGAGGAATCAAATCCTGTTAGACATGGTTCGATCCAGATGAGCTTTGCTTCTCTACCACTATCCTTTTGGGGATATGCTCTGGAATCAGCCTGTTACCTTTTGAATAGGGCTCCGAGTAAATCTATTAACAAAACCCCATATGAGATATGACTGGATGTAAGTGACACTCTCAAACCTTCAGGTTTGGGGTTGCCTGGCTTATATAAAACATTTGGAAATGAACAAACTTGGATCTAGGTTTGATCGGTGCCTATTTGTTGGTATCCAAAAGAGTCTAAGGGGTATCATTTCTACTTGGTTGAGGAACAAAAATTATTTGTCAGTCTTAGGGCTATCTTTTTGGAAAAGGAGTTTCTTGGTGAAGGGACTGTAGTCGCTAAGATTGAACTTAGTGAAGTTCAACAAGTAGAAGAACCGACACACTTAAATGATAACATAGAACTGGTTGTGATTAGATCACACCCTAAGCCCATACAAGAACCATTAAGGTGATCCGATAGGGTACCGAGTCGACCGGACAGATACTACAATTTCTTGGTCCTGGACGATGATCCCATTGAACTCGATGAGAACAATGAGGATCCGATGCAGAGGTCCTACTCTGAGAAATGGCTAAGAGCCATGCAATCCGAAATAGAATCCATGGAAATCAACAATGTATGGACATTGGTTGATCCTCTAAAAGGATGAACCCATTTGGTGTAAATAGATTTTTAAGAGAAAAAGGGGTGTAGATGACAGGTGGAGACCTATAAAGCCTGTCTGGTTGCCAAAGGATATTGTCAAAGTTATGGTATTGACTATGACGAGACGTTCTCTCCTGTGGCAATGCTCAACTCCATTCGGATCATGCTTGCTTTAGCGGTACACTTTGACTATGAAATCTGGCAAATGGATGTCCGAACAACTTTCCTGAATGGTGAGCTAGAAGAGGAGGTGTATATTATACAACCTGAACGGTTCACATCCATAGACGAGTCAAAGGTGTGCAAGCTTGAAAGGTCCATCTATGGACTGAAACAAGCATCACGGAGTCGGAACATGCGATTGATAAGTGTATCAAATCATATAGCTTCGTTAGGAACGGAGAAGAACCTTGCTTTTACAAGTGGACTAATGGTTCTATGATTATGTTTTTTGTGTTGTATATGGATGACATTCTCTTAATCAGGAATGACATCCCAGCACTACAAGGAATAAAGGTCTGGTTGTCATCTCAGTTCTTTATGAAGGACTTGGGTGAAGCCTCTTACATACTGGGTTGAAGATCTATAGAGATAGATCAAGAGGCTTCTGGGACTGTCCCAGTCTACGTTCATTGATACTGTTGTTGACCCCTGGAATGATTTTGATGATCACAAAATATTGGAGCATGTATGCTTCACTAATTCTTTCAATTACTATAGAAGTTTTGTAGGAAATGTTTATCTTCACCTTAGTTGGTTTTCTAATTGGTTAAAAGGTATTCCAACATTGTATAGACTCTTATGTACTTCAAATTATAAAAGCCCTAATTTTTTTTATTTAATATTGTAAAAGGGCTATAAAATTGTAAAAATAAGAGTGAGTAGATTAGTTCTTGTTGGAATCATGTTTTGAAGAACTTTGGAGAAGTTTGAAGCTTTAAATGAAGTTTTTATAAAAGCTGACTCATGGATCAAGAGCTGACTCCTTCTGGCACGGCACAAAAAATTTCAGAGTTTCAGTACCTTGAGCTAACTCAAGCTCCAAGAGCCAACTCAATAAAGAATCAATGTTTTTGAAGACTGAGACCTCGAGCCGACTCAAGCCCAAAAGAGCCGACTTGTCTAGAGTTAGGTTTGTTGGTGACTATGACTTCGAGTTGACTCAGCCTTAAAGAGCGACTCAAGGTAAATTTGAATTTATGCTGATTAAGAGTTTGAGTCGACTCAGCCTTGAAGAGCTGACTCGCATAGAATTTTTATTTGGGCTGTCTGAGACTTTGAGCTGACTCGTGAACCTTGAGCCAACTCGAGTGACCATTTTTTTCAGTCTAACGACTAGTTGCAGAATATATTTTTGAACTCAAAAAGCCCTCTAATAGCTCTTTTTCAATTCCCTAGGCCCTACAACGGCTATTTTTGATGGAAGACTATAAGGAGAGTATTTATGAAGATTTAAAAGAATTTTTTTATGGATTATTTATTAATTATTATTAGGAAGTTGAAAAGTCCTCAAGTCTTTCACCAACTCACTTCAAGAGCATTCAAGATAGGATTCAAAGCTCCACCAACTGTTCTTCATCATTGATCCAACCTTTGAAGAAGTAAAGAAGTAGCTTGAAGAGCATTAAAAAGCATTCAAGGCTAGGCTTCACTTTGATCTTCATCGGCAACACTTAAACAAACTCGGTTTGTTGTATAGTTGCTTTATATTTGATATATCTTTATTTCTCTTTAAGAACAGCAAGGGGCTGTGTCTTAAGAGAGGGTTAAAGGTTTTTTAGGTCAGCCTTTTTAAAACCTAATTTGGGTTCTTGGTGATCTCGGTATAAAACCAGATTAGGGTTTCTTTGGTGATCTTGTTTAAAACCAAAGGATGTAGGGTTTTCTTTGGTGATCCCGATAAAACCAAAGTGTATAGGTTTGGATTATGAGCCTGTTAAATAATCCAACTATTTTTGGTTGGGGGATATAATGGAAATCCAAGTGATATCTTGGATAGTGGACGTAAGAGCCGTTGCTCCGAACCCTCTAAATTCCTTGTATTTGTGATTATGCTTACTTTACTTTATTGTACTTATTAATTGCTTCCGCATTGCATATTGCACTACAACACCAAAAGGATTTTTAAATTATACATACTTGCTAAAGTTTTCATAATCCCAATTCATCCCCCTCTTGGGAAGCCACCTGGCAACAAGTGGTATCAGAGCAGAGTCTCTGAAAATTACTTAGAGTAAAGATTGATGGCACATCCCATGAGCACTTCTTTGGCCAAAGGCCAATCCACAAATCGACCTCCACTTTTCATTGGAACCAATTATACATACTGGAAAGCTAGGATGAAAATAAACATTCAAGCCATAGACTTTCATTTATAGAAAATTATCCTAAAAGGACCTCACACACCCACTGCTAGAATCATGATATTGAGGTTCCCAAACCTGAAGAGGAATGGGATGAGAATGATATGAAATTAGCTGAGCTGAATGCCAAAGCTATGAATTTACTTTATTGTGCTTTGGATCCAAATGAGTTTAACAGAATTTCTACTTGCAATTCTGCTAAAGAAATTTGGGATAAGCTTGAGATCACACATGAGGGCACATCACAAGTTAAAACTTCAAAAATCAATCTTCTTGTGCACAATTATGAATTATTCAAAATGGATCATAGTGAAACTATTCTGATATGTATACACATTTTACTGA
Source organism: Areca catechu (assembly GCA_021397845.1). Classification (NCBI taxonomy): domain Eukaryota; kingdom Viridiplantae; phylum Streptophyta; class Magnoliopsida; order Arecales; family Arecaceae; genus Areca; species Areca catechu. Next base: position 77,099,855 of record CM038042.1, on the reverse strand, counting down.
TATTATCAATGGTCTTAAAAGTCTTGGTATGACTTTATACTAATGCTGATCTAGTCTAAAAGGTTTTGAGATCTTTACCAGATAAATGGGAAGCTAAAGTGATAGCAATACAAGAAGGCAAAGGACCTGAATACCCTACCATTGGATGAGTTGCTGGGTTCATTAATTACTCATGAGTTAACCATGCAACAAAGAACTGATGAAGATTCAAAAAGAAAGAAAGCCATAGCATTTAAGGCTACTGAAGAGGACAAAGATGAAGATTTAGATTGATCTGATGATGATGATCTTGAAAATGATGAGATAGCCCTAGTAATGAGAAAATTTAAAAGGTTTATGGGAAAAAGAAGAACAAATAGATGGAGAAAGTAATTTAGAAAAGGAGATTTTGGAAAAGAAAGAGAAAAGGACAAGAAAAGGATAAGGAAACAAGAAAGATCAAATTCAATCTACTATGAGTGCAAGAAACCGGGTCATATACGTCCTAATTGTCCAGAGATTAGAAAAAGATGATTAAAAGAAAGAAAAAGAAGGTAATGCTTGCAGCATGGAGTGATAGTGACGAACTACATCAAGTGAAGAAGATGAAGATACAACAAAGACTGCTCAGATCTGCCTTATGGGTTTGGAGGATGAGGTAACTACTTCTGAACCTAATCTAGAATTTACTTATGATGAGCTTCATAATGCTTTTTGTTAATTACTGGTAGAATACAAAAAGGCTGGTTTGAAAATGAAGAATTTGAAAAATAATTATGATATGATTGAAAAGGATAAAAATGAAACTTGTGAAAGAAATAAGATTTTACAAAGAGAGTTAAGTTTGATTTGTGAAAGACTTAAACTACTCAATTTGAAAAAGAAGAAGTTCTTGAGAAAAATAAAACTTTGCAAAATTAAAATACTGATTTGAAAAAGGAAGTCCAAAAGCTTAAACCATTGTTGAAAAATTAACCTTAAGCTCTAACAAACTTGAACTGATTTTGAAAGATCAAAGAGATACAAATAACAAATTTAGAATTGGTTATAAAGGTTTAAATTCAAATAAATTTTCTGCACCCACATCATATGCTCCTAACTTCATTACATCAAAACAATATAGACCTAATTTGTATCATCATATACTTTTTATTCAAAGTCAAAAATGTATGCTATGCTTGTAATAATGTGGTCATAAAGCATTTGAGTGTCATTTGAAATATAATGGCAAGAGTAAAATCAAGAAAATTTGGATTCCAAAGGGAAACCAGTACTACTAACTTGCAAGGACCCAAGAAAGCTTGGGTACCTAAATCTATCCTGATTATTTGCAGGGATATCTTGCAGCCATAAATGTAAAGAAAAGATGGTACCTAGATAGTGACTGTTCAAGATGCATGACGGGTGACATTGATCAAATCGTCATCCTAGAACAAAAAGATGGTGGCATGGTAATCTTTGGTGATAATCGCAAAGGAAGGATAATCAGTATTGGTAAAATAAAAATTACTCCTTCTATATTTATTGAGAATATATTACTTGTAGAAAATTTAAAGCATAATTTTTTGAGTATTAGTCAACTTGTGATTTGGTTTTAATGTTTTATTTAAGTCTTCAATGTGTATAGTAGTTGATCCACTTGACTCTAGTACAAAGTTCATTGGACATAGACTTGGTAATATTTATGTAGTAGATCTCAATGATCTAGCTTATCTCTAGCAGTAGAAGTCTTGTAGCAATGAATGACAAGAGTAAGGAATCAAGTTTACTATGGCATAGGTGACTTGGGCATGCTAGTATGGATACTATTGCAAAACTTATTTCAAAAGATTTGGTTAAAGATTTGCCAAAGTTCAAAGTAAATTTTTATTATGTCTATGATGCATGTCAATTAGGAAAGCAAGTGAGTGAAAGTTTTAAATCCAAAAATATTTTTCTACTACTAGACCCTTAGAGCTACTTCACATGGACCTATTTGGACCTACTGGACAACAAGCCTAGGTGGTAAGAAGTATGGCCTTGTGATTATAGATGATTTCTCAAGATACATTTGGTTTTATTCATGCACATAAAGATGAGACTTTTAAAGTATTCAAAAAAATTTATAAAAGAGTTTTCAAATTTGAAAAATCTTTTTATTATTTTATTCATAGTGATCATGGTACGGAATTTGAAAATCAACATTTTGATCACTTTTGCACAAAGTACGGTATTGATCACAACTTCTTAGCTCCTAAAACACCCATAACAAAATGGTGTTGAAGAAAGAAAGAATCGAACTTTGGAAGAAATGTCTAGAACAATGCTTTGTGAAGGAAATCTTCCAAAACTTTTGGGTAGAAGCTGTAAATACCGCTTGCTATATTTTGAACAGAGTTTTAATTAGACCTATCATTGGAAAAACCCCCTATGAATTGTGGAATAATAGAAAGCCTAATATCAATTACTTTCATGTTTTCAGCTGTAAATGTTTTGTTCTTAATAATGGTAAAGACAATCTTGGTAAGTTTGATGCAAAATCGAATGAGGCTATCTTTCTTGGTTATTCTTCAATAGTAAAGCCTACGAGTTTTCAATAAAAGAACTGTGACTATGGAAGAATCAATATATGTAGTTTTCAATGAATTTGACATTACATCTTTTAGAAAAGAAGATCGTGCTGATGATGATGTAGGTGCACTTGAACATGGATTAAAGGATTTGACTCTCAAAGACAAACAAACAAGTGAACAACATGAAGAAGTGGTAAGCAAAAATATGATGATATACCTAAAGAATGGAGGTATGTACACTCACATCCTAAAGAACTTATTATAGGAGATCCATCTCAAGGTGTTGAACTAGAGCTGCACATAGGGATGCACATGATTTGATTGCTTTTGTATCTCATGTAGAACCACACACTATAGAAGAAGCTAAAACTGACCCTGATTGGATGTTAGCTATGCATGATGATTTAAACCAATTAGGAGAAATAATATTTGGACACTTGTAGAAAGATCAAATGACTACCCTGTTATAGGTACTAGATGAGTTTATAAAAACAAACTTGATGAGCAAGGTAATGTAATTAGGAATAAGGCTTGACTGGTAGCTCAAGGCTATAATCAAGAAGAAGGAATAGATTTTGATAAGACCTATGTACCAGTAGCTAGGCTAGAGGCTATTAGATTACTCTTGACATATGCATGTTTTATGAATTTCAAATTATTTCAAATGGATATAAAGAGTGCATTTCTAAATGATTTTTTATCTGAAGAAGTTTTTGTCAAACAACCACCGGGTTTTATCGATCGCACATTTCCAAATCATATTTTTAAATTGAATAAAGCTTTATATGAACTTAAACAAGCACTAGAGCTTGGTATGATAGATTAAGTTTTAATTAAAATGATTTTATAAGAGGTAGTGTGATACTACACTATTTATTCAAAGAAAGATAAAGATATTTTAGTTGTTCAAATTATGTTGATGATATAAATTGAATCTAATGATGAATCTTTGTATCAAGACTTTGCTAAGTTAATGCAGGGTGAATTCAAAATGAGTTTGATGGGTGAGCTGAGTACTTCCTTGGGCTTCAGATCAAACAATTAAAGGAAGGAATTCTGATCAACCAAGCCAAATATATTAAGAGATTATTAAAAGTTTGTCATGGAATCAAGCAAAGAAATTGGAACACCCATGAATCTTGCATGTAGACTTGATAAAGATGAAAATGGCATAAATGTTGATCAAAAATTGTATAGAGGTATGATCGGTCTTTACTTTATCTAACTACCAGTAGACCTGATATTTTATTTAGTATTTGTATGTGTGCACATTTTCAATCTAATCCAACAAAATCACACATCATTGTTGTTAAAAGAATCATCAAGTATCTTAAAGGTACATGCAATCTAGGATTATGGTATTCTAAGCATTTATCTTTAAATTAATTAGTTATTCTGATGTTGATTATGAAGGATGTAAAATTGATAGAAAAGTATAAGTAGCACTTGTCAATTTTTAGTGTCAACTTGTTTCATGGCACTATCATACAGAATTCTGCAGCACTATCTACTACTGAAGTAGAATATATGGCTGCGGGGAGCTGTTGTGCATAAGTGTTGTGGATTAAGCAACAACTAGAAGATTATAGTGTTATCCAATATAAAATTCCTATTAAATGTGATAACACTAGTGCTATTAATTTATCTAGAAATCCAATTCAGCATTCTTGAACTAAGCATATAGAAATTAGATATCATTTCATTCAAGATCATGTTTTGAATAATGTTGTAGAATTAGAATTTGTGCCACAGAAGATCAACTTGCTGACATTTTCACCAAACCACTTAGCCAAGATAGATTTGAAAAGATTAGAGGCGAGTTAGGTCTGTGTGACCCACATTGAATGTTTAACCTAATTTTTCAAAAAATAAGGAAAAATTATCTAGATATTTCAAATTTCTTTTTAGAGCTTATGATCACCTTTTTAGTTCTAAGAAACCTTTAGAATTTTATTTTGCTGTTTTTCGAGCTTTAACCTAGATTTGTGCTTGAGCCGACTCGAGCAACTGCTGCTCTGGTGAGCCGACTCGAGAGTCGGGCTAATGCTTTTTAAATAGGGCATCATAGGTTTTTAATTGTAATTTCTTTCTACCCTTCCTATTTTGCCTTAGCCATTTCCTATTCCTAACCTAAGAAAAACTCTTAGAACACTTCTAAACCCTTCCAAAACCCTAATCATCTAGATGGCACCTAGGAAAGCCATAGCGAAGAAGCCTAGAAGGGTTGTATGGTCCGTGGCAGAGGAAAGGAGGACCAAGAGGAGGCTTGACACCTCAAATCCCACAGTAGAGCCACAGGAAGAGCAAGAAGAAGAGGAACCGGAGCTCCCAGGCATTAGTTTTGATAGGCAATAGGCAGTAACCTCAGGCCGTTGCATTGATTTCACTTCTTTAGAATAGAAGAATCTGAAAATTGGTCATGGCTTGTGACACAAGGATGGAAGGAATTTTGTATGCTAAATCTACTTACATTTCCTAATCTAGTCCAACAATTTTTTTAGAATATATCTTTTGGTGCTTTTCATATAGAATCTATTGTGAAGGGAAAGCACATTGAAGTAAGTGAACAGAAATTATCTGATTCTCCTCAAGATAAGTCAAAAACTCACTGGAAAGATATTCACCACCTCGATCTGATCAAAGAGTTTTAATAAACTTTCCAATTTATTTTTCAACTTCATTATGATAATGTTTGAGCATTTCAAATGATTCAAATTTATATCTCATGAGGATGACATAACCGTATCTTAAAAGATGTCTGTAAACGTAATGAAATAACTATATCCACCTTGTGCACTGATATTTATAGGTCCACATACATCAGTATGTACTAAACTTAGAATATCACTGGCTCTTTCACCCTTTCCAGTAAAAGGTGACTTGATCATTTTTCTAAGAAGACAAGATTCACAAGTCGGCAAGGTTTCACTCTCGTGAGATCTAGGAGACCTTCTCCCACCAACTTATTTATCATGTTCTTGTTTATATGACCTAGCCTACAGTGCTAGAGATAAATATCACTAACCTTATCTAACTTAGGGTGTTTTTTAGCAGTGTACAATACAGTAACAGGCTGTGACAGTATATATACGCCATTCTTCACTTTTCCATTCCTCACATTAGAACCATTCAAAGCAATATAGCAAATATCTTTCTTTATTGACAATTCATAACCATCATTGGCCTACATGCCTACAGAAATGATATTCACCAAAAAAAAGGACAAAAATGACATTCATTAAGAATGACAGTACAAGACTCGAAATACAAAGAAACAGTTTCCAATGCCAAAACTGAATCTTGACTTCCATTCCCAACATTCAGGAACCTTTCACCGCTTTCGAATCTCCTACTAACTTGATGTTCCTGCAAAGAATTGCAAATGTGGTAAGGACTTCCGTATCTAATACCTAGCTAGTAGTATCATAAACAGAGAAACTACAAGGATTTATCATATAAATACCTTGACCAGCAACACCTTGCTGCTTTCCCTCCTTGGCCTATTCAAGTCTAGAGTAGCACGGTAAGTAGAACAGTTTCGCTTCCAGTGACCCGACTTCTTGTAGAAGAAGCACTCTGCCTTACTCTTGTCAGCTTTTACCCTTCTAGTCTGAATCGGTCCAGCACTAAGCACCTTCTTATTCATTTTCTTCTCTTCCCTTTCTTGAAGGGTCGATGTCCTGCTCCAGAATGTCCCACCAGATTCACTAACCCCTTGTTGAGGTTGTGGTCTCTCTCATAAGTTTGCAGTAACCCTAACATCTCATGATAGTTTACTATAGGCCTATTCATTCTAAAATTATCGAGAAAGACTTGGTAGGAAGGGGGCAAAGAATTCAGAATCACGTCCTTGCCGAGCTGCTCATGCAAAGGACATTCGAGTTTACCTAAATGCTCAAATAACTCAATTATGTACATTACATGATCGATCACCGAAGCTCCATCATGCATACACGTGTTTAGATAGCGGAAGAGATATGGTGTCTCTCCATATCATCCAGAGTGCCAAAAGACTCCTTCAACTTTTGAAGAATCTCTTCTGGCTAGGCCTCCTCAAACTTATGACTGAACTTATCGTTCATTGTAGCCAACATTATGCAACGCACCGTGGTGCGATCAAAGATCCACTTTTGGTAAGTGTCCCTGACATTGCCACGAGCAATGGGGGCAGGGATTTTAGGTGCTAGATCCGTTATCATATAAAAGATCCGCTCGTGCTCCAGGACTATCTTGAGTTTTCGATACCAGCTATCGAAGTTGGGTCCAGACAGTTTTTCATTATCTAATAATGACCAAAGCGACAAAGTGGTCGACATTATCTAAAAAAGAAAAACAAGACCTATCAGTATATGAATTATTTTAAAAAAATCCTAAAGACATGGATTTTTGTCTAAAGATTTCTCCCACTATTTTATTTAGATTGGTAGCCTCTACACTCCAATCCAAAAAATAACATTTATCCTTTAGCAAGTACTAGGATCCAATAGACTACATATGAGCCCGACTTTGGCCGGCCAACCCAAATGCATCTAAAGGTAGGTACAATACCAATTACTTCTCCAAGCAATTCCTAGTAATTATTTTTTCCCAAGGATCCTCACAATCGGCATTTGGGCCTCCTATTGAAGGTCGTGGTTAGGTCAAACCATTAACATGATCAAATTCAATACTTCTAATCATGGTTCGCGGTACCATCGCGTACCGCCCGGTATGGGGCATATCGTACCGTACCGACCAAGAGCCGGTACAGTTTGCCACCAAAAATGGTTCGGATATCGGACCGTTGATAAAAATTAAAAAAAAAAATTTCCATACCGGTACAGTACGGTACCATATCATACCAGTATGATTCACCCAGTTTGGGTCGGTTCGGGCTTGGTTTAGCCCGGTTCGGGTCGGTTCGGGATCAGTTCAGTGAGAGGGGGGGAGAAAGATTATTTTTTTTTAAATTTGGCATGTCGGTACACATGCCGGTACGGTACGTACAGACCATACCGTACTATACCGCCCATTGACCGTACGGGTCTAGGTACCGGTTCAGTGGACCTTGCTTCTAACTAACCCATGATCAAGCTCGACTTTGGTCAACCCCCCTGACCACATGTTAAGATAGTCACACTGAACCATCATATGTTGAATAGAAATCCCACTTGCCTGATGACCACCCGTTCTTTGGAACTACCGATGATCACCCAACTTATGGACTCATTGCTAATCCAACTTAATGGGAGGCTAAGACTTAAGGTATCTCATAACTTAGTCTTTTTATGGACCTAATAATTTAGAGGAATCAATTTTGTGATATTTGAGAGGAAGACATGGACCTTGATCAAGAAAACTCCCACCAAATGCTTAGAGGGTTTCTAAATCAATTGGTCTATGGGCACCTATAAACCAGTCATACTGATTAACCTTAGTTGACATGGATCACTCGAATCAATAGATAATCTAATCAGATTTGATTCACCACATTAGCCAGGTAAGTAAGATCAAGGGATGGGTTAAGCCAAGTAAGCCTCTTGTCTTAGACACCAACCATGAGTTGGCCGGTAAGAGTTTGTCCCAAAGAACCTTGATCATAACTGTCAAACCTACCTTTGACACCAAGTGGTTTACCAGACTCAGTTAGACTAACCTAAAGATCCGAGCTCACCACGAAGCCATGAATCAACTCCATTTAGATGTATGGACCGATCTAACTAACTATTAGAGAGATCTATAGAGGAGAGAGCTAATTCAACTTTTGATTAGTCTTTTTTCTATTTAATCCATTCATCTAAACATAGGTCTAACCCATTTAAGGACCCAATTCTAGCTAACCCATTCAACCCATGATTTATCAATCATGACTCAAGATTAGAATCTTATCCTAAATCTTAAAAATATACATCTTAATTTCCAATTAAGGGTATCACACTTATTGAAACATTTTCAAAATGAAATGGAACAATTTAAAAAATCTGAAGCTTAAAATTACTATTTATAGTTTTCTAGTCGAGTCAGCTCTTCTGCTCGAGTCAGCTCTTCCAGAACATAGTTTTCTGGTCAAGTCACCTTTTCTGCTCGAGTCGACTCTTCTAGAACATAGATTTCTGGTCGAGTCAACTCTTCTGCTCGAGTCAACTCTTCCAGAACACAGATTTCTAGTTGAGTCAGCTCTTACAGCTCGAGTCAGCTCTTACAGCTCGAGTCAACTCTTCTAGAACATATTAACTTCAAACTTCAGTCATTTCCACTTGAATTTTCAAAGTTTTAGATCATACATCTTTTAGATCTCATCTAAACATAGTTATGATATATTTTCCATAGATTAAAACCATTTTAATCCATCAAATTCCTCATTTTCTTCTTCATAAGGTCATGACACAGTGGCACCCCTACACGTCATAGGAGAATCCCTTGGAATGCGAAGAGATGGTCTTTAAACCATGCTTCTCTCCTATAACCGGATGGCCATGGCAAATCCACCTTAATCCAAGTACTTTATGAAGGAAAGATTCGATTTCATATAAAACATTAGACTAGATATGCATCCAACCTGGATGCTCTGATACCATTATAAGGAACTGCTCCTAAGGGGCGATACATGCATTCTAAAACTTTTCTAAGGCATGCAGTAGCGGAAAATGATAAAACCATTTTATCTGTAGATGTTAATCTAATTAAGACAAGCCCTCTACCAGAATCTTGATGCATATAGAGTAATGTAAATATAAAATCATACAAACATTGTATGAAAAATAGAACCATTCCAGAAATCACACAATGATGCAGTAATGATAATTATGTCATACATAAAATAAAGACACACCTTAGTGACGTTCACCAAAGAATGCAGCAAACTATGGGAAGAGCTCCGGGTCTACTAGCAAGGAAGAAGATCAGGCTCTGCGAGGGATGCACGTGCACAGCCTCTATGGGTGGTTCACACCGTGTAGCATGGTTTCTTCTCCTTCCTTCGAGGTGCTAGCCTCACCGGAAACACTGATGGCAGCAGCAACTCTTTCTTCAACTCCTTAAAGATGTGTGGACTCCTTCAACTCCTTGAAGGGCTATTGCTGCATTGGTGCTGGAATGAAGATGCTTGAGAACCCCTTCCCAATGCTCTATCCCAAACCTTCAATAGAAGGTATGCACTCAAGAATCCCAGAACCCAAACCTCACTCTATCCCGAAGATCAAATCTCGCAATCTCTCAAGCATCAAGCAAGATCTCTATCTCAAAATTTTTTTGGACAAAGTCTCAACCTTGATCCAAATCTGGAGTGGGAATGTTGAACATGAGAATGTGAACCATTCACCTTCTTCAGCCCTGCTTTTATAACAGTAGCCCTCAAAATAATTAAGAGGACACAAGAGAGATTAATGAGCAGTTTGGAGTCTCTTAAGATTCTAGGGAGGTTATGAAGTCCCTTGGAATTCATCAACAACTATTAAAACTCAAAATACCCATCATTAAATCCCATAACCATTACAGCATTTACTAAAGTGTTCTCGAATTTCAGCAATCCGTCAAATGAGTCGACTCGACTCGACTCGAGTTGACTCATCCAAATGAGTCGGCTCGAACACAGGTTTGACAACACCTTATCAAATGAGTCCAGAATGATTCCCATCATTTGCATGCCAACAAAGCAAAAAGAAACCCTCGGTGTGTGATCCCATAGGTTCAAACACTAAACGGTAGCAGGAGAACATTTCCAGTACCAGCCAAAGTTGCCATCTAGCAATGACATCCGGCATCCGTATAGGTTGAAGGTTGCAGAGCAACATGAACCTATCAAATATGGAATATCAGTGAACTTATTCCTTTAATCTCCTAATGCTCTAGATGGCTTAGGGTTAAACTGCCCAACCCTAATCAATCCATCTCAATATGTCTCAAACAAAGAATCCTTGTAATCTTTACAAGGAATGCCCTAGCCAAGGTCTTTCTCAATTGAGGCATTAAGCATGCAATCCAAGCCATTTGGAAAGATCAATCCTATCTCAATCCTACTATCGCTACACAAGTACTTGACTATACACAGCAACCTTCCATCATCAGATTAGAAATCTGGATAGTCCGGCATCTAAGCATAGTGAGTTGCTTGCAAGCTGCCATAGTAATCTCAAGTCAGAGGAATAATTCATGTCCACATTCTAATGTAAGACTCCTTTTCAACAGAAAGAGAATCTTGTATGAGAATCATGTTCAGTGAAGTGTCAAACAACACCTGATGTCACACGAGCATCTTATGCTACTTGGTTACTAGAGGATAACAATAGATATGCCATCAACGACCTACTTTCAATACACCATCATCCTGAAACAGAATATCCTTTGGTCGTGAATCAATTTATGAACTACACAATGCATCCTCTCTACATCGCATACAAGATAGCTCAAAGGACATCATCACACAAGAGTTCAATTAGGAAGATGGCATGTGATGAACAACCAGAATATATTTTTTATTCAATTCAATAATTCATATACATATACATGAGTCGTACAACCATCTATAGCCTAGATAATTGGCTTTGTGACATAATTCCCAACACAACTAAGCTAGGACTCAACCCCATAACCCAAATGGGTTATAATACAATCTCTCAAAAAACTCTCCCCAATAAGTCAATGTGAGAACACTCAAGCCCGAGCCCATATACACCCATGTATCATATGTTCTCTCAACTTTGGGTCAAGCCTCCTAACCCAACATGACTCAAAGGGTCTTGGGAACTTATAAACCTAAGCTCCCAAACCTATCCTAGACACCCATGAATATGCCATAAACCCCTTGAAACACCTCCAAGACCTCTGGAATACCTCTAGAAACTGCTTGGCACGCCTCCAAGCTCCCAGGGATTGCCTCGAACATCCCTGCCATGGCCTTCTAAGTCTCTCCAAAGCTTGGGAGCACCACACAAAATCCTATAGATAGTTCATGACAAATTGAGAGAAGGAATATAGGAGTGATTGCAAGATCAAGTCCTAATTAAGCTCTCAATCCATAACAGATCCTAATTGACCTAATTGAGTAATTAAGTCAAGCATCTTTTAGTACATGGGCTTGAACAAATGATCCCTCACTCATACGTGCTCAGAACAACTGCTTCAATATTTCATTTCGGGTAGCCCTACTTTGCTCTCCATAAAGCTCTTTAAGATTAAGCAGTATGGATTGAGATTTCATTTCTTCATGTTGCCTCTATAATTCATTACTCATAGAGGCCAACATAATACACTTGATAGTTAAACTATCATTCTACCATATTTTATATGTGGCCCTTTCCTCCTTCATAGCATTATCTTCGATAGGATCTAGATCAGGAGAATCGAGGATGTGGAGACCTTCTCCTAAGTTAAGATAATTCTCAGGTTCTTTAACCAATCTACATAATTAGGATCGATCGACTTATTGGCATTTAAAATATCCCGCAATGATAAAGTAGATGCCATAATATTAATCTATATAAAATAAAGAACAATGTATAAGCAAACCACTTAAGATGATATATACAACCAGATATGAACTTATTAATCCAATGTGTCTCTCACTATTTTAATATAAATACTACAGATATCACTAAGATTCTCCTTTAGATCTAGGCTTAAGGTTAAAAGAAGTTAGCCAGCATGACTAACTAGGTATTAAGTTTTTGAAGTAAATTTCGTAGTCAAAACTATTAAAACCTTTCTTAGAATTCATCCAAAGGTCATTTGCACTTATGTTTATGATGGCTAACTTAATATTTCAATGCTAAATTATAAAGAATAATTATATCTTCGCTTATTACCTACTTTTGATCAATTTTCTATACATCCCTTAAATTAAGCACACGAGTTAAGGTAGTTTTCACATCACCTATATTTTTTGAAAGGTGATGTTTTCACACTGCCTACTTTTTGATGTAAACAACAATGCTTACTTAGATGAAGGTACCTAGTTACTTAGTGAAAAGCCAATGTTTAGGATTTGCCCCTTTTTTTTTTTTTTTTCATTTTTTTTTTTCAAGCAGGCAGCTCTTTTCTCAAATTCAAACTAAATAGGGGGTGTATATCGATTACCAATTTGTTAGTAATAATTAAATCTTTAATTGACCTTATAACTAATACCTACTTTATCCCGTTAGTGTGCATGTGTAATGGAGGTGCTAATAGCCTTTGGATGATCTAAGTAGGTCGCTAAAAGTTTGACTAGCTAGTTTACTCCTTGACTCACTACAATAATTAGCAAATATTGTCTAACTCTATTACCCTTTTCCTAGTCTATTTTGCTTAAGAGTTTTTTTCATGTCACATGATTTATAAAAAAAATTCATAATTTTTTAATTTTTTTCCAAATTTTTAAAAAGATATTCAAAATAATTTTAAAATTTTTCAAAAGATTTTTTCTTACCCCCCAATTTACTTTTCATTGTCCTCAATGAAGTAAGAAAAAATTGGGACATGAAAGTAAGACAACGAGAGGTACCACCTAAATTATATACATCATGAATTACCAGGTGCATCTATAAAGAGTAGTCCATTATTCCTACAAAATGAAAATCACTAAAGTAAAAATTATAAAAAGATTGGGTTGCCTCCTAATAAGTGCTAAGTTTACCATCTTCAGCCAGACCTCTTAGGATTCTCATCCTATTCTCATCCGAATCTTGATATGGGTTTGTAATTCCCTACGTGATTCAAGTTCAGCTTCAGAATATTTTTTGCATGGGACCATTAGGTAGCTCATTCTCCTGATAGCTAACAATTCTTTCTTTATAATTAGATCTAGCTATAACTTCAATACCGATCAAGGATCTACGGGGCCTAGATCTACATAATTGATGTGCTAAGGGAGTACTTTAGGATTGCCATTTGATGCCTCTTCCTTTATCGATAGAGGTGCAACCAGTGTCATGAGGGGTTCAATCAATAATTTAGATCTTGGCATAAGCCCTTTCTAATCCATAACTTGGCACTTTTTCTAAATCAATATCAACCCTGTCTCCATACATTGTTTCAATATTATAAATAAATTTTGGAAGCAATTCTCGAAAGTAGTGCTAAAGATAGAGAAATTAGTTATAAAAATTTTAACTTTGTTATCCCCTAAATGTGCAATGTCCCACCCAATAGCTTCTTTATATGCTTTTCAAACACCTATAATTTAGGCTTCCTAATTACATGTTAATGGTAAGGTATAGTGGATACAGTAGGAAGTGGCTTCAATTCTAAGTCAGGTGGTGACTCTAACAAGGGAGCTATTGGGGATTGGGTGATGGCTCATATTGCTTGATCCAAAGTGGGGTGGGTTTTGGAATAGGATGTTTCTACTATGTCATTCATCTCTAGGGTACATCCCTTTATATCAAGATCATCCACCTCAAAGTGAGCTAGACTACAATTTAACGAATCATGGGGGAAACTTTCATTTGTAGCTTTCTCTATTGTATTATACATTTATGATCCTTGGGAAGTCTCAATTGATTCCATCATTACACCTATTTGTTCTTCCTTTCCATTGAAAGTAATGGACGTTTCTAGGATTCTTGAGATTGGGACCATAGGTAAGTAAGGTGTGATGGAGGTGGTTCATTTCTACTTTCTAATTTCTCTTCATAAGTTTCTACCTTAATCAAATTATCAAGATTGGTCTCTTTGGTTGTACAAGGTTGCTCTATTACCAATTCATTCTTGAAAGTCATAATCGATTGCCAAGGGATAGTTATAGGATATTAAAGTTTTCAGCGAGGTATTGTCCCTCAGGATCACTCTCGGGCTGACTAGGCAGCTCTTTTTTACTTATAGCTATGGCTAACTGATTTAATTGCATCTCCAAACAAGAAATAGCCAGGGTGTTGGAGGTTATCTATTAGCCCGTGGTCTGCATAAAGTTATTCAGGGTAGCATTAGGGTTCTTAATTATAGCATCAAGGTCAGCATGGAACTTAGCCATAGCTTCTAGGATTTTTTCTAGAGGACCGGATTCCTCCTCAAGATCTAAACCTAGTTGATTATTCAGTACTTGACTGAGCCTAGAGTATGGTTGATCAAAATTATGGGCTCTTAGTGTTGCATCTTGTAACCGCACAAAATTGAGGTGATGATCTCACCCTGGGTTATAGGTTGGGGCATAAGGTTTAGTTATACATATGTTATTGGCTACAGTCCCCTACGTAAACCTATTTTGGGTTGGGTGCATCAAGTAAGGATATTCCTCTACAACATGGCCTAATGAGTCACATGTCATGCACATAGGTATTGGCATATGATGAAATTGGGTATATCCTTTATGTTCTAGGACTTCCTCAATCCTATGGATCATGGCGTCTTGTTCCTTCAGGTTTTCTTGTATGATTATATGTATATTTAAATCTCATGAAATTAGGATGCATATCAATCTATTATGGTTGATTCATAGAATTGTTAGCTTGGGCTCTCATTCTAAATGATCGGTCAAAGTCATTCTTGTACCAATAATCTTGTGGGGTTTGAGGTCATTTAATAGGATATGGGTAATAATAATCCATTGAGCTCTTTGGTCATTCAATAAAATCCATGATCATTTAATCTTGTATGGTTTATATTGAATCTGACCAATCATCATTTTATCTTAGCAGATTTTTTTTTTGATTTTTTTAAAGAGAAAAAAAGAAGAAAGAAAGAAAAGAATTCTAAAAATAAGAAACCTAGAGGATCCTAAATCTATAGATGATAGAGAAGGGTGGTTTAATTAGATTAAACTTTTGTTAGCATAAACAAGTTATCACATAATGGACTCTCTATCCCAGGATTATCCTATATCTAGACAGATCCTACTTGTCAAGGTTGCCTTTGAGACTTTGAAGTTAGATACTAACTAGTCACTAGCCAGGTAAGGATAAGGTCGATGGGGGTCCCCCAATGCTTTCCTTAGATACTAAATAAATTGGCCAGGTCAGACAACAGAACCAATTAAAGAACCACCTTCCTTCATGGCTACATCATCCTCGAACCCCTTTCCTAAATAACAGTTAACTAGTTAATTCTATGCTAGTCCAGCTTCAAGGATCCCTTGTCCTAGTGAGCTCAAAAATTCTTAGGCACCACCATCTAATTGATTTTAAATTAAAGCTTAAGTTATACATTATGCAAGGTAGTGGTTTGTGGACTAAGGAAGGGTGATGAAATCCCTACCTTATGTTATTTAGAGGTTATGCCCTTCAAGTATTTTATAAAAATGCAATGCAAGTTAAGCAAGGTATCTAAACAAGTTAAAAAGTTTTTAAATTTTATTTATTTTTTTAAAAATTAATTATATTTTAAGGAAGGTGTCTTATGGTTTTCTTCTTGGGTTATTTAAGGTATGTTAATTAAAAGGAAAAGTTAATTAGGTTAAGAGTTAGTTTATGAAAAAAGAAAAGTAATTTTTTATGTTAAAATAAAGTAATTTTTTATGTTAAAAAAATAAGGTAATCTAATAATTAAGGTAACTAAAAAAAAGTAATGAACTAAATGGAGAAATAACTATATAAAAAAAATACTTTTTTTCATAAAATAATCATGCCTAGATCCCAGACAATGGTGCTAAAATTTGATTGCTATCATAGATGGTCAAAAATAAAACTTCTCACTACCGTAGCTTGGATGAGTAGGGATTGTATCCTCGGGGATCAAGGATAATTATTTTATGAAATAAGTAAAAAAAAAATAAATATTTAGATTTTAAAAGTGAGATAATAGTTTAATTAAAACTAATCAATTAAAATTAAACATGAGATCAAGAAATTTATATGATAAAAAGATGTCTTTGAGTTTTCAGGTAATCACAAACACAAGTCATGCATATGTTCTAATTTAGGCAATCAAAGTCTATAATATTTTGGAATTTGTCATACTCATCCCTAGCATAGACTATCTTTCCAAGTATGGCCATATCTTATTAGGATCATGGCCCATCCCATAAGTATGGCTATCCAACGATTAAGTTGAAAAGATCCTAAAAAGATAAGTGGATCAAAATCCTAGAATCAATGATCTATGTTACATGAATCATATCATGCTAGGATCATGATTTATCCTACCAAGATAATTAATTTTAGGAGATCAAACAAGAAAAGAGTTTAAAAAATTTTTAAAGCTTTATTTAAATGCATAGAATAGAAAGACAACTACAAAACTAAAGTATGGAAACCTTTACTTCCCTATAGATTGCACCTCAGTCGAGCATGGCTCCTGGATACATCTTTTAGAGACTTAGGGCTCTGTCACAACATCTCCTCTAGTGCGAGCACCAGGATTCGAAAGAATCTACATTCGATTCAGACCAATCTGAGCTCATTATGGATTGCAGATAATTAAGCTTTTAGGTCCTACCAGTTTCATTTTTTCCTTAACTTCATGTCCTATACTTAGATATTTGAGTCAATTTGTTCTTTCTTTAGTTTATATCTTGTAATTTATTTTATTTGAGTCAAGTTTAACTCAAGAGGACAACCAACATAGACTCAAATCAAGACCAAGAAGCATGACCACTAGATAGAGGATGCCACTTCACTCTCCATGCACAAAAAGACTCCAGAAAGAACCCATTCCTTGCACCACCTCATCCTCCACATAAGATGGTCCCCACCTCACTCTCCATGCCAACACGAATGGTCTCCACCCTTGGTGCTCAAAGCATGTAATTAAAAATTTAAATGGGGTGCCCCATTTTCATCTCCACGCCAACATGGAAGGTTTTTCAAATTCAAATAAGGCATCCCACTTATTCCTCCTTGATTAGTGCATATAATCTCTCTAATTCAAATTTCAAAGAGGCTTGGTTGAATGATAAATACCCCTCCTCCTCTTATAATGGATGTTGAATAATGAATGAAAAAAATTTCTTTTATTTCCATTGCTCCAAGCATTGCCACTCTGTGAGGGAGAAGGGTGTGAGGCCCAATCGAGTTCTCTAGTCTTCAAGACTCCACCGCATTCTCTTCTCCTTCCCTTGCTAATCTCATTTTTTTTCTTCTCCCTATTCTCCCCTTGGTCTCTAATTATTGTCTGCAGGATCCCTGGGTGCCCAGAGCCAAAGAAGAGGTCCTCCTTGCCTTGGAACTATTAACGTGAAGCCAACACATTCAAGGGATTCAACCTTTTTATCTAAACGCCCATCTAGGAGTGTTGAGTGATTCAACTATTGAGGGAAGAGAGATCATTGTCTGGTAACAAGTCCCTTTCTCTCTCTCAGATATGAACTCTTGAAGGAGCTTGTCCTAATTCAAATGGTTTCTCAACCATTAGGTCCAATCAATTTATTACTTAGATAGGTCTAATCTATGGGAAAGTGATTTAATCTTCTAGTAGTTTTCTTCAGTACTCTTTCTACTCTCTTACAGAAGAGTTAAGCTATAGTTTTAGAATCATTGCTCATCTTAAACTTTTGCATTTTATTATGTTGATGTTCGCATCCCTGCACGTTCCACATCAACTTGGTATCAGAGCATGGTTATTAGGACAAGATATGCTAGTTGCTGAAATTTCTGCATTTTAAGGACTGGATCTGAAAGTTCTTCTCATAACTTTTCACATCTAAGTTTATTAGTAATTTTTAATTAATTTGTCAGATTCAAACCTAGATCTGAAATCTCTCTTATAGATTTCCATATCTGAGTTTTTTAAAAAATTATTTCCTTGTTTTCAACCTTTAATCTAAGATTTCACGCCTCCTGAGTAGGTATACGAAAGTATACTTATGATCCATGGGAGTAATGAGCTACGGCCGGATGTGAGACCTTCTAGATTAGAGAGTTTGATGTGCTAATTGCATGCTTGCATGATTGAAGTTAGATTAGTGAATGCTTCATTGAATGATTTTTTACTAGCACAACGAATATTTTTTTTATTTTTCTAGCACAATTCAAATCTAAGTTCCTTATAAGGAATTTAAATTTGAAATCTTAACTTTAGAAATTTTGAATTCTTGAAATCTGAATTTTCAAATTTGAAACTTCAAATTTCAATTTTGAAATTTAAATTTTGAAATTTGAATTTTGACATACCTGTCAATTATAGTCTTTGTGGTAGATCTTTGTTTGTGCATTCATTTTAAAACACTTAAGGGCAATCCTATCATAAGACAAGGGAAGGATCTCATCATCTTTTCTTGGCCCAAAAATAACCAACCACATATTGCATTGACCCAAGCTTAATCTAAAACTGAGTAAGAACCTAAACTAAGGACACCAATGAGTCAAGTTCATGTTTCATGTTGAGTGTTGAGACTTAGTATTGATTAATTATGTATTTACTCCTAGAGATTGATGTCTAAAGCTAGGGGTCCAATGGCAAATGCCTTAAGTGGATATGTGGTTTTTAATTAGGACCTTGCAACAGCAAGGGGAGCCTCCCACAATCCCACCTCTTACCGGCCAGTTGAAAGGGTGACTGCAGTCTTGATTGGTGCTCTGGCAATAGCTTCTAGGTCTAGGAGCCCTAGAACTAGGAAATCTGTGCTGCATGACCACTAGATCAAGAACCCATACCAGCAGTCCCAAACCCAGCCTAGTTTAACTATGGATCCTAATTTTGAAACACTCTTAAGGACCATAACTGAACAATTTGCCTAATTAAATAATAGGTTTGATCGAATGGAGGAGCGTATCGGGATCCTAGAAGAGACCCATGTGACCCATGCTGAACCCGAATCACCTCTACCAATGCCCCTTAATCCTAGAAGATCCCAATGCCATGAATCTTTCTTGGAACATAACCAGAGATGACCATACCATGATTTTGTGGACCAAGATGAAAGAGCCATTAGGAACATTTGCCTAGAAGAACCTATCTTTGATGGAGGTCTAGACCCTAAGGTATACAGTGATTGGGAAGGTGACAAGAATCAGTGATGCAGGATGAAGCTCTGATACCAGAAATGATGTGGGACTACTGTGCTAAGATGGATGAGATGCATGCAAGTGATTTTTCTTTCTATTGTTTTAAGTTTTTAATAGGTTTACTGATTCCAGAAAGTCAAGTGGAGAACAGAACTAGTGATTCTGTAAGAACAAGAAATTTCTAGCATGCAAATATATCCCATAAACAAAGATAAAGAAAGGACCTCGGGATTGAGAAATCCCGATAGGACTTAGCTCTAGATCAATACCTACTTAGAAGATTAGGGAGTGCAAACCATTAAGACTCTGATGTGCCCGATGCCGAGTTTGCTCTTCTCGTGGATGCGGCCTGGAAGATCAAACCTTCGACCTTGCGAATTTGCTGGCTTTTCGTTTGATGGTCTCGAAGGCAAGGAAGACCGACTCCTCTGTCCGTGTCACCTAGAGGACCTACGAGCAACCAAGTGAAGGGATTAGAAAATAGCAAGAAGAGGGTATAAGGAAGTAAAATGTGATGGGGAAAAAGAGTTGAGGATGGAGGTCGAGAAGGGCTCTTCTCGTTGGGCATCCAGGTGGATCTTCTAGGGGGCGTCCAAGCTTAAAGATGGATTGGTGGCTTGCAAAGGAAGAAGGTAACTCAGGGCCTCTCACCTCTCGATGTCCGAAAGGATAAAGGTGCTCTCTCACAGAGTTCCTAGTCTAAGAAGACAAGGGCTAAAGGAAGAAGAACTTCTCAAAAATTTTCATTCATCAAAATTACTTTTAAAGGGGAGTAGGGCCCTTTATATAAGCTCCTAAGTCCCATTCAAAATTCAAATGAAAAATGAGGTTACACATCTTCATCAAGGGGTGCCTAAAATCTAATTTTTGAGCTCTTGAAATCCTCCTTTGGTCGGCCTTGATTTGGTGGAAAGCTTGATTCAGGGAGGGAAGAGAGGACGTTGTCCCCATTCAAATTTTGAACTCCTTTCAAGCCTTTGGCCGACCTTGAGCTTGATCTTGGTAGCTTGATTTATGGAGTGTTGTGTGGACTTGTCTTCAAAAATCAAGGGATGCTCTTTTGACCTTCCTTGGCCACCCATGGTTCTTTGGAAAAAGGCTTGATAGGGGGAGTGGGATGGGGATGTTGTCTTCAAGAATCAAGGGATGCTCCTTTGACCTTCCTTGGCCACCCATGCTTCTTTGGAAAAGGGCTTGATGTGGGGAGTGGGGTGGGGATGTTGTTGGCTTGGATCAAGGAGAGGATTGATGGGGCATCCACATGGCATTGACTTTGAAGCTTCCATCTCCTCTTGGCCACCCAAGTGGCTTGGTGATGTGGCACTTCATCATGCCAAGTGGTACTGATGAGGTGGCACTCCATGAGCTGAAGTGGTGCTCTTACTTGTCATGGAGAGAGGGCTTGACCTGTCCACAATTGGGCTTGACTTGAATACCCACTTGTGGACCCAACTTCAAACAAGCTTGAGCCCAACTTCAGGTTGACTTGAGCTTGTGAACCAGTTCAGCTAATTATAGGATCCATTGACCAAATTGACCAAGATACATCACTAAAACAAAGAATTGAAACCAATCACATGACTCAAAAGTAAATTACTTAGGCTTAAAGCCTTAGTACAGGATCCAATAGATTAAAATCCTACTCAAAGATCCATAGAGGATTGAGGAGCCTCTATCTAATCCTGGTGCCCACACCAATTCTCCTGGGATGGGAGGAACTTGACCCTGTCGAGTAAGGGTTGATTTGGCTTTGATATTTCTCAAGAAGGTCGGGGTCAAGGCACTGCAAGTCCTCTTAGGTAATCCATGAATCATCGGACTCTGGCTGGCATTACCATCGGACCAAGTAATGCTCATAGCCTTTGCCCCGGGTGGTGATAGCTTGATCATCTAGGACATGCTCGATCCATTCTCCTCTCTCAGGTAAAATGGAGGTGGACACTCAGGGTCGGGTTCACTCTCAAAAGATAGGTCAGGCCCAAATGGCTCGCTGGGTATGGTTGCCGGTTCCCTATACTCGACTAAATCTGAGATATTGAAAGTCGAGCTAATGCCATAATCCGGGGGTAACTCAAGCACATAGACATTAGGGCCAACTCTCCTTATCACCTTAAAAGGGCCAGCTCCATGAGTATGAAGTTTTTTAATGGTTCTTAGTGAAAACCGTTCAAGCCTAAGCCTAATCATTGCAGAATCCCCTATCTCAAATTCTTTGGATCGCTTTCAGAAATCAACTAAATTATTTCAAAATTAGTGCTTAATGCAGAACTCTAACATGATGCAAAGTGCAGACTCAACTATGCATTCCTATTGAAAGGAATTTTATTGGACTCCTAGGGCCTAAACCTAACAGACTATAGACTCTCTAGGTTTAACCCTGGTCTAGCATGCACATGAAAATTTATAATGGATCCCTAGCAAATGCCATAAGGTCTTTCAAAAGCAGGTCGCAAACCAACATACTCAAAGAATTGGTGCAACTGAACAACCTCAACAAAGTGTAATTTGAAAGTTTGGGAAACATTGGAAAGATTAGGGTATGGCAGGATATAAAAATCAGAGTCTTGGGATAGTCTATTAAAAGCAAGAAATATACCTTAGTTACTCAAGATGACCTTAAGATTTAAGCATCGATCTATGGGTGATATGAGGTCAAATTAAAGGATGGAGAATTTGGTCAATGCAAGTGCAGGGTTTTTAAGAAAGGAAGACTTAGTTAGTTCCAGAAAAAGATCATCAACTAGGGTTAGAGGAATGAACTCTTTATAAGGGAACTGAATGAGGTCTCGGGTTGAGGCTAAAGGAGTGGGCTCTTCCTGAGGGTATTGGGTTAAATAAGCCAAATTCTCAATAAATTTCTCGGGTTCCTGGATTTTAGGACTGGGCTCTATAAGTCGGCTTTCTTCTAGTGGCTCCTCAGGTAAGACTCTAATGGTACCATTGGGTTCCTCAATTATCTCTTTTTTTAACTCCTCCACTAGACTTGATTCATAGATGTCTCTTTGGATTCTTCGATGGGCTCAAGAGTTTCTGTCTTTAGATTTTCAATGGGTTCAACCTTATCAAACTTAAAGTCATCACTAGGCTCGAGGGTTTTTTCATTTAAATTATCAATAAGTTCAGCCTTTTCTCCCTGAAATTCTTCAAAGGGTTCTTCCTCAAATTCTTTCAGAGCCTCAACTGCTTATTGAGGGTGTTTTCTTTGGGTCAGCTCAAGATTATCTTTAGTGGCCAAGATCCAAGCAGGGGTTCCCTTAGTAACCTCTTTTTCTAACTCCTTGGCCTTGATTAGGTCAATTCCTGGCTTCCTTTCCTTTAGGCTACTAGATCCTTTTTTAACTTGATCTTTAGGTTGAGTTGGACTGATTACAAATTTCTTCCCATGGTGACTAAAGGCATAGGTATTGGTTTGACCAAAAAGGGTGGCATCATGATCGTAAAGCCAGGGTCGACCTAGGATAATGTTAATGACTCCCATGGGAAGGACATCACACCAAATCTTCTCCTCATATGATTATAATTTGATCAAAACTTGGCATTTAGACTTGATAGGTATGGAAGTCGAATCTATCAATGAGACCTTATAGGTTTGGGATGGAGAACTGGGGTCAATCTTAGGGACTTGACAGTACTCAATGAGATAGCATTGACACAGCTTCCACTGTCTACTATGATCTTGCACACCTTATCCCCTAATTTGACGAAGGTTTGTAGGATGTTAGTCCTACGCCAATCTTCTTGCACTACGTTCTGGGTTAGGATTCACCTAACTACTCCTAACAGGTTATCAGACTTGTGTAATTCCTCCTCTTCCTAGTCCATGATCTCCTGATTGGGTCTCCTAGGGTGAACTTCTTAGGCCGAGTTAGGATGTGGGACTCTTCTGGGCTCAGCCTCTAAGGAGGGATCATGTTGAGGGAATCTCCTAGGGTGGGGAGGTGATTCAAACTCTAGTTCAATGTGAGGCTCCCGGGTCCTCTCTAGGGTTCCTAGCCTTGTTTCAAATCTATTAGCTCTTTGGGTCAACTTGGCAATTTGCTCAGTGAGGATCCTAATCTGATTTTCGAGGTTATCCATGGGTTCACCTGATGAGAGTGATGAGGGTGATACGGGACTCCTGACCTAGTAGACATGCAACACTCGAAGAAAGGTGCTATGGTTTTGCTAGACCTAGAAGTTCAAATAGAATGGGTTAACTCAGCACAACAATTAGCCCTTTTACCAACCAGGTAAGCAGTGGGAGTCTTGGAGGCCCTTCTTGCTTTCGTAAGGACCCAATTAAGGAACCACAACACCACTTAGGTCATTTGACACTAGATCTCTTGCCTTAGACACCAGCTTCCCAATCCTAATTGCAGGGTTGTATGCACCAGTCTTTCCACAATAGTTAAACCTGACTCGTTGATGTCCCTAAGCTATTTGGTTGCTAATTGGTTTTAAGTTAGGCTTAGGTTTGAAATGCAAAGGTAGTTATTTTTGGGCCAAGGAAAGGTAATGACCTCCTTCCCTTATCTTATGATATTCTCGCCCTTAGGTCAATTATGCATATGATGGCTGATGTGTAATACTAGCTATGATATCAATAAAGATGATGCGGGATAGTTACGATACGGTGTAAGATGATTCAATTTAAGCCTAGATAATTTAAGAGAGCAATGATCATAGTAAAGCAACTAACATAATAGATTGAAAGAATAAAGAAGGCAATTAACCACTTACCTGTGATCCGCATCGCAAGCTATGAAGAATATGGACCTGAATGGCTAGGAAACCATCTTAGATCAGGCTATTCCATGCTTCAATTACCAAATCTAATGAGAAAAGGGTTGGTTACTTACCCCAATGGAGATTCACTTTGAATTGAGATGGATCTGTTGCTCGGTCACTCAGATTTCGCAGTAGGATGAAGATCAGGACTCCATATTCCAGATCCACCATCAGATCTTGGTTCGAAAGCAAAGGATCCATCCTCTAAGGTCCTTGAATACCTGGGATCTACAAAGAAGGTAGCAAACAAAACTTAAGATTGATGTAATTTAGATCCGAAATGGGAAAATAGAAAGGCTAGATTCGAAGAGCTTGAAGAAGATCGATAGCAATTATCGAGTCCAGCAGAACCTCCACTCAAGGATCTCACCATCTTGAGATCTCAAGGACCTCCCCATCTTGAGCTCTTAAGGACCTCCCTGTCCTTAGAGAAAATCACTAAGCCTACCCAGCTTTGTTGAAAAAGACAGCATTTCATTTCATAATTCAATAATCAATAATTACAAAGGGTATGGGTCCTATTTATAGAGTTCTTCATATATGAAGATACCATAGGACTCTTTCAAATTTAAATTACATTTAAATTCAAACACTCCTTGAATTTGAAATTTAAATTGACTTGGGCGACAACTTGAGAAAATGTATTCGGGAAAAGGAAGATGGGGCGCAAATCCTTCCTTGGCGCTAATTTTCTTTCTCATTTGGCGCTAACCTTCTTTCACTTGGCATCTCATCTCCTTGATAGGATAAGAACATCTTCAAAGATTTGAATTTGAACCCTTATTTGAATTTAAAAGGGGTTTGCTCAATCCTCCCTTGATACTTGGATAAGATGAAGGGATATAACTTGATAAGAGAGAACTCTTTGATTTTTGGATGAAACTCCTTTTGAATTTGAAATCTTCTTTGAATTTGAATGAAGATATCTCCACCTATCTTGGACTCATCCTCCCATTTAATTTTTTGAATGGATGGGGGCGTCATCTGGAGTGGGCGACAAAAATATGAGGGGGGGCGCTAGATGAAAAGCAGAGTCCTGCTTCACTCCTCTCAAATGGGTGCCTCCTTGAAATTGAAATGTGCGATGAAAAAAATAGGATGGGGTGCCTCTTTTAGATAAAGATGGATTTGAATGTTGTCCCAATGTCTGGATGTCTGGATGTCTAAATGTCTGAATGCCTGAATAAAAAATTTGGACAACCTTTTTTACCTAGAATTAATCTACCAAGGTAATGACAACTTGGGTCTTGGATACATATGACACCCCTTAACTTATTCAAGCACTAATTACAGGACTCAAACTAGACAAATCATCAAACAAAGCAAATTAATGCTATTTACAAGACTCTTAAACCAATTGATGGACTTAATGGACTCAATTGGTAACCTAACAACCCTAATTGACCAAATTACACTCAATTTGATCAAATTACAACTCAATTTGACGTAATTACAACTCAAAATAACTAGGACTCGAGTGTTCTTTGTGAAGAACACATGGACTTACTCATTGGTGATCCAAATTGAATTGGAAAAGGTTTGCTTCCTCTTCCTAGCTCTTGTGTCCTCACCAATTCTCCCGGGATGGAAGGAACTCAACCCCGTCGAGTATGGGTCAATTCGGCTCTGGTAATGTTCTAGCAAGTTAGGGTTCAACTTTTGAAGATCCTCTCTGGTGATCCAAGAATCCTCAAACTCAGGTCTCCCTTGCCAACGAACCAGATATCTTTGGTAGTTCTTATTTCTAGTAGTTATAATCTTATCATCCATGATATGCTCAATCTTTTCTCTCCTCTCTAGTAATTTGGCTGGTGGACATTCTGGGATAGGGTCACTCTCAAAGGTGGGATCAGGCTCAAATGGCTCACTAGGTATCACCATTGGTTCCTTAAACTCAACTAGATCAAATATATTGAAGGTTGGACTAATAATACTTAACTCAGATGGTAAGTCTAGCATATAAGCATTAGTCCAATCTTCTTTATAATCCTATACGGTCCAGCACTACGAGCGTGTAGTTTCTTCATGGTTCCAATTGAAAACCGCTCAGGTCATAACCTGATCATGATGAAGTCTCCTTCGTTAAGCTCTTTAAATCACTAATGTAAGTTAGCCTCGTGCTCATATGATTCATTGCTCTTTTTAATTTGTTACTAATTTCTTTATGCAATGCTTTGACATGTTGTGCAAATGACTCGGCTGATTCGGAAATGCGGGCATGCATGGGTAATGGAATCAAATCTAAAGGCTTTCGTGGCTTATACCAATGTACAATTTCAAAAGGAGTCTTACCAGTAGACCTATTGACTGAACTGTTATAAGCAAACTCAGCTCTAAACAGTAATAGGCCTCAATTGCTAGTATTCTCCCCTACTAGATATCTTAATAAGTCCTAGACTTCGGTTCACTACCTCGATCTGGCCATCAGTTTGAGGGTGATAAGTGTAGAAAACTTCAGCTTAGTCCCTAACATATGCCAGAGGGTTTTCCAGAAATAACTTGTGAACGTACATCCCTATCAGACACAATTGTCTTGGGTAAACCATGTAATCTGACCACCTCATCTAGGAAAAGCTTGGTGACTCTAAAAGCATCGAATGTTGTGAACAAGGAATGAAATGCACCATTTTAGAAAATCTATATACCACAAAAAAGATGGAATCGTGTCGCCTCATGGTTTTTGGTAAACCTAGAACAAAGTCCATACTTAGATCTTGCAAAGGGCAGTCGGGCACAGGCAAAGGGGTATAGAGGCCAATGTTCTGTCTTTGCTACTTTGCAACAGCACAAGTTCTACACCTAGCCACTATTTGTGCTACATTTCTCTTAAGACTTGGCTAGAAGAATTGGTCCTCCATTGCCAGAATAGTCTTATTTCTTCCAAAATGTCATGCTAAGCCTCCAGCATGGATCTCCCAAATCAGAAATTCCCTAAGGGATATTCTAGGTATGCAAAGCTTATTTTCCTTAAAAAGATAACCATCTCGCAAAGTATAATCACTATCCAAACTAATGGTCCTTGCTTAATTTTCTCATAATTTTTCCAAAATCTGGACAAGACTCGTACTGGTCCTTGAGCTGTCAAATCCAACAACCTCAGTATTGACATAATTCAACAACATTGATCGGTGACTAAGGGCATCTTTAACCTTATTTTCTAAACCAGCTCGATGCTTCAATATGAAAGTATAAGACTGGAGATACTCTACCCACTTAGCATGTCTTGGATTTAATTTCTTCTGAGAGTTTAGAAATCTAAGTGCCTCATGGTCAGAGTACAAAACAAATTCCTGTGGTAGTAAATAATGTCTCCAATATTTTAATGCTTGTACTACTGCATAAAACTCTTTATCGTAGGTTGAGTACTTGGATTTAGCCTGATTTAATTTTTTACTAAAAAAGGCTACAAGATGACTCTCTTGACTAAGTACTCTCCTATGCCAACACCAAAGCATCACAAGCAACTTCAAATACTTTAGAAAAATCAGGAAGTCTCAAGATCGGGGCTTGTGTCATCTTCTCTTTTATCTCTAGGAAGGCTCTATCAGCATTCTTGGTCTAAAAGGCTCCCTTCCTAATGCAATCTGTAATCGATGCCACAATGGTACTAAATCCTTTGATAAATCCTCTATAGAAGGTGGCTAATCCATGAAAACTACAGATATCGTGGATATTCCTAGGTATGGGCCACTCAACTATTGATTTGATCTTCTCAAGATCAGCTAACACTCCCTCTAGGGTTACTACAAAACCTAGAAAGACTATCCTAGTGGTCATGAAGCTACACTTCTTAAGATTGTTATACAGGTTTTCTTTCTAAGGGTCTGACACACTAGGTAAAGATGGTCTAAGTGATCCTTCCTTGTTTTACTGTATATGAGGATATCATCAAAGATACAACCACAATTTTCCTATAAAGGCTCTTAATACTTAGATCATTATCCTCATAAAAGTGCTAGGAGCATTAGACAAACCAAATGGCATTACCAACCATTCATACAAACCATCCTCAGTCTTAAAGGCTGTTTTCCATTCATCTCCAATTCTAATCCTAACTTGATGATAGCCACTTTTAAGGTCAATCTTCGAGAAAATGGTTGATCCGGCCATCACATCTAACATATCATCCAAACGGGAAATTGGAAACCCATATTTAACAGTGATTTTATTGATGGCTTTACTGTCGACACACATCCTCCAAGTGCCATCTTTCTTGGGGGTAACAAGGCTGGAACTGCATAAGGACTAAGACTCTCCCCAATGAATCCTTTCAAAAAAAGCTCCCCTACTCGTCTTTGCATCTCTAAGTGTTCCGTAGGGTTCATCCTATAATGTGGGAGATGGAGATTTGGCAATGTAGCTCCTGGAACTAGATCTATGGCATGTTGGATGTCTCTTAATGGTGGCAGTTCATTTGGCAAGTCTTCAAGAAACACATCCTAAAAGTCTTTCAAAAGCTCTACAACTTCCTTAGGGTGTTCAGGTTTAGGTTGTTCAAAAATCTCTTTAACCACTAAAACTCCAATGGGTGCACCTCCAATGATTTCTCTTTCCATTTCCTTAGCAGTAATTAAGTTCAATCCTGGCTTCTCTTCTTTCAGATTATTGGAGCCCCTCTTAATGTGATCCTTGGGTAGGGTTGAATTTATGACTATCCTCTTACCCTGATAATTAAAGGAACAAGAATTTTTTCTTCCAAATAGGGTAACATCATGATCATATAACCAGGGTCTTCCCAAAATTATGCTACTGACTTCCATTGGTAACACATCACACCAGACCTACTCTTGGTATGACTGGAAATGGATTGTGACCTGACAAATCGACTTAATGGGAATTGAGGTTGCATCAATCCATGAAACCTTATAGGGGTTGGGATGGGGTGCTGTAGATAAACCTAGACTTTTGACTACATTGGTAGAAATAGCATTGATACAGCTCCCACTATCTACAATGATCTTACATACTTTGTCCTATAATTTGATGAAGGTTTGCAGGATGTTGGTCCTATGCTAGTCCTCATTCTTCCTGGTCTGAGCTAGAATATACCTAACAACTCCTACAAGGTCAGGTGACTCTATTTCCTCCTCATTACCTTCATACTCCTCTGCTAAATCAAGCTCAGCTTCATATACTTCTTCTCCACACTCTTCAGCTACTTCAGGTTCCTCTTCTTCTCCTATCTCTCCTATGTGTAGGTTCTGTACAGGGCACTTGTTAGCAAAATGGCCAACCTGATGATACTTATAACACTCTACATTCTGACTTCCTTCTCCACGTACTATAGGTGCTCTTCCTCTATCATTCATACGACCCATTGGTGCCTTTCCTCGATCATCCTCTTGACCAATTAGTGCCTTTCCTCGATCATCCACTCGACCTACTTGTGTGGGTTGACTAGGCCGACTAACAGGAACTTGGCTTGACCTATTTCTAAGGTTACTAAACCTATTAAGTTCAGGTCGATAGATAGGTTGTCTTTTTTGAAATCATTCACAGTCTCTAGCAACCGGGTAAGCATGTTCCAAATCATGTACTTCTCTTAGAAATAGTTCCCTTCTAATATCCTCATTCAAGCCTTTTCTAAACCTAGATAGTGTCACAGATTCTGATGCGACTACACCACATCACATAATAAACTCATCGAACTTGGCAATGTACTCGATCACGGTCTTACTACCTTGGGTCAAGTCCTGCCATTGATCCAATAGCCTTTGTTGATATGTTAATGGCACATACTTCTCTCTCAACTTGTCCTTCATATCCCTCCATGTAACTATGGGCATGTGTCCTCTCTGAAGGGTCAATCTCTCAGTATTATCCCAATAC
Source organism: Areca catechu (assembly GCA_021397845.1). NCBI lineage: Eukaryota > Viridiplantae > Streptophyta > Magnoliopsida > Arecales > Arecaceae > Areca > Areca catechu. The sequence continues at coordinate 77,069,896 of CM038042.1, read as the reverse complement.
AATCGTGCTTGTTGGATTAACTTGAACTTTGCAAATTTCACCTTTCACTCTTCCAACATTTCATACCATTCGAAATATTGATCCATGTCACTCTCCCAATCCGTATAGACCTTAGGATCTAAGTTCCCATTGAATGTTGGTGCATCAAATTTAACACTCCTAAAGGCTCTATCTTCTTCAGTTTCATCCTGAATTGGGCATCTAGGATTTGGATTAGGAATATAATCAGGACGTTGGGCTCTAGGAATATGAATTGGAGTGGGTCTAGGAGGTTTAAAGTCTGGTTGAGACATATGAGATTCCTCAAGGGTTCCCATTCTATGCTCAATTTGGTCTAGCCTACCACTCAGCTGCCTAAACTGTTCAGTCAAAGTATGCCTAAACTGTTCAGTCAAAGTCAAAGTACGCATCAGGCTTTCTGGACTGAAATCCATAGATGCAGATGTACTGGCTTGAGTCTGTTGATCTTGGTATGGGGTACCTGCCCTAGTGGTCATGTAGTGCAAACAATACAAATCAACCTATGTCTAGGGTTCCTAGACCTAAGGGCCAATATAGTGCTTAGTCAAGGTAATAACCAAGACTGTAGTAACTCCTCGATTGGCCAGGTAAGAGGTGGGGTGGTGGGAGGCTTTCCTCACTTTCGTGAGATCCTAATTAAAGAACTACCAGTCTGCTTAGGGCGTTTGCCTCTGGACCTCTAGCCTTAGACACTAATTCTTAGAAGCACACACAGAAGTGACTACTATAATGGGTTAACACGTATATAAAACCCGACCTATTGCTATCCCTAGCTTTAAGTGCTACTCGATTTTAATTAAGTCTTAGGACTATGCAAATGGGGTTGGTTGTTTTGGGCTAAGGAAAGGGTCTCAATCCTTCCCTTATGTTATATTGCTTGCCCTTAGAATTGGTTTAAAATATGAATGCACAATCAATTCTAGTTACCAAGATAAAATAAGATACCACTAACAACTCAAAATTTAAACTTTAAATTTTGAAATTTAAATTTAGATTTCAGATTCAAATTTTAAATTTTATATTTTAGATTTAAATTGTAGGAATTAATTTTTTAGTGGAATCTAAATGTGCCAAAGAAACCCTAATTTGTGCTTAAGAAATTAACCAAGCAATCTTAAACACACAAATCACCAAAATTCCCGCAAGCAAGCATACACTCAAGCACAAAACAAACTTCAATCTAGGGTTATCACATCCGGCCATAGCTCATTACTCCCATGGGTCATAAATATACTTTCGTATATTCGCTCAGGAGGCATGATTTCCTTCCACCAAAGTACTCTAAAATAATTTATTTTTTTTTTTTAAAACCTCATATCTGAAATCTATAAGGAAGATTTAGATCTGAGTTTGTTTTTGCTAAGATTAATGAAAAAAAAATCAAATGGACTAAGTTTCGGATAGCTATGATGAAAGCTATCGAAACTAGGTCAAAAGAATTGCAGCAGACCTAAACTATGCAGCAGAGATTAAAAAAATTATAGAAAAAATTTTTTATTTTTTTAATAAAATTTGACATGCTAATTACTGACTTACTGGGGATTAACAAAAATTAATTTCAGAAGAAAATAACTAATCTAACATGGCTATATTAACATGTGTTCTATGCAATTCAAGTTCAGGTATGTGCAGGAATTCAGCAAGCATGAAACCCTATCTAACCTATGCTCTGATACCGCGACCCGCTCCGCAAGCTATGAAGAATATGGACCCGATGGCTAGGAAACCATCTTAGATCGGGCTATTCCATGCTCTCATTACCAAATCTAACGAGGAAAAGGGTTGATTACTACACCAATGGAGATTCACTTTGAATTGAGATGAATCTGCTGCTCGGTTGCTCAGATTTTGCAGTAAGATGAAGATCAGGACTCCAGATTCCAGATCCACCATTAGATCTTGGTTTGGAAGCAAAGGATCCATCCTATAAGGTCCTTGAACACCTGGGATCTGCAAAGAAGGCAGCAAACAAAACTTAAGATTGATGTAATTTAGATCCGAAATGGGAAAACATAAAGGCTAGATTCGAAGAGCTTGAAGAAGATCGGTAGCAATTGTCAAATCCGGCAAAAACCTCCACTCAAGGACCTCACCACCTTGAGCTCTCAAGGACCTTCCCGCCTTGAGCTCTCAAGGACTCCCCGCCTTGAGCTCTTAAGGACCTCCCCATCCTTAGAGAAAATCACTAAGCCTACCCAGCTTTGTGGAAAAAGACAGCATTTCATTTCATAATTCAATAATCAATAATTATAAAGGGTATGGGGTCCTATTTATAGAGTTCTTCACACATGAACATACCATAGGACTCTTTCAAGTTTAAATTACATTAAATTCAAGCACTCCTTGAATTTGAAATTTAAATTGACTTGGGCGAAACTTGAGAAAATGTATTCGGGTAAAAGAAGATGGAGCGCTAATTCTTCCTTGGCACTAATTTTCTTTCTCATTTAGCGCTAACCTTCTTTCACTTGGCATCTCATCTCCTTGATAGGATAAGAACATCTTCAAAGATTTGAATTTGAACCCTTATTTGAATTTAAAAGGGGTTTGCTCAATCCTCCCTTGATACTTGGATAAGATGAAGGGATATAACTTGATAAGAGAGAACTCTTTGATTTTGAATGAAACTCCTTTTGAATTTGAATTTTTTTTTGAATTTGAATGAAGATATCTCCACCTATCTTAGACTCTTCCTCCCATTTAATTTTTTGAATGGATGGGGGCGTCGTCCGGAGTGGCGACAAAAATATGAGGGGGGGCGCCAAATGAAAAGCAGAGTCATTCTGCTTTACTCCTCTTAAATGGGCGCCTCCTTAAAATTAAAATGTGCAATGAAAAAAAATAGGATGGGGCACCCTTTTTAGATAAAGATGGATTTTGAATGTTGTCCCAATTTCTGGATGTCTGGATGTCTAGATGTCTGAATGTATGAATGCCTGAATAAAAAAATTTGGACAACCTTTTTTTACCTAGAATTAATCTACCAAGGTAATGACAACTTGGGTCTTGGGTACATATGACACCCTTAACTTATTCAAGCACTAATTACAGAACTCAAACTAGACAAATCATCAAACAAAACAAATTAATGCTATTTACAAGACTCTTAAACCAATTGATGGACTCAATGGACTCAATCGGTAACCTAACAATCCTAATTGACCAAATTACACTCAATTTGATCAAATTACAACTCAATTTGACCTAATTACCACTCAAAATAACCGGGACTCGAGTGTTCTTTGTGAAGCACATGGACTTCTCATTGATGATCCAAATTGAATTGGAAAAGGTTTACTTCCTCTTCCTTGCTCTTGTGTCCTCACCAATGGCAAAGACATGATGTCTTATGAAGTGAACTATATTTTTGTGTTTTGATATGTATAGATAGAAATATGAGTTGCTAAAAATTAAATGAGATGAACCAAAGTGCAAAAATTAAACTATGAAAGTATGTTGAAATTGGACTTGCTGGAATCTTAGGATAGATTTGTTCTCATGTAATAATAAGGCATGTAGAGAACCTACAGACTGAAATAAATTCTGAAAAAATTTTAAAAAATACTATAAATTATGTGGAATCCATCAAAATAAGAATCACCAGATTCTAAGACTCCTACATGTAGGAACAATCAAAATAACAGACCATATAATGGTTGGACAAGATGCAGAAATTTAATGATGCTGAAATCAGTAAATCTGAATTTTCTTTAGGGCCTAAGATACTTATCTCCTTGTTTTCTTCTTCAAGGGTCAATCACATCAGCACCCCTACATGCCATAGGAAATCCTCTTTGAATGGGATGTGAGGGTCTTGCAGCTTTACTTTTTTCTATGACCGAATGGCCATGGTGAAGCACCCGATCCGAGTACTTAAAGAGAAACTAAGTCCTAACCACGCTCTGATACCAAAAATGATGCAGGATGAAGATATGATACCAGAAATAATGCAGGACTACTAGGCAAAGATGGATGAGATGCATGCAAGTGATTTTTCTTTCTATTGTTTTAAGCTTTTAATAGGTTTACTGATTCCCGAAAATCAAGTGGAGAATAAAACTTGTGATTCTATAAGAATAAGAAATTTCTAGCATGCAAATATAGCCCCTAAACAAAGATAAAGAGAGGATCCCGAGATTAAAAAATCCCGATAGGACTTAGCTCTAGATCAATACCTACTTAGAAGACTAGGGAGTGCAAACCATTAAGACTCTGATGTGCCCGATGCCGAGTTCGCTCTTTTCACGGATGTGACCTAGAAGATCAAGCCTTCGATCCTGCGGATTCACCAGCTTTTCGTTCGATGATCTTGAAGGCAAGGAAGACCAACTCCTCTGGTGGGGACACCAGAGGCACCAGAATAAGACAGAGGCTTCTAAATCCTTTGTGGATTACTTAATAGTATTTGAGTCCAATTTGTAATAAGGACTTAGCCAATTTGAGTTATTATTTTCATTATTTAAGTCCTGTACCAGTCATCTCATAATGGGCAAGTCATATTATGAGTCTTGTAATCATCAAGTAAATCTAAGAAGACCCAAGCTTGTGAAGGACAACACCTAGTGCACCACCTTGGCAGCGGCATGGACTCCCAGTCACACCTTGGATGGCGATGCCCTAGGACTACTTGGAGGAACTTGAAGTCGGCTCATGCTTGAGGAGTTGATGCACATGCCAGCACATCCCTTCCACGCCCCAACCACAAGAAGTCAACACGTCTACGGATATACTTCAAACCCCATATTCATGGATGCCTTCTTAGGAATGTTATGGACCACATCCAGCCCAAGAAGGAAAGTCAAAACAGATAAACATGAATCCTATGATTCATGCCAGCTTCCTTAGGAAAGAAGTTGTCCACCCCAAGCCAAGAGAAGTGAGAAGTTGGTGCCTCTTGGTCCCTCCCTTTGGCTGCCCACTACCTATATTATTTGGAGGGATTTTGTATGGCATGAGAGTGTTTTCTTTCATATATTCAGCCCCACACTTTAGGAAGAAAGTGGGCACCCCTTATTTTCCTTGTTTTCTTTTGCTTGGGCCCTAAGTATCATGACTCTACATAAGGCCCCCTTGTATAAAAATTTGATAACTTTTGAATGAATATTATTGAGTTTTCTCATCTTCTGTGTGCTTTTGCTATGTACTAAGGGGATTCTGTCTGAGCCCCTCTCCAACCGCCATCAAAACTTAGAAGCATCTTCTCCAAGCCTTGGCCACCCAACATCAATCATACTTTTCCCTTGCTATTTTTTCTATTATTCCTTCATCCCTTCTTCGATTTATAACCCCTGATAGGTTGTTTGTAGGTCTCTCAAAGTCTACGAATCCAATAACTCCAGTCGGGCAGCGATCGGATCATCGGGTTGAAAGCCGAGAATCTGCGGGTCTCCAACTTGATCATCCAGGCCGCATCCGAGAGCGAGAGCGATCCCTTCATCTACGATCTTCATCAGGAGCATCAAACATTGTTAGGTGCACCCCCTCTACTTGCCAGTAGCATTATTGAAGGGGAACTAGCCCAACCGAGACTTCTCAGCCCCGGCGGTCCTCTTTTTATTACTTTTTAGGTTCAACTTTGCATGCTCTAGTTTCTTACTTGCATAGAATTCTCTACATAGGTTCTTGGTCTTTTCTTTAAGAATTAAATACATTACTTAATCTATAAAAATTATAAAATAACTATGCATGCATTTTAGTTCCGCATCATTTAAAGTTCATTAGGGTTTTTGCATTTCTGCCTTCTCAATACATTACCTACTATTTCAATTGTTTATACCTACATAGAACTCATAAAAATCTGAAATTTATTTTTCTGAATTCCTTATAATTTATATAATTTTTAGAATTTTTTCAAGAATTATTTCAGTCTGTGGATTTTTTTCCAGCCGAAACACTACCTGAAATAGTTCTGCCCTATTTTTGGCAGCAAAACCAATTTCAGCAAGTTTAAGGTTGTTTTAGTATAATTTTGCATATCTTATAATTTTGGCATGTTTCCTGCATTTTAGGTCATTATTTGCAAATTATCTTATATTTAAGAAAATACCAAAACAAAAAGAAAATTGCATATATACTCATAAAACACCAAAAAAAAACTTAGACCCTATTTGCATTTTCATCTACCTGCCATCATTGCAAATACTTTAAGGGCACTTTCTATATGTCAAATAAGGGGAGGAGTTGATAACCTCTCCTTATCCCAAAACCACATCCCTTGCATTCAGTCCCAAGCCTAATCTAAAATTAACTAGACTTAATTGGCCCTAGTGGGCTAGGGACACCAATCGGTCAAGTTCGATCATTATGGGATGACAGTGCACCCAATTCATCTACTATACAGGATGCTGGTATCTAGGCTAGAGGTACGGTGTCAAACGACCTAAGCAAATCGGTGGTTCCTTAATCGGGTCCCTACGAGAGCAGGGGGCCACCAACCATCCCACCTCTTACCTGGCCAGACTGAAGGACTAGGAGTTAGGTTGTGTGTAAGTTGAGTCAACCCATTCTATGTGGGCTCTAGGGCTAGGAAATCATAGTCGAGTTAATGTTGAGTCTTGCATGTGCACTAGATCAGGAGTCCCATTTCATCCACCATCTCCACCATTGGCTGAACCCATGGATAAGCTGGAAGCCCAAATTCAAGCCCTTGTAGACCAAATGGCCCAGATGAATCATAGATTTGACTAAGTAGATGTTCGGATAGGAACCCTAGTGAAAACCCGTAGGACCCAAACTAGATCCAAACCGAGCTACCTTTATCCACACTACCCAAATTATATAAACCTAGGACCTATGTGTTGGGAATTGTGTCCCAAAGCCAATTGCCTAGGTTGTAGGCGATTGATCTGAGTATTGTACTCTTTGTATGAATTAATAAATATTATTTTAGCAGCTCATCACATTCTTACATTTTCCTATAATGAGTTCTTTTTAATGTGATGAAGTCCTTAGGACTACATTGATTTCGATATAGAGAGGATATATCGAGTGGTCCTTAAACCAGGTTTACAACCAAAGGATACATTATACTAGACGGCAATATATCAAGTGTAGGTTGTTGTGGTTCACATCGTTTGGTTGTCCTCTTGACCAAAGGAGTGTGGTGACACTGATGTGATCTGCAAGTGGGATATATGTTATCTCATTGAACATGACTCCGTGTAGCCCCTTTCTGCCAAAGGGATACTCATGATTGGATATGGGTATATGTGTCCCTCCAACCTGAGGTCATCATGGTAGCTTGAAAGCAACTCCCTGTGCTTTGATACCGGACTACCCGGATTTCTAATCCGGTGTGGAAGGTTTCTGGGTACAGGCAAGTACTTGTGGAGCAGTGGTGGACCAAGATGGAATTGACCTGTCCAAATAGTTTGGATTGAATGTCTCATAGTGTCTCAATTTAGCAAATCCTCGACCGGGGTAGTCCTGGTGAGGAGTCACTAGACTTGCAAGGTTGAGACATGTTGTGGATTGACTCAGCTAGGGTTGGCAGTCTAACCCTAAGTCATCCTGAGCATTGGAGGTCAAAGGGATGAATTATACAGTAACCATATGCCAGAGGTTCGATCGATTGCTCTCGCATCTTCGACCTATCCGGACGCCGGGATCCATTGTTAGACGGTATCCTGTGCTGGTACTAGAATTATTCCAGTGCTACCACCTAGGTTCGAACCTATGAGGTCACATGCCATAGAGGATTACTCCCTGATCTAGGTATCGATTTATGATTAGGAATTATTTCAGTAATAGTTTGATTGAGCACATTGGACTGACCCGGTTTTGGGTCGATCAGAAATTTGTTCGGGTCCATCGGGAATTGTTTCTGGATGACCAGAACTTGACCAAGCCTTTTATTATTAGATTTTGATCTAATTAATTATTGAACCGGTTTGGAACTGGTTTAGAATTTTTTGAACCAGTTGTGAACCGAATTGAACCATCCATATGGTCATAAAGGCTTGGGCGTATAGGGAATTTGAGGCATCTTCTACTCTCCCGTCTCATTGGTTTTGGCTGGATTTATTCACTGTTTAATGCTCTTAATTGCGGTGTTGAAGAATGAATTTGATTCAATCTGAAATCTGCTGCCTCATCGTATTCCCAGCCAGTCTCTTCTCCTCCCATTGCATCCGAAATTTGTTAGATCCTATGCGGAGTAGGTAGTTTCCGTTGTAATTTAAAATAGTTTTAAAATACATACCTACTCCCTGCTATTGCATGCTTAGTATAGGCACCTGCAACCGCTATTTTTCCCTTTCAGTGGTACCAGAGCAAGGTTCTGGTGTAACATATCTTGATGCTTGTATACTAGATTAAATTGTTTAATCTTAAGAAATGTATCGGTAATCATAGGATATAATTAGAGAGTACTTTTAGAAACCTAGTTGAGACCTTCACCATGGACGTGTGTCTTTGGCATGATGCGGTTCATCTGTGTTGGCCTCTTCAGAAGGATCCTTTAAGGAAATCAAAGGAATTAAAATTATTTTAATTCAGATACATTTTGGCATGTAATATTTATAAAGGAATATGACTAGATATGATGCATGAAGTGATATGTAAAAGGAGTTTACATGTTTTAATTAAAATTTTGGCTTATATTCAAATAATTTTGAATTGTCTGATTAAGTTAAATGACAAGTTATCTTAGGGTTTATGAAACCTAATGTCATTTAAATAAGCCAATTGGGTTAGTTGGGTTAGCTGTCTAATGGGTTCATAATTTGGGTTAGACCTATGTTTAGTTGAATTGGATAATAAAATGACTAATCAAAAGTTGATTAAGGTCCTTCTTTTAGATCTATCTAATAGTTAGATGGGTTAGTCCATTCATCTAAAATGGATTTAATTAGTGGCTTCGTGAAAGCCCGAGTTTTTAGGCTAGTCTGATCGAGTTTGGTAAACCGATTGGTGTCGAGGTAGGTTTGGCATTTGTGATCATGGTTGTATGAGGCTACCTCTTTCCTGGCCAACTTGATTGGTGTCTAGGAAAGACGGTTAATGGTGGATACTCACCCATGATCTCACCTACCTGGCTAGTCGAGTCGACCAGAACTGATTAGAAAAGCTCATTGACTCAAGTTAACCCATGTCACCTAGGTTGATCAATCTAACTGATCGGTAAGGTGCCGATGGATCAATTGTTGAATTGGTTCAACCCTCCTGAAAACTGATTTGTTCAGTGGGAGGATGATCCATGTTCTTGTCTTATTCTTCTGTCATAACCTAAAATCCTCTAAAATTATTAGGTCTTGAAAAAGACTAAGTCAAAGAGTTGATGGTGTCTTAGCCTCCCATTAAGTGAGTTAGTAATGTGTCCTTTAACTTGGTGTTCATCGGCAGTTGCATAGAACGGGTGTGCATCCAGTTATTGGAATTGCTCTCTCATGGATGATTGTTCAGTGCAACCTTCTTGACGGTGATCAGGTGAAACGGCCATAGTCGAGCTTGGTCATTCATCGACTAGAAGTATTGGATTTATCATGTTAATGGTTGGACCTAACCAGAGACCCGTAATAGGAGGCCCCTAGGCCGATTGGGGTGCTCTCTGGGATAAAATAAATTACTGAAAGTTGCTTGGGGAAGAAATTGGTTGGTGAACCTACCTTTAGGCATGTATGGGTGAGCTGGCCATAGTCGGGCTCATACGTGGTCTATTAGATTTCAGTACCCACTATGAAATAGTGATTTCACGGATTGGAGTTAGAGGCTCCCAATCTAAAAAATTAGTGGGAGAGACCTTTAGACTAAAGTCTAAGTCTTTTGGTTAATTAATTGATTCATACTCATATGGTCTTGTTTTTCCTTTCAAATGTTTTCAAATCTTTCGCTCTGGTCACTTCTCGATAACAAGAAGTTGAAGGGTCACAACTTTGATAGTTGGTATCGAAAGTTGAAGATTGTCCTGAAGCATGAACGGATCCTTTATGTGATAACGGATCCGGCACCTGAAATACCCCTGCTAGTGCTTGGAGTTCGGCCAGGGACACTTATCAGAAGTGGGTTTCTGATCAGACAACTGTCCAATGCATTATGCTAGCGACAATGAAGACGAGTTCAGTCGCAAGTTCGAGGAGGCCCAACCTGAAGAGATTCTTCAAAAGTTGAAGGAATCTTTTGGCACACCGGAAGATGTAGAGCGGTACAAAGTGTCTTGTGCCATCTACAATGCCAAGATGCCGAATGGTGGTTCTGTCACTGATCATGTATTGTACATGATCGAGCTGATTGAAAAGTTCGGTAAGCTCGGATGTCCCTTGTATGAGTAGCTCGGCAAGGATGCGATCTTGAATTCTCTACCCTCCTCCTATCTAGACTTTCTCGATCATTACAGAATGAACCAGCCTGTAGTCAATTACCATGGTTTGATGGGATTACTACAGACTTTCGAGAAAGACCACCAACTGAATAAGGAGGTGGTGAATTTAGTGGGAGGTTCTAGAGGTCATCGTCCCTTTAAGAAAGGGAAGGATAAAAGGAAGGAAAAGAAGGTGTTGAGTGCTCCTGGCCCAAGTCAGACCAGGAAAGTGAAAGCTGACTAGTCTTTTGCAGACTGCTTCTATTGCAAGAAGCGGGGACACTGGAAGAGGAACTGTCCTCTTTACCAAGCATCCCTAGACCCGAACAGGCTAAGGAAGGGAAAACAGTAGATTGCTGGACAAGGTATTTATATGATAAAGCCTGTAATTTCTCTATTTGTGATACTGCTAACTGGTTATTGGATATCGATAGTCCTATTCATGTTTGTAATTCATTACAGAGACTACAAGTTAGCAAGAGATTCGAGGATGGGGAACAGTTTCTGAGCATCAGGAATGGAAATCGTGTTCCAGTACTGGCAATTGGAGTTCTGAGCCTTGTCTTTGAGTCTTGTGCTGTCGAGTTAGTCGACTGCCATTACTGTCCTAGTTTCATTATATGCAGTATCTCTGTAGGCCTTTTGCCCAATTGAGGTTATAAACTATCAATAAAAAGAGATATTTGCCAGGTTATTTTGAATAACTCTGTGATAATGAAGGCTAAGTTAAATAATGGCATTTATGCACTATCACGGCCTGTTAGTGTAATGTACACATCTGGTAAACACCCAAGGTTAGAAAATGTCAGTGATCTGTATCTTTGGCACTGTAGACTAGGTCATATTAACCAAAATAGGATAAACAAGTTGCAAGGAGATGGTCTCCTCAAGGTCAATGATTCTGAATCACTGCCCACTTATGAATCCTGTTTACTTGGTAAAATGACCAAGTTGCCTTTATTGGAAAAGGTGAATGAGCTATAGAACTTCTGAGTCTCATACATACTGATGTATGCGGACCCATGATAGTTAGTGCCAGAGGTGGATACAGATATTTTATTACATTTACAAACGACCTTTCGAGGTTCGATTATATCTTAATGAAGTAGAGAAATAAACTGGAAAAAGTATTAAAACCCTTCGATCTGATCGAGGCAGTGAATACCTATCTGGTGAGTTTTTGACATACCTTAAGGAGAATGGGATTCTCTCTCAGTGGACTCCTCCAGGAACACCATAGTTGAATGGTGTGTCCGAAAGGAGGAATCGAACTTTGTTGGACATGTTCTATCCATGATGGGCTTTGCAACTCTGCTGTTATCCTTTTGGGAATATGCACTTGAGACAGCTTGTTACTTGTTAAATAATGTTTCGAGTAAGTCTGTTGTCTCCACTTCATATGAGATGTGGACTGGACATAAGCCCTCATCTCACACCTTCGGGTCTTGGGTTGTCCAGCTTATGTAAAGCATTTAGACTCAGATAAACTTGGTCCTAGGTCTGATCGGTGCCTATTTATTGGTTACCCTAAGGAAATCAAATGGTATTTCTTCTACTTGGAGGATGAACAGAAAGTGTTCGTTGCTCTTAGGGCTATCTTTTTGGAAAAGGAGTTCCTTGGAGAAGGGACTATAGCTTCTAAGATTGAACTTGGTGAAGTTTAGCCAATAAAAGAACCTGCACACTCTAAGGACATCATAGAACTGACTGTGATTGGATCACACCCATAACCCATTATTACGAGATCCGGTAGAGTACCACGTCAGCGAGATAGATACTATGGTTTCTTGTTCCGGGACAGCGATCCAATTGAGCTCGATGAGAACAATGAGGATCTGATCACCTATATGGATGCACTTCAAAGATCTGACTCTGAGGAATGGCTTGGAGTCATGCGATTTGAAATGGAGTCCATGGAGATCAACAATGAATGGACATTGGTTGATCCACCTGAAGGGATAAAACCCATCGGGTGCAAGTGGATCTTCAAAAGGAAAGGGGCACAGATGGAAAGGTGGAGACCTATAAAGCCCGTCTGGTTGCCAAGGGATATCGTCAGCGATTTGGTATCGATTATGATGAGACTTTCTCCCCTATGGCAATGTTCAAGTCCATTCAGATCATGCTTGCTTTAGCAGCATATTTTGATTATGAGATTTGACAGATGGATGTTCGAATCGCTTTCCTAAATGGAGAGCTGGAAGAGGAGGTGTATATGATACAGCCTGAAGGGTTCACATCTTCAGATGAGTCAAAAGTATGCAAGTTGCAGAGGTTAATTTATGGACTCAAGCAAGCATCTCGAAGTTGAAACTTATGGTTTGATAGGTGTATCAAATTGTATGGCTTCGTTAGGAACGAAGAAGAATCGTGCATCTATAGTGGGTTAATGGTTCTGTGATTGTATTCCTGGTACTGTATGTTGATGACATTCTCTTAATCAGGAATGACATCATAGCATTACAAGGAATAAAGGTCTGGTTGTCATCTTAGTTCTCCATGAAGGACTTGGGTGAAGCTTCTTACATACTAGGTATGAAGATTTATAGAGATAGATCTAGGAGGCTTCTGGGATTGTCCTAGTCTACATACATTGATACCGTGCTGAAACGGTTCAGCATGGAAAATTCCAAGAAATGCTACTTCCAACAGGTTTTGGAATTACTCTTTCCAAGAAGGATTGTGCGACAACTCCTAAGGAAAGAGAGTGCATGAGTAGAGGACCTTATGCTTCTGTAGTAGGCTCTATCATGTATGCTATGACATGTACTAGACCAGACATGGCATACTCACTAGAAGTAGTGAGCAAATACCAGTCTGACCCAGGTGAGGTGCATTGGAAGGTGGTTAAGTCCATCCTGAAGTATTTGAGAAATACTAAAGACCAATGGCTGATTTATGGAGAATCTGACTTGAAACTTGTGGGGTATACTGACTCCAATTTCCAGTCAGACAGAGATGATATCAAGAGTGTGTCAGGATTTGTATTTACCCTGAATAGTGGAGCAATTTGCTGGAAAAGTTCCAAGCAGGCAATAGTTGCAGACTCAGTATGCGAGGTAGAATACCTTATAGCATCAGATGCAGCAAAGAAAGTCGTGTGGTTGCGGAAGTTCCTTGGAGAGCTAGGGTGGCATCTTCCCTAGATGGTCTTGTTCCAGTGTACTGTGACAGCACTGGAGCCATTGCTCAAGCTAAGGAGATGAAAGCTCATCACTGCACCAAGCAGATTCTGCGGTACTACCACCTCGTACGAGAGATCGTAGAACGAGGCGACATCAATCTTATGAAGATTGATGAAAAGGAAAATCTGGCGGACATTTTTACTAAAGCCATCGGAATAAAAGAGTTTGACTTTTGTAAAAGGGAAATGGGTATTAGATACTATTCTGATTGGCTTTAGTATAAGTGGGAGTTGTTGGAAATTGTGTCCCAAAGCCAATCGCCTAGGTTTTAGGCGGTTGATCTGAGTATTGTACTCTTTGTATGAATTAATAAATATTATTTTGGCGGCTCATCACATTCTTACATTTCCTTGTAATGAGCTTTTTTTCATGTGATGAAGTCCTTAGGACTACATTGATTTCGATATAGAGAGGATATATCAGGTGGTCCTTAAACTAGGTTCACAACCAAAGGATACATTGTACTGGACAGTAATTTATCAACTGTAGGTTGTTGTGGTTCATATCATTTGGTTATCCTCTTGACCAAAGAAGTGTGGTGACACTGATGTGATCTGCAAGTGGGATATATGATATCTCATTGAACATGACTCCGTGTAGCCCCTTTCTTCCAAAGGGATACTCACGATTGGATATGGGTATATGTGTCCCTCCGACCTAAGGTCATCATGGTAGCTTGCAAGCAACTCCCTGTGCTTTGGTGCCGGACTAGCCAGATTTCTAATCCATTGACGGAAGGTTTTTGGGTACAAGCAAGTACTTGTGGAGCAGTGGTGGACCAAGATGGAATTGACCTGTCCAAATAGTTTGGATTGAATGTCTCATAGTGTCTCAATTTAGCAAATCCTTGGCCGGGATAGTCCTGGTAAGGAGTCACTGGACTTGCGAGGTTGAGACATGTTGTGGATTGACTCAGCTAGGGTCGGCAGTCTAACCCTAAGTCATCCTGAGCATTGGAGGTCAAAGAGATGAATTATACGATAACCATATGTCAGAGGTCCGATCGATTGCTCTTGCATCTCGACCTATCCGGACGCCGGGATCCATTGCTAGATGGTATCTTGTGCTGGTATTGGAATTGTTCCAGTGCTATCACCTAGATTTAAACTTATGAGGTCACATGCCACAAAGGATTACTCCCTATTCCAGGTACCGATCTATGATTAGGAATCATTTCGGTAACGATTTGATTGAGCACATTGGACTGACCCGATTTTGGGTCGATCAAAAATTTGTTCAGGTCCACCGGGAATTATTTCTGAATGACCAGGACTTGACCAAGCCTTTTATTAATTAGATTTTGATCTAATTAATTATTGAACCAGTTTGGAACTGGTTTGGGATTTTTTGAACCGGTTGTGAACCGGATTGAACCATCCACACGGTCATAAAGGCTTGGGCATATAGGGAATTTGAGGCATCTTCTACTCTCCCGTCTTATTGGTTTTTGGCTAGAATTTATTCACCATTTAATGCTCTTAATTACGATGTTGAAGAACGAATTTGATTCAATCTGAAACCCACTGCCTCATCGTATTCCCAGCCTGTCTCTTCACCTCCCATTGCACCATTTTGAATGGTTCAACACTGATATAAATTCTGGGTGCTGTTAACCGTGAGGCACACTTTTTCTTCCTTGAAAGCTTCTTCCCTTGAGAGCTTCCACATTTCCATTTCACCGGTGATTAAAGGGCCTGGGGTTTTGTTGTGAGATTGGGAGAGAAAGAGCTTTTAGATTCCCTGCTGTTCTTGGTGCTCAATCAGTGGGAAGAAATCAGTTTTGGAGAAAACTTTTTGCAGAACAGGGTGTTCTGTTCTTGAACTTCCTCCCATCGTTCCAAGGCTTTCCGGCGACTAGCATCGTGCGAGAGGCCGGATCAGAGGAGCCCCAGGCATGTCCCCCCTCTAGAGGGTATTCACTTGAGCACCTAAGAGCTACTACCACTTCCATTGCTGTTGTGTTGTTCTTTGTTCTATTTTGTTGCAGAAATTGCAGTCCAGAATTTCTTGGTGAAGGAGAAGAGACCAAGGAATTGCACATTGGTGTTTGGGTTAGCTGCTGTTGGAAAAGACATGAAGAGAACTTTCAATGGGTGTAGGAAGAAGAAGAAAACTGGAATAACTTAATTCCAGTTATCGCAACAATTCCAGGTTTATCCTAGAGTTATTCCTAGCAGGAATAAGGTAAAATTCTGTCTTATTTTTCATGCATGTGTAGATCTGGATTTATAAAAATGTTTATAAATATTATATGCCCTTGTTCATGCCTAGTTTTGCCTATACATGCATCCGGAATTTGTTAGATTTATGCGGAGTAGGTAGTTTTGCTGTTATTTTAAAATAGTTTTAAAATATATACCTGCTCCCTGCTGTTGCATGCTTAGTATAGGCACCTGCAACTGCTATTCTTCCCTTTCACTATGTACCCAAAACCTATGAACATAGATCCTATGCACCCACTCCTTATAAGCTTGGTAGACCCATGACCTATAGATCCAAATCCATAGGCCATCGACCGGAACCCCATAAGGCTAGTATCCCTAGATATGAGCCCAGTAGTAATCAACTACCCCTTAGTCAATCTGAACCCACTAGGAATAGCACCCATAATCAAAAACTAGGACCTAGCCAATCTTCCCTTAGTCGACTCTCTCCTACCATCTCACTGGTTCACAAGAGTGACAGTAAAGTAGAAGTGTATGTAGCTGATGTGAGCTTAGTGGATGAGTATGAGGGAGAAGAGGAGACATCTAGAAGACCTAGAATTAATTGACCCCATAGGTACCCAGGTAGAAGCCAATCTAGAGTTAGTTATCCCTGACTATACCCAGCCTAAAGCTGTAGTGGAAGAACAATTATAGGAAGAGAACCTAGATACTACTGCTAGAACCTTACATAAGGAAACCATGGAGGAGAGCCGAATTATAGAGTATAGTCCTA
The DNA here is from genome assembly GCA_021397845.1 of Areca catechu. Taxonomy (NCBI): domain Eukaryota; kingdom Viridiplantae; phylum Streptophyta; class Magnoliopsida; order Arecales; family Arecaceae; genus Areca; species Areca catechu. The sequence continues at coordinate 77,053,453 of CM038042.1, read as the reverse complement.
AAATACAAAAATTGAAAGAAATTATTAAGGACCTGATCTCTTTGAATCAGTACCCCCAGGATGAGCCCCTTTCATAGTTTCCATTGAGGACCTCTTCCATAAATTGTTGATCCATCCTTCCATAGTATGGACCTTTTCTTGTCTAAAGACATAACCCAATGCTCATACATTAAGGTCAGTCTCTTAGCCCAGAACCAATCCCTGAATCCCCTTCCTATTTCCTACCCTTCCCTCAGTCGTCTCATATTTTTATAACCATTAGGTCACATTTTGTTGAGGTTACCAGGTTGCAAGAATCCATAGAGCCCATCCCATTTGCTACCCACTTTTGGAAGACCCTCTGGCATCTATTAGGAGTTATTGGCAAATTTTCTTCTGCATGTCATCCATCAACCCCGACTCATGCCCCATGCCCAAGTTGTAGTTAAGACCTAATAAACCTCTTTCGATAGGAATGCATAGTCGAGTCTATTAGGTGTTAGTATGAGTCCTTTGTGTCACTTGTTAGGAGTCTGCATATGCCTAGCATGTTCACCACTTGCACTAATTTTGAAACAAACTATCTAATTCCTGGAAAAGGGCCAAAAAATTTAATGTCTAGTGGATTTGTCATGATTCGGCTTAGGCTCCCTGAGCGGTTCCGCCCAGAACCATTAAGAAGCTTTCATGCTCACAGAGCCAAACCTTTAAAGTATAGAGAAGGGGACCAAATGTCTTGTGTTAGATTTGCCTCCTGATTTGGGCATTGTTGGGAATTGTGTCCCAAAGCCAATCTCCTGGGTTGTAGACGGTTGAGCTCAGTATTGTACTCTTTCTTTGAATAATAAAATATATTTTTTGGCAGCTCATCACATTTTATATTTCCTGAAATGAACTCTTTCCATGTGATGAAGTCCTTAGGACTTACATGACTTTCGATACAGAGAGGATGTATCGAGTGGTCCTTAACCATGTTCACAACCAAAGGATATATTTACGGACAGCAATATATCAAGTATAATTATTGTAGTTCACATCGTTGGTTGTCCTCTTGACCAAATGAGTGTGGTGACACTAATGTGATCTGCAAGGGGATATGTGATATATTATTGAGCGTGACTCCGTGCAGCCCCTTTCTGCCAAAGGGATACTCATGATTGGATATGGGTATATGTGTCCCTCTGACATGAGGTCATCACGGTAGCTTGCAAGCAACTCCCTATGCTTTGGTGCCGGACTACCCAGATTTTTAATCCGATGATGGAAGGTTTCTGGGTACAAGTAAGTACTTGTGGAGCAGTGATGGACCAAGATGGAATTGACCTGTCCAAACAGTTTGGATTGAATGTCTCGCAGTATTCAATTTAGCAAATCCTCGGCCAGGGTAGTCCTGTGAAGAAGAGTCACTGGGCTTGCGAGGTGAGACACGTAATGGATTGACTCTGTCTGGGTTGGCAGCCCAATCTCAGTCGTCCTGAGCATTAGAGGTCAAAAGGATGAATTATACGGTAACCATATGCCAGAGGTTCGATAGTTTGCTACCGTATCATCGACCTATCGGATGCTGGGACCCATTACTAGATGGTTTCCTGTGCTGGTACTAGAATTGTTCTAGTGCTACCGTTTAGGTTCGAAACTATAAGGTCACTCGCATAGAGGATTACTCTCTGATCCGGATAACGATTACGATTAAGAATTATCTCGGTTTTATGGTCACGGTATTTATTTTTGAACACTCTTTTCCCCGTCTTGCATTGTCTGTGTCAACCGAAAATTATTCCGGGCTGACCAGGACTGTGCCAGGATTTTTCTGAATCAATTTTGAATGATTCAGAGTTCGTTTCGGCCTCCAATGGTTGTGAACCAATTGAACCAATTTTTGGGCTTGAACCAATTCAACTGGGTGAACCAAATGGTTAATTGAACCAATGGATTGAACCGTTTTTGAACGGTGATCAATTTTTTCTCCCAGCCATTTTACACGGTTAACGTAAAACGCGGCGAACTCCCAAGCATCAAAAGAAGGCCAAACGACCGAAGAGAACCCGCTGGGCGTCGTCTCTTCCTCTCCTCCACCGGATGAATTTAACCTTGTTTATGGCTGGTTAAATGGGATTTTGCCAGTTGCTATCGCTTGATCTCCCGAACTCCCTGCCTTTCCTCTCCCTGTTGCCTATTTAAACCTAGCAAGTGCCCTGTTTTCATAATGGCTGTTTTCTGGTTCTTTCACCGTGAGAAGAGAAAGAACACCCAAGGTGTTCTTCCATTTGAGAGGCTGAGGGCTTGATCCTTTTCATTGCTCTTGGGGTTGGGTTTTGGTGGCTGTGAGGGAGAGAAAACAAGCTTTTTTTTCATTGTTCCTAGTGCTCAAGCAGCACTGCAGCAAAAGAGTATTGCTGCAGTCCACTATGACCGTGTTTCATCTTCCAGCGGCTAGCACCGCGTGTGGAGAGGAATCGGAGAGCCCCCGGCGAGTCTCCCCCCTAGAGGGAGTATACTTCTACTCCTGGAAGCAAGCCACGCGAGCCGGATCACCTGCAGCTGCTCCTAACGCGAAGCTGAAGTTGTTGTCCTGTTCTGCTGCAGAAAATCTGGCAGCAGACTTTGGCAAAATTTTACATTTTTTGGCTAATATTTTCTTACAGCTTTCAATTGGAGATCGAAGTAGACTCGATCACTTGCCGCTGCTGAAATTTGGGAGCAAACGGAGGTCCGAAGGTGGTGTTCCAATGCCATTTTCAAGCCAAAAATAGAGTTTGTTTCAGCCCAAGGTAGAAGAAGGCTGGAATAGTTTTAGTCCAGCTATTCAAGCCTATTCCAGCTTTATCCCAGAGTTATTCCAGTCAAATAAGGTATGAAAAAAATATTTTTTAATCATGCATGAATAGAATTTTTAATTCAAATATTTTGCAAATATTTTATATCATCATACATGCCTATTTGTAACTAGAATTAGATTAGTTTCTGGGTAGAGCAGATTTCCGCTGCGCAGATTTTTAAAAATGTTTTTAAAATCCATTCTGCTCCCGCAGCTATTTGCATGCCTAGTGTAGGATCATGTCAAACCACCTGCACGTTCTCTTTCAAGTGGTATCAGAGCAGGTTGCATGTGTAATCTAATCTAGTATGCATATTTAATAGATTAAAATTAGTTTAATCTAAAAAATGTATCCTGATTTCTTTTTGGAACCTAGTTGAGACATTCACCATGACGTGTGTCTTTGACACGATGCAGATCGTCTGTGTTGGCCTCTTCAGAAGGATCCTTAAAGAATATTAAAATTAAAAATTATTTTAATTTGGTGATACATGTTTTAGGCATGTTTTATATGAATATAAATTATTTGTAAAATATCTTGATGCATGATTTTTAGTTATGTAAAATTATTTACATAGAGACTTAATTAAAAATTATTTTAATTAAGAGTTGGCTTATTAAAAAAAAAAAAAAATTTAGGTTTATGAAATCTAATCAAATTTGCATAAGCCATTTTGGGTTAATTTGGTTAGTTGACTAGTTGGGTCCATAACTGGGTTAGACCTAAGTTTAGTTGAACCGGATTACAAGAAGATTAAACAAAAGTTGTTTAAGGGCCTTCTTTAGAACTATCTAATAGTTAGATTAGTTGATCCGTTCATCTAAAATGGATCCAATTAGTGGCTCAGTGGACGCCCGAGTCTTTAGGCTAGTCTGATCGAGTCTGGTAAACCGACTGGTGTCGAGGTAGGTTTGGCATTGTGATCATGGTTGTATGAGGCTACCTCTTTCCTGGCCAACTTGGTTGGTGTCTAGGAAAGATGGTTAATGGGGGATACTCACCCATGATCTCACCTACCTGGCTAGTCGAGTCGACCAAAACTGATTGGAAAAGCTCAATGACTCGAGTTAACCCATGTCACCCAGGTTGATCGGTCTGACTTATCTATAGGTGCCCATGGATCATTTGTTGATTTATTTCAACCCTCCTGAAATCAGATTGATTCAGTGGGAGGATGATCCATGTCCTTGTCTTTTCTTCTGTCACAATTAAAAATCCTCTAAAAATATTAGGTCCTTAAAAAACTAAGTCAAGGAGTTGACAGTGTCTTAGCCTCCCATTATGTGGATAGAAATGTGTCCACTAGCTTGGTGTGCATCGGCAATTCCAAAGAACGGGTGTACATCCGGTGACTAAAATTTCTATCTGATCGATGATGGTTCAGTGCAACCTCCTTAACGGGACCAGGTGGGCCGGCCAAAGTCGGGCTTGGTCTTTAGTTAGCTGGAAGCATTGGATTTGTCATTTTAATGGTTGGACCTAACCAGAGACCCGCAATAGGAGGCCCCAAGGCCAATTGGGGTGTTCTCTAGGGCAAAATGAAATACTGAAAATTGTTTAGGGAAACAATTGGTTTACGAACCTACCTTTAGGCTCGTATGGGTGAGCTGGCCAAAGTCGGGCTCATGCGTGGCCTATTGGATTTCAGTACCCACTTGAAAAAGTGTTTTCACAGATTGGAGTTAGAGGCTACAATCTGAAAAATTAGTGGGAGAAACCTTTAGACTAAAGTCCAAGTCTTTTGGTTAAATTATTAATTCATACACTAATTAGGTCTCATTTTCTTTTCAGATGTCTTCCAATTTATCGCTCCGGTCACTTCTCGACAACAAGAAGTTAAAGGGTCACAACTTCGATAGTTGGTATCGAAGATTGAGAATCGTTCTGGAGCATGAACGAATCCTCTATGTGATAACGGATCTGGCACCTGAAATCCCTCCCGCTAATGCACGGAGTGCGGTCAGAGACGCTTATCTGAAGTGGGTCTTTGATTGGACTACTGTCCGATGCATTATGTTAGCGGCGATGAACGACGAGTTCAGTCGCAAATTCGAGGAGGCCCAACCTGATGAAATCTTTCAAAAGTTGAAGGAATCCTATGGCACCCCGGATGATGTAGAACGGTACAAAGTGTCTTGTGCCATCTACAATTCCAAGATGCTGAATGGCGGTTCAGTCACTGATCATGTATTGTACATGATCGAGCTGACTGAAAAGTTGGGCAAACTCGGATGCCCCTTGCACGAGCAGCTCGGCAAGGATGCGATCCTGAATTCTCTTCCCTCCTCCTATCTTGATTTTCTCGATCATTATAGAATGAACAAGCCTGCAGTCAACTACCATGGTCTTTTGGGGTTGCTATAGAGTTTCGAGAAAGACCACCAACTGAATAAGGGGGTGGTGAATTAGTGGGAGATAGTAAGGTCGTCGTCCCTTTAAGAAAGGGAAGAAGAAAACAAATAAAAAGGGAAAGAAGGTGCAGAATGCTCCTGGCCCTAGCCAGACCAGGAAGTATAAAGCTTATCAGTCTTCTGCAGAGTGTTTCTACTACAAGAAGAAGGGGCACTGGAAGAGGAACTGTCCTCTTTATATTGCGTCCCTTGATCCGAACAAGCCGAGAAAGCAGAAGTCTGCTGAACAAGGTATTTATATGATAAACCTTGTAATTACTCCATTGTTGATACTGCTAACTGGGTATTGGATACTGGTAGTCCAATTCACGTTTGCAATACGTTACAGGGACTTCAAGTTAGCAGAAGATTTGAAAATGGAGAACAGTTTCTGAGCATCGGGAATGGAAATCATGTTCCAGTACTAGCGGTCGGAGTCCTGCGTCTTGACTTTGAGTCTTGTACTGTCGAACTAGTTGATGTCACTATTCCTAGTTTCATTATGAGCATAATCTCTGTAGGCCTTTGGCCAATTATGGTTTTGAACTATCAATATTAGGAGATTTTGCAATGTTATTTTGAATAACTCTGTTATAATGAATGCTAGATTAAATAATGGCATATACGTACCTGTTAGTGTAATGTACACTTCTAGCAAACGCCCAAGATTAGATAATGTCAATGATTTGTATCTGTGGCACTATAGGCTAGGTCATATTAACCAAAATAGGATAAACAAGATGCGAGGAGATGGACTCCTTGAGGTCAGTGATTCTGAATCACTGCCCACTTATGAATCCTGTTTACTTGGTAAAATGACCAAGTCACCTTTTACTGGAAAAGATGAACGAGCTACAGAACTTCTAAGTCTAATACATACTGATGTATGTGGACCGATGACAGTTGGTGCCAGAGGAGGATACAATATTGTTGGGAATTGTGTCCCAAAGCCAATCGCCTGGGTTGTAGGCGGTTGTGCTATGTATTGTACTCATTTTATGAATTAATAAAATAATATTTTTGGCAGCTCATCACATACTTAATTTCCCTGAAATGAACTCTTTCCATGTGATGAAGTCCTCAGGACTACCCTGACTTCGATATAGACAGGATGTATCAAGTGGTCCTTAAACCCGGTTCACAACCAAAGGATATATTGTACTGGACGGCAATATATCAAGTATAGGTTGTTGCAGTTCACATCGTTAGGTTGTCCTCTTGACAAATGAGTGTGGTGACACTGATATGATCTGCAAGTGGGATATCTGATATCTCATTAAACGTGACTCCGTGCAGCCCCTTTCTGCCAAAGGAAAACTCACGATTGGATATGGGTATATGTGTCCCTCAGACCTGAGGTCATCACGGTAGCTTGCAAGCAACTCCCTGTGCTTTGGTGCCGGACTACCCAGATTTTTAATCCGGTGACGGAAGGTTTCTGGGTACAGGCAAGTACTTGTGGAGCAGTGATGGACCAAGATGGAATTGACTTGTCCAAACAGTTTGGATTGAATGTCTCGCAGTATCTCAATTTAGCAAATCCTCGGCCGGGGTAGTCCTAGTGAAGAGTCACTGGGCTTGCGAGGATGAGACACGTAGTGGACTGACTCTGTATGGGTTGGCAGCCCAATCTCAGTCGTGATGAGCATTAGAGGTCAAAGGGATGAATTATACGGTAACCATATGCCAGAGGTTCGTTAGTTTGCTCCCGCATCTTTGACCTATCCGGACGCCGCGACCCATTGCTAGATGGTTTCCTGTGCTGGTACTAGAATTATTCTAGTGCTACCATTTAGGTTCGAACCTATGAGGTCACACGCCACAGAGGATAACTCTCTGATCCGGATACCGATTACGATTGGGAATCATCTCGATTTTATGGTCACAGTATTTTTGAGCACACATTTCCCTGTCTTGCCCTTGTCTGAGTCAACCGGAAATTGTTCCAAGGTGACCAGCACTGTGCCAGGATTTTTCTGAATCATTTTTGAACTGATTCGCAGTTCGTTTCGGCCTCCGATTGGTTGTGAACCAATTTTATTCCTTGAACCAGGTTCAATTGGATTGAACCGTTTGGTTTAATGGGATTGAACCAATGGGTTGGTTTATTGGCTTGGACTGATTTAGGATGAACCGGTGTTATTCCTCTCCTCATAACCGTTTACACGGTGATTTGCTGGGAGATTTTCAAGCATTGGAAGAAGCCAAAACAATCGAACTATATCCCTGGCATCTCATCTTCTCCTCTCCCTCGCCCGTGAGCTGGTTTAATGGCTTTAAACCTGTGTTAATGGCTGTTAATTGGAATTAATGGCAGCCGATGCCTCTTCCTATCCCCGCCTCTCCACCACCCTCTCCCTTGCTGCTCTATATAAACCCATCCAGCCGTCCCATGTTGTAAGGTTGAAAAATCCCAATGTATGAGAACCAAAGAAAGCAAGGTGTTCTTCTTTGAGTGACCCCTGGTTGAGAGCTTAGATAGGCTACGTTTTGGAGGGTGAGAGGGAGAGTTTTTCCCATCATTTCAAGTGCTCAAAATCACTTTTCAGCAAAGCTCTGTTGCTGAAAAATCCTGTGAAATTGAAGCTCTCTTCTAGCGGCTAGCACCGCGCATGGAGAAGGATCAGAGAGCCCCGGGCATGTCTCCCCTCTAGAGGGAGTACCACTCTACTCCTAGGAGCAAACCACGCGAGCCGGGATTGCTCCAGCTGCTCCAAACGAAGGCCAAAGCCTGCTGCCCAGTTCTGCTACAGAAATCTGGCAGCAGATTTTGGTGATTTATTTATTTTTTTTGCTTAGATTTGATTGCAGAAATCGGTGGCAAATGAAGAAGACTTGTCCAAGTTGCTGCTGCTCAAATTTGGGAGCAAACGGAGGTCCGGAAGGTGGTGTTCCGATGACGTTTTCCAAGCTAAAAAGAGAGTCCCAAGGAGGAAGACGACTGGAATAACCTTATTCCAGTTATTCCAGTCTATTTCAGGTTTATTCCAGAGTTATTCTAGGCAGAATAAAAGTATGGAAAATTATTTTTTTAATCATGCATGGATAGATTAAATTGCTTAATATTTTATAAATATTTTATATGTTTTTGCATGCCTAAATGCAACTAGATTTAGATTAATTCCTTGCGGAGCAGATACCCGCTGCGTGAATTTTAAAAATTTTTAAAATCCAATCTGCTCCCGCAGATATTTGCATGCCTAGTGTAGGATCTTGTCAAACCACCTGCATCAGTTTTCTTTCATGGTATCAGAGCCAAGTTGAATTTGTAATCTAATCTAGTATGCATACTAAAGATTAAAAATTATTTAATCTTAAAAATGTATCCAGATTTCTTTTGGAACCTAGTTGAGACCTTCACCATGACCATGTGTCTTTGACACGATGCGGATCGTCTGTGTTGGCATCTTCAGAAGGATCCTCAAAGAATATTAAAATTAAAAATTATTTTAATTTGGAGATACATGTTTTAGGCATGTTTTATAAATATTTTTTGATGCATGATTTGTTATGTAAAATTGTTTTACATAGAGACTTAATTAAAAATGTTTTAATTAAGTGTTTGGCTTATTAAAATTTTTTAGGTTTATGAAATCTAATACAATTTGCATAAGTCATTTTTGGGTTAATTGGGTTAGCTAACTAGTTGGGTCCAAATCTGGGTTAGACCTAAGTTTACTTGAACCGGATAATAAGAAGATTAAACAAAAGTTGTTTAAGGTCCTTCTTTAGAACTATCTAATAGTTAGAATAGTTGATCCGTTCATCTAAAATGGATCCAATTAGTGGCTCAGTGGATGCCCGAGTCTTTAGGCTAGTCTGATCGAGTCTGGTAAACTGATTGGTGTCGAGGTAGGTTTGGCATTGTGATCATGGTTGTATGAGGCTACCTCTTTCCTGGCCAACTTGGTTGGTGTCTAGGAAAGATGGTTAATGGGGGATACTCACCCATGATCTCACCTACCTGGCTAGTCGAGTCGACCAGAACTGATTGGAAAAGCTCAATGACTCGAGTTAACCCATGTCACCCAGGTTGATCGGTCTGACTGATCTATAGGTGCTCATGGATCATTTGTTGATTTATTTCAACCCTCCTGGAATCTGATTGATTCTGTGGGAGGATGATCCATGTCCTTGTCACTTTTCTTCTGTCACAACTAAAAAAAAAATCCTCTAAATTATTAGGTCCTAAAAAGATAAGTCAAGGAGTTGATAGTGTCTTAGCCTCCCATTAAGTTGGATAGAAATGTGTCCACTAGCTTGGTGTGCATCGGTAGTTCCATAGAACGGGTGCATATCCGGCGACTGGAATTTCTATCTGATCGATGATGGTTTAGTGCAACCTCCTTAATGGGACCAGGTGGGCCGCCATAGTCGGCTTGGTCTTTAGTTAATTGGAAGCGTTGGATTTGTCATATTAAAGGTTGGACCTAACCAGAGACCCGCAATAGGAGGCCCCTAGGCCGATTGGGTGCTCTCTAGGGCAAAATAAAATACTGAAAATTGTTTAGGGAAATAATTGGTTTACGAACCTACCTTTAGGCTCGTATGGGTGAGCTGGCCATAGTCGGGCTCATGCGAGGCCTATTGGATTTCAGTACCCACTTGAAAAAGCATGTTTTCACGGATTGGAGTTAGAGGCTACCAATCTAAAAAATTAATGGGAGAAACCTTTAGACTAAAGTCCAATTTTGGTTAAGTTATTAATTCATACACTAATTGGTCTTATTTTTTTCAGATGTCTTCAAATTTATCGCTCGGTCACTTCTCGATAACGAGAAGTTAAAGGGTCACAACTTCGATAGTTGGTATCGAAGGTTGAGAATTGTTCTGGAGCATGAACGGATCCTTTATGTGATAACGGATCCGGCACCTGAAATCCCTCCCGCAAATGCACGGAGTGCGGTCAGAGATGCTTATCTGAAGTGGGTCTCTGATCGGACAACTGTCCGTTGCATCATGTTAGCGGCGATGAACGACGAGTTCTGTCGCAAATTCGAGGAGGCCCAACCTGATGAAATCCTTCAAAAGTTGAAGGAATCCTTCGATACCCCAGATGATGTAGAACGGTACAAAGTGTCTTGTACCATCTACAACTCCAAGATGCCGAATGGCGGTTCAGTCACTGATCATGTATTGTACATGATCGAGCTGATTGAAAAATTGGGCAAACTCAGATGCCCCTTGCATGAGCAGCTCGGCAAGGATGCGATCCTGAATTCTCTTCCCTCCTCCTATCTTGATTTTCTCGATCATTATAGAATGAACAAGCATGCAGTCAACTACCATGGTCTTTTGGGGTTACTGCAGACTTTCGAGAAAGACCACCAACTGAATAAGGGGGTAGTGAATTTAGTGGGAGGAAGTAGAGGTCGTCGTCCCTTTAAGAAAGGGAAGAAGAAAATAAATAAAAAAGAGGAAAGAAGGTACAGAATGTTCCTGGCCCTAGTCAGACCAGGAAGTATAAGGCTGATCAGTCTTCTGCACAGTGTTTCTACTGCAAGAAAAAGGGACACTGGAAGAGGAACTGTCCTCTTTATATTGCGTCCCTTGATCCGAATAGGCCGAGGAAACAGAAGTCTGCTGAACAAGGTATTTATATGATAAAACCTTGTAATTTCTCAATTGTTGATACTGCTAACTGGGTATTGAATACTGGTAGTCCAATTCATGTTTGTAATTCGTTACAGGGACTTCAAGTTAGCAAAAGATTTGAAGATGGAGAACAGTTTCTGAGCGTCGGGAATGGAAATCGTGTTCCAGTACTGGGATCAGAGTCCTGCATCTTGTCTATGAGTCTTGTACTGTCGAACTAGTCGACTGTCACTATTGTCCTAGTTTCATTATGAGCATAATCTCTGTAGGCCTTTTGGCCAATTGTGGTTTTGAACTTTCAATAAAAGGAGATTTTTGCAATGTTATTTTGAATAACTCTGTTATAATGAAAGCTAGATTAAATAATGATATTACGTACTATCAAGGCCTATTAGTGCAATGTACACTTCTAGCAAGCGCCCAAGGTTAGATAATGTCAATGATTTGTATCTTTGGCACTGTAGGCTAGGTCATATTAACCAAAATAGGATAAACAAAATGCGAGGAGATGGACTTCTCGAGGTTAGTGATTCTGAATAACTGCCTACTTGTGAATCCTGTTTACTTGGTAAAATGACCAAGTCACCTTTTACTGGAAAGGGTGAATGAGCTACAGAACTTCTAAGTCTAATACATACTGATGTATATGGACCGATGTCAGTTAGTGCCAGAGAAGGATACAAATATTTCATTACTTTTAGACGACTTTTCAAGATTCGGTTATGTCTTTTTAGTGAGACATAAGTCTGAATCGTTTGAAATGTTCAAACGATACCGTAATGAAGTAGAAAAGCAAACTGGAAAAAGTATTAAAACCCTTCGATCTGATCGAGGTGGTGAATAATTATCTGATGCTTTTTTGACATATCTTGAGGAGAATGGAATTCTCTCTTAGTGGACTCCTCCAGGAACACCACAGTTGAATGGTGTGTCCGAAAGGAGGAATCGAACCTTGTTGGACATGGTTCGATCCATGATGGGCTTTGCAACTCTGCCGCTATCCTTTTGGGGATATGCGCTTCAGATAGCCTGTTACTTATTAAATAATGTTCCAAGTAAGTCAGTTGTCTCCACTCCGTATGAGATGTGGAATGGACGTAAAACCTCAACCTCACACCTTCAGGTCTGGGGTTGTCTGGCTTACGTAAAGCATTTGGACTCAGACAAACTTGGTCCTAAGTCTGACAGGTATTTATTCATTGGTTATCCTAAGGAAACCAAAGGGTATTTCTTCTACTTGGAGAATGAACAAAAGGTGTTCGTTGCTCTTAGAGCTATCTTTTTGGAAAAGGAGTTCCTTGGAGAAGGAACTATAGCTTCTAAGATTGAACTTGATGAAGTTTAGCCAATAGAAGAACCTCCACACTCTAAGGACATCATAGAACCGGCTGTGATTGAATCACACCCTGAACCCATTAGGAGATCCGGTAGAATACCGCGTCACCCGAACAGATACTATGGTTTCTTGGTCCGGGATGGCGATCCCATTGAGCTCGATGAGAATAATGAGGATCCGATCACCTATATGGATGCACTTCAGAGATCTAACTCTGAGGCATGGCTTGGAGCCATGCGATCCAAAATGGAGTCCATGGAAATCAACAATGTTTGGACATTGGTTGATCCGCCTGAAGGAATAAAATCCATCGGGTGTAAATGGATCTTCAAGAGGAAAAGGGGCGCAGATGGAAAGGTAGAGACCTATAAAGCCCGTCTGGTTGCCAAAGGGTATCGTCAGCGATATGGTATCGATTATGATGAGACTTTCTCTCCTGTGGCAATGCTCAAGTCCATTCGGATCATGCTTGCTTTGGCAGCATATTTTGATTACGAGATCTGGCAGATGGATGTCCGAACCACGTTCCTAAATGGGGAGCTGGAAGAAGAGGTGTATATGATACAGCCTAAAGGGTTCACATCCACAGATGAATCAAAAGTATGCAAGTTGCAGAGGTCCATCTATGAACTCAAGCAAGCGTCTCGAAGTTGGAACTTACGGTTTGATAGGTGTATCAAATCGTATGGCTTCCTTAAGAATGGCGAAGAACCGTGCATCTATAAATGGGTTAATGGTTCTGTGATTGTATTCCTAGTATTGTATGTTGATGACATTCTATTAATCGGGAATGATGTCGCAGCATTACAAGGAATAAAGGTCTGGTTATCATCTCAGTTCTCCATGAAGGACTTGGGTGAAGCTCTTACATACTAAATATGAAGATCTATAGAGATAGATCTAAGAAGCTTTTGGGACTGTCCCAGTCTACGTACATTGACACTATGTTCAAACGGTTCAGCATGAAAAATTCCAAGAAAGGCTATCTCCCGATAGGTTCTGGAATTATTCTTTCCAAGAAGAATAGTGCGACAACTCCTGAGGAAAGAGAGTGCATGAGTAGAATACCTTATGCTTCTACAGTAGGCTCTATCATGTATGTTATGACTTGTACTAGACCTGACGTGGCATACTCACTAGGAGTAGTGAGCAGATACCAGTCTGACCCAGGTGAGGCGCATTGGAAGGTGGTTAAGTCCATCCTTAAGTATTTAAGAAATACTAAAGATCAATGGCTGATTTATGGAGAACCTGACTTGAAACTTGTGGGGTACTCTGACTCCAGTTTCCAGTCAGATAGAGATGATAGCAAGAGTGTGTCAGGGTTTGTTTTTATCCTGAATGGAGGAGCGATCTGCTGGAAAAGTTCTAAGCAGGCAACTGTTGCAGACTCGGTATGCGAAGCAGAATATATTGCAGCATCAGATGCGGCAAAGGAAGCTGTATGGTTGTGGAAGTTCCTTGGAGAGCTAGGGGTGGCACCTTCCCTAGATGGTCCTGTTCCGATGTACTGTGACAGCACTGGAGCCATTGCTCAAGCTAAGGAGCCTAAAGCTCATCACTACACCAAATACATTTTGCGGCGCTACCACCTCGTACGAGAGATCATGGAACGAGGTGACATCAATCTTCTGAAGATCGATGGAAAAGAAAATCTGGCCGACCCCTTCACTAAAGCCCTCGGAATAAAAGAGTTCGACTATTGTAAATGGGAAATGGGTATTAGATACTCTTCTGATTGGCTTTAGTATAAGTGGGAGTTGTTGGGAATTGTGTCCCAAAGCCAATCGCCTGGGTTGTAGGCGGTTATGCTATGTATTGTACTCATTTTATGAATTAATAAAATAATATTTTTTGCAGCTAATCATATACTTAATTTCCCTGAAATGAACTCTTTCCATGTGATGAAGTCCTTAGGACTACACTGACTTCGATATAGACAGGATGTATCGAGTGGTCCTTAAACCCGGTTCACAACCAAAGGATATATTGTACTGGACGGCAATATATCAAGTATAGGTTGTTGCAGTTCACATCGTTTGGTTGTCCTCTTAACCAAATAAGTGTGGTGACACTGATGTGATCTGCAAGTGGGATATATGATATCTCATTGAACGTGACTTCGTGCAGCCCCTTTTTGCCAAAGGGAAACTCACGATTGGATATGGGTATATGTGTCCCTCAGACCTGAGGTCATCACAGTAGCTTGCAAGCAACTCCCTGTGCTTTGGTGCCGGACTACCAGATTTTTAATCCGGTGATGGAAGGTTTCTGGGTACAGGCAAGTACTTGTGGAGCAGTGATGGACCAAGATGGAATTGACCTGTCCAAACAGTTTGGATTGAATGTCTCGTAGTATCTCAATTTAGCAAATCCTTGGCCGGGGTAGTCCTAGTGAAGAGTCACTGGGCTTGCGAGGTTGAGACACGTAGTCGACTGACTCAGTCTGGGTTGGCAGCCCAATCTCAGTCGTGATGAGCATTAGAGGTCAAAGGAATGAATTATACGGTAACCATATGCCAGAGGTTCGTTAGTTTGCTCCCGCATCTTCGACCTATCCGGACGCCACGACCCATTGCTAGATGGTTTCCTGTGCTGGTACTAGAATTGTTCTTGTGCTACCATTTAGGTTCGAACCTATAAGATCACACGCCACAGAGGATAACTCTCTGATCCGGATACCGATTACGATTGGGAATCATCTCGATTTTATGGTCACAGTATTTTTGAGCACACATTTCCCTATCTTGCCCTTGTCTGAGTCAACCGGAAATTGTTCCAGGTTGACCAGCACTGCGCTAGGATTTTTCTGAATCATTTTTGAACTGATTCGCTGTTCGTTTCGGCCTCCGATTGGTTGTGAACCAATTTTATTCCTTGAACCAGGTTCAATTGGATTGAACCGTTTGGTTAATAGGATTGAACCAATGGGTTGGTTATTGGCTTGGACCGGTTTAGGATGAACCGGTGTTATTCCTCTCCTCATAACCATTTACACGGTGATTTGCTGGGAGATTTTCAAGCATTGGAAGAAGCCAAAACGACCGAACTGTATCCCCGGCATCTCGTCTTCTCCTCTCCCTCGCCCGTGAGCTGGTTTAATGGCTTTAAACCTGTGTTAATGGCTGTTAAATGGAATTAATGGCAGCCGCTGCCTCTTCCTATCCCCGCCTCTCCACCACCCTCTCCCTTGCTGCCCTATATAAACCCATCCAGCCGTCCCCTATTGTAAGGTTGAAAAATCCCAGCGTATGAGAACCAAGAAAGCAAGGTGTTCTTCTTGAGTGACCCCTGGTTGAGAGCTTAGATAGGCTACGTTTTGGAGGGTGAGAAGGAGATTTTTTCCCATCATTTCAAGTGCTCAAAATCACTTTTCAGCAAAGCTCTATTGCTGAAAAATCCTGTGACCGTGAAGCTCTCTTCCAGTGGCTAGCACCGCGCGTGGAGAAGGATTAGAGAGCCCCGGGCATGTCTCCCCTCTAGAGGGAGTACCACTCTACTCCTAGGAGCAAACCATGCGAGCCGAGATTGCTCCAACTGCTCCGAAACGAAGGCCAAAGCCTGCTGCCCAGTTCTACTGCAGAACCAGGCAGCAGACTTTGGTGATTTATTTAATTTTTTTGGCTTAGATTTGATTGTAGAAATTGGTGCCAAACCGAAGAAGACTTGTCCAAGTTGCTGCTGCTAAAATTTGGGAGCAAACGGAGGTCCGGAAGGTGATGTTCCGATGACATTTTACAAGCCAAAAAGAGAGTCCCAAGGAGGAAGATGACTGGAATAACTTTATTCCAGTTATTCCAATCTATTCCAGGTTTATTCCAGAGTTATTCCAGGCAGAATAAAAGGTATGGAAAATTATTTTGTTAATCATGCATGGATAGATTAATTGCTTAATATTTTATAAATATTTTATATATTTTTGCATGCCTAAATGCAACTAGATTTAGATTAATTCCTAGCGGAGCAGATACCCGCTGCGTGAATTTTAAAAATTGTTTTAAAATCAATCTGCTCCCGCAGATGTTTGCATGCCTAGTGTAGGATCTTGTCAAACCACCTGCATCAGTTTTCTTTCAAATATTTCATTACTTTACAGATGACTTTTCAAGGTTTGGTTATGTATTTTTAATGAGATATAAGTCTGAGTCGTTTGAAATGTTCAAACGATACCGTAATGAAGTAGAAAAGCAAACTGAAAAAAGTATTAAAACCCTTCGATCTGATCGAGGTGGTAAATACTTATCTGGTGAATTTTTGACATATCTTGAGGAGAATGGAATTCTCTCTCAGTGGACTCCTCCAGGAACACCAAAGTTGAATGGTGTGTCCGAAAGTAGGAATCCAACCTTGTTGGACATGGTTCGATCCATGATGGGCTTTGCAACTCTGCCACTATCCTTTTAGGGATATGCGCTTCAGACAGCCTGTTACTTATTAAATGATGTTCCAAGTAAGTCTGTTGTCTCCCCTCCGTATGAGATGTGGACTGGACGTAAACCCTCAATCTCACACCTTCGGGTCTGGGGTTGTCCGGCTTACGTAAAGTGTTTTAACTCAAACAAACTTGGTCGTTGGTCTGATCGATGTTTATTCATTGGTTATCCTAAGGAAGTCAAAGGGTATTTCTTCTACTTGGAGAATGAACAAAAGGTGTTCGTTGCTCTTAGAACTATCTTTTTGGAAAAGGAGTTCCTTGGAGAAGGAACTATAGCCTCTAAGATTGAACTTGATGAAGTTCAGCCAATAGAAGAACCTGCACACTCTAAGGACATCGTAGAACCGGCTGTGATTGAATTACACCCAGAACCCATTAGGAGATCCGGTAGAATACCGTGTTAGCCGGACAGATACTATGGTTTCTTGGTCCGGGACGGCAATTCCATTGAGCTCGATGAGAACAATGAGGATCCGATCACCTATATGGATGCACTTCAGAGATCAGACTTTGAGGCATGGCTTGGAGCCATGCGATCCAAATGGAGTCCATGGAAATCAATAATGTTTGGACATTGGTTGATCCACTTGAAGGAATAAAACCCATCGGGTGTAAATGGATCTTCAAGAGAAAAAGGGGCGCAGATGGGAAGGTAGAGACCTATAAAGCCCGTCTGGTTGCCAAGGGATATCGTCAGCGATATGGTATTGATTATGACGAGACTTTCTCCCCTATGGCAATGCTCAAGTCCATTCGGATCATGCTTGCTTTGGCAGCATATTTTGATTACGAGATCTGGCAGATGGATGTCCGAACCGCTTTCCTGAATGGGGAGCTGAAAGAGGAGGTGTATATGATACAGCCTGAAGGGTTCACATCCATACATGAATCAAAAGTATGTAAGTTGCAGAGGTCCATCTATGGACTCAAGCAGGCATCTCGAAGTTGGAACTTACGGTTTGATAGGTGTATCAAATCGTATGGCTTCGTTAGGAACGGAGAAGAACCGTGCATCTATAAATGGGTTAATGGTTCTGTGATTGTATTCATAGTACTATATGTTGACGACATTCTCTTAATCGGGAATGATGTCGCAGCATTACAAGGAATAATGGTCTGGTTATCATCTCAGTTCTCCAAGAAGGACTTGGGTGAAGATTCTTACATACTAGGTATGAAGATCTATAGAGATATATCTAAGAAGCTTTTGGGATTGTCCCAGTCTATGTACATTGATACCGTGCTGAAACAGTTCAGCATGAAAAATTCCAAGAAGGGCTATCTCCCGATAGGTTCTGGAATTACTCTTTCCAAGAAGGATTGTGCGACAAATCCTGAGGAAAGAGAGCGCATGAGTAGAGTACCTTATGCTTCTGCAGTATGCTCTATCATGTATGCTATGACTTGTACTAGACCTGACGTGGCATACTCACTAGGAGTAGTGAGCAGATACCAATCTGACCCAGGTGAGGCGCATTGGAAGGTGGTTAAGTCCATCCTTAAGTATTTAAGAAATACTAAAGATCAATGGCTGATTTATGGAGAACCTGACTTGAAACTTGTGGGATACTCTGACTCCAGTTTCCAGTCGGATAGAGATGATAGCAAGAGTGTGTCAGGGTTTGTTTTTATCCTGAATGGAGGAGCGATCTGCTGGAAAAGTTCTAAGCAGGAAACTGTTGCAGACTCGGTATGCGAAGCAGAATATATTGCAGCATCAGATGCGGCAAAGGAAGCTGTGTGGTTGCGGAAGTTCCTTGGAGAGCTAGGGGTGGCACCTTCCCTAGATGGTCCTATTATGGTGTATTGTGACAGCACTGGAGCCATTGCTCAAGCTAAGGAGCCTAAAGCTCATCACCGCACCAAGCACATACTACGGTGATACCACTTCGTACAAGAGATCATGGAACGAGGCGACATCAATCTTCTGAAGATCGATAGAAAGAAAATTGGCCGACCCCTTCACTAAAGCCCTCGGAATAAAAGAGTTCGACTATTGTAAATAGGAAATGGGTATTAGATCTCTTTTGATTGGCTTTAGTACAAGTGGGAGTTGTTGGGAATTGTGTCCCAAAGTCAATCGCCTGGGTTGTAGGCGGTTGAGCTAGTATTGTACTCTTTCTTTGAATTAATAAAATATATTTTTGGCAGCTCATCACATTTTATATTTCCCTGAAATGAACTCTTTCCATGTAATGAAGTCCTTAGGACTACACTGACTTCGATACAGAGAGGATGTATCGAGTAGTCCGTAAACCCTGTTCACAACCAAAGGATATATTATACTGGACGGCAATATATCAAGTATAGGTTATTGTAGTTCACATCGTTTGGTTGTCCTCTTGACCAATAAGTGTGGTGACACCGATGTGATCTGCAAGTGGGATATGTGATATCTTATTGAACGTGACTACGTGCAACCCCTTTCTGCCAAAGGGATACTCACGATTGGATATGGATATATGTGTCCCTCTGACCTGAGGTCATCACGGTAGCTTGTAAGCAACTCCCTGTGCTTTGGTGCCGGACTACCCGGATTTTTAATCCGGTGATGGAAGATTTCTGGGTACAGGCAAGTACTTGTGGAGCAGTGATGGACCAAGATGGAATTGACTTGTCCAAACAGTTTGGATTGAATGTCTCGCAGTATCTCAATTTAGCAAATCCTCGGCCGGGGTAGTCCTAGTGAAGAGTCACTGGGCTTGTGAGGTTGAGACACGTAGTGGACTGACTCTGTTTGGGTTGGCAGCCCAATCTCAGTCGTCCTGAGCATTAGAGGTCAAAGGGATGAATTATACGGTAACCATATGCCAGAGGTTCAATAGTTTGCTCCCGCATCTTCTACCTATCTGGATGCCAGGATCCATTGCTAGATGGTTTCCTGTGCTGGTACTAGAATTGTTCTAGTGCTACCGTTTAGGTTCGAACCTATGAGGTCACTCGCCACAAAGGATTACTCTCTGATCCGGATACCGATTACGATTAGGAATCGTCTCGATTTTATGGTCACGGTATTTATTTTTGAACACTCTTTTTCCCATCCTGCCCTTGTCTATGTCAACCGAAAATTGTTTCGGGCTGCCCAGGACTGCGCCAGGATTTTTCTGAATCAGTTTTGAACTGATTCAGAGTTCGTTTCGGCCTCCAATTGGTTATGAACCAATTGAACCAATTTTTTGGGCTTGAACCAATTCAATTGGATTGAACCAAATAGCTAATTGAACCAATGGGATTGAACCAGTTTTGAACCGGTGGTCAATTTTTCTCCCAGCCGTTTTACACAGTAAAACACTGGCTGAACTCCCAAGCGTCCAAAGAAAGGCCAAACGACCGAAGAGAACCCGCTGGGCATCGTCTCTTCCTCTCCTCCACCGGATGAATTTAACTTGTTTATGGCTGGTTAAATGGGATTTTGCCAATTGCTATCGCTTGATCTCCTGAACTCCCTGCCCTTTCCTCTCCCTGCTACCTATTTAAACCCAGCAAGTGCCCTGTTTTCATAATGGCTATTTTCCTAGTTCTTTTACCGTGAGAAGAGAAAGAACACCCAAGGTGTTCTTCCATTTGAGAGGCTGAGGGCTTGATCCTTTTCATTGCTCTTGGGGTTGGGTTTTGGTGGCTATGAGGGAGAGAAACCAAGCTCCTTTTCATTGTCCTAGTGCTCAAAGCAGCACTGCAGCAAAGGAGTATTGCCGCAGTCCACTATGACCGTGTATCATCTTCCAGCGGCTAGCACCGCGTGTGGAGAGGAATCAGAGAGCCCCCAGCGAGTCTCCCCTCTAGAGGGAGTATACTTCTACTCCTGGGAGCAAGCCACGCGAGCCAGATCACCTGCAGCTGCTCCTAACGCAAAGCTGAAGTCTCTGTCCTGTTCTGCTGCAGAAAATCTGGCAGCAGACTTTGGCAGATTTTTACATTTTTTTGGCTAACATTTTCTTGCAGCTTTCAAT
This sequence comes from Areca catechu, assembly GCA_021397845.1. Taxonomy (NCBI): domain Eukaryota; kingdom Viridiplantae; phylum Streptophyta; class Magnoliopsida; order Arecales; family Arecaceae; genus Areca; species Areca catechu. Next base: position 77,032,949 of record CM038042.1, on the reverse strand, counting down.
TGGAGATCGAAGTAGACTCGATCACCTTGCCGCTGCTAAATTTGGAAGCAAACAGAGGTCCGGAAGGTGGTGTTCGACGCCGTTTTTCAAGCTAAAAATAGAGTTTGTTTTTAGCCCAAGGTAGAAGAAGGCTGGAATAGTTTTATTCCAGCTATTCAAGCCTATTCCAGCTTTATCCCAGAGTTATTCCAGCTAAAATAAGGTATGAAAAAATTATTTTTTAATCATGCATGAATAGAATTTTTTAATTCAAATATTTTGCAAATATTTTATATCATCATACATGCCTATTTGCAACTAGGATTAGATTAGTTTCTGGGCAGAGCAGATTTCTGCTGCGCGGATTTTTAAAAATATTTTTAAAATCCATTCTGCTCCCGTAGCTGTTTGCATTCCTAGTGTAGGATCATGTCAAACCACCTGCATCGTTCTCTTTCAGGCATTAGTTCTACCTTTAATATCGCATACTTGGTTGAGTATAGGGAACCGGCAGTGATACCCAGTGAGGCCTTTGGACCTACTCCTTCCATTGTGAGTGATTCTAACCCAGAGTGTCCACTAATTATTTGGCCTAAGAAAGGAGAACAGATCGAGTATATCCTAGACGATCAAGCCATCATGACCCAGGGCTGTGGCTATCAACACTACCTGGACCGATGGCAAGGCCGGCCAAGGTCGGACGATTCATGGATTTCTCAAGAGGACTTGCAGTGCCTTGACCCAGACCTTCTCGAGAGATATGTGAGCCAGTGTGATCCTTACTCTACAAGATCAAGTTCCTCCCATCCCGAGAGAATTGGTGGAGATACCAGAGGCTTCAAAATAAGACAGAGGCTTCTAAACCCTTTGTGGATTACTTAATAGTATTTGAATCCAATTTGTAATAAGGACTTAGCCAATTTGAGTTATCATTTTCATTATTTGAGTCCTGTACCAGTCAGCTCATAATGAGCTAGTCATATTATGAATCTTGTAATCATCAATTTGAATCTAAGATGACCCAAGCTTGTGAAGGACAACACCTAGTGCACCACCTCGGTAGCTGCATGGAGTCCTAGTCACACCCTAGATGGCGATGCCCTAGGACTACTTGGAGGAACTTGAAGTCAGCCCATGCTTGAGGAGTTGATGTCCACACGCCAGCACATCCCTTCCATGCCCCAACCACAAGAAGTCAACACGTCTACGGATATACTTCAAACCCCATATTCATGGATGCCTTCTTAGGAATGTTATGGACCACATCCAGCCCAAGAAGGAAAGTCAAAACAAATAAACATGAATCCCATGATTCATGCCAGCTTGCTTAGGAAGAAGTGGTCCACCCCAATCCAAGAGAAGTAAGAAGTTGGCGCCCCTTGGTCCCCCCCATTGGCTGCCCACTACCTACCTTATTTGGAGGGATTTTATATGGCATGAGCGTGTTTTCTTCCATTTTTTCAGCCCCATACTTTAGGAAGAAAGTGGGCACCCCTTATTTTCTTTGTTTTCTTTTGTTTAGGCCCTAATCTCATGACTCTATATAAGGGACCCCTTGTATGAAAATTTGATAACTTTTGAATGAATATTATTGAGTTTTTTCATTTGTTGTGTGCTTTTGCTATGTGCTAAGGGGATTCTGTGTGAGCCCCTCCTTCCTCCTTGTCTCTTGCACCTAGTCTCCAGCTGCCATCAAACCTTAGAAGCATCTTCTCCAAGCCTTGGCCACCCAACATCAATCATACTTTTCCCTTGCTATTTTTTCTATTATTTTTTCATCCCTTCTTCAGTTTCTAACCCATGATAGGTTGTTTGCAGGTCCCTCAAAGTCTACGAATCCAACGACTCCAGCCGGGCAGTGATCGGATCATCGAGTTGAAAGCCAAGAATCTGTGGCTCTCCGGCTTCATCATCTAGGCCACATCCGTGAGCGAGAGCGATCCCTTTGTCTACGATCTTCATCGAGAGCATTAAACATTGTCAACACCCCCTTTGCTTGCCAGTAGCATTATTGAAGGGGAACTAGCCCAACCGAGACTTCTCAACCTCGGCAGTCCTCTTTCTTATTGCTTTTTAGGTTCTACTTTGCATGCTATAGTTTCTTACTTGCATAGAATTCTCTACTTAGGTTCTTGGTCTGTTCTTCGGGAAATAAATACATCGCTTAATCTTTAAAAATTATAAAACTAATTATGCATGCATTTTAGTTCCGCATCATCCTCTGTCCATGTCACCTGGAGGACCTACGAGCAACCAAGTGAAGGGGTTAAAACACATCAAGAAGAGGGTATAAGAAAGTAAAAAGTGATGGGAAAAAAGAGTTGAGGTTGGAGGTCGAGGAGGGCTCTTCTCATTGGGCATCCAGGTGGATCTTCCTGGGGGCATCCAAGCTTGAAGATGGATTGGTGGCTTACGAAGGAAGAAGGTAACTCAGGGCCTCTCACCCTTCGATGTCCCGAAGGACAAAGGCGCTCTCTCACAGAGTTCCTAGTCTAAGAAGACAAGGGCTAAAGGAAGAAGAACTTCTCAAAATTTTCATTCATCAAAATTATTTTTACAAGAGGAGTAAGGCCCTTTGTATAAGCTTTTAAGTCCCATTCAAAATTCAAATGAAAAATGAGGTTACACATCTTCAACAAGGGGTGCCTATAATCTAATTTTTGAGCTCTTGAAATCCTCCTTTGGCCGGCCTTGATTTGGTGGAAAGTTTGATTCGAGGAGGGAAGAGAGGAGGTTTGTCCCCATTCAAATTTTGAACTCCTTTCATGAGCCTTTGGCCGACCATGAGCTTGATCTTGGTAGCTTGATTTGGGGAGTGTTGTGTGGACTTGTCTTCAAGAATCAAGGGATGCTCTTTTGACCTTCTTTGGCTGCCCATGGTTCTTTGGAAAAAGGCTTGATAGGGGGAGTGGGATGGGGATGTTGTCTTCAAGAATCAAGGGATCCTCCTTTGACCTTCCTTGGCCGCCCATGCTTTTTTGGAAAAGGGCTTTATGTGGAGAGTGGGGTGGGGATGTTGTTGGCTTGGATCAAGGAGAGGCTTGATGGGGCATCCACATGGCATTGACTTTGAAGCTTCCATCTTCTCTTGGCCATCCAAGTGGCTTGGTGATATGGCACTTCATCATGCCAAGTGGTACTGATGAGGTGGCACTCCATGAGCTGAAGTGGCGCTCTTACTTGGTGGGGAGAGAGGGCTTGACCTATCCATAATTGGGCTTGACTTGAATGCCCACTTATGGACCCAACTTCAAACAAGCTTGAGCCCAACTTCAAGTTGACTTGAGCTTATGAACCAGTTCAGCTAATTACAAGATCCATTGACCAAATTGGCCAAGATACATGACTAAAACAGAGAATTAAAACCAAGTACATGACTCAAAAGTAAATTGCTCAGGCTTGAAGCCTTATTACAGGACCCAACAAATTAAAATCCTACTCAAAGATCCATAGAGGATTGAGGAGCCTCTATCTAATCCTGGTGCCCACACCAATCAGTACTTTGAATGGTATGAGATATTGAAAGAGAGTAAGCTTAAATTCACCAAACTTAGATTAGTCTGCCAGGCGAGATTACATTGGGGAAATGTTGAATGCATATGTCGTCAGAGAGGAGATATACCCATAGCTACATGGAGAGCCATGAAGATTAAACTTATGAAAAAGTACCTCCCCATGTCCTATCAACAAAAACTTTTTGATCAATGGCAAAGGTTGAGTTAGGGCACTAGAACTATATCTGAATACATTGCCAAATTTAATGAGTACATTATGAGATGTAGCATAGATGAGTTTGAGGTCATGACCCTATCTAGATTTCAAGCTAGCCTACGTGAAGAAATCCAAAGGAAATTGTTTCTAAGAGAAGTCCATGACCTAGAACAAGCATATCAAATTTCTAGGGACTTTGAGAGACTTCAAAGGGACCCATGATCCGTCGACCTAAACCCATTAGGATTAGTGCCCATGGTCATATGCCAAGTTCTAGCCAAGTCCCTTCCAACCGACCCACTCCTACTACCCCATTAGGTTGCAAGGATGATAGGGGTAAGGGCCCTGAAGTTTAAAGAAGCAATAATCCTGATATTCATTGCTTAGGTGTCACAAAGTTGGTCACTATACTAGTCAGTGTCCTACTAGAGCCCTACACATAGGAGAATTAGAGAAAGAAGCTCCTGACCCATTGAAGAATTCGATGAAGAAGTGTATGAAGCAGGATCAAACTTAGTAGACGAGTATGAGGGAGATGAGGAAACTATATATCCACCTAAGTTACTAGGAGTCGATAGATGTATTCTGACTCAAACTAAGGAACATGAAGATTGGCGTAGGACCACCATCCTACAAACTTTTGTCAAATTAGGGGAGAAGATTTACAAAATTATCATAGATAGTGGGAGTTGTGTTAATGCCATTTCTACTAATGCTGTCAAAAATTTAGGTTTGCCTTCTGTTCTCCATCCCAACCCCTATAAGGTATCTTGGATTGATTCAACCTCCATTCCCATAAAATTAAGATGCCAAGTTACGGTCCAAATCCAATCTTATCAAGAGAAAGTTTGGTGTGATGTTCTTCCTATGGGGGTTAGCAGTATTATTCTAGGCCGACCTTGGTTGTATGATCATGATGCTATCCTGTACGATCATTCCAACCCTATTCTTCAACCACCATGGAAAGAAAATTGTCATAAACTCTTCACCACCTAAGGACAACACAAAAGAGGGTCTAGCAATTTGAAGGGAAAGAAACGAGCATTATACTTGATCAAAGCTAAGGATTTAGAATACAAGCTTAACGAGGGTTCACCCATTTGGATATTGTCTACTAAGGAAATCCAGGATCAACCCAAAGGGAATAACCCCATGTTAGATTCATGAGCTATTTTTGGAAGACCCTATGGCACATGTTAGGAACCAAGCTCAAATTTTCTACCACCTACCACCCACAAACCGATGGCCAGACTAAAGTTGTGAATAAGAACCTTGGAAACCTATTAAGGTATCTTATAGGCAAAAATGTTGGAAATTGGTCCTATTGTTATCACATGCTGAATCTGCCTATAATAGCTCAGTCAATAAGTCCACTGGAAAGAGCCCATTTGAAATTATCCATGGTTAAAAGCTTAGGAGACCCATAGATCTTATTCCTTTACCTATGCATGCAGAGTTTCTGAGTCAGTTGAGTCATATGCACAGCATGTTAGAGATCTACATAAGGAAATCTGCAAGAAAATTAATTTGAGCAATGAAGCTTATAGACATATGGCTAATTCCCATAAGCGAGTCAAAGAGTTCATTGAGGGAGACTACACGATGATTAGGATTAGACCTGAACGATTCCCTCCCAGAACCATAAAAAATTACATGCTCGTGGAGCTAGTCCTTTCAAAGTATTAAAGAAAATTGGACCTAATGCCTATGTGCTTAAGTTACCACCCGAATTTGGCATTAGCTCAACTTTCAATATTTCAAATCTAGTTGAGTATAAGGAACCAGCAGTGATACCTAGTGAGCCTTTCAAGCCTGACCCTTTCTTAAGAGCGAATCTTTACTTGAGTGTCCACTAGTCACTTTACCAAAATGGCAAGAATGGATTGAACATATTCTGGATGACCAGGCTGTTACTACCAGGAATAAAGGCTATCAGTGTTATTTGGTTTGTTGGCAAGGTTGACCCAAATCTGATGACTCGTGGATCACTCGAGAGGATCTGCAATGCATTGATCTAGACTTATGGAGTAATATCAAAGTCAAGCTAACCCATACTTGACAAAGTCGAGCTCCTCCCATCCCGGAAGAATTGCTACGGGCACCAGGATATGAAAGAGGCTACATTCGATTTAGACCAATTCGAGCTCATTATGGATTGCAGATAATTAAACTTTTAGGTCCTATCATTTAATTTTTTCCTTAACTTCATGTCATGTACTTAGATATTTGAGTCAATTTGTTCTTTTTTCAGTTTATGTCTTGAAATTTATTTATTAGAGTCAAGTTTAACTCAAGAAGATAACCAACATAGACTCAAATCAAGACCAAGAAGCATGACCACTAGATAGAGGATGCCACTGTTGGGAATTATGTCCCAAAGCCAATTGTCTAAGCTGTAGATGGTTGTGCTATCTTGTAACTGTAAATGATTTTTGAATGAATAAAAGTTAATCTTTTCTTATTGGCTATTCATCATATTTATATTTTCCTGAAATGAACTTTTGTATGATGGAGTCCTTAGAACTACATTGTTTGATATAGAGAGAATATATCAAGTAGTTCTTAAACTATTATACAACCAAATGATACATTATTATAGGATGACGATGTATCAAGTATAGGTTATTGTATGTCACATTTGTTGGCTGTACTATTAACCAAGGAGTGTGGAGACACTGGTGTGACATGCAAGTGAAATGTATGACATTTCACCGAACATGACCATCTGTGGAGCTCCATTCTGCCAAAGGGTTGCTTGCGAAGGGATATAGATATATATATCTCTCAGACTTGAGGTCACCATGGCAGCTTGCAAGCAACTCACTGTACTTTGGTAACGGACTACCTGGATTTCTAATCCAGTGATGAAAGGTTTCTGGGTGCAGTCAAGTACTTATGGAGTGATGGTGGATCAAGATGGAATTGACCTCTCCAAAGAGTTTGGAGTGAATGACTCACTATGTCTCAATTTAGCAAAACCTTGGCCAGGGTAGTTCTTGTGAGGAGTCATAGAACTTGTGAGGTTGAGACATGATCTGAATAAACCAAATTAGGGTTGGTAGTCGAACCCTAGGTCATCCTGAGCATTATGAGGTCAAAGGAATGAATTATACGGTAACCATATGCTAGAGATTCTTATGAGGTGCTCTGTATCTTCGACCTATCCGGACATCGGGTATCATTGCTAGATGAGGACTTTGACTAGTATTAAAAATGTTCCAGTGCTACCGGCTTAGTATTCGAACCTATGGGGTCACACACCATAGAGCATTTCTATCTTAAGGCTAATCAACAATTGAGAATCATTTATCGTCACTGAAAGTCAATATGATTGACTTTGTTCCAAGTGTCGACACTTGAGATTTTGCAGGTGTCGACACTTGGTGATGTGTCGACACTTGGCAAGTTTCGTGAGTTGACACTTCTTGTGACGAGCAGATTTCTAGAAAAAATTTTGGAAGGATTTTGGGCAACTTTTGACCTGATTTGAATTTCAAATTCAAACCAGTTTTGGCTCCAAAATTATTTGGTATGATAGTCATACTTACCTTCTTGGGTTGGACCCATTTGGTATGGCCTTGATCTTCTCCCCCATTCTCTCCCCTCATCTCTCCTCCTTCCTCTTTCTCCCTCTTATGGCTGCACCTATAAATGTAGTTCATTCTATAGGATGTAGAGGTTACAACAACTAGAGAGACACAACAAGAAAAAAGAGAAAAGATGGAGAAGGGTTGTAAGAGGTCTAGGGATTGGGTGTGAGAATCCTAGCATTCTAGCTAGGTCTTGGGAAGAGAGTTCTCTTAGAAAAGGGTTCTAGCTCTCCTCCTAGTCTTCCCGAAAGAAGAAGATCGCCCCAAGGATCCCGAAGAGCTAGCACTCTGAGGGAGTTGATCAGAGTTGAGCCCAGATATGGATTACCTGTAGAGGCCTGACACGTGTATGGCTCGAGTGCCTTCCTCCTTCTACAGCTTTTCTCTAGTATAAAGGTTTGGTACTTTTATATTTGTATTTCTATCTTGCTTTGATATTGTGATGCATGCTATTATATTATGCTAGATCCTGTTGCAGGCAGATGGTAGATCATTTAGATCTATCTACCGAGCCTTTCGCTGTGCAGGTTTTAAAATTATTTTAAAATACATATTTTTTCTACCCTGCTTTCATGAATACATGTTTGCATTTGGTATGCTTTGTAGATGCACTTCACCTTCAATGGTATCAGAGTAATAGGTTCATATTTGTAGCATAATGTTTCTAGCATGCTAATAACATCACTTCTTAAGTACTTGGATTGAGTGCTTCACCATAGCCGGTCATAGGAGAGAAGTAGGGCTGCAAGAGCCTCTCTTTCCATTCAATGGGATCTCGTATGGCGTATAGGGATGCCGATGTGATTGACTCTTGAAAAGAAAAATAAGTAGCAAGAAAATGTAGATTAAAAATATTTTAATCTAATGAAATGATCATAAAACAACTTTAGATGAGATCTAAGAGTTTTTATTGATTGGTTTTGATTGAATGTTTGGAGAAACATTGAATTTGAAATCACTGTGTTTTCACTATCTCAGGCCATGAGTCGACACTTGGCCTTGTAAGTGTCGACTCATGAGAAAATCCCTAAGATCTAGGTTCTGTTTTTCCCTGTGACAGGCTGAAGTGTCGACACTTGATCAGGAAGTGTCGACACTTGGGCTCATGATCCGACACTTGGCCTTGTAAGTGTCGACTCATGAGCACTTGCCAAAAAACTTGGTTATCTGTTTTCCTCGGTCTTAGGCCAGGGATGAAAATGCAAAAAAATAGTAAATTCAAATTTTAAAATTTTTGTAAAATTATTTTACATCTGTAAATTAAAATTGTTTTAATTTAATTAAGGCTATTGAGCTTAATTGAGAATTAAGAATGACTAAGAACTCTAGAAATATGATTCAAAGATTTTAAGTCATTTCAATAAGCCTTAAGGGTCATGGGTTAGCTTCTATTAGGTCTTTGATTGGGTTAGACTTAAGTTTAGATGCATTGGACAAATTAAAGAACTAATATAATCAAATGTTGAGTTAGGATTTCTTCTCTAGATTTATCTAATAGTTAGATTGATTAGTCCATAATCTAAATGGACATAATTTGTGGCTCAGTGGAAAGCCTGAGTCTTTAGACTAGTCTAATCGAGTCTGATGAATCGATTGGTGTTTAGGTAAGTTTGGCATTGTGATCATGGTTCTTTGGGGCTACCTCTTACTTGGCCAACTCTGTTGGTGTCTAAGGCAAGACAGTTAATGGCGGAACCCAATCCATGATCTCACTTACTTGGCCAATGTGGTCGATCATGATTGATTGGATAGCTCATTGACTCGTGTTAACCCTTGTCACCCAAGGTTAATTAGTCTTGACAAATTTTAGGTGCGCATGGGTCATTTGTATGTCTAACCCTCCTTGTTGACTGATTTGGTCAGTGGGAGGTTGATCCATATCTTCTCATCTCTTCATCTGTCACATTATTTAAAAATAATCTAAATATTAGGTCCTTAAAATGACAAAGTTATAAGGATAACCAAGTCCTAGCCTCCCATTAAGTGAGAAAGAAATGGGTCCAATAGTTGGGTGTTCATCGATAGATCCAAAGATCGGGTGTTCATCAGGCTATTGGAATTGTTGTTCCTAATATGATGGCTCAGTATGACTCTCTTAACGGTGGTCAGGTGGGCCGACCAAAGTTGGACTTGACTATTCGTTAGTTAGAAGCATTGAATTTTGTCATGTTAATGGTGGACCTAGCCAGGACCTTCAATAGGAGGTCTAAAGGTCGATTGAAGTGCTCCTTGGAGAAAAATCCAAATACTAGAGGTTACTTGGAGAAGTAATCGATTAAAGAACCTACCTTTAGACATGAATGGATGGGCCAGCCAAAGTCGAGCTCATGCATTGTCTATTAGACTCTGGTACCCACTAGGGAATTAAAGTAATTTCTCGGATTGGAGGTAGAGGCTACCAATCTGAGCAAAATAGTGGGAGGGACCTTTAGACTAAAGTCCATGTCTTTAGGTTAATAATTCATATACACTAATTAGCTTTGGTTTTCCTTTCAGATGTCTTCCAACCTGTCTCTCCGATCTCTTCTCGACAACGATAAGCTCAATAGATCCAACTTCTATAGCCGGTATCGAAGGCTCAGGATTGTCTTGGAGCATGAACAGATCCTGTATGTGTATCGGATCCGGCACCTGAGATCCCTGCCGCCAATGCTCGGGGTTCGGTTAGAGATACTTATCAGAAGTGGCTCTCTGACAGGACCATTATCCGGTGCATAATGTTGGCTGTGATGAACGATGAGTTCAGTCGCAAGTTCGAGGAAGCCCAGCTAGAAGAAATCCTTAAAAGATTGAAGGAGTCTTTTGGAACACCAGATGATGTTGAGAGGTACAGGATCTCTTGTGCTATCTACAACATGCGGATGCATGATGGGGCCTCGATCACTAATCATGTATTGTACATGATCGAGATGATTGAGCGCCTGGGCAAGCTCGACTGTCCATTGCATGAACTGCTTAGGAAAGATGCGATACTAAATTCCCTCCCTTCTTCCTACCTAGATTTTCTCGATCATTACAAAATGAATAAGCCTGCAGTTAACTATCACTGTCTATTGGGTTGTTGCAGACTTATGAGAAAGACCATCAATTGAATAAAGAGGTGGTGAATTTAGTGCGAGGATCTTCGGGAGGGCGAAGCGTACTTGTGGTATTGTAGGCTAGGTCATATTAACAAGAACAGAATAAACAGGTTGAAAGTGAGGGTCCTCAATTTAGTGAAGATAATTCACTTCCAACCTATGAAAACTGTCTTCTGGAAAAATGACTAAGTCACCTTTTACTGGAAAAGGTGAACGAGCCAAGGAAATTCTGAGTCTGGTACATACTGATGTGCCAGGGGTGGGTACAGTTATTTCATTACATTTACAAATGACTTTTCGAGGTATGGTTATGTCTTCTTGGTGAGACATAAATTTGAGTTGTTTAAAATGTTCAAACGATATCATAGTGAAGTAGAAAAATAAACTGGAAAGTGTATCAAAACCCTTCTATCTGATCAAGGCGACGAATACCTTTCGGGCGAGTTTCTGACATATCTCGAGGAGAATGGGATTCTCTCTCAATGGACACCTCTAGGGATACCTCAATTAAATGGAGTGTCAGAGAGGAGGAATCGAACCCTGTTAGACATGATTCGGCCCATGATGGGCTTTGCTTCTTTGCCAGTATCCTTTTGGGGATATGTTCTAGAATCAGCTTGTTACCTTTTAAATAGGGCTCCAAGTAAGTCCGTTAGTAAAACACCATTTGAGATATGGATTTGACGTAAGCCGATACTATCACACCTTCGGGTTTGGGCATGCCCGGCTTATGTAAAATATTTGGAAATGGACAAACTTGGACCTAGGTCTGACCGGTGCCTATTTGTTGGGTATCCAAAAGAATCTAAGGGGTATTAATTCTACTTAGCTGAAGAAAAAAAGTTGTTCGTCGGTCTTAGGGCTATCTTTTTGGTAAAGGAGTTCCTTAGTGAAGGGACTGTAGCCGCTAAGATTGAACTTAGCAAAGTTCAACAAGTAGAATAACCAACATACTTAAGGGACTACATAGAACCGGTTGTGATTAGATCACACCCAGAGCCCACTCAAGAAGCATTAAGGAGATCCGGTAGAGTACCGAGCTGACCAGATAGATACTATGATTTCTTGGTTCGGGACGGTGATCCCATTGAACTTGATGAGAATAATGAGGATCCGATCACCTATATGGATGTGATGCAGAGGTCTGACTCTGAAAAATGGCTAGGAGCCATGAAATCTGAAATGGAGTCCATGGAGATCAACAATGTATGGACATTGGTTGATGCACCTGAAGGGATAAAACCCATTGGGTGCAAATGGATTTTCAAAAGGAAAAAGGGCGCAGACGGGTAGGTGGAGACCTATAAAGCCCATCTGGTTGCCAAGGGGTATCATCATCATATATTGACTATGATGAGACGTTCTCTCCTATGGCAATACTCAAATCCATTTGGATTATGCTTGCTTTAGCAGCACACTTTGACTATGAAATCTGGCAAATGGATGTCTGAATAGCTTTCCTGAATGGTGAGCTGGAAGAGGAGGTGTATATGATACAACCTGAAGGGTTCATATCCATAGACGAGTCAAAGGTGTGCGGCTTCAAAAGTCCATCTATGGATTGAAGCAAGCATCAAGGAGTTGGAACATGCGATTTGATAAGTGTATCAAGTCGTATGGCTTCGTTAGGAACGGAGAAGAAACTTGCATTATAAATGGGCTATGGTTCTGTGATTGTATCCTTGTATTGTATATGGATGACATTCTTTTAATTGGGACTGACAACCCAGCACTACAAGGAATAAAGGTCTGGTTATCATCTAATTCTTTATGAAGGACTTGGGTGAAGCCTCTTACATACTAGGTATGAAGATCTATAGAGATAAATCTAAGAGGCTTTTGGGACTGTCCCAGTCTATGTACATCGACACCGTGCTGAAATGGTTCAGCAAGAAAAATTCCAAGAAGGGCTATCTTTTGATAGGCATTGGAATTATTTTCTCCAAAAGGAATTATGCGACAACTCTTAAAGAGAGAGAGTGTATGAGTAGAATCCCATATGCTTTGGCAATGAGTTCTATCATGTATGCCATGACATGTCCTAGACCAGACATGGCATACTCACTAGGCGTACCAGTCTGACCCAGGTGAAGCTCATTGAAAAGTGGTAAAGACCATCCTTAAGTATTTACGAAATACTAAGGATCAATGGCTAATTTATGGAGAATCTGAATTCAAACTTGTGGGGTATACTGATTCCAGTTTCTAGTCAAATAAGGATGATAGCAAGAGTGTGTCAGTATTTATTTTTATCCTAAACAAAGGAGCTGTCTACTGAAAAAGTTTCAAGCAGCCTACTATGGCGGACTCAGTATGCGAAGCAAAGTACATTGTAGCATATGATGCAGTGAAGGAAGTTGTATGGTTACAAAAGTTCCTTGGCGAGCTAGGAGTGGCACCTTCCCTGGATGGTCCTGTTCTAGTGTACTATGACAACACTGGAGCCATTGCTCAAGCCAAGAGCCAAAGTCTCATCACCGCACAAAGCATATTCTATGGTGCTATCACCTTGTACGAGAGATCATGGAACGAGGTGACATTGACCTTCTGAAAATCAATGAAAAGGAAAACCTGATTGACCCCTTCACTAAAGCCATCGAAGTTCAAGAGTTCGACTATTATAAACAAAAAATGGGAATAATATTCTGTACCGATTGGCTTTAGTCCAAGTGGGAGTTGTTAGGAATTATGTCCCAAAGCCAATCATCTAGGTTGTAGACGGTTGTGCTATCTCGTAACTGTATATGATTTTTGAATGAATAAAAGTTATTCTTTTTTTATTGGCTGTTCATCATATTTACATTTTCCTGAATTGAACTGTTATACGATGGAGTCCTTAGAACTACATTATTTGATATAGAGAGAATATATCAAGTAGTTCTTAAACTATTTCACAAAGAAATGATACATTGTTATAGGACGACAATGTATCAAGTGTAGGTTGTTATATGTACATTTGTTGGTTGTCCTCTTAACCAAGGAGTGTGGAGACACTGGTGTGACATGCAAGTGAAATGTATGACATTTCACTGAACGTGACCATCTGCAAAGATCTCTTCTACCAAGGGTTGCTCGTGAAGGGATATGGATATTTGTGTCCTCAGACCTGAGGTCATCATGGCAGCTTGCAAGCAACTCATTGTACTTTGTGTCGAACTACCTGGATTTCTAATCTAATGATGGAAGGTTTCTAGGTGAAGTCAAGTACTTGTGGAGCGATGGTGGATCAAAAAGGAATTGAGCTCTCCAAATAGTTTAGAGTGAATGACTCACTATGTCTCAATTTAGCAAAACCTTGGCCAGAGTAGTTCTTGTGAGGAGTCACAGAACTTGTGAGGTTGAGACATGATATGGATAAACCAAATTAGGGTTGGCAGTTGAACCCTAGGTTATCCTAAGCATTATGAGGTTAAAGGGATGAATTATGTAGTAACTATATGCCAAAGGTTCTTGTGAGGTGCTTTGCATCTTCGACCTATCCGGACGTCGGGTATCATTGCTAGATAAGGACTTTGACTGGTACTGAAAATGTTCCAGTGCTATCGGCTTAGTGTTCGAACCTATGGGATCACATACCATAGAAGATTTCTATTTGATCTTAAGGCTAATCAATGATTCAAAATTGTTTGCCGTCATTGTAAGTCAATATGATTGACTTTGTTCCAGGTGTCAACACTTGAAATTTTGCAGGTGTCGACACTTGGTGAAGTATCGACACTTAGCAATTTTCGTGAGTCGCACTTCCTGTGATGAGCTGATTTCTGGAAAGAAACTTTGGGAGTATTTTGGGCAAGTGTTGATCTTATTTGAATTTCGAATTCAAACCAGTTTTAGCTCCAAGGTTATTTGGTATGATAGTCATACTTACCTTCTTGGATTGGACCCATTTGGTATGGCCTTGATCCTCTCCCCCATTCTCTCCCCTCATCTCTCCTCCTTCCTCTTTCTCCCTCTCATGGCTGCACCTATAAATGAAGGTCATTCTATAGGCTGTAGAGGTTAAAACAACTAGAAAGACATAATAAGAGAAAAGAGAGAAGATGGAGAAGGGTTGTGAGAGGTCTAGAGATTGGGTGTGAGAATCCTAGCATTCTAGCTAGGTCCTGAGAAGAGAGTTCTCTTAGAAAAGGGTTCCAGCTCTCCTCTTAGTCTTCCTGGAAGAAGATCGGCCCAAGGATCCCGAAGAGCTAGCACTCTGAGGGAGTTGATCAAAGTCGAGCCCATGTATGGATTACCTGTAGAGGCCAGACACGTGTGTGGCTCAAGCGCGCTCCTCCTTCATAGCTTTTCTCCAGTATAAAGGTATAGTACTTTTATATTTGTGTTTCTATCTTGCTTTGATATTATGATGCATGCTATTACATTATGCTAGATCCTGTTACGGGCAGATCGGTAGATCATTTAGATATATCTACAGAGCCTTTGGCTGTGCATGTTTTAAAATTGTTTTAAAATGCATATTTTTTCTGCCCTGCTTTCATGAATGCATGTTTGCATATTGGTATGCTTCGTAGATGCACTTCACCTTCAGCCACTTCACTCCATGCAAGAAAAGACTCCAAGAGGAACTATTCCTTGCACCACCTCATCCTCCACATAAGATGGTCCCCACCTTACTCTCCACGTCAACACGGAAGGTCCCCACCCTTGGTGCCTGAAGAATGGAATTCAAAATTCAAATGGGCACCCATTTTCATCTCCATGCCAACATGGAAGGTTTTTCAAATTCAAATAAGGCATCCCACTTATTCCTCCTTGATTAGTGCATGTAATCTCTCTAATTCAAATTTCAAAGAGGCTTGGGTGAATGATAAATACCCCCCTCCTCTTGTAATGGATGTTGAAGAATTAATGAAAAAAATTTCTTTTTATTTCCATTGCTCCAAGCATTGCCACTTCATGAGGGAGAAGGGCATGAGGCCCAATCGAGTTCTCTCGTTCAAGACCTCCACCATCACTCCCTCCTTCTCCTTCCCTTCCCTAATCTCCTTTTCTCTCTCTTTCTTTTCCTATTCTCCTTGGTCTTTGATTAATCTGTCTGTAGGATCCTTGGGTGCCAAAGCCAAAGAAGGGGTCCTCCTTGCCTTGGAACTGTTGACGTGAAGCCAACACATTCAAGGGATTCAGCCTTCTTATCAAGATGCCCAATCTAGGAGTGTTGAGCGATCCAACTATTGAGGGAAGACAGATCATTGTCTAGTAATAAGCCCCTTTCTCTCTCTCAGATTTGAACTCTTGAAAGAGCTTGTCCTAATTTAAATGGTTTCTCAACCATTTGGTCCAATCAATTTATTACTTAGATAGGTCTAATCTATGAGAAAGTGATTAATCTTCTAGTAATTTGCTTCAGTGCTCTTTTTATTATCTTACAGAAGAGTTAAGCCATAGTTTAGAATCATTGCTCATCTTAAATTTCTGCATTTCATTATATTGGTTCGCATCCCTGCACATCCTGCATCATCCTCTCTTGAAGAACTCTTTTTCTTATTCTTCTCCCTCTCTCTCTCTCAAGTCTAAACTAATTACAAGAAAAAAAAAATACAATTTTGCTAGTGGAATTGATCTAGGCTCTCTGGCTTTCTTGCCTAGGGTCCTCCTTTTATAGAGCCAAATCATGTTTTAATCTGATTTGGTGGTAAAATCCTTTTTATATTCTTTTAAGTCACTCAGCCATTGGATTTAAATAATGTCAGATCTATCATTACCATCCCAAACCTGATTAGTTGTGTTGCTGAATTGAAATCCTTCTTTCAGTCAAACACCTTCCCATTATCAATTGTGGTTTGAATTGAAGTTAAACTCTTGGATCATGCAAAGAATCAGTGGTGTAATTCTTTCTTCCATCCATCTTCTTCCTCCTGACTGGTAGCTTCTTTATTATCGGACTATGCCAAGGAATCTTCGCTAGACCTATCACTGCTGGCCAGTGTTAAACTATCACATGTCATTGCTCATCTCTACTTATCAATCTCCTTATGGGCATGCCCGTCATCGCCAAACTAGCCCTGCCATCAACCATCAATGGTTTCTATAGGTGGCTACCAGATGGAGGAAGATGTGGCAGTCATCATGGTGTTGACCATGGTGTTGGGCAGATAGTAGAGGCAAGAAGCAGGTGGGCAGAGCAGGGAGAAGTGACTACTACTCTGGCTAATGATGGACATTAAACAGAGTATGGATGAGTGTTGACAGCTTCTTTGATCTTGGGTGGATAGATGGTGGTGGAAGGTAGCAATGATAATGGATGGCCAGGAACAAAAAAAAAGAGGATTTTGATAGTTGATCGAAGGGAGAAGATTATGGTCGGTGGTGGTTTCTCCACCGTGATGGTGCTCGATGGCTTTTTCAGCATGTCTCTAGTAGTGGGTGGCGATGGAAGGTGACCGGCGAGCTAACACCAATGAAAGGGATGGCGGAGATGTCTTATGGTGGCCGAATGAAAGAGAAAACATAAAAGTAGTGACTAGGTGGCTTCTCGATGATGAGGGGCGGTCTCCAGTGGTGTTGATGGTGGCAGGAGGCAACGAAAGGCAGCTCTGGTGGCCGACGGCTTGAAATGAGACATGTGGCCCATAGGTAGAGGTCGTGGACCAGAACCATGGCTGCCATGGACCAGCCAGCCTCCTTGTGAACCAGCCAACCAGTCCATGGTGGACCGACTGCTTCAAAAACATGTAATTCATTATGAACTTCAAAATTGAATTTTGGACATGTCAAACTCTGATTTGAGTGCCATCTACGCCGTTAGACTCCAAAATCAAGTTTTTTCAATCCATGTACTCTTTTTTTATAAAACATTAATAAATTATCAATCTTAATAAATATAAATTAATTGATATTTATTTTAATGGTTAAATTGGGATATTTAGTAGTCTTATCAATAGCCCTCACCTATGGTAAGCGAGAAACCCTAACAGGGTTTCTTTAGTAGGGTTAAGATTTCAATTCCTCATAAATATCTTGTATTACACAACAAACATTCATGAGTTCAAGGATAGGAAATTCCCTTTTCCAATTGCAACCCATGCAACTCTCAACATGATAGCTGCCTCTAAGACACTTATAGCAAACTATAATATCTTATTTAGTCAGATCCTTCATTTTCATATAGTCATGTTTGAATAATGTTGTCCTTGTATTATATAACAAGGCAACACCATCAATATGCTATAAAGCAATAGATGTATTAAGACAAATTTTATATCAAATCCTAGAGTAGGTCTTGTGTTATATAATAGATCTACTATAGTTTTTGACATAAATCTGGCTTAGCATGAAGGAAAGCATTTGGTAGTATTTTAATTAATTAGTATTTCCAATTCAATGTCTAAATTAATCGAATTGGCAAGGTAAGTAGGAAAAGGTGGGAGGCCCCCCGCACTTACCTTAGACCACAAAAATTGGCCAGGTAAGCAACGAATCTAATTAAAAACCATATTCTCTTTACCTTCTCAGAACCACTTTCCTAGACAACAATTGATTAATCAAATCCTAAATGAATTTCATTAAGATTATAACACTATGACTAAATATAATTTTAAAGAGTGCTTTATGGTCTCATGCACATCCTAATACTAAAATTATCTAATAGCATACAACACCATAACATAATATGTGCCAAGTGTGTCATCATTCTAGGATAACCCTACCACATATTAGATATCCATCGCTATATTAGGATAACCTTATTTAGAATGATGACTAAATAATCTAAACATTTCTCTATATCGATTAGGGTTTAAGTGAAACACCTAATCAATGGCATCATCAACCAACATATGCTACAACTATCATGCCAGATATAATTGGATAGCATATAATTATTCAAATATTTAATTGACTATTAGTTGAGCGAATCAAGGTGGCTTTGATACCACTACTTCTTTATGGTTGCATAGCAAGAGACATGATTTCAAAAATTGATCCTTGAATCTTATTCAACCAAAACTCTAGACACAGGATCCTTGATTATATCAACCAAAAAAGCAATACATTAGGATATAAAAGAATACCTATAATGCTTATATCCTTAATCTACTAAGCATACAAGTGTATGTCCTCTAGAGATTATATACAAAGGGAATGAATCTAGGAATCACTCCAATTTCTTGCTTAACTAGATTCTTTTCCTGGCAACCTTTCTTCCTTTAGTAGCCTTTCCTCTCTTCTAGGATCATTTTCTTTCTGAAGAGCACTTCAAAATCTCTTCAAAATCTCCTTATTATCATATTATCCTTTCTAATTCTTATACTAAGCCCTTATCTTAAATTGGTGAACTTGTCTTAAAATAAGAGACTTGTCCTAACAAGGAAAGGAAGCGAGTTGTTAGGACAAACTTGGATGCATTTGCTTCACTCATCGAAGCCTTTAAATAGTTAGAGAGGTGGCATCAAAAGAATCATTTTCTCAGCTCTTAATCTAATATTCAATATATCAAATAAGACCCTTCAAGCAGAAGGAGTCTCTAGGTAGAAAGATGCTATGTGGAACCATAAACATATGGTATTTCACAACATATTTGCATCTAGAGTTGTTTATCGCAACTTTTCAGAAAACCAATATTTTTCCAATCCTTCCACATGGCTTAGGATCAGGTAAAAATAGCCAATAGGCATATAATCAAGAAAGGCTTATTTAGAAAAGATAATTAACAATCAGAGGGACTCTTGTCCATTCCATGTGCCATATAAACCAAGCATCATAACCTTTCATGCACTCATATGGAGTTTATGCCTAAAGATTATCCATTTGAGTGGTCAAAGCAATCCTAATGGGTGTGGAGGAGAGAGGATAGGGGCTAAGCTTTTTTAGCAAAAGGTAATTTAATTGTAGAAGGACTCTTGATCCTTATACATCCCTTAAAGTATGTGCATGCCAATATTCGTACCAAGAGTCCCAAGCCCTTGGGACTCTTGATTCTTGGCATGGATAAGCGCTATAAATTTCAAATAAAATTTAATTTAGCTACTTTACTTAAGGCTCAACCTAATTTAAATCTCACTCAAATGGTTAGCCTAAATAGCAAGCATTTAAATCCAATCCAATTAGGTTAGGAGTTAGGCTAGCCAATCATATGCTAGTTATCAATAGCTAGCCAATTAGGATCCTAGGATCTTAATAAAAATATAATTAACTTCTTTGACCAATTTCTTAGCATGTGTGACCCCTTGGGCTCCACATCTAGCTAGCAATATATCTAGGTCAGTCAATTTAGTTCAATTAGAAATCAACTAATTAAATTAGTCAAATAAAGCTAACCCTAGTTATTAATTTGAACCATCTTTCAAATTGACTCATGAATTCAATCAATTTAATTCATGAAATCCTACAAGACATGATTGATGGCTACCTAGAAGATGAAAATTTTGATTGAAATTATCAAATACCCTTCATCTCCCTTTATCCCAAATAAGAATGGATTTAGAAACTCATCAAATCCTAATACTTTATTTATTTAATCTCAATCTAATAATGAAACTTGATCTATGAAGCTTAGAAATCATTTTTAATTTTATCTTGCTTTGATCAAAGACTTTCTGAGTCATCATTTGATTAGATTACATGGGATAAATACTCCTCTTACTAGGAGTGATCAATTTCTTATTGACCTACTCACAACCTTCATACACAATTATCCATATCGATGAACACCCAATATATGACTTAGTCATAAATTGATGGGGAACTAATATGCATGCAATTTTTTTGTATGTTTTACTTAAGTTAGGTGATTAATCCCAAATTTCAGATCAAAATTATTTGTAGGGAATTTTGTATGAATTTTTGAAGATCAGCATGCAGATTAGGACCTAGAAAAGTAGCAAAGAAGGACCGCCGGGGCTGAGAAGCCTCGGTTAGGGCAAGTTCTCCTACAATAAATACTGGAGGTAGAGGTAGTGTACTGACAATATTTGTAAAGATCACAGCAAAGGGTCTCTCGTTCCTCGACGGATGCGGCCTGGAAAACCGAGCCAAAGACCCCCGCGGACCCGGCTTTTGCTCGATGATCCGATTGAGGCTTGGCTGGAGTCGTTGGATTCGTAGGAACTCAGGACCTGCAAACGACCTGTCAGGGGTTAGAAAGCTCACAAAAGAACAAGAAAACAAAGTAAAAACAGCAAGGAAGGCTTCTTTTGGAGTGGGCGTCCAGGGATCTGGAGGGTTTGTTGGCAGCAGGAAGATGATTGCAAACACCGGGAGAAGAAACTCTCACAAACCCCTTTATGCACACAGCAGGGTATCACACCACTCAATAGAAGAACTCAAGGTTTTCATTCATCAAAAATTTTCCTCATACAAGAGGCTAGGGTCCCTTAAATAGACCCTTAACCTTGGGCTCCAAGTAAGGTACATAAGTCTTTACATAAGAATCCTTTTCCCTCTCAAACCCTAGCTAGAAAATAAGGAAATATTAGGTAAAAAATCCCTAAAATTTTCTTGACTTGGTCAAGACTCCAAGACGCCTAGGGGGGCGTGTTGGGCTTCTAGGGCAGCAAAAGGCCGGCCCAAAGGAGCCCGGGTGCATGGGTTTGGGCCTCTGGAAGCTGGGGTGGCCTGGTAGCAGGTAGAGGAATATTCCCTGGTATCTTGCTTCTTAGGGCTTGGGCTTGGCACCTGGGCTTGATTTCATTGGGCTAGGACAGATGGACCTCTGGAATCATGGATGCCCTCTATTTATGAATATACTTTGCATCTGGAAGGGAATCTGGGCATCTGGAGGGCATCTGAAGGAATCAGGGTTCTGATTTTTCTCCTGGGGTCTTCAAATCTTCAAGCTGGGTGGACTTGGGCTAAACTTCATGTCTTCAATCTGGCTGGACTTGGTCTTCACTTGTATAATATAGTCTTGAGTCTTCAGTATGCTTGGACAGGACTCAAAAAATAAAATTAGTCAACATGAGCTAACTAGCATTGGACTGAACTAGCTCAACATGAGCTGACTAGTACAGAAGTGAAATAACAACTAAAAATACTCAAATAACAACTAAAATGGACTCAGATGAGCTAGCCTTATTACAGATGGACTCATAAATTATTGATCATACAGAGGTTGAGCAGCCTCTGCCGTACTGGTCTTGGTGGCCTCTCCCAGCCAATTCTCTCCCGGGGTGGGAGGAACTCGACCCTGTCGAGTGAAGATCAGCTGGCTCACATATCTCTCGAGAAGGTCTGGTTGAGGCATTGCAAGTCCTCTCGAGAAATCTATGAATCGTCCGACTCTGGCTGGCCTTGCCATCGGATCAGGAAGCATTGATAGTCACGGCCCCGGGTCGTGATGGCTTGATCGTCCAGGATACGCTCGATCCGTTCTCCTCTCTCAGCCAATTTGTTAGTGGACACTCTGGGTTAGGGTCACTCACAATGAAAAGGAATAGGTCCAAAGGCCTACTATGTATCACTGCCGGTTCCCTATACTCAACCAGGTCTGTAATATTGAAGGTAGAACTAATGCCAAATCCGAAGGCAAGTCTAACACCTAGGCATTTGATCCAATCCTTCTCTATCACTTTAAAAGGTCCGCTCGCGAGCATGAAGCTTCTTTTAGGCCTAAGCCTAACCATAGATAGAATCCACTACATCAAATTCTTTGACCCTTCTTCGGGAATTAGCCAGTTATTTTAAGATTAGTGCGGTGGTGAACATGCTAGGCACATGCAGACAAATGATGCAAAGGACTCATATGACACCTAACAGACTCGACTATGCATTCCTATCGAAGAGGAAGTTTTATTGAACTCTTTGGATCTAAACCTAATAGATTATAGGTTCTCTAGGTTTGATCCTAGCTTGACATGCACACATGAAAATTTACAGTGAACTCCTAGCAAATTCCAAAGAGTATGCCAGAAGTAAGATGCAAACTAACATGCGTGATGAATGCATGCAGTATGCTAATCTCAGCTAAATGCTATCTAATGATCCTAGAAATGCTGGAGGTGTCAGGAAAGGGCAGAAAATAGGAAGTGGGTTCAGAATTAGTTTGGTAAGGTAGAGAAAAAGGTTCATGGTTAGTTGGATAAAATAGGATAAAAGACGGGGTGTCAGGAACTAATCCTATACTAAGAGTTAACCTTATGAGGTTGAGCTATATCTACAGGATTTGCATAATGGAAGGATGGGTCACTAATTTCGGGGAAGAGGTCCTTAATGGGAACTATAGGAGGGACTCATCTTGAAGGTATTGATTCAAAGAGATCAGGTCCTTAATAAATTCTTCTGGTTCTTGTATTTTTGGACTAGACTCTATTATTTGGCTCTCCTCTATGGTTTCCTCAGGTAAGGCTCTAGCAGCAGTACCTAGGTTCTCTTCCTCTATTTGTTCTTCCATTATAGCTTTAGGTTGGATGTGGTCAAGGTCAACTAGCTCTGGGTTGGAATCTACCTGGGTATCTACTGGGTCAGCTAATTCTAGGTCTACTAAAGGGTCTCCTCTTCTCCCTCATACTCATCCACTAGGCTCACATCAGCTTCATACACTTCCACGTTAATGTAAGCCTTGCGAATCTCAGGAATGGTTGGAGAAGGTCGCTAGCAGGAAATTGGTTAGGTTCTGGTCTCTGATTATGGGTACCACTCCTAGTAGGTTCAGGTTGTATAAGAGATAGTGGCTCACTATGGGGTTCATATTTAGGGATACTCATCCTATAGGGTTCAAGTTGACTAGGGGAAGCATGACTAGTACTAGGCTGATACTTAGGGGTTATGGGTTCTCTAAGCTCATAGGACAGGGTGCAGATCTATGGGTCATGGGATTATAGGATCTGGGGTCATAGGATTTTGGGTCAGCTCTGATCAGGTTCTAAGGTTGGATCAGGTATGGGGTCCTCCTAAGGTTGGGCTCTCTATATGGGCAGGATATTGGGTCCTCCTAGGATTGGACTCCTATATGGGTCAGAATACTTGGGTTCTCCTAGGGTTGGACTCCCTATATGGGTCAGAATATTGGGTTCTCCTAGGGTTTGACTCCCTATATGGGTCAGATATTGGGTGTTGGGTCTACTAGGCTCATAGGGTATGGGTGTATAGGATCTATGATCATGGGATCTAGGTCATAGGATCTAGGTTCATAGTTATGGATTCATAAGTTCTAGGGTTCATAGGATTTAGAGTCATAAGATCTATAGGTGGGGGTATACTAGCTTATAGGGAGAGGGTAAATAGGATCTATCTTCTTGTCTATAAAATCCTGATTGGGTCTTCTAGGACTAACCTTAGGGATTGGGTCAGGATGATGGGCTCTCCTAGGTTCAGCCTCAAGGTATGGATCAGGGTTTGGGGTCCTCCTAGGTTGAGGATTGTAGTACGGGTCAGGATAAGGGGCTCTCCTAGGTTCGACCTCATGGTATAGATCAGGGTTTGGGTCCTCCTAGGTTGAGGGGAGTCAGGATCTGGCTCAGACTGTGACCCATGGGTTTTTCTTGGGGTCCCTACCCGGACTTTAACTGATCAAACCTATTGGCACGATAGTCAATTCTATCA
Organism: Areca catechu; assembly: GCA_021397845.1. NCBI lineage: Eukaryota > Viridiplantae > Streptophyta > Magnoliopsida > Arecales > Arecaceae > Areca > Areca catechu. The sequence goes on along the minus strand of CM038042.1, from coordinate 77,009,110 downwards.
TTGGTTTGAATACGAGACTGAGTTAACTGGGTCATCTGGATAGTATCTGGGCAATTTGATCAGCTAGGGCTTTTATTTGGGCTTGTAAATTTTCCATGGGTTCAGACATTTATGAAGGAGGTGGGTGATAGAAACTCCTGATCTAGTGCTCATGCAAGACTCGATCAGACCGACTATAGCTGACTAAACCTAAAGTCCAAACTAGATGCTCAATCAGGGTGGCAAACTAGCCTATAGTAACCATGTACTCAGCCAGGCAGGTGAAGGGGAGTGTTAGGTCCCTGATTGCCAATCCTAGACACCAATCAGAGATTGGCCAGGTAGGCGACCAGCCAACAAGCCCTTCGGGATTGAATCCCTAAACCACCGTTCTAGACACTAAGCACAAGGCACACACAGGTTAACTTGACACAGTGATCTAACACTAGCCCGGACCCGACCAGTGGTGTCCCTAGCCCACTAGGGCAAATTAAGTCTAATTAATTTAGGTTAAGGCTGGGACTGAATGCAAGGGATGTGGTTTTGGGCTAAGGAGAGGTGATCAAATCCTCCCCCCATCTGATATAGCAAGAGTGCCCTTAAAAGTAAATTATGCAAGATGAGCAGGCAGATGAGGATGCAAATTAGGGTTTTAGATATTTATTTTTTTTTTATATATTTTTGGAAAATATATATATATATATATATTTTTTTTTTTGGTATTTTTTTAAATAGAAGAAAACTTGCAAATCATGACCTAATATACTGGAAATATATAAAATTAAGAAATTGCAAAAACTCCTAAACAAACCCTAAAACTTCCAAACATGTCTTGCTAAAAAAAAACAGAGCCGAAAATTTGCAGCCCTATTTCGGCTTTCAGAAAATTCCATGGCCATAATAAAATCTGAAAAAGTTTAAAATTACTGTGAATTATGATAAATCCAGGAAAATAAATTTTAGAATTTTTGGAGTTTTTAACAGGGAGAAATAATTAAAATAACAGAGTATATACGGACTGAAAATTACAGAAAACAAGCCCTAATCTAAGCTCTGATACCAAATGATGGGGAACTAATATGCATGCAATTTTTTTGTATGTTTTACATGTTAAGTTAGGTGATTACTTCCCAAATTTCAGATCAAAATTATTTGTAGGGAATTTTGTATGAATTTCTGAAGATCAGCATGCAGATTAGGAAAGAAAAGTAGCAAAGAAGGACCGCCGGGGCTGAGAAGCCTCGGTTAGGGCAAGTTCTCCTACAATAAACTACTGGAGGTAGAGGGGTGTACCTGACAACATTTGTAAAGATCACAGCAAAGGGGTCTCTCGTTCCTCGATGGATGCGCCCTGGAAAACCGAGCCAAAGACCCGCGGATACCCGGCTTTTTGCTCGATGATCCGATTGAGGCTGGCTGGAGTCGTTGGATTCGTAGGAACTCAGGGACCTGCAAACGACCTGTCAGGGTTAGAAGCTCACAAGGAACAAGAAAACAAAGTAAAAACAGCAAGGGAACTTCTTTTTGGAGTGGGCGTCCAGGGATCTGGAGGGTTTGTTGGCAGCAGGAAGATGATTGCAAACACCGGGAAGAGAGAACTCTCACAAACCCCTTTATGCACACAGCAGGGTATCACACCACTCAATAGAAGAACTCAGGTTTTCATTCATCAAAAATTTCCCTCATACAAGAGGCTAGGGGTCCCTTAAATAGACCCTTAACCTGGGCTCCAAGTAAGGTACATAAGTCTTTACATAAGAATCCTTTCCCTCTCAAACCCTAGCTAGAAATAAGGAAATTAGGTAGAAAAAATCCCTAAAATTTCTTGACTTGGTCAAGACTCCAAGGACGCCTAGGGGGCGTGTTGGGCTTCTAGGAGCAGCAAAAAGGCCGGCCCAAAGGGGCCCGGTGCATGGGTTTGGGCCTCTGGAAGCTGGGGTGGCCTGGTAGCCAGTAGCAGGAATATTCCCTGGTATCTTGCTTCTTAGGGGCTTGGGCTTGGCACCTGGGCTTGATTTCATTGGGCTAGGATGCAGATGGACCTCTGGAATCATGGTGCCCTTATTTATGAATATACTTGGCATCTGGAAGGGAATCTGGGCATCTGGAGGGCATCTGCAAGGAATCAGGGTTTCTGATTTTTCTCCTGGGGTCTTCAAATCTTCAAGCTGGTTGGACTTGGGCTAAACTTCCATGTCTTCAATCTGGCTGGACTTGGTCTTCACTGTTATAATATAATCTTGAGTCTTCAGTATGCTTGGACAGGACTCAAAAAAATAAAATTAGCTCAACATGAGCTAACTAGCATTGGACTGAACTAGCTCAACATGAGCTGACTAGTACAGAAGTGAAATAACAACTAAAATACTCAAATAACAACTAAAATGGACGCAGATGAGCTAAGCCCTTATTACAGATGGACTCATAAATTATTGATCAATTACAGAGGGTTGAGAAGCCTCTGCCTTATTCTGGTGCTTTGGTGTCCGCACCATAAATGAGTATGAATCAAAACATGAATTTATGTGTACAGATTCTATGATGATCTCAGGTCTAAGGATCACTTATACAACTCCAACTAAGAGAATCATCTTTTGATAAGTAGACTTTCAAAAGATGCTCTCATGATAGATCAATTCAATAAACTCATTTCCTGATAACACCACATCCTGGTATTAGTGTCCTACATAAATGGTCATGAAACCACCACTCTCTCTGTCAACATACATAGAATGTGCCAGTCTTTCTGGAAATATCGATCTCTGACTTGATAATCCTTCAACTAGAATATTCTAAATTAGGATTTATATGAACTTGGTTTCATTGTTATGAACTTCATCATAACCCTAAATCTATTACCCGAATCTATGGATTCATCAAATATTAAAACAAAAAAGATATAAGACAGTATATGATAAATCAAAATACCTTTTTATTAAATAATATTACATATGAGTTAGAGGAATTAAAAAAAAAGTCCTGTTGCATAAAAAATATGATGGCTTTCAGGGTACTATTCTTTAATCTTCCAATTGCACTAGCCATTCATCATTGGATTTAATTGCTATACAATCTAAATGGCAATCAAAACTATTATTGAGAATGATCATTATATTAAAAACATATTAATTTAATAATTAATTTATCTTTATGTAGTTATAAGTTAATATTTATTATTATTTTATAAAAGAATCATGCTAACATGAAGAGCTTGATTTTTGGAATCCAATGACATAAACGGTACTCAAAATCGAACTTGAAATAAGCTTGGAATCAAATTTTAAAGGATAATAGAATTTGTATGAATTTTGGAGCAACCGATCCACCATAGACTGGCTGTTGGTTTATGAAATGGCCATCGGTTCATGGGCAGCCATGGCCACGGTCCACCAAAACGAGCCATCGACCATCGATGAGTTTTAGCCATGGGAATGCCAGACAATGCCATACGTCACATCCGAGCCATTGACACCTTCCTTGCCGATCGAAGAAGCCTCTCATTGCTAATTTTTTTGCTTCTTTGCTCTCTCCTATAGATCTAAGATCACCACAGCACCGTTCAATCTTCTTGAGCCATCATTGTCTTCCTCCATCTCGAGCACCATGTCCCGCACTGTCTCGACACTGTCAGAGCTGCCCCACCTCCTCCATAGCCCCTCCTCTAAGATCTGGTCACCTTTTCAGTCCATCTTCATCCTCATACCTAAGACATCACATGCCACCCAAATCACCATCTCCTCCTCCCTTACCAACCAAAAGATCCATCGAGATATCACCGTCGGTTTGCCTCCCATGTTGCCAGTCTAAGGGGCATCACCGATCATCATCCCCGACCACCATTCAAGATCCCTGCTAGCCATCACCTGTGTCTTCTATGACTGCCATCACCACCATGCCATGCCCGCTTCACTGTCCTCCAACCCATGTGTAGGTCGCCACTCCACCCTATCCCAAGATCCTAAGCCACTACCATCACACCATCTTCTTCATCACCGGCCATGTTGTTGACTCCGTTATTAATTTTGAAAATAAGCAAAATGGTTAAGTATAAATTGAGTACTAATGATTTCCTTGAAGTGTATTTTTATAGAAAAAGGTGCTAACAAATTTAAAGAAGTTTATTTGATTGAAGAAGCCAAGCTTAGATGAAAAGATCTGCTCAAAGAGGACTTGGATAGTCAAAGTTTGCTTGAATGGACATTTGAGTGAAGCATAAATTTGATTTAGCACAAGTTCAGACTTTTTGTGAAGATTTCAGTGAGGTGTTGACTCAAAGTGTCAACATATGACACCAAATGTCAACACATGGAAGAGAAGTGTCAACTTAAGCCAGTATGCAAAGAATGTTTTAGATGGCACGACTGAAGTGTCAACACATGGACCTGAAGTGTCGACACATGGATCAGCTCTTCGCTTAAGATTTTCAAGCAATAGAACTTGATGAAAATGAAGAACTACAGAAGTGTCGATACATGGAAGCAAAGTGTCGACTCAAAGTGTCGACTCACCTGAAGAAGTGTCGACACATCTGAGATTTCCAGAGAACCAGATTGAAGATTTTTGAACTGGGTGTCGACTCCAGAAGTTCAAGTGTCGACCTAAAGTATCGACTCACAACCTGAAGTGTCGATACATGGAATTCTGGGAATAGTAACTGCTAGTTTTTCAAATACAAAACTTGACCCTTTTGCCCTCCAACAGCTAGATTTTCCAGTCTAATGTCTAGAAAATGGATGCGGCCTTCGAAAGGTATATATATACTCCAAATCAAATCAAAAGCAACATTATTCATGAGAATGAAATAGAAGCATTCAAAAGAAAATAAAAGAGGGCATTCACTCCTATTCATTGAAGATTCAACCACTCTCAAGCAAAAGCAAGCCTCCAAGCCTTCAAGAGCATTAAAAATCAACCATTCTTGAGCATTCAAGAGGCTTCAACAAGTTCAAAAGCACCACAATATCAAGCTTCAAAGAGATACCCGCTTTTTATTAGAAAGCTTTTATTCTCATTATTTCAAAAACTTATTTGTTGTAAGGATTCTTAGTTAGCCTATTGTAAAACCAAGGAAGGTTATTAGTGAGCCTTTGAAAACTAATTAGGTTCTTGGTTAGCCCGAAAAATCAAGGGAGGTTGGTGGTGAGCCTTAAAACTATTTAAGTTCTTGGTTAGCCCGTAAAACCAAGTGAGATTTTGACTTGTTGGCCTTGTGAAAACAAGTTGGGTTTTTAATTAGTGAGCTCGAAAAACTAATCAACTGTAATCGATAGAGATTATAGTGAATTTTCAAGAAAATCTTGGGGAGTGGATGTAGGTGCATTGGATAGCACCGAACCACTATATTTCTTTATCTTTATGGTTGATTGTTCTCTCTACTTGCTCTTTCACTTATTGTTCTTTATTTCTACTGCACTTTTATATAAGAGTATTACATTTGAATTCTTATTACCTTATTTAATTATTGAATTGGATTGCATAGTATTGCATTACATCAAGTAAATAATTTTTAGAGACCCAATTCACCCCCTCTCTTGGGTTGCTTACTGGGCAATAAGTGGTATCAGAGCCCTGTTCTCAGTGTAAAGGCTTTCTCGTTTTGAGTAAAGATCTATGGCAGCCCCTATTGGTACTAGCGTAGTTGAGGGTCAAGCGTCAAATAGACCGCCATTTTTCAATGGATCAAATTATACATATTGGAAAACTAGGATGAGAATTTATATGCATTCTATTGATTATAACTTGTGGAGAGTTGTTGATAAGGGTCCTCATATTCTTTCGGTAGTGGTTAATGGTGTTTCCATCTCAAAGCTCGAAAAGGATTGGGATGAAAATGATAATAAGCAATCCGAGATCAATGCTAAGGCAATGAATCTCCTTTATTATGCATTAGATCCTAGTGAATTCAATAGGATATCTACTTGCACTTCTGCAAAAGAAATATGGGACACACTTGAAGTTAGTCATGAGGGTACCGATCAAGTGAAGAATACTAAGGTGAACATGTTAATGCATACTTATGAAATGTTCCGAATGAAACCTAATGAGTTAATAACTGACATGTACACTAGATTTATAAATATTGTAAATCGAATGAGAAGTCTAGGAAAAGTAATGTCTAATACTGATCTTGTGAATAAAATTCTCAGGTCATTTCCAGCATCATGGGATCCGAAGGTGACCGTAATTCAAGAAGCAAAGAACGTTGACAAGCTACTTTTAGAGTAGCTGGTTGGATCGCTCATAACTTATGAGCTAAATTTGAAGCAAAAGTCAATGGACATGGACAAAAAGAAAAAGGATATAGCATTTAAATCAAACATACAAGAAGAATTCTCAATCGATGAGTCTGAAGAAGAAGAAGATGAAGGTGAAGAAGCCCTACTTGCTAGGAAATTTAGAAGATTCATGAATAAGATGAAGTTTCCTTACAAGAAGAAATTTTAGTCAAAAGAAAAAGGAAAAGATAAAGATAAAGAAAAGGAAAAAGAAAAGGAGAAGGAAATACCTACATGCTTCGAGTGCAAGAAGCCGGGTCACTACAAGTTTGATTGCCCTCTCCTAAAAAAGTCAAGGAAGAAGTTTAGAAAGAAAGCAATGATGGCCACCTAAAGTGATAGTGAATACTCCTGTTCTGAAGAAGAGTAGACTGAAGTTGCAAATCTTTATCTTATGGCACATCAAGTGCAAGATGAGATAAATTTAGATACCGAAATAGATTTTATTTTTGATGAACTAAGAAATGCCTTTGATGAACTTATGCATGATTATAAACTGATTTTATATGAAAATAAAAAGTTGAAAAAGTATACAAACAGTTTCTCTCTTGAAAACAATACTTTGTTAAATGAAGTTAGTGATTTGAAAACTAAATTAGATGTTTTAGAAAAGAAAAACAATGCTTTGACAATGGAAAATGAAGTTTTAAAAGATCCAAAATTATTATTTCAAATAGTGATCTTTTAAAGAAAAATAAAGATTTGGAATTGGAAAATGCAAAGTACAAAAATAAACTTGATAAAATTAAGCCATTTGTTGAAAAATTTACCTACTATAGAAAAATTGAACCTACTTTTGAATAGTCAAAGAGCCTTTTTCAATAAAGCAGGATTAGGTTATAGACCACAAAAATAACAAAAGTACTTCAAAAACTTTTTTGTTCCTGCATCTTCTAGCATAACATGTTTTTCTTGTAAAAAGCAAGGCCATAAATCTTTTCAATGCAATTTAAGAAAAATCAATTCTTTTGAAAAAGTGTGGGTTCCAAAAGGAACCATTTTAAGTGCTAATCCTAAAGGACCCAAGTTGGCTTGGGTACCTAAAAACAAAGCTTGATTTTATTGCAGGTGTGTCTTGTAACCAAGGAGAACAAAAGACTTTGGTATCTTGATAGCGGTTGCTCAAGGTACATGACGGAAGATGTGAAGCAATTCACTTCTCTTAAAGTAATGAATAAAGGGAGTGTGACCTTTGGGGATAATGGTAAAGAAAAAATCATTGGTATTGGTTAGGTTCACATAACTCCTTCTAGTTGTATTAGTAATGTACTGTTAGTCGAAGGTTTAAAGCGTAATCTTTTAAGCATGAGTCAATTTTGCGATAAAGATTTTCAAATTATTTTTAAATCATCTTATTGCAGATTGCTAGTCTGGATATAAATGGAGTACAATTCATTGGAAATAGGCATAGTAATATTTATTTGGTAGATTTGGATGATCTATCTTTGTCTAATGGAGAATGCCTTATTGCAATGAATTCTACTAAAGATGAGACTAGTTGGCTTTGGCATAGAAGATTAGGGCATGCTAGTATGTATCTACTTTCAAAACTTTGCAAAAAGAATTTAGTTAGAGATTTACCTAAACTTTGTTTTGAAAAAGATAGAGTTTGTCAAGCATGTCAATTTGGTAAACAAGTTAAAACCTCTTTCAAATCAAAAGGCTTTGTAACTACTAGTAGGCCACTAGAACTACTTCATATGGATCTCTTTGGACCAACTAGAATATCAAATCTAGGAGGCAAGATATATGGATTAGTCATAGTGGATGATTTTTCGAGATTTACATGGGTTTTCTTTCTAGCACAAAATGATGAATCATTTTCTGCATTCATAAAGTTTTATCAAAAAGTTTCGAATAAAAAAGGTGTTTCAGTTGTTTGCACTCGTAGTGATCATGGAACTGAATTTGAAAATCAAGATTTTAAAAACTTTTGTAATGAAAAAGGTATTGAACATAACTTTTCTACACCTACAACATCTTTGCAGAATGGGGAAGTAGAAAGAAAAAATCGCACTTTGAAAGAAATGGCATGCACTATGCTTTGTGAAAATGATTTACCAAGATATTTTTTGGCTGAAGCTATTAATATTGCATGTTACATTTTGATTCGAGTTTTAATCCGCCCTATTTTGAAGAAAACTCCTTACGAACTTTGGAATCAAAGAAAACCAACCTTAAAGTATTTTCAAGTTTTTGGTTGCAAATGTTTTATCTTAAATAATGGAAAAGATAATCTTGGAAATTTTGATGTCAAGTCTGATGAAGGTATCTTTTTAGGATACTCTACATCAAGCAGGGTATACAAAGTTTTCAATAAAAGAACATTGGTTGTAGAGGAGTTAGTGCATGTTGTTTTTGAAGAATCTACTAACAAATCCTCCAGAAAAGATGATACATTTGATGAATGTGCAAGTGCTAACAAGCTTCAAAAGTTGACACTGAATGATCAACCTCCTCAACCAAATGAAGAAGATCAAGACAAAAGTAAGAAAGGTGAAGACACTCCAAAGCACCAAGATCTACCTAAAGAGTGGAGGTATGCTCATGGACATCCTAAGGAATTAATCCTAGGTGATCCATCTAAAAGGATAAAAACTTGAGCCTCAATTAGAAATGAATGTGATTATATAGCTTTTGTATCACAAGTAGAGCCTAAATATTTTGAAGAAGCTGAAAAAGATCCTAACTGGATTAATGCCATGCAAGATGAACTAATTTAGTTCGATAGAAATAATGTTTCGATAATAATAGAAAGACCATCTAATATTTCTATTATTAGCACTAAATGGATATTTAGAGAAAAAATTAGATGAAAATGGAATTATTGTTAGAAATAAAGCTAGGCTAGTTGCTAAAGACTACAACCAGGAGGAAGGGATTGATTTTGATAAAACTTTTGCTCCTGTTGCTAGACTTGAAGTAATTAGACTATTATTAGCATTTGCTTATTTTATGAATTTTAAACTATTTCAATTGGATGTTAAGAGTGTTTTTCTAAATAGTTTTATAACAAAAAAAGTTTTATTGAACAACCACCTGGATTTGAAAATCATGCACATCCTGATCATGTTTTTAAATTGCATAAAGTACTTTATGGATTAAAGCAAGCACCTAGAGCCTGGTATGAAAGACTCAGCAAATTTTTAATTAAAATTGAATTTTCTATAGGCCATGTTAATAAAATATTATTTTTGAAATAGAAAGATAATGATTTATTAGTAGTACAAATATATGTTGATGATATCATATTCGATGCTACTAATGAAATTCTTTATCAAGAGTTTGCAAAGCTAATGCAGGGTGAGTTCGAGATGAGTATGATGGGAGAGCTCAATTTCTTTCTCAGACTCCAAATCAAGCAAACTAAAGATAAAATCTTCATCAACCAAGCTAAGTATACAAGAGAGATTATAAAGAAGTTTGAGATGGAGACTACTAAATCAATAGGTATGCCTATGAGCCCCTCTTATAGACTTTATAAGGATGAGCATGGTAAATTAGTAGATCAAAAGTTATACAGAGGTATGATTGGCTCCTTACTGTACTTAACTGCTAGTAGACCAGATATAATGTTCAGTGTATGATGTGAGCTAGATATCAGTCTAAACCTAAAGAATCACATCTAATGGCTGTTAAGCGCATTATTAGATATCTATCTGATACTATTGATATTGGTTTATGGTATTCTAGAGATTCATCTACTGAATTAATTGGATATTCTGATGTTGATTATATTGGTTATAAATTGGATAGAAAGAGTACTAGTGGTACTTGCCAATTTCTTGGAGTTAACTTAATCTCCTGGTTTAGCAAGAAATAAACTTCAGTTGCACTATCCATGGCTGAGGCTGAGTATATTGCAGCAGGAAGTTGTTGTGCTCAAATCTTGTAGATTAAGTAACAACTTGAAGATTTTGGAATCAAGCTAACTAGTACACCTATAAAATATGATAATACCAGTGCTATCTACTTGACTAAAAATCCTGTTCAACATTCTAGGAGTAAACATATTGAAATTAGACATCATTTTATTATAGATCATGTTGAAAATAATGACATTGTGCTTAAATTTATTAGTACTGAATTATAATTAGTTGATATTTTGACTAAACCTCTTCTGGAAGATCGATTTTGTATAATTAGAAGATAACTCGGGATCATTAATCCTTTTGATTAACTTTTATTTATCTTTGACTCAAATCAATCATATTTGACATCAATCATTATTAATTGTGTTGAATTTCATTGAATTTAAGCATATTTCTAGTGATTTTATTCAAACCTTTCTTTTCTTATTTTTTGGTTTTTAAGTCGATGTGTCGACACATTTGTGAGTCGACACATGAACGGTAGCAGAACGAGAATAAGGGCATTCCGGAAGGTTTTTTCCTTATTTTGTCTTCTCTCTCGAGCCGACACATAATCTAAGGTACTCCTCACTATCCTTCCCTCTATTTCATGCTTTAAACACCCCTGATTCATTATTCGAAGCACTTTCTTATTCGGATTTTGTGACATTCTACCTTCCATTTGTGTTTTGAGCCATAGAAACCCAAGGTTTTCTCTCAAACCTTGTCCAATTTCTTATTCTGAGCAATGGGACCTTGAAAGCAAGTAGTCCGTCACCCTCGTCAGTCCAATCAGGAGGAAGAAAGAAGAACAAAGGCCAAACACGAGGCTAGAGCTTCAGACCCGCCTGCACGACCTCCTTTTGCAGCTTCTAACTAGATGAGTTCGAAGACCATCATCGAGGGATGACGAGTAGACTTCAGTTTTGTCGACCAGCAGCACTTCAGGATCAGACAGTGGATTCGAGAGGCTGGTTTGACATCATTTTGCTTACTGAGCGAGAGATAATACTCAGGGCTTATTCAAGAGTTTTATGGATCACTAGCCTATGGGTCTGATGGTTGGATGGTTCAGGTGAGAGGCTGGGATATCCCAGTTATATCAGAGATACTGAGCAGAGTATGGGACATTCCGATGACTGGATCAGTAGTAGATAGCCTGATTGATCGTGTGAGTGGTCTCCAGTGTATCTTCGAGTCGGACATATTGCCAGAGGGAGCCACCGTACCTACATCTCGATTGTCAGTAGAGATGATATTATTGCACCATATTGTCGCCCAGAACCTTCTGTCGTAGACCGGATGCTCTGATTACATCACTGAGTGGGAGTTGCTAGTGATGGTCTCATTAGTTTAGTGCACACCCATCTGCCTTCCCATACTCATGGTTCACCAGATGATGGAGGTGTCAATGAGTCAGTGACTCTGCCTACCCTATGGAATGGGGCTATACTGTTCAGAGAGTATGGCATCAGCTTTGAGGACGAGCCCTTCCGCATGCTTCATACTGATGTGTATGACATCAGGTCATTACACAGGATGGATTATCATCTATTCTGAGGCCAGTGGAGACGGAGAGTATCTGGTCAGGCCGATGATAGAGCTGATGATGATGATGTTGCAGAGGAGGAGCGCATCCTCTCTAGTGAGGCAGGACCTACCGAGAGTCAGCCTGAGACAATAGCATAGCCAGAGGCTACATCTCAGTCTGAGCCTACTATTTCAGCATAGTCTCAGCCAATTCAGACGGAGACTCCAGCAGTTTCAGATAGTTTATTGGATAGAGTCAAACGTATTGAGATAATCTTTTGATCATTAGATAGCATCTTGACTGCTTCATAGCTGAGACCAGAGAGAGCCACAATGACTGAGTGATGGCATCTCAGCTATACTGACTGCTCTGTCCAGACCTACTGGGAGTGCTCCAGTTGCTGATACAGCTCCACCTGCTCCAGCACCAGTTGTTGACGGTGATGATGATGGAGATGATGAGGAGACTGACTCTAATGGATTCGACTTCCTAGATCTGATTTCAGAGCCAGTGGTAGAGATGATGGTAGACTTGCCCAGGAGTCCTACTTGTGACCCTTCTAGTTCACCTACCCAAACTCCAGTCCTATCTTCTCCTCCTTCCAGATCAGATGATCATGTTTCAATTCCTATTCTTTCATTAGTTATTGATTCTCTTGTTGTTCATTCACCAAATATTGATTCACCCATTATTGATACACCCATGATTGACACTCCTATCATTGATTCGCCGATTACAGACTCACCCATTCATCTTTCAGTTGATACGCCTATTTTTGATACACCATCTGTTAATACTCCTACCAATCATACATCCTCACTTATCCAAGAGCTTGGTTTTTACACACCTGGCTTTCAGTATCTTGATTCTGGTCCATCCTTTAATCGTATGCCACTTCTAGTAGTCACTGAAACTATCGATCTGATCAGTTCTATTCCTGCTGAGGACATTGCTTCCACTTTTGCTCCAGCCATAGGTCGGACCTATGCTCGACACAGGGGACGTGGTCGCCGTACCCCTCCACGATTGACCAGGACCCGACTCCGAGATCTTAGATCGATATGGCCTCGAGCTCGATCTTTTACTGATACAGGACCGATTGAGATCGAATCATCTTCTGATGATGAGGATGAGGATTAAGATATCTATGTATTTTTAGATAGTTTACTTTTATGCATCTTTTGCATGTTTTATTTTATTGCTATACAAATTCTGACTTTAAATGAAATATCATGTTGTACTTCATGTTTGTGACTTCAAATGAATGAAATGGTTTAAATTTCCTTTTAGTACTTCATTGTCTTCATGAGTGAATTGAATGAATGAACTATTCTTATTATTTTTGGATGAGCGATATACCTTGAATGTTCAGCCTATTTTTCTTCCTACCTTTTTAATGATAACAAAAAGGGGGAGTAATAAGATTAAAGTATAAATGTAATGTATAAATATGATGTGCAAGGGGTAATAAGAGTATTATTTGAAAATTTGAAAATTATTTTGAAAACTTGAATTGAAAAGTGTTTACAAATTCCTTAAGTAAGGGGAGCAATACTTTGTTTATTTTGAAAATCTTTTTTGAATTGAATTTCATCTTAAATCCCCTCTTTAAATGTTTGAAAAGATATTTACAAACTCTTTTATAGATCATCAATTTAGGGGGAGCCTTGTTTATTACTGAATTTTCTTGTAGAGTATCACGATACATGTACTTATGTCTTAAATATATCTCAAAGCTCTGATACTCTTAATTATTATAACAAGCTCTGACATTCTTAATCAATATATCACTCTTGTTCTAGTACATCATATCATTATTGCAAATTGCTTTGATACACCTAATGCATTTAGCTCTATGCACCTTGATGAATTCTTTTAAAAGCTTTTTATGCAATTTATACTTAAAGGTTTTGTCATCATCAAAAAGGGGAAGATTGTTGACTCCGTTATTGATTTTGATGATAAGCAAAATGTTAAGTATAAGTTAACTACTAATGATTTTTTTGAAGTGTATTTTTATAGAAAAATGTACTCACAAATTTGAAGAAGTTTGTTTGTTTGGAGAAGCCAAGCTTAGATGAAAAGATCTGCTCAAAGAGAAATTGGATAGTCAAAGTTTGCTCGAATGGGCATTTGAGTGAAGCATAAATTTGATTCAGCACAAGTTCAGACTTTCTGTGAAAATTTTAGTAAGGTGTCGACTCAAAGTATCAACACATAACACCAAGTATTGACACATGGAAGAGAAGTGTCGACTCAAGCCGGTACGCAAAGAATGTTTCAGATAGCATGGCTGAAGTGTCAACACATGGACCTAAAGTGTCGACTCAAAGTGTCGACACATGGATCAGCTAATCGCCTGAGATTTTCAAGCCACAGAACTTGCTGAAAATGAAGAACTGCAGAAGTGTCGACACATGGAAGCAAAGTATCGACTCAAAATGTCGACTCACCTAAGTGTCGACACATCTAAGATTTTTAGAGAACCAGATTGAAGATTTTTGAACTGGGTGTCGACTCAAGAAGTTCAAGTATCGACCTAAAGTGTCAACTCATAGCCTGAAGTGTCGACACATGGAGTTCTGAGAATAGTAACAGCTAGTTTTTCAATTGCAGAACTCGACCCTTTTGCCCTCTAACGGCTAGAGTTTCAAGTCTAACAGCTAGAAAATGGATTTGAGGCCTTGGGAAGGTATATATATACTCCAAATCAAATCAAAAGCAATATTATTCATGAGAATGAAATAGAAGCATTCAAAAGAGAAGAAAAGAGGGCATTCACTCCTATTCATTGAAGATTTAACCACTCTCAAGCAAAAACAAGCCTCCAAGCATTCAAGAGCCTTCAAGAGCATTAAAGATCAACCATTCTTGAGCATTCAAGAGGCTTCAATAAGTTCAAAAGCACCACAACATCGAGCTTCAAAGAGATACCCACTTTTTATTAGAAATCTTTTATTCTCATTACTTCAAAAACTTATTTGTTGTAAGGGTTCTTGGTTAGCCTATTGTAAAACCAAGGGAGGTTATTAGTGATCCTTTGAAAACCAATTAGGTTCTTGGTTAGCCTGGAAAACCAAGGGAGGTTGGTGGTGAGCCTTAAAACCATTTATGTTTTTGGTTAGCCCATAAAACCAAGTGTGGTTTTAACTTGTTGGCCTTGTGAAAACAAGTTGGGTTTTTGATTAGTGAGCTCAGAAAACTAATCAACTGTAATCGGTAGAGATTATAGTAAATTTCCAAGAAGATCTTGGGGAGTGGATGTTGGTGTATTGGATAGCATTGAACCACTATATTTCTTGTTCTTTGTGGTTGATTGTTCTCTCTACTTGCTCTTTCACTTATTACTCTTTATTTTCGCTTTACTTTTATTTAAGAGCATTACATTTGAATTCTTAGTATATTGTTTAATTTTTGAATTGGATTGCATAGTATTGCATTGCATCAAGTAAATAATATTTAGAGATCCAATTCACCCCCCCTCTTGGGTTGCTTACTGGGCAACACATGTCTAAAGCTGTCGAGATCCAATCATTCCTTTGCTCACAGCCACTGTGATCCGATGTCACTCCTCATAGGCTTGTCTCCATCACTATCATGCAAAGCACCACCGGCTTCAGGCTTCATTCTTCCTCTTATTATCAATTCAAGATGCTATCGAGAGTTGGACCAGGATGTCCGAATGGGAAAAGAGATCGAAAGAAGCTAGATCATGATGAGATGGTTGGAAAGGAACAACGGGAATCGTGTGAGCGGGTGTAATGGATAAGAATACGGAGACAAGGTTGTTGGGGTAGATTATGATGGGAAACCACTGCAGTTCCGACATGGGCCTTATGCACTTCTCTCTGCCTTTAAAATAAGTAGTATTCCATTCTTTATCGATGATTATTCAATCATTCCTCAATCCTTTCCATTTTTTGACTTCTCTCCCTTCCACCTTTCCATCCACTTTCATTCCCCCACCCTCTTCTGACTTCCCTTCTAACATCTTTCCACTACTATTTCTTGTTTCCCCAGTCTCCACATCACCCGATAGGAAGTGCATCCATGGAAAGCTAGATCTCTGGTTCCAGGCTTCCACTACATCGCTACTCCAGCTTCCGATCTACTATCAAGTCTTCATGGAAGCATGATATCAAGAAAGAGAAATTTTTATTTCAGAAATTGGTTTTAGTTAATTAGGAGATGTATTTCTTTTATGTTATGAAATTAAAAAAATCTTATTGCTTCATGTTTATTGCTCTTTCACTATGTGTTCAGTGAAGATAATTTTTGACCGATCTATTCCTAAAAGGGATGGGCCATGATCTAGGGATATGGGCCATACTCTCATTAAGATAGATCATATCTTGATTATATTCACTATTAATTCTCATTTTGATCTCTCATCTCATTTCTTAGTTATTAAGTACTTTTTGAAATAACTACAAAAGTCTCTTTGAATTCGATCCTTACTCCTACTACTCTACATAAGAATGATGAAATTAAGGTACTATAATTGGTGCACAGCGATGCACATCAAATTTTTGGCACTATTGCCGGGGACTTTCGGCATGTTATTTTGAAAAGAAAAAAATCAAAAAAAAATTAAAAGTTAATAGTTAATATTTTTCAATCTTGAGTATCCTAACATAAGGTTGCCCTGGCATAACTTTAAGTTATGTTGAATGATTGTCCTAGGATACAAAAAGGTTGAACAAACTTAATTTTTTTAAAAAAATATAAAAATATAAAAAAAAGTTTCAAAGAAAAAAATTTAAAATATTTACATTCTCATAACTTATTAGGAAATTAGATACTTAACCATCAAATTTTTTTAAAGAAAGAAGTAATTAATTTAATTTTTCTTATGTGATAACTCTAAAGTTTGGACATCTTATTTTTTTCATTGCATCTCTCCATAATTGACTTTAAGGGCATAACCCATTAATCAAATAAGGTAGAGAGTTCATCACCCTTTCTTAGCTCACAAATCATCACCTTGCATGTGCATTAACCCAGACCTTAATTATTAAAATTTATTAGACATTGGCTCTAAGAATTTCGAGCTCAATAGGACAAGGAAATCCTAGAGTTGGACCGAGTTTAGATCAGTTAGTTGCTCGGTGTCTAAGATAAGTAATTTAGGAACAAGAGACCAAAGGAAGGTGGTTCTTTAATTGGTTCTGTTTACTTACCTCACTAATTTTTATTGTATTTAAGGCAAGCAACGGGGGGACTCCCACCAACCTTACACTTACCTGGCTGAGTTGGTTAATTGATCTTGGGTTTGGAGTGCTTAAAGGTAACCTTGGAATAGTTAGGAGCTGTCAGACTTAGGTTAACCATAGGATAAAATTGATTTTGATTGCATCACTTGTTTTGAAAAAAAAAGAGTTAATTAAAAACTTTTGCCTAGTCTAGGACTCTCTTAAGAGTCTTTCCTTTAGACCTCCTCTCATTCTTTTATTTTTTTTAAAATTAATTTTAAAAAAACTTATAAAGAAATTGAACTACTTTTGCTTTAGAGTACTACTATAGGGTGTATGCTAGGTCGATGATTATTAGAACCTAAAATCATACCCCTAGATCTAGAAGTAGATAGAAGTTGTAGAGTAAATAGATCACGAACTATGGACCCTAATCAAGAAACTGATCCACCATGTAATTGAAGGAGTACTTCACTCCTTCAAAATATACCTATTCTTCCTATATTCAAATACCTCCAGTACAGGTTGTCCAGTATGAAATCAAGTCTAGTATAATTCAAATGTTACCATCTTTCTATGGACTTGCAAATAAGGATCCTTACAAATACCTAGATGAATTTCTCGAAATATGTTCAACTATCAAGATCCAAAAGTTCTCCGATGATGCCCTTAGGCTTAAGTTGTTCCCTTTTTTCCTAAAAGATAAGGCCAAGTACTGGTTAAATTCCTTAGGCACTATAATAATTTTGACTTGGAACCAACTTCAGAGGGAATTCCTTATGAAATACTTCTTGATAGAAAAAACTAATCAAATTATAGAGGCCATAACCATTTTTTTCCAGTTAGATGGAGAAATGTTTTATGAGACATGGGAGAGATTAAAAGAATTAATTAGAAAATATCCATACCATACTATACCTAAATGGTAATTGATCCAATGCTTTTATAACAGTCTATCAGAAAGGCACCAGCAAATGGTTGATGCCTCATGTGGAGGAACATTTATGCTTAAAAATGAACTTGAGGCATGGTAGCTTTTTGAAACTCTAAGTGAAAATTCCTTGCATCATATGTCCACTACCCGTAGAGATCCTCCCATAGGATCTAAGATAGGTGGAATGTATGAAGTAGGTCATTCTATAGATATCTATAGCAAGGTAGATGAACTATCACAAAAACTTGACCGAATTTTACAAGTTGGAAATGCTTCCTTTTCACCTACTCAAGTTCATGATGTTTGTATTATCTGTTTGAGTCCCAATCATTTGATAGGTGATTGTCCAGCCACATACCAATTTCCTGAGCTTATTCAGGAGCAAGCCCACCAAGCCCAAACTCGAATGGCTCCTAGACCAAGGAATAATCCATATTCGAATACTTACAATCTGGCTGGCAAAATCATCCAAATTTTTCTTGGAAATCCCAACCTATCATCAATCCAACATCAATCAGGCCTAACCATCAGGAACCCAATTTACAAGCATGCTGCATTTCTAATACACGAGTACCCCACAACCTTAATCTCCACCTAATAATCATGATCCTACATTTGAGGAAAAGGTGCTACAAGCACTGAAGGGGCTAGAAATGAATACTCAACTCTTTCACTCTCACGCACATCTATTACCAAGCTAGAGACCTAGATAGGTCAGCTAGCTACAATATTCAGTAGGAGAGAGAAAGGCAAGTTACCTAGCTAGTCCATTAGTAATCCAAAAGAGCAATACATGGTTGAGAGCTCCACTAGTCCTGAGACTTTTCCAAAACATGCTAAATTAATCATAACCCTTAGAGTGGGAAAACCTTAAACTGGCCTTACCAAACTCAAAAACTAGGTTGGCTAAGCTAGAAAAGAAAAATAATGAAGAGGAAAAGGAATCCATTAGCCAAGCACATATACTTAAGGCTACATTCCCTAATGCTTTAGAAACCCCTTTATCTTTGGATAAGAAGGGTTTAAAAATGAACGAGATGCTTTAGCTATTTAAACAAGTTCAAATAAACTTACCTCTTTTTGATGTCTTCAAACAAGTTCTGGCTTATGCTAAGTTTCTTAAGGATCTATGCATACAAAAATAAAAATCTAAGGTACATATACTGAAGAAGATCTAGTTGACTAAGCACGCCAGCTCAGTTTTTTAGCAAATAGCCCCATCCAAACCTAAAGATCCTGGTAACCCAATTATATCCTGTGTCATAGGGGACCTTACAATTAAAAAAACTTTACTAGATTTGGATGCAAGTGTGAACCTTCTTTCAAGTTCAATGTATGACTTATTTGGATTCGGAGAATTGAAGCCTATAATAGTGACTTTATAATTAGCAGATCGATCAATTAAGGTATTCTGTGGAATGTTTGAGAATGTGTTGGTGAAAGTAGATGTATTTTACTTTTTTATTGATTTTCTTGTATTAGATATAGAATCTAGCAGTAATCCTAGCCAAATACCCATCATCCATGGAAGAACCTTCCTAGCAACCGCCAATGCATGTATAAATTGTAGGACGAGGGTTATGGATGTATCTTTTGGAAACAAGAAGATGAGGTTAAATATCTTCAATGCATCCTAAGGACTACCTACATATGATCATAATGAGGTGAACATGCTAGAGAAAGTAATAGATAATAAACACCCTATTTTGCTTGATTCGGACCCTCTACAAGCATGTCTAATATATTTCGGAATAGATGATTTTGATATTGATGAATATACCAAAGAATTAAATGCATTATTAAAGCAACCTAATTTTAGCACCACTCCCTCCTAGACTATAAAGTATGAACAGTTACTAACTCAATCAAGTCATTTAATACTATCCTTAGAAGCACCACCTATGCTAGAGTTGAAGCCGCTTCTTGCAAAGTTAAAATATTCTTTCCTTGGACCCAATGATATATTTTTGGTAATCATTGCATCTACCCTAACCTTTGATCAGGAAGACAAATTGGTGGATATACCTAAAGAACATAAAGAGGCCATTGGATGGACAATAACTGATCTTAAGGGTATTGACCCTTCTATTTACATGCATCATATTCACTGTGAAGCTAAAGCTAAACCACATTGGGACATGCAACAGAGGCTAAATCCAAATATGCAAGAAGTTATGAAAAAAGTAGTAAAATGGCTTGATGCTGGTATTATTTACCCAATTTTGGATAGCCAATGTGATGGGGACATCAGAGGTCCCAGACTTTGACAAAGGAATCTCAATCCTCTATGGTTATCAAATTAGAGTTTAGGGCTTGAGTCCAATTTGTAATTAGGATTTAATTAATTGTAGTGAGTTCATTTGAGTTTTGTGGGTTAGTCCATATGAGTCTTTGTATGGCCCTGAGTCCTGTTTTGGGTCTTTCAATATTTGAGTCTTGTATTTGGATTTTGATCCATACTATTAGGGTTTGAGATCAATTTTTGGGTTATGTCAAGTCAGTTAAGTTAGGTCAAGTTTTGAGTCATGTAAATTTTAAAGTTAAATTATGTAAGTGTGAGTCTAGTCTATTGAGTCGACTCAATTTAGTCCTGTAAAAAGAAGAAGACTCAAATCATTTTGAAGCCTGTAGCATAACACTCCAGTCATCCATCTAGTTGAGCTATTTAGGAGCATGAAGCCATCAAGGGAGACCTAGAGGACATATGATCCAGCCCGCCAGAGAAAAGAACAGCTAAAGAAGCCCTAAAGCCTGCCCAGCATTAAAGTGGGCCTCCCAGGGCCCAAGAGCAACCAAGAAGATACCAACCCTTAGGGTTACCACCCCTTGGTCGGCCACCCTTAGGGTCACCAACCTTTGGCCGACCAAGAGAAGGAGATGGAGAGAGAGAGGCTCAATCAAAAGTGGAGAGAACTTGAGGGAGAGTTTATATAGGATAGGGTTTATGTGAGATTACTTGTATACCCTTTCTTAAGCCCCAAGTTTGTAAGCCTATATAAAGGCCTCCCCTCCTCATGTAATTGGAGATGAATTGATGAATTAAATTGAGTTTTCTCTCTTTACTGTGTGCGAATTATTTTCTCCTTGTTCCTGCGCCCTGCTACGATCCCCAACATTAAAACCCTAGCCGCCCTCCATCCAAGCCTTGGCCGCCTAACACAAAACACTCTTCCCCTTGCTGTTTTTGATTTATTCCTTCATCCCTACACCATTTTCTAACCCACAGATGGTGATTTACAGGTCTCTCAGTTCCCAAGAATCTGAGGATACCTTCTGATCAGCCTTCGGATCACCGAGCAGAAAGCCGCAAATCCGTAGGGTCAAAAGCTAGCTTTTCTAGGCTGCATCCGGGAGCAAGAGTGATCTCTTCATGCATGATCTTCATCAGGTGCTTCAACCATTGCTAGGTACACCCCTTTGACTCCCCAATAGTGGTCTTGCAGAAGAGTAGCCTTACCAGGGTTTTCTTAAACCTTGGTGATCCTTTTTTCTCTAACTTTTAGGGTTTATTTCTACATACATGACTTCTAAAAATCCCTTAGAGTTATTTATTTTGAATTTTGGCTTGAAATTTGGGATCTGAAACCTTAACTGCATGCTTAATCACAAAAAAATAATTTTCATGCATAAATCATCCTGCATCATTTGGTATCAGAGCATAGTTTAGGGCTAAATTCTGCATCCCATAATTCTCATATATGGTCTGTTATTTTTATGTTTTCTGCCTGTATAAAAATCTAAAAACTCTAATTTTTATTTTAATAGATTTATTATAATCAAAAGTATTTTTAAAAATTTTATAATGACTTATTCCAATCTGTGAATTTTTTGCATGCCGGAATACTGCCTGAGAACAAATCTGCTATGTTTTTCAGCAAGACAAATTTTAATATGTTTAGGGTTCTTCTTGCATAATTTTTGCATATTTTGATTTTCTGCATATTTACTGTATATTAGGTACTTTTCTACATATTTTATTTCCTACCAAATATTCAGATAAAAAAAATTCAAAATCAAAAAATACCAAAACTACAAAACCCTAATTTGCATTTCATATGTGTGCCATCATCTACGTAACTTACCTTAAGGGCACTTTTACTATGTCAGATGGGGAGAGGATTTGATAACCTCTCCTTGCCTCAAAACTACAATACTTGCATCTAAACCCAACCCTAGCTAAAATTGATTAGACCTAATTTGCTCTAGAGAGCTAGGGACATCAACAGGTCGAGTTCAACCATCGTGGAAAGACTAGTGCACCCAATTCATCTTCTATTACTGGAAGCTAGTGTCTAGGCTAAAGGTATAGTGTCAAATGACCTAAGTAGATCGTGGTTCTTTAATTGGGTCCTGCATTAAGCAGGG
Organism: Areca catechu; assembly: GCA_021397845.1. Lineage (NCBI taxonomy): Eukaryota > Viridiplantae > Streptophyta > Magnoliopsida > Arecales > Arecaceae > Areca > Areca catechu. The sequence continues at coordinate 76,986,983 of CM038042.1, read as the reverse complement.
AGGCCTCCCACCATTTCACCTCTTACCTGTCCAGTGGAAGGATTAGGAGTTGAGTTGTGTGTAAGTTGAGTCAACCTATTATGTTTGGGCTCTAGGTCTAGGTACCCGTAGTCGATTTGTTTAAGTCTTGCATGTACACTAGATCAGGAGCTTCATATCATCCGCCACCTCCACAACTGGCTGAACCTATAGAATCCTATCTTGATGCTATCCTAAAGACCTTGAGTGACTAGATGGCTCGATTGAACACCCGATTAGACCAAATGGATGACCAGATGACCCAATCGAATGCCCAATTGACTCATAGATTTGACCAAGTAGATGTTCGGCTAGGAACCCTAAAGAAAACCCATAGGACTCAGACTAGATCCAAACATGAGCCACCTTTATCCACACTACCCAGGTCCTATGAACCCAAAACCTATAAACCTAGAACCTATGAACCTAGATCCTATGACCATAGATCCTATGCATCCAGATCCTATGCACCCACACCCTATAAGCCCAGTAGACCCATGACCTATAGATCTGAACCCATGACCTATGAGCAAAATGAACCCATAGGCCATCGACCTAAATCTCATAGGATTAGTACCCCTAGATATGAGCCCAGTACTAGTCCCCTTACCCGTAGTCAACTTGAACCCACTAGGATCAGTGCCCATAGTCAGAATCCAGATACTGGTCAGGTACCCCTTAGTCGACCCACCCCAACTACCCTAATCACTAGCCAGTATTTCCTTAACCAAACCCCTCCTACCAAAACCCCTCCTACCACCCCACTGGTTCACCAGAATGACATTAAAGTGGAAGTGTATGAAACTAATGTGAGCTTTGTGGATGAGTACGAGGGAGAAGAAGAGGAGACATCTTTAGAAGACCTATAGTTAGTTGACCCCGTGGGTACCCAGGTAGAAGCCAATCTAGAGGTAGCTGACCCTGACCACGTCCAAACCGAAACTATCTTGGAAGAACAGTTAGAGAAAGAGGACCATGAGGATCCTAGCCCTACAATTAGAATCATGCCTGAGGAGCCACTAGAGGAAAGCCTAATTATAGAGCCAAGTCCTAAAATTCAAGAGCCTAAGAAATTTATTGAGGACATGATCTCTTTAATTCAGTACCCTCAGGATGAATCCCCTCCTATAGTTTCCATTGAGGACCTCTTCCTAGAAATTATTGACCCATCCTTTCATAGCATGGACCATTTCTTGCCTAGAGACATAATTGAATGTTCATACATTAAGTTCAGTCTCTTTAGTCCAGAACCAGTCCCGGAATCTCCTTCCTATTTCCTACCCATCCCTGAGTCATCTCATGTATCTAGAAACATTAGGTCACATTTTGTTGAGATTATCAGGTTGCATGGATTTTTAGAGCCCATCTTATTTGCTACCTACTTTTGGAAGACTCTTTGGCATCTATTAGGAGTTCCTGGCAAGTTTTTATCTGCATGTCACCTATCAACCATGACTCATGCCCCATGCCCAAGTTGTAGTTAAGACCTAATAAACCTCTTTCGATAGGAATGCATAGTCGAGTCTATTATGTATTAGTATGAGTCCTTTATGTCACCTGTTAGAGTCCGTAAACCTAGTTCAATTGTCCACACCTGCACTGAACACTGCACAGCATATACATTAGGATATTAGCCATAAGAGTAATTTAAGTAATGAAACATCTAACAAACTAGCTAATTCTTGAATAAAAGCCAATGGATTCAATGTAGGAAATTATATCTTGGTTAGGATTAGGCCTAAAAAGAAGTTTCATGCTCGCAGAGCTGGATCCTTAGAAGTGATAGAGAAGGTAAGACCCCATGTGCACGATTTGTCCTTGGACTTTAGCTTTAGCTCTACCTTCAATACCGCAGACCTGGTTGAGTCTAGGGAACCGGTAGTGATTCCTAGTAAGGCCTTTGAACCTACCCCACCCATTGAGAGTGAGTATGACCCTGAGTGTCCACCTATATTTTGGCCTGAGAGAGGAAAATGGATCGAGCATATCTTGGATGATCGAGCTACCTTGACCCGCGATAGCAATTTTCAGTGCCACCTGATCTGTTGACAAGGTATATCAGGATCTGATGCTTCGTGGGTTACTCAAGAGGACTTGTTGCACCTCTACTCAGACCCTCCAGAGAGACACCAGATTCAGTATGACCCTTACTCGATATGGCCGAGTTCCTTCCACCCCGAGAGAATTGATGGGGACATCAGAGGTCCCCGACTTTGGCAGAGGCATCTCAATCCTCTGTGGTTTTCAAATTAGAGTTTAGGATTTGAGTCTAATTTATAATTAGGATTTACTTAATTTGAGTGAGTTCATTTGAGTTTTGTGGGTTAGTCCATATGAGTCTTTGTATGGCCTTGAGTCCTATTTTTGGCCTTTCAATATTTGAGTCCTGTATTTAGATTTTGATCTATACTAATAGGGTTTGAGATCAGTTTTTGGGTTATTCAAGTCAGTTAAGTTAGGTCAAGTTTTGAGTCATGTAAATTTTGAAGTTAAATTATGTAAGTGTAAGTCCAATCTATTGAATCCAATCTAGTCCTGTAAAAAGAAGAAGACTCAAATCATTTTGAAGCCTGTCAGCATAACACTCCAGTCATCCACCCAGTTGAGCCATTTAGGAGCATGAAGCCATCAAGGGAGACTTGAAGGACATGTGATCCAGCCCTCCAGAGAGGAAAACAGCTGAAGAAGCCTTGAAGCCTGCCCAGCATTGAAGTGGGCCTCTTAGGACCCAAGAGCAACCAAGAAGGCACCAACCCTTAGGGCTACCATCCCTTGGTTGGCCACCCTTAGGGTCACCACCCTTTGGCCGACCAAGAGAAGGAGAGGGAGAGAGAGGCTCAGTCAAAAGTGGAGAGAACTTGAGGGAGAGTTTGTATAGGTTAGGTTTTACTATGAGATTACTTGTATACCCTTTCTTAAGCCCCAAGTTTGTAAGCCTATATAAAGACCTCCTCTCCTCATGTAATTGGAGATGAATTGATGAATTAAATTGAGTTTTCTCTCTTTGCTGTGTGTGTACTGTGTACGAGCTGTGTGCAAATTATTTTCTCCTTGTTCCTGTGGCCTGCCTCCATCCCTAACATATAAACCATAGCCGCCCTCCTTCCAAGCCTTGGTCGCCTAACACAAAACACTCTTCCCCTTGCTATTTTTGATTTATTCCTTCATCCCTACACAATTTTCTAACTCACAAATGGTGCTTTGTAGGTCTCTCAGTTCCCGTGAATCTGAGGATACCTTCTGATCAGCCTTCGGTTCACCGAGCAGAAAGCCATGAATCTACAAGATCAGAAGCTTGCTTTTCCAGGCTACATTCGGGAGCGAGTGTGATCTCTTTGTGCACGATCTTCATCAAGCACTTCAACCATTGCTAGGTACACCCCCTTGACTCCCCAGTAGTGGTCTTGCAGAAGAGCAGCCTTACCAGGGTTTTCTTAAACCTTGGCGATCATGTTTTCTCTAACTTTTAGGATTTATTTTTGCATGCACGACTTCTAAAAATTTTCTAGAATTATTTACTTTGAATTTTGGCTTGAAATTTGAGATCTAAAACCTCAACTTCATGCTTAATCACAAAAAATACTTTGCATGCATAAATCATCCCACATCATAATGGGTCGGTCCAATCCAAGTAGTACCTAAAAGGTTAGGTATTATTGTAATAGAAAATGAAAAGGATGAGTCAATTCATACATGTTCAACAAGTTGGAGAGTGTGTGTAGATTATCGAAAATTGAATGCCGTTACTAGAAAAGACCACTTTCCTTTGCCTTTTATTAACCAAATTTTAGAATGGCTAGCAGGATAGAGTTTCTTCTGTTTCTTGGATGGATATTCAGGATATAACCAGGTCCCATTATTTCCTACTGATCACAAAAAGACCACCTTCAATTGCTCTTTCAGAACATGTGCCTTTAGACGCATTCCATTTGGTCTCTGTAATGCACCAACTACCTTTCAACAATGCATGTTGGCCATCTTTTCTGATATGGTTGGTCAATTTCTTGAAGTTTTTATGAATGACTTTGTAGTATTTGGTTATTCATTTGATGATTGCCTCTAGAACTTAACAAAGATATTAAAACGATGTATGGAGACAAATTTAGTTTTAAGTTAGGAGAAGAGCCATTTTATGGTTCATGAGGGAATCATGCTTGGATATATTATTTCCGAGCAAGGGATTGAGGTCGACAAAGCTAAGGTTGAACTAATCTTGAAACTGCCTTCCCCAACCTCGATTAGACAAGTATGATTGTTCCTTGGCTATGCAGATTTTTATAGGTGTTTCATCAAGGATTTTAGTAAAATCTCATAATCCTTGTATAATTTGCTTATCAAGGACAATTCTTTTGATTTTATAAAGAATGTCTAGCTACTTATCGTACTCTTATAGTTGCTTTGACCACTACACCAATTATTAAGCCTCCAAATTGGACCCTTCCTTTTGAAATCATGTGTGATACCTCTGATTATGCTGTAGGGGTAGTTTTAGAATAGAGGCCAATCGAGAATCACATGTAATTCATTATGCTAGCAAAACTCTTGCAGATGCACGGATGAATTATACTACTATCAAAAAGGAGTTAGTGGTTGTATTTGCCTTAGAAAGATTTTGATCATATCTATTAGGGTCTAAGGTCCTAGTTTATTTTGATCATGCAGCATTGAAGCATCTGCTATCTAAAAAAGATGCTAAACCTAGACTGATTAAGTGGATCCTTCTATTACAAGAATTTTATCTAGAGATTTTAGGTAAGAAGGGTTCCGAGATTATGGTAGCAAATCATATTTCTAGGATCTTGGTAGAATACAACAAGAAAATAATCAGAGATAGGTTCCCTGATGAACAACTTTTCTCAATTTCTTTCAGTAGTCTTCCTTGATTTGCCCATATTATTAATTACTTAGCAACAGGACAAATTCCTTCCCACTGGTCTAAACAAGAAAAGGATAGATTTTTCTTGCAGATCAAGTATTATGTTTGGGAGAAACCTGAATTGTTTAAGTACTATTCAGATCAGGTGATTAGACGATGTGTCCTTAAGAGTGAATTCAAAAGCATACTCACTTTTTGTCATTCTCTTGCCTGTGGGGGATACTTTATGGAAGGAAAACTATAGCAAAGGTACTGTAGAGTAGATTTTACTGGCCAACTCTTTTCAAAGATGCACATGAATTTGGCTATAATTGCCTTCGATGTCAATAAACGAGAAATATTTCATGAAAAGATATGATGCCCCTAACCCCTATCTTTGTTGTTGAAATTTTTGATGTATGGGATATTGACTTCATGGGACCATTTTCTCCTTTCTTTGGATTTAAGTACATCTGGTAACAGTTAATCAATTATGTCAAATGGATAGAAGCCATGCCAACTCGAACCAATGACCATAAAGTTATGATCAAATTTATTCAGCATAACATCCTTAATCGGTTTGGGTTCCCAAGGACTATTATTAAAAATGGAGGTGCACATTTCATGAATAGGCACTTTGAAGGATTGATGAAAAATATGAAATTACTCATAAAGTAGCCACACCTTACCACCCCGAGACTAGTGGCCAGGTTGAGGTGTCGAATAGAGAAATTAAGCATATCCTTGAGAAAATGGTAAGACCCGATAGAAAAGATTGGTCAGAATGATTGGATGATGCATTATGGACTTACCGAATTACCTTTAAGACCCCTTTAGGAATGTCTCCTTACTGGTTAATGTTTGGAAAAGCTTGTTATTTACCTATAGAATTGGAACACCATGCATTTTGGGCTATCAAGCAATTTAATTTTGGCATAAAGGATGCAGGTTCCAATAGGAAACTTTAACTGAATGAGTTAGAAGAGCTACATAATGAAACATATTAGAGTTCAAAAGTTTACAAGGCTCGAACTAAGGCATATCATGATAAATTTATTAATAGAAAAATATTTGAGCCTAATCAAAAAGTGTGGTTCTATAATTCGAGGTTACGTCTTTTTCCTGGAAAACTTCACTGATGATGAGATGGACCTTTCATAATGACTCAGGTATTTTCTCATGGAGCCATAGAACTTAAAGATCCCAAATAGAAAAATATTTTTAAGATAAATAGCCAGCATTTGAAACCTTATATAGAAAAAATTAATGATGGAGAAGTTATTGAATCTATTGATCTTGTGAACCCAGCATTGCCATGATAGTCAGCATAGTCTGGCTGTAGACTTTAAACTTAGCGCTCCTGGGAGGCAACCCAGTTTATACTTTTATTTTAAACTTTGTACTTTTCTGATGGGGGACAGATGGGGGTAGGATTGTTGGTGAGCCTAGAAGTCACCTAGATTATGGTACTTTATTTTGGGTTTTTTGTAGGGTGGTGGCGAAGGAAAAATGGAGATGGAGGGTAGGAAAATTGGACACTCTACGGACTTGGGACTTACATTCATGGAGAGACCTCTCACCTTTAGGGCATCTCACCCACCCCACTACATGTAGCCTAGGGTATCCCACCCATCTCACTACATGCGGAGCCTAGGGCATCCCATCCAAATCGCTACCTGGTGCCGTGAAGGAAAATCCCTAAGACCATAGAGGGGACTCGACAGGGAAGGGGATAACTAAGGCCTCACAGCCCTCAATGCTCGAAAGCGAAGGCATAGGGTCTCACACCCCTCGACACCCGAAGGTGAAGGAAGACGGGCCTCTCACCCTCCCCATGCAGGGCGAACGAAGAGAAACACTCTTTTCTAAAAACTCCTCTTTGTTAACCAAACTATTTTTTCTACAAAGGACCAAGGGTGGTATTTATAGATCTTTCTAACCCTCATTTGAATTTGAATACAAGATAAAAAGATAGAGATGATTCAAATTCAAATTCAAATACAAGATAGGATAAGATAAGGCCTATCCATATCTCAATCCTAACCAACCAAATCCTAACTCCAATTTCAAACAATCGATAAATCCCAAACTAATTTATTCGAGATAACCTCCGAGATTTGTGCAGCTCCAGGATTCATGCTTGCTCCGGGATCCATGCCGATGATGTCCCCATCATTTTCTATTTAGAATAACCCAAGAAGACCAATAAAATTAGATTGAGGAGTATGGCGATAAAGGAACAATCAATGCTCAAGTACCCTTCTAGGTGGTATCCTTCCTTGTCATTTAAGATCCTCTTCCATTTGGGACAATGAAAATTAAGTTAGGAGGGTAATTAAATTAATCCTTGAGTAGAAATTTAATTAGTTTTTGTGTACTAAACTTTATCTCAATTTGAAAATAATTAAGCTTGCTAAATGATGAATGATTAATGGTTTAAATAATTTTAGAAATACTGAGGGATGAATTATTGAGGAAGCCCAATAAATGGTAAAGTTTATATCATAAAAACTTTTTGAGTAATTCCAGATCCTTCTACCTACTGATCTTGATAAAGAATCTACCTTATAATGTTATAGGTGGAAATATCAAGGAATCGTAGAAGTCCTCTTTAAAGTTTAATAAATAAGGTTTTTAACATCTCTCACTGAGTAATTAGGCATCTTTGCCTAAGTAAGCATTAATGTTCATATCAAAAGGTAAAAATGTAAAAGAAACCTTTTGTAGAGATAGTCTTAACCATAGCCTTTTTGACTCAAGTCAATAAGCCTGAAGGGTGTTCTACACCTAATGCCCTAAATTCAACTGGTTTGGGAGTCATTGGCCTAAAACTTGCTACAAGGGTCAATTAGAAAGCAAGTTGTTAGGACATTGCACTGACTCAACATTAATTTTAAAAAAATAAGAGAAGAAGAAGATAAAAAAAAAGAGTGGGACTAAATAAACTACACTAAAATCCAAGTAATTTAGAGAATTTAAAGAGTAAGATAGAAAGTTGGGAAAGAAGAACTCTTGAAAATTCTATGGACTTTACTCGGCCACTAAATGGGTGGAATTGGTAATCCAATGAAAGATCTCTTTTATGGTCTATTGAGTATCAACTAATTTTAGAATTAGTAAGATAATTTTTATTTCTTGAATGTGTTAGTATACATGGCTAATTCATCTACTTTACTCGAGGACGAGCAAAGTTTAAGTTGGGGATGTGATAATTATATTAAAAACATATCAATTTAATAATTAATTTATCTTTATTTTATTAAAAATTAATATTTTTATGCATTGTTTATAGGAAAGAATCCTACCAATATGAAGAGCTCGAATTTTAAAGTCTAATGGTGCAAATGGCACTCAAATCGAAGTTGAAATGAGCTTAGAATCAAATTTCAAAGAAATAATAAGGAATTACACGAATTCTGGAGCAACCGGTCCACCATGGACTGGTTGCTTGGTCTATGAAATGGCCATCGGTTCATAGGTAGCCATGGCCATGGTCCATGAATCAAAGCCATGGACCATCGATGAGTTTTAGCCATAGGAATGCCGGACAATGCCGTCCCATCGTCGCTCGAGCCACTAGCACCTTCCTTTTCTTATCCCTTAATCTCACCTTCAAGATATCCCTTTAAGCAGAAGGAGTCTCTAGGCAGAAAGATGTAATGTGAAACTATAAATATATGGTGTTTCACAATATATTTGCACCAAGAGTTGCTTATCATAACTCTTCAAAAAACTAGTAATTTTTCAATCCTTCCACATGGCTTAGGACTAGGTTAAAACACCCAATAGGCATATAATCAAGAAAGGCTTATTTGAAAAAAGATGTTCAACAATCAGTATGACTCTTGTCCATTTCATGTGCCATATAAACCAAGCATCGCAACCTTTCATGCACTCACATAGAATTTATGCCCAAAGATTATCCATTTGACTAGTCAAAACCAATCCTAATGGGCATGGAGGAGAGAGGATAAGGGCTAAGTTGTATCAGCAAAAAGTGATTTAATTGTAGAAGGACTCTTGGTCCTTCTGCATCCCTTGAAATGTGTGCATGCTAATATTAACGCCAAGAGTCCCAAGCCCTTGGGACTCTTAGTTCTAGGCTTGGATAAGTGCTATAAATTTCAGATAAAACTCAATTCAGCTATCCCACTTAAGGGTCAACTCAATTTAACTCTTACTCAAATTAGTTAGCCCAAATAGCAAGCATTTAAATCCAATCCAATTAGGTTAGGAGTTACGCTAGCCAACATATACAAGTATATTAATTAGCTAGCCAATTAGGATCCTATAATCCTAATAAAAATATAATTAATTTTCTTAATCAATTTCTTAGCATGTGTGATCCTTTAGGCTCCATATCTAGCCAATAGTAGTTCTAGGTTCATATCAATTTAGTTCAATAAAAAATCAACTAATCGAATTAGGTCAAATTAAGCTAATCCTAGTTGCCAATTTGATACATCTTTTAAATTGACTTATGAGTTTAATCAATTTAATTCATAAAATCCTACAAGGCATGATTGATGTCTAGCAATATGTCATACCTATTCAAAAAATGAGAAATCTGATAAAAATTGCTAAAATAAACTTCTGTAACAAGTTACCATGTAATTCTATCCTTTGATCTCCCTTTATTTTGAATAAGCAATGGGTATGGGAACTTGTCAAATCCTAATACTTTATTCATTTGAATCTCGATGTAATAATAAAGACTTGACTAATGAAACCTTAGAAACTTATTCTAATTTTATCCTACTTTGATCTAAGACTTTCCGAGTCATCATTTGATGAGATTACATGGGATAAATACTCCTCTTACTAGGAGTGATCAATTTCTTATTGACCTACTTACAACCTTCATATATAATTCTTCATATCCATGAGACCCTATACATGACTTAGTCATAAATGAGTATGAACCAAAATATGGATTCAAATGTATAAGATTCCAAAGTAATCTCTGGTTTAAGGATCACTTGCATAACTTCTACTTTGAGAATCATCTTTTGATAGGTAAGTAAGACTTCCATAAGATGTTCTCATGATGGATCAATTCAGTAAACTCATTTCTGATAAGCACCTACATCCTTGTATTAGTGTCCCTACAGAAGTGGTTGTGAGATCAACCACTCTCTCCATCGAGCATATATAGAATGTGTCAGTCTTTCTGGAAACATCAATCCCTAACCTAATCTTTTGACTGGGAATATTGTAGATTAGGATTTATGGAAACTTAGATCTCACTATTATGAACTTCATCATAACCCTAAATCCATTGCCCTAATATATAGGTTTCATCATAATCTTAAAACAAAAATGGTATAAGACACAATATATGATGAATCAAAATATGCTTTTATTAATATAATATCATACGTGAGTTGAAAAGATTTATAGAAAAGTTCCTATTACATAAAACATATGATTGGCTTTCAAGGCACTATTCTTTCAAACACCTTGTAACTTCTCTATTTGTGATACTACTACCTTGGTATTAGATACTGGAAGTTCAATTAATATTTATAATTTATTGTAGAAACTTTAGGTTAGTAGAAGATTTGAAGACGATGAGAGATTCCTGAATGTTGGAGATGGAAGATCAATCTAGTTATAGCTTTAGGAATTGTCAAGCTTATTTTTAATTCTTATATCATTATTTTAGGTGATTGTCACTACTATCCTAATTTCTTGATGAATATTATTTCTATAAGCCTTTTAGCCAAAAATAGTTATCATTTATCCATAAAAGAAAATTATTATGATATCATTATAAATGGTGTTACTTTACTGTGTGGATAATTAAAAATGACATTTATGTTTTATCATAGTCTATTAATGTAATGTGCATATCTAATAAATATCCTATATTAAATAATGTTTATGATATCTGCCTTTAGCATTATAGGCTATGTCATATTAATAAGAATAGGATAAGAGGTTAATTAAAGAAGGAATCCTTGAAGTTGATGATTGTAAAATATTGTTGATCTATAAATCTTGTCTTCTTGGAAAGATGACTAAGCCACCTTTGACTAGAAAAGATGAAAGAGCCACTGAAGTTCTAAGTCAAGTACATAGTGATGTATGTGGATCTATGAACACTTTTGCCATAGGTAAATATTACTACTTCATCACATTCACTGATGATCTATCAAGATATGGGTACATCTACCTGATGAAACATAAGTCTGAATCATTTGAAACATACAAATGACTCTATAATAAAGTAGAAAAATAAACTAAGAAGAGTATTTAAACTCTTTGATCTGATCGAGGAGATGAATATCTTACTAGTGAATTTATGACATATTTAGAAAAGAATGGGATTCTCTCACAATGGACACCTCTTGGAACACCCCAACACAATAGAGTATCAGAAAGGAAGAATCAAACCTATTAGATATGGTTCAATCCATGATGGTGTTTGTGAATCTACTGATCACATTTTGGGGATATGTACTTGAGTTGGCTTGTTGCATTCTCAATAAAGTTCCTAGCAAGTCTATAAACAAAATAACATATTAGATATGGATAGGGTATAAGCCAAGACTCTCATACCTTAGAGTCTAGGGATGTTTGGCTTATATCAAATATCTAAAAATAGACAAGCTCAAAACTAGGTCAGACAAATATAGTTTTATAGGATACCCGAAAGAAACTAAGGGTTATTATTTATACTATGCTAATGAACAAAAGGTGTTCATCAGTAATAGGATAGTCTTTTTGGAAAAAAGAATTTCTTGAAAAAGGAACTAATGTTACTAAAGTTGAACTTGGAGAAGTTTAACGGGTAGAAGAACTGACATAATTAATTGAATCCTTGGAACTAAATTTAATTAGATCAAACAAAGAGCCCATTGTAGATGCACCCTTCAGGAGATCCAGTAGAGTACTACATCAGCCAGACATATACTACAATATTTTGGTCCAAGATGATGATCCTATTGAACTTGATGAAAATAAGGAGGATCCGATCATCTATATGGATGCCATGCAGAGTTCTGACTTTGATAAATGTCTTGAAGCCATGAAGTTCGAAATGGAGTCCAAAAGGTCAATGATATATTAACACTTGTTGAACCACCTGAAAGGGTAAAACCCATAGGGTGTAAATGGATTTTTAAAAGAAAAATGAGCATAGGTGGGAAGGTGAAAACCTATAAAGCCTATTTGGTTATCAAGGGATATCGTCAATGTTATGGTAATGACTATGATGAAATGTTTTCTCCTATAATAATGCTCAAGTCCATTTGGATTATACTTGCAATAATGGTACATCTTGATTTCAAAATCTAGTAAATGAATGTTAAAATCACTTTTCTAAATGGAGAGCTAGAAGAAGAGGTGTATATAATACAACCTAAAGAGTTCACATCTATAGATGAATCAAAAGTGTGCAAGATTTAAAGATTAATTTATGGATTAAACTAGGCATCTTGGAGTTAGAACATGCATTTTGATAAGGTGATCAAAATATATAGCTTCGTTATGAAAAAAGAAGAACCTTGCATCTACAAATAAGCTAACAGTTCAGTGGTTGTATTTCTTGTTTTGTATATGGATGGCATGCTCTTAATTAGGAATGACATTCATGCATAGCAGGGGATAAAAGTGTGGCTATTATTTTAGTTTTCCATAAAGGATTTGGTAGAAGCATCTTTCATTCTTGGGATGAAGATCTAATGAGATAGATCTAAAAAATTACTAAGGTTATCCTAGTCTTTGTACATTGAAGCTGTGCTGTAGTAGTTCAGTATAGTGAATTCCAAGAAAGGCTATCTTTCGATAAGCCATGAAATTACTCTCTCTAAAAAGGATTGTAAGACAACTCAGGAGAGAGAGCAAATGAGTAAAATTTTATATGCCTTAATAATGGAATCTATTAGGTATGTTATGACATGATGCTACCATATGTGACATACTCACTAGGGGTAGTGAGTAGATACCAATCTGATCTAGGTGAGAACCATTGGAAGGTCATAAAGATTATCCTTAAATGTTTGATAAATATAAAGGACCAATGGCTCATTTATGAAAATTCTGACTTGAAACTAGTGGATTATACTGACTCCAATTTTCAGTCAGATAGGGATGATAGCAAGAGTATGTTAAGATATATTTTTATCATAAACAAAGGAGCAATCTACTGGAAAAGTTTCAAGTAATACACTATGGTCGATTCAGTTTGTGAGATAAAATACATTCAACATCTGATACTGTAAAGGAAGCTGTTTGGCTATGAAAGTTCATCAACAAGCCTGGAGTAGCAATCTCCATAGATGGTTTAGTTCTTCTAGAGCCATAGCTCAAGCAAAGGAACCAAAGTTCCATCAGAGTACATTATGACATCTTATGATAACACTGATGGGAATTCTCCTGGGGTGTCGGGAATCATGCAGTATGCAGAAGTGAATTTCAAAAATAAATTCTAAGCATGAAACCCTAATATGGCTAGAAAACCCTAATTCCCAGGAATCCCTTATGTAATACCAATCAACGAAACATAAATGAAGTCAGAATACATACCTGGATTGCTAAAATCTAATCCTTTCCACGAGGCTCATAAGTGCAAGCCCTCCAACGGTGATCCACACTAGAATGGTACCAAGGAAGAATCCCTACCGGGGTTGCTTGCTTCAACAAAACTCTTTTGTCAGCCTTTTGACCTTTGATCACTGTAGGACACCCTGTCCTACTGTAGGGCTCTTTGGATATAGTCCTAAACCACTCTTGGTTTTAGGACAACCCTCCTCTAGGATCCCTTAGGCTTATGTCCTAAAACTAAGACTTGTCCTAGTAAAAAGACCTTGTCTTAACAAGACAAGTCTTGTCCTAAAATAAGAAAGAGGGAGGGAGAAGTGGAAGAACAATCAAAATATCTTTACAGTGTAAAGAAGATCTGAAACTCATATCACCACCCCTATTTATAGTTTTAAGAGGGGTGTGTGATATATCCTCCAACAGGTTATCAGATATGATTTTTCAAGACTGAAAAATCATATCCAATATGTCTCCTCATGCACCAAAAGACAAATTGGCATCCGTCCATTTTCCTAGACAATCTGCGACTTGCCACATGGAAAGTACCAGTCCCTGGGAAGCCAAGAGGTGCTTCTTCAATCTCCAAACACCAACGAATATGAAGAGTTCTGAAAGCAGAAGGACTCTGCTTCAGGGTGCGCATCTCTTCATGCTCGCTTTTGCTTCCATCCCTTTTTCACACCCTTTCAAAAGGCCTTGAACGGTCAAACATGTCCAAGAGGTGTGGGGTAAGATGAGAAGGCACCCCCTTGAAATGAAATACTCTAGTGTTTCATCTACAGAAGGACTTTTGTCCTTCTGCGCGCACCTTCATCTCCCGTGCATGCCAAGAGGCACCAAGAATCTCGTGGTCAACTTTATCCACACCCCATGCAACCTTTGACTAGTCAAAGCATATACAATATGTATGTCAAAAGAAAGAGAATTAAGTCCTTTTTCCATCCATAAAAATATTTTTTAGATCAGAGGACTATAGACTCTTCTAGGCCTTTTTGAATGCCAAGGTGTCATTTTGGCATCTAGAGTCCCAACTCAAATGGACTCTTCAATAAGATGTCCAAAATATCAAAATAAAATCAGATCAAGCTCTGATTTGGCTATCCCCACTTAGGACTCAACCTAATTTAGGTTTTCCTTAATTAGGTTAGCCTAATTAGCAAGCAACCGGACACAATCCAATTGGGTTAGGAATTGGGTTAGCCTACATATGCTAGTATGCAATCTGGCTAACCAATTAGGATCCCATGACCCTAATTAAATCATGAGTGACTTCATTGGCCAACTCTCTATTGTGTGTGACCCAATAGGTTCCACATCTAGCCAGCAGTAGGTTTAGGTTTGAGCTGATTCGATCCGATCGAACCTGATTGACCTAATTAGGTCAAATCGGCTCACCTTATTGTCCAATTCAAATCACACATCGAATTGACACATGAAACTAATCCAATTAGTTCATAAAAACCCACAAGACAAGATTGATGTCTAGCAACATGTCATGCCTACCCGGAAGATGAGGAATTTGATGAAAATTTTTAAAATACCCTTCAGTAGTAAGTTATCGTGTAATTCAATCTTTTGATCTCCCATTATCTCGATTAAGTGATGGGTATGGATAAATGTCAAACCCTAACACTTAATCATATCGAATCTCAGCTCGATCATGAGGACTCAGCTAATGACTGATTAGAAGCCACTTCTAATCTCATCCCACTTTGCAAACATTCCTTGAGTCACTCATCGAAGAGATTACACGGGATAACATATCCTCTTACCAGGATTGATCAATTCCTTGTTGGTTCACTCACATCCTTCGTGCACCTTCCACCATACCCGGAATGTACATATCACAATGCCATGAATGAGTATGAACCAAAGTATGGCTTAGTGTGCACAAGGAACCATGGTGACCTCAGGTCTAAAGATCACATGCACAACTACTCTGGGACCTATCTTTTGATAATGAGTAAGACTTCCATAAGATAGTCCCGGTGTGGATCAGTTCAGTGTATTCATAACCTAATGAACACCCTTATCCTTGTATTAGTGTCTCTACACAAGTGGCTGTGAGACCAACTACCCTCATCAACTGAGCATACATAGGATAAGCTAGTCTTACCGGATTCATCGATCCCCGAATCGATGGTCCAATGACTAGGAACATTCTAGATTAGGGTTTATAGGAATTAGGTCTCATTGTTATTTATCATAACCCTAATTCCATTGCCCTACTCTATGGGGTTCATCATAGTCAAAAACATGACACAGCAGTATATGATGAATCAAATGCCTTTATTATAAATAATGATATCATACATGAGTTGAAAGTTTACAAAAAGGCCCATACAATGATTGGCTCTTAAGGCATTTTTCTATCAAGCACTGGAGCCATAGCTCAAGTGAAGGAACTAAAGTCCCATTAGCAAACCAAGCATATTCTGCATCGCTACCACCTTGTCTAAGAGATAAGGATCAAGATGATGTTGACCTTCAGAAGATTGATAGAAAAGAGAATTTGGCTGACCCATTGATTAAAGCCTTTGAAATCAAAGAGTTCAATGATCACAAGTGGAAGATAGGTATTCAATACTATTCTGATTGGCTCTAGTCCAAGTGAAAGTTGTTACAAAATATATTTTAAAGCCAATCATCAGAGTTGTAAATGGTTGAGCTCTTTGTAATTTGTATATGAATTATTGATTAATAAGAATTATTTTGGTAGTTAAACATATCTTGTACATCTTCCTTTATATGAACTCTTTTATAATGAAGTCCTTAGAACTACTTCCATTCGATAAAGAGAGATTTATCGTGCAGTTCATAAACTTATTCACGACCAAAAGATACATTGTTACCTAGGACAATAATGTTTATCTAGTATATGTCGTTATGTGCCATATGGGTTAGTTGTTCTCATAAGTAAGGAGTATGGAGATACTGGTATGACATGTAGGAGAGTGTAGGTAGATATTTTGTTGGAATTCATATAGAGTTAATTACATGCAAAGTTAGGGTTCGAAACCTGATGCAGCAAAAGTATAACTTGAAAAATTATTTTTCATGAAGCATGTAGATCAAGAATAAATCATACTTATTTGTTTTAATTCTAATATTCTAAAATAAGTAATTAAATCTTAGATCTAAAAAATAAATATTTTAAGGTGAAGAACTTACCTGGAAATGCTTTCCTTCTTTGGGATCGAGTACTCCAAAACTATTAGACTTGCGAGATTTATAAGAGCCACACAAGTGCCCGACCTCTATGAGTATCCACATAGAGCCCTCTTATCTGAATCATTGAGGATACCAGATTGCTAAATCCTTGCAATCTTCTCCTCTTCACCGGATCTTAGACCTTCTTCTTGGACTAGTATATCTAGAAGATAGTGCAACACACTTACACTATTCTAGATCCTTTTATACCTTAAATAAATAGAAATTTTTTTATCTATTTTTTCTTCCCTAGACCTTTCTCTCTCAGTTCGTGGAGTTTTTATTAGATTTGGTAGTGGAA
Source organism: Areca catechu (assembly GCA_021397845.1). Lineage (NCBI taxonomy): Eukaryota > Viridiplantae > Streptophyta > Magnoliopsida > Arecales > Arecaceae > Areca > Areca catechu. The sequence continues at coordinate 76,970,055 of CM038042.1, read as the reverse complement.
GAATGATGAAGAACAATAATGGTGGGGCTACTAGAAAAAGATTAATGAAGCCTAGTGATGTGCCCTTTTTATAGCCCACATCTCATAAGGTCTCCATACCCTTTAAAACTCTAAATAAACTTAAAGTCCAACCTAATAAGGATAAGAATCCAATCAGATAAGACTCCTCTCTTATCTGAAGAGAAAGAGCCTCCAAAAAGGAGTGGTGCCATCTATTGGCGCCTCCCTAGTCTTCACGCGTGCATGCAAGAAGGGACACAAATTCCCATGCCCCTTTCTCATTTTGGCATAAGATAAGAGAGAGAGACCTAGTCAACCGGGTCTCTTAGGTATTGGTCCAATCTAGTTCAATTCTGGGTTGTCAACCCAAATTGAACTAGACTAAGAATTCAAGTCCAACTTGAATTACTAAACCAATTGACATTAAATTAGATCAATATAAATTAAATTAAATCTGATTTAATTTAATTTAAAAATGATCCATAATTTAGTTAAGTCAAATTAAATTGTAACATTTATAAATAGGTCCATAGGTGCCAAAACTAGCAGTAGCTTAATACGTAACTCTTACAAAATTTGTAGCTATTAAATATATAACCTTTACATAAATAGCAACTTATAAATATTTAACCCTCACATATAGATCCATATTTTGGTCAGGTATGCTTCTTGATATGGCATGACCGCTAATATGGAGCCCTATCAGATCCAGATGGCCACCACGATGGCAAGAGGTGCCATGTGGATGCTTCACAAGACAAAGCACCAAGCTGAACCCATGATCGAGGTAAACTCCCTCGAGGTTGATCCCTTAGTCGAGGTTGTGCTCTCATTTCTCAAGCCCTCGGTCGAGGTTGCGCACTCATTTCTCAAGCCCTTGGTCGAGGTAAGCTCCCTCGACGTTGAGCCCTTAGTCGAGGTCATGCTCTCGCTCTCGAGCCCCCGGTCAAGGTCAGCTCCCTCGAGGTTGAGCCCTTGATCGAAGTCGCACTCTTGTTCTTCGAGCTCGATAGAGGTTAACTCCCTCGAGGTCGAGCCCTCGGCCGAGGTCATGCTCTTGTTCTTCGAGCCCATGACCGAGGTTAACTCCCTCGAGGTCGAGCCCTCGATCGAGGTCGTGCTCTTGTTCTTTGAGTCCCTAGTCGAGGTCAGCTCCCTCGAGGTCGAGTCCTTGGCCAAGGTCATGCTCTCGCTCTTTGAGCCCCTGTCAAGGTTAGCTCCCTCAAGGTTGAGCCCTCGATCGAGGTCGTGCTCTAGTTCTTTGAGCCCCTAGTCGAGGTCAGCTCCCTCGAGGTCTAGTCCTCGATCGAGGTCATGCTCTCATTCTTCGAACCCCCAATCGAGGTTAGCTCCCTCGAGGTTGAGCCCTCGGTCGGGGCCACATTCCCTCTACTCAAGGTCGATTCCTTGGTCAAAATTGGCTCCTTCCCCAGGCCAAGCATAGACTTTCACAAGTGGATGCGGCCTTCTCTATGGGCACTCCTAGAGCAGTCAGGATCGTGATGTTGGCAGGTGATGTTGCCACCCTCATCAGGGCCCCTGAGTTGCCCGGAGAAGCTGGAACCCCTGTGGCATGGTACTTCACCAAAAGCATGCCGCCTGCAACCTCTGTGGCATGGCATTTTGCTAGAGCACACCACCTGCAAAAAAGCATCTCGTTGGAATATCAGACTCACAGTCCATTATCGGCACCTCCTGAGGGAGGATACCTTGTTCGGGGCATGGCACCCCTCGACCTATTGCCTACACCACCTGAAAGAGGAAGGTTTTTCTAAGGGTCTCAAACCCTATAGAATCTCCCTCCAGACTGGTGCTTTGCTAGGCCTCCCCAAACATGGCAGGATTATGCCAGAAAGGGGTAGTGCCCTATCGGAGTGTCAGGCCTCACGGCATACAACTTATACCCGCCACGAGAGGGACATGCACTCCTCAGTATTTCACCTATGCCCATGGTAGACCTCCCCTAACGGAGGCTACGAATCATGTCCCCTCCTCTATAGGGGGGAAGAGGAAGAGCTGGCCTATGCCTCATCCAGGAGGAGAACTCTTAGAGGGTGCTAGGTCGGGGCTCTACACCTCACTAAAGGTACAATGCCTCTATAAGAAACTCAAAGGGGCCTCCGGCAAAGGTAAGCAAGAAGGGGCGAGCAACTTGCAAGGCTCTGAGGGCAAGAAGAATATCCAAGGACTCCCCAGGAGAGTTCCAGTAGCAGCACCCATTACTACTCAAGCCCTCCTCAATCCCAACTCTCCTTCCATCATCTCTTAAATCCTTTGAGAGTGGAAACCACTTCGAGATCCACTGAGGAGGATCTGTTCTCCTTGATTGTCTATTAACTTAACCATCAAAATGCCCCTACTAGGTCCCTAAACCGGGTCTCCCTTCTTTTGCAGGACCGGGCATGCACGTAGGATGCTAGGCAAGAGAGCCACCAACCGATGCCCATAAAAGCTGCGGGCCATGGCGATCTAGGTGGTAACAGGTTGGCATGCCAGGTAGGGGGAGTAACCAGGTCAAGCCAGTCCACCGTTGCTCGAGCAACTCCATCGGTGACATGGTGGTGGCTCATACGTGGGAAGGCTCCGTCAGCTACGTGGGGGGTCCTCCTCCCCGCAGGGTTCTGCACAGCCCAGAGAGGGAGCTCCCTGCTCCGCCACCACCACCTTCGGTGGACCCCCAGTTTGCTGTGTTCATCCAATAGGTTCAAACCCTAACTGTAGCAGTACGGAAGTTGCACTACCAGCATCATTCCCTGGCAACCCAGTAATAGCCAGGAACCCTCATGGCTCAAGCCGTCGGATACCATGGTAACCTGCAATCCTTCCAAGGGAGGCCATCATATCTGTGGACCACGTCCTTCCACCAGGGAAGCCTTTAGACCCCGAGAAAGAGGCACTAGAGTAGGTCGGTCAATCGAGAGAGTCGATCTCCGACCTCAGACCATGCCACCTCCAGGGGCTGCAAGCATCATCGTGGTAAGGGCCCTCAGCATGATCCTCTCCAACCTATATCTTCCTTGATGCGGGAAAATTATGAAAACTTAATCTGCTGATTATTAACCTAATTAACAGAGAAAAATAGAGATTAAGTTTTTTTTATAATTTTCAGTTTTAAAGACTCAAAGAAGATAATTAAGCAAACTAGTCTACTAGTTATAAACCCATAAAGTAAATCTACAAAGTAAAATAGAAAAACAGGATTTGGTGGCTAAGAAACCACCATAAACTAGAGCCTACTTATCAAAGAATCAAAAATCAAAGAGTAGAGAAAGGTTTCAGAATTTTACAAATGAAGATGTTTCCCTCTAAAGTAGATCTGACTGGACTCTCAAGAATCTTGCGGCAGTGCTTCAAGATCTCGATCTTTAGGCTCCAATCTTTCACGATGCTAGTTCCAAGGCAAGAGCACCTTGACTTTAATCCTTAATCACCTACAATCACTCAACAAAGATAAATATCTCAGTTAGAAAGTAGTAAAGAAGGAAAGAGGATGGAAAAGTGAAAGGAAAAGAGATGGAAGTGGGCAGCTAGGGTTTCTCAGTGTCTGGATATGTAGGGCCTTACACCCCGCGATGCTCCGAAGAACAAAGGAAAGGGCCTCACACCCCGCGATGCTCCGAAGAACAAAAAAAAGGATCCACATCCCATGATGCACACAGCAAAGGAATTGGATAGCCTCCACATGAGCATTCCAATTTGAGGAGCGGTCTGGGTCACTCCAGACCCAATCGATCCCCTCGATCGAGATGAAAAAAATCTATTCTTCCATCCCTTGATGGAAGAAGGAAAGTCGAACTTGATGGTCCTCGAGCAGGGGGCCACAAACCACCACCCATCATCAGAGGGGTGGCATTTTAGGATGAAGAATGCCCTGAAAAGGAAAAAATGAGCAATAATCCCATGGAAATGACAAAGAATGGTGAAGCAAGAAATGACCCTAATGGCATTCGGGGGAGTTAGGCTGGAACTAGGTGAAAGTTATGGAGGAAGGAAAGGAAAAAAAAAATTAAAGGCAAGCGAAGACCCCGAGGAAGAAGTCCTCATACAGGGAAATTTGACCCGAGCCACTAGAGGTGACCCGCTCTCCCGATCTCTGAATCAAGAGCCGGATAGAGTCCAGAATCCTGTAGGTGTTCTGGAGCCGAGAGAGGTCCTCCTGGGTCATCACTAAGGTGATGCCAGAAGGACCAGCTACACCATGAGAAGCAGAAGGAGTAGAAGGAGCAGAAGGAATAGAGGGAACAGAAGGAACAAGAGGAACTGAGGGAGAAGGAGAAGGGGGTGCCCTAGGTTCACCTATGACGATCCCTATCAGCTGGGGACCCCTACGGACAATAGGGGGACATCATCCTCCTTATCGGAGGTGGGGTCCTAGGCCGAGAAGGCCCTACATTGCTGGAGTGCCCAGAATGGGGATGCCTCCAGCCAGAAGGATCCATCATAAAGTAGAGGAGGAGGAGGGTGCCAAAGAAGAGAAACCTAAGGACTCTAAGACAGGTCTCCCTCAGCGGAGGCCAAAGGAGGAGAAGAAGACAAAGGAGGGGGTAACTAACCTGAGTGCCGCAGAGGAAAGATCGAACTAGAGCAGAAAAGGGCTCTGGTTGTCCCTGCAAGCATGAAGCTTCGAAAGAGATGGTTAAGGGAAAGTTTTCATCCTTTTCAAAAATAGCCTAACAGTGCCTAGCCATGTCATACTAATTGAGACGTGCATCCCTTCGGTCCTCTTATCACGGGATGCATGCCACATGTCGAGATCTACCGAGAATGGCAATTCAACATGTCGAAGATTGCTTCAGGCCCGGTGCCAATCATCATACTCCCCCTAAGCCTGTTGATGCAGCATCTCCTCGTTGGCATTAGGGCATGATCTATGAATCATTAGTAATCATCACAGTTAATGGTGCCGGATAAATGTCCTTCCACATCAGCATCATAATAACTCCCTTCGTCCCAAGCACTGCATCACACTCGTGACTCGAGAGTGGGTGGCAATTGATTTGGCATAACTACTAACATGGAACCTTGTCAAATCCAGATGGCCTTCATGATGGCGAGGGGTGCCACCTAGATGCTTGACAAGTTAAAGCACCGAGCTGAGCCCCTGGTCGAGGTCAGCTCTCTTGAGGTCGAGCCCTCAGTCAAGGTCATGCTCTCGCTCTTCGAGCCCATGGCCGAGGTCAGCTCCCTCGAGGTCAAGCCCTTAGCCGAGGTCATGCTCTTGTTCTTCAAGCCCCCGGTCGAGATCAACTCCCTCGAGGTCAAGTCCTCGGTCGAGGTCATGCTCTTGCTCTTCGAGCCCCTGGCTAAGGTCAGCTTCCTAGAGGTAGAGCCCTCGACCAAGGTTATGCTTATTCTTCGAGCCCCTGATCGAGGTCAGCTACCTCAAGGTTGAGTCCTAGATTAAGGTCATGCTCTTGCTCTTCGAGCCACCGATCGAGGTCAACTCCCTTGAGGTCAAGACCTCAACTGAGGTCATGCTCTTGTTCTTCGAGCTCCTGATTGAGGTCAACTCCCTTAAGGTCGAGCTCTTGATCGAGGTCGTGCACTCGTTCTTCAAATCCCTAGCTAAGGTCAGCTCCTTTGAGGTCGAGCCCTCGGTCAGGGCTGCATTCCCTCTTCTCGAGGTTGATTCCTTGGTCAAAATTGGCTCCTTCCCCAAGCCAGGCATAGACTTTCATTGGTGGATGTGGCCTTCTCTACGGGCACTCCTAGAGCGACTGGGATCATGATGTTGGCAGGTGATGTTGCCACCCTCATCAGGGCCCTTGAGTTGCCCGAAGAAGCTGGCACTCATGTGGGGTGGTACTCCACCAGAAGCATACCGCCTGCAACCTCTATGGCATGGCATTTCGTCAAAGAATGCTACCTATGGAGGAGCATCCCGTCGGAGTATCATATCTCACAGTCCATTGTTGGCACCGCCTGAGGGAGGATACCTTGTTCAGGGCATGGTGCCCCTCGACCTACCGCCTGCACCACCTTGAAGAGGAAGGTTTCACCAAGATCTCAGACCTTGTAGCATCTCCCTCCAGACTGGTGCTCTTCCAGGTCTCCCCAAACATGGCGGGATGATGCCAGAAAGGGGCAGTGCCCTATCGGAGTGTCTGGCCTTGTGGCATGCCACACGTACCCGCTGCGAGAGGGATGCACAATCCTCAGTACTCTACCTGTGCCAGTGGCAGACCTCCCCTAATGGAGGCTACATAACCTGTCCCCTCCTCTAGAGGGGGGGGAAGAGGAAGTGTAGGCCTATGCCTCATCCAGGAGGGAGACTCCTAGAGGGTGCCAGGTCGGGGCTCTGCACCTCACTGAAGGTACAACATCTCTATAAGAAACTAAAAGGGGCCTCCAGCAAAGGTTAGCGAGAAGGGGCAAGCAACCAGCATGACTTTGAGGGTAAGAAGAATACCCCTGGACTCCCCAGGAGAGTTCCTGTAGTAGCAACCATTACTTCTCAAGCCCTCCTTCTCGATCCCAATTCTCCTTCCATCATCCCTTAAATTCTTTGAGTGGAGACCACTTTAGGATTCACCGAGGAGGATCTGTTCCCCTTGATCGTTGTTGACTCTGATCTTGATTTTGATGATTGACAAAATATTTAAGTATATATGAGTACTAATTATATTTTTAAGTGTGTTTATCAGATCTTAGTACTCATCTATGTTGAATGAAGAAATACATGTTTTTAGTTGAAGAAGTCATGGAATTTTAAGTTATGGACCTTGGAACATATATTGAAGACCTTGAAGGACTCAAATATTAAATTTGGACAAGTTTCGGTACTGGTCAAGACAAGTGTCGGCACTTGTAAGTATCGACACTTGTAAGTGTTGGCACTTGTAAGTGTCGACACTTGTAAGTGTTGACACTTGAAAGTGTCGACACTTGAAGTGTCAACTCACAAAAAGCTTGGACTGATACACAGAAAAAATTTCAACTGGCACGTTAAAGTGTCAACTCATGGTCAGCCAAGTGTCGACTCAAGTATCGACTCATGAACAATGAAGTGTCGACTCAAGGCTTGAGACCAAACAGAAGACAAAACGAGCTGATTTCAAGGTTTTGGTCAAGTGTCGACTCAAAGTGTTGACTTATTAAATGAAGTGTCGGCTCACCAGTGCAGAACAGAAGGCTTAAGAAGATATTTTTTGATCAACTGTCGACTCACCATTCCAAGTGTCGACCCTAAGTGTCGACTCATTACCTGAAGTGTCGACACTTGAACGAATGACAGCTCTACAATGGCTAGCTTTCTAAAGAGCAGAACTTTTCCAAAATGTTTGTAATGGCTAGTTTTTCCTCTCCAACAATCTCTAACGGTCATTTAAGGTTTGAAGAGCTATATAATCAATACAAATCAAATGGGGAGGTAATCCTTTGAGAGAAAAGTTCCATACACTTTAAGGATTCATATTTTAAGAGAGATGAGCCTTCAAGCATCCAATTTCAAAGAGAGTTTTCAAGTCCACAACATCAAGCTTCATTCAAAGGCTTCAACAAATTGAAGACAAGCTTCTTCAACATCATCCAAGAGCTTCAAAATGATATTTGCTTTATTTTAGAAAGCTTTTATTGTACTTTTTCATATTGTTCTTACATTATGTACTCAAGGTTGTTGGTGAGCCTTTATGAAAAACCAACTTGAGGTTGTTGGTTAGCCTTTGTATCAAAATCAACAAGGTTGTTGGTGAGCCCGTAAAACCAACTAGGTTGTTGGTCATCCCGTAAAACCAACTAGATTGTTGGTGAGCCCGCAAAACCAACAAGATTTTTGGTTAGCCTAGAAAACCAAGGGGTTTGACTTGTGAGCCCAATGAAAACAAGTTGGGTTTTGATTAGTGAGCCCAGAAAACTAATCGACTATAATCTTGGTGATTATAGTGAATTCCTAAGTAGACCTTAGGGAGTAGATGTAGGTACCTTGGAGTGCATCGAACCACTATAAATTTGTTATGTTTGTGTGATTGTTTTCTTTCTGTATTTACTTTATTAATTTCGCTGCATATTATTTTGAAGCACATAAATACTTTGGCAAAATACAAGCACTTAATTGCAATTACCGCATACTTTTTTAGTTCATTATAAATCATTGCAAGTAATTTTTATAAAATCTAATTCACCCCTTCTCTTGGGTTGCATCATCACTGGGCAACAATTGGTATCAAAGCTCGGTACTCTATTTGAAAATCTAACAATTTTGAGTAAAAGATCATGGCAACTCTTGTAGGTATTAGTGTTAGACCACCGTTTTTCAATGGCACTAATTACACATATTGCAAAACACGCATGCGCATTTATATTCAATCTATAGATTATTATCTTTGGAAAATGATTGTTAATGGTCTACATATTCCTTTAATATTGGTTAATGATGTTTTTGTTCCAAAACTTGAAGAGGATTGAGATAAAAATGATATTAAGCAATGTGAGCTTAATGCCAAAGCAATGAACTTGCTTTATTATGCATTGGATCCTAATGAATTCAATAGGATCGCTACATGCAAAACAGCGAAGAAAATATGGGACACACTTGAGATTACTCATAAAGGTACTTTTAAGTGAAGAAAACTAAAATTAATTTGCTTATACATTCTTTTGAAATGTTTAAAATGCTACACTATGAATCTATATCTGATATGTATGGAAGATTTATGAATATTATTAATGAATTGAAAAGTCTTGGCAAAGTCTATGCTAATGATGATTTGGTTAATAAAACTCTTAGATCCTTGCCAATATCATAGGATCCAAAGGTGACGGCGGTGATGGCGGTGACGGCGATCCAAGAAGCTAAAGATGTAGAAACCTTATCTTTGGAGGAGCTCATCGATTCACTCATGACCTATGAGTTGAACTTATGGCAAAAGAAAGTGGTTACTGATTAAGAGAAGAAGAAGATAATAGTCCTCAAGGCCAAAAAGAAATTCAAGGCAATAATGGCAACTTGGAGCGATAGCGAAGATTCAAGTTCGGATGATGAACAAGAAGTTACCAATTTTTGCTTCATGGCAAATAAGGAAGAGGTATGTGCTGAATATGATTTTATCTTTGATGGATTACATGATACATTTAATGATCTTATGCATGAATATAAAGTATTAAAAATTGAGCACAAGAAATTAAAAAGACATGTAGATTTTTTTTTCTCTTGAGAATACCAATCTTGCCAATAAAAATCATGATTAAAATGTAATGATTGATGTTTTAGAAATTGATAAGAATAATCTTTCTAAGAAAAAAGAAATGTTAGAAAAAGAAAATCTTGATTTGAAAAAGTGTTGACCCCATAAGTGATTTTGATGATAACAAAACATTGGAGCACGTATATTTCTTTCTAACAACTCTTTAAGTATTTTACAAGTTTTTGTAGGATGAGTTAATTGTTCAAACTTCAACTCCTACACCTTTGTTTCTTGTCTGAGTTGTGTTGTAATGTGTTTGTGTAAAGAAGAACCCAATGAAAAAGCTTTAAAAAAAAAATCATGTGAAAAGGGTTACTTCTTTGTGTGTGTGCCTTAGAATTATTTTGAGTTGGTATGATTGAAAAGTTGTAAGAGTGTTGGTAAGAGTTTTTTCTTTGAGTTCAATTGTAAAAATCCTGAAGAAGATACTCGAGCCAACCCAGCATGATGAAGAGCCGACTCCACTTACTGGCACGCAGCAAGGATTTTGGTACGCAGCAATCGAGTCGACTCAAAGGTAACTGAATCGACTCCAGTGAATCCGAGTCGATTGGAATTTGTTCGAGTCAACTCCTCCAAAGTCTAGTTTTTGAAAATTTCTGAGAACAGCCAAGCGAGCCAACTCGAACCAGAAAGAGCCGACTCTGCCAGACCTAATTTTGAAAGCCTGAGAAAGTGAGCCGACCCGAACTGCATCGAGCCAACTCTTCCAAAGTGAGGATTTCCAAACCTGAGAAGAAGAGCCGATCCAAGCTGAAAAGCGCCAACTCCTCGAGTTCAAGTTTTTCAAAGAAAGAAGTTCGAGCCGACCTGAGCTATCAAGAGCCGACTTGTCCAGAGTGTGTTTTGCTCTCTGAGACAAAGAGCCGACTGCACTAAAGATTTGGCAACTCGACCTATCGACTCGAAGGATCCAAGCTGACTCGAAGAAATCTGAGCCAACTCGAACGTCGCTTTTAGGTATCCAACGGCTAGTTCTAGAAATTATTTTGGAATGCCAAAAAGTGCTCCAACGATCACAAATCATTCTCCAACAGTCTACAATGGCTAGAACTGCCTTGGAGTGATAGAAGACCTTATATTTGAAGGATTTGAACATCCTAAAAGGAAGAGTTTTTGAAAGAGAAGAGAGCTTCATTGAATATCCTAACTACCAATAGAAAAAGAGTACAAGAGCATTCAAGTCAGCCTTCAAGTCTTCACCAACTCTGATCTGAAGCTTGAAGCAACTTTGAAAAGAAGCCACTGAAGTAATTAAAGCTTATTCAAGTGCATTCAAGTGGACTTCCATCAAGCTACATCGGCAACTATCCGATAAATTGAGTTTGTCATTTTTGTTGCATTTACTTCAATTCATTTTTCTAAATTGTTGTTGGGTTATTGGTGAGCCCGGTTGAAAAACAAAATAGGTTTTTGGTGAGCCTTGATAAAAACCAAGTGTCGGGTTCTTGGTGATCCTGGTAAAACCAAGTTAGGTTCTTTGGTGAGCCTGTTTAAAACCAAAGGGTGTTGGGTTTTCTTTATTGATCCCGTTAAAATCAAAGTGTAGAGATTTTAGATTGTGATCCTACAAAATAATCCTACTGTATTTGGGTGTGAATATAGTGAAAATCCCAAGTGGTATCTTTGGTTATGGACGTAGGAGCTGGGTTGCTCTGAACCACTATAAATTTTGTATGTTTGTGTTGTGCTTCCTTACTTTTACTTAGCTTTCGCAATTTACTACTTTATCACAGCACCTACCACTTGCAAAGGATTTTTAATTGCACATTATTTGCTTTAAAGTTTCAAAAGACCCAATTCACCCCCCTCTTAGGTAGCCACCTGGGCAACAACTAGTATCAGAGCAGTGTCTCTGATTATACTATATTAAAGATTGATGGCTCATCCAATGAGTACGTCCTTGGCTGAAGGCTAATCAACTAATAGACCTCCACTTTTCACTAGTACAAATTATGCATGCTGAAAAGCCAGAATGAAAATTTATGTTCAAGCAGTTGATTTTCAATTGTGGAAGGTCATTCTAAAGGGTCCTTACATCCTCATGGTTAAAATTGATGGAGTGGACGTTCCTAAACCTGAAGAGGATTGGGACAAACATGATATGAAGATGGCTGAATTAAATGTCAAAGTAATGAACTTATTATATTGTGCTTTGGATAGTAATGAGTTTAATCAAATTTCTATTTGCTCTTTTATAAAGAAAATTTGGGATAAACTCGTAGTGACCCATGAAGGAACTCAAGTAAAGTCTTCTAAAATTAATCTTCTTGTGCATAGTTATGAATTATTTAAGATGGAACCTAATGAAATAATCTCTGCCATGTTTTCATATTTCACTAACATTATTAATGGCTTAAAGAGTCTTGGCAGGGTATATACTAATGCAGATCTAGTGCAGAAGGTTCTAAGATCTCTTCCAGATAAATGGGATCCGAAAGTAACAGCTATCCAAGAAGTAAAAGATTTGAACACCTTATTGCTGGATGAACTGCTAGGATCTCTCATCACACATGAACTGACCATGCAGCACCAAACTGAAGATGATCAAAAGAAGAAGAAGTCAATTGCCTTCAAAGCTACTATGGATTCTAGAAAGGATGAAGAATCGGAAGAAGAAAGGTCCTCTACTGAAAGTGACATGGAAGATAAAGACGTTGCTATGGTCGTCAGAAAATTTAGAAAGTTCTTAGGAAGAAGAAAAGGAAGGTATTCTAGAAAACTCCACAAGAACAAGGAATTCAGTAAGGAGAAGGACATGTTAAAGGAGAAAGAAAAAGAAGTACCCACCTGTTATGAATGCAAAAGCCAGGGCATATCCGACCAGACTGTCCATTATTGAAAAAGAGTTTTAAGAAAAAGAAAAAGAAAGCTATGGTAGCAACGTGGAGCGACAGCGAAGCGTCCTCATCTAATGAAAAAGAAGAGACCACGAAATCTGCGAATCTATATCGGATGGGTCTAGAAAATGAGGACTGTCTTGTAGCCCACAAATTAAAGAAAAGATGGTATCTTGACAGTGGCTGTTCAAGGCATATGATGGGTGACAAAGATCAGTTCATCACCCTACAAATGAAAGGAGGAGGATTGGTTACATTTGGAGATAATGGCAAGGGAAAAAAAATTGAAATCGGTAAGATCAAAATAATCCCCTGTACTTTTATTGAAGATGTGCTGTTAGTAGATAAATTGAAGCATAATTTATTGAGTATTAGTCAACTCTGTAATAAAGGCTTCAAGGTTATCTTTGAATCACCCTACAAATGAAAGAAGGAGGATTGGTTACATTTGGAGATAATGGCAAGGGAAAAATAATCGAAATCGGTAAGATCAAAATAACCTCCTGTACTTTTATTGAAGATGTGCTGCTAGTAGATAAATTGAAGCATAATTTATTGAGTATTAGTCAACTCTGTGATAAAGGCTTCAAGGTTATCTTTGAATCATCTATGTGTATAGTAACTAACTCTCTTGATTCTAGCAACAAATTCATTGGTCATAGGCTTGGAAACATTTATGTGGTAGATCTAAATGATCTTGCCATGAATAGTAGTTCCAGTCTCGTGGCAACGAATGCTAAGACCAAGGAGTCATGTTTATTATGGCATAGATGATTAGGTCATGTTAGCATGCATACAATTGCCAAATTAATCTCAAAGAATCTAGTTAAAGGTTCTCCACTTTCTAAAGTTGATCTTGACTATGTATGTGATGCTTGTCAATTAGGCAAACAAACTAGGGAGAGTTTTAAATCAAAAAATGTTATTTTAACAACCAGACCCCTTGAGCTACTTCGCATGGACTTATTTGGACCAACTAGGACAACAAGTCTAGGAGGTATGAAATATGGCATTGTCATTGTAGATGACTTTTCTAGATTCACATGGATATTATTTATTGCACATAAAGATGAAACTTTTGATGTATTTCAAAAATTTTATAAGAAAGTCTCAAATGAGAAAAATCTTTCTATTATTTCTATAAGAAGTGATCATGGAATAGAATTTCAAAATAAATTTTTTGATGAATATTGCACTGAGCATGGCATTGATCACAACTTCTTCGCTCCTAGAACACCACAACAAAATGGTGTTATAGAAAGAAAGAATAGGACTTTGGAAGAAATGGCCAGAACCATGTTGTGTGAAGGTAATCTTCCAAGATACTTTTGGGCAAAAGTGGTGAACACTGCCTGTTATATATTAAATCAAGTTTTAATTAGATCAATTTCAAAGAAAACCCCCTATAAGCTTTGGAATGGAAGAAAATCGAATATTAACTATTTTCATGTTTTTGGGTGTAAATGCTTTGTGTTAAACAATGGCAAAGATAACCTAGGAAAGTTTGATGCAAAATCTGATGAATCTATATTCCTTGGTTATTCATTACATAGAAAAGCATATAAAGTGTTTAATAAGAGGACTCTTACTGTAGAAGAGTCAATTCATGTTGTTTTTGATGAAGCTAACCCCTCACCATCTAGAAAAGATGAGTGCGTAGATAATGATGCAGGTACACTACAAAAGGAAATGGAAGATCTAAGCATTCAAGACAAGCCAACGCAAAATGGAAATGAAATGGTAAGCAAGGATCATACTGATTTATCAAAGGAATGGAGGTATGTAACTTCACATCCCAAATATTTAATTATTAGTGATCCTTCTCATGGTGTTAGGACTAGGTCAGCACATAGAGATGCATATGATTACCTAGCCTTTATTTCACAAATTGAACCACATAGTTTAGAAGAAGCTAAAATTGATCATAACTGGATGATGGCCATGCATGATGAATTAAACTAGTTTGAAAGGAATAATGTTTGGATACTAATTAGTAGACTTATGACCACCCGGTCATAGAAACCAAATGGGTCTATAGGATCAAACTAGATAAGAATGGTAAGGTTATAAGAAATAAAATAAGGTTGGTAGCAAAAGGGTACAATCAAGAAGAGAGTATTGATTTTAATGAAACTTATGCTCCTGTAGCAAGACTAGAAGCCATTAGATTACTTCTTGCATTTGCTTGCTACATGAACTTTAAACTCTTTCAAATGGATGTCAAAAGTGCTTTTCTAAATAGATTTATTTCTGAACAAGTTTCTGTAGAACAGCCACCAGGTTTTGAAAATCATGCTTTTCCAAATCATGTGTTTAAATTGAACAAAGCTTTATATGGTTTGAAACAAGCACCTAGGGACTGGTATGACAGACTAAGCAAATTTTTACTTGAAAATGATTTCAAAAGAGAAAATATTGACAAAACTCTTTTTTATCAAAAACAAAGAGAATGATATGCTAGTTGTACAAATCTATGTTGATGATATTATATTTGGTGCAACTAATGAAAATCTTTATGGAGATTTTGCTGAGTTGATGCAGGGTGAGTTTGAAATTAGCCTTATGGATGAACTCAACTACTTCCTTGGGCTACAAGTCAAAAAAATGAAGGAAGGAATCTTTATAAGCCAAGCCAAGTACATCAAAGAGATAATCAGGAAATTTGGCATGGAAACAAGCAAAGAGGCTAACACACCCATGAGCCCTACCTGCAGACTAGACAAAGATAAAAATGGATCCATTGTTGATCAAAAGCTATACAGAGATATGATCAGATCACTATTATATTTGATAGCCAGTAGACCTGATATCTTGTACAGTGTATGTGTATGTGCTAAATTTCAATGTAATCCTAAAGAAACACATATGCTTGCTATTAAAAGAATTTTCAAATATTTGAAAGGTACAAGTAATTTAGGTCTTTGGTATTCTAAAGAATCATATTTAAATTTAATTGGTTTTTCTAATACTGACTATGCTGGTTGCAAAATTGATAGAAAAAGTAATAGTGGTACATGCCAATTTCTAGGATTGAATTTAATTTCATGGCACTATAAGAAGCAAAATTATAGCATTGTCCACTGTTGAGGCAAAGTACATTGCTGCTGGTAGTTGTTATGCTCAAGTGTTATGGATTAAACAACAAC
Organism: Areca catechu; assembly: GCA_021397845.1. NCBI lineage: Eukaryota > Viridiplantae > Streptophyta > Magnoliopsida > Arecales > Arecaceae > Areca > Areca catechu. Next base: position 76,954,887 of record CM038042.1, on the reverse strand, counting down.
TAAAAGACTTTGGTATTACATAATTTAAAATTTTAATTAAATGTGATAACACAAGTGCTATTAATTGGACAAAAAATCTTGTTCAGCATTCACGAACTAAGCACATTGAAATTAGGCATCATTTTATAAGAGATCATGTATTGAATAATGATGTTGTGCTTGAATTCATGCCAACTGAAAACCAACTTGCTGATATTTTTATCAAACCTTTGAATTTTGATAGATTTGTGATGATTAGAAATGAACTAGGATTATGTGACCCACTATAGAAACACTCCCATAATCTTAAGGATAAATTATCTAGGTAACCTCCTAATCCCAAATTTTTTTAAAATGAGCTTTGATTGAAATCCAAAAATTTATTTTGTGCTCCCTCTGCTCGAGCAGACTCGAGCAGATGACCTGTTGGTCGAGCTGGCTTGGATGTCGAGCCATCTCTTTTTAGTTCGAGCCATAGGGTTTTTCTTTCCCATTTCTATTCCTAAACCCTACTCTCTTTCCCACCAAAAAAACTTTCCAAATACTTCCAACTTCCAGAAACTACTTCGAAATTCAAATATCTTTGCACAATGGCACCAAAGAGGGTAGTTGGAAAGAAATCAAAATGGGATACAATAATTGCTCTGCAAGAAAGGAGAACCAAGTTTCAAAAAGACAGTGCTTCCCGAAATCCACCACAATCTGAGGAAGAGCCAAGCCCAGTTTCTCCTACCCACCAGATCTCTCTAAGTATGAGACCTATTACCACTGGCAGATAGATTTTATTTGAATATCTGAAGGAGATAAGTTTTGCCATTGGTGATTTTATTGAAAATCAAGGATGGAGACCTTGTGCTCCCTAGATGTTAAAACCTACCTAAACCTAGTCAGAACCTTTATGAAAATTTGAGGTTTGGAGAGAATTTTGTTGAATCATCTGTTAAGGGAAAAAGAATTATCATTTCTACTGAAATTCTTGGAAATGTCTTGGAAATGCCATTTGAGGGAACTGAGTATTTAGTACTGAAAGATAGAACTAAAGCACTGCAAACTATTTTAGAAAGATCTGAAGTAAATGAAATAGGAATTCTCAAGGCCAGCATGTTATCTATTGAAATGAGAGTTCTACACAATTTTATTAGGGATGTTCTTATCCAGAACTGGATGTTTTGGTTGGGTTAGTGAACGGGATCTATGTTTCATGGAGCTTCTAATTAATGGTGATAAGATTAATCTGCCAACTATTATGATTTGCCAGATGAAGGAGGCAGTGAGAAAAGTCAAGGCTTGCCTGCCGTATGGAATGGTCCTATCACTCTTCTTTCAAAATGCAAATATAGATTTGACAGGAGAGGATAGCAAGACACTTCTTCATACAGATACCTATACTGCCAAAACTTTTCAAAGAATGGGATATTTATTGTCAGATGGCACCTGGAAAATGAAGACTGATGCTCCTATGGTCGAAGAAACTGAAGAGGTTCAAAAGCAAACAGAGTTAGAGGCTGGTGAAGGCACTACAATGCAAATTCTAGAGCCACAGCCTTAGTTGGGATCTCCAGTCCAAGCAGATTTTGACACTTCTTTCCCAGATGTCTCAGTTCAAATGTGCTTGATATGCCATATAGTACACCAATTTTTATACAGTCTACTGATATTCCAGTTCATAGTCATGCTACTACTTACTGCTCCTGCTATAGACACTTCATTGTTACAAGACTTCATTACACAGCAAATGAATAACATGACTGAAACTATAAAGTCTTCTATGGTTGGAATGTTTAAAGAATTACACAAATCAGTTGATGAGAGACTTAATCAATTTGAAGGACAGATAGACTATCTTAAAAGCAAAACTGAATCTCTTGAAACCTCAAAGACTACAGTACATACAACTGATACAAATATGCAACCAATTTTACAACTGATTACTTCAAGTTCTGAAAAGATTGAGAAATCTGTTACACTAGTACTTGAAGCTTACAGAGTTGAGATGGACAACTTAAGAATAAGAATGGGATCAATTGAAGCAGGTAAAAGAATGGAAGAAGATTACACCAGAGGCATTGGAATAATTAGAAGTGAGTTTAGAAGATTGAGAGGTTCGGCTGAAGCCTTTGCAAATGTACAAGCTTCAGAAATTTTTGCAATGCAAAAGGAAGTGGCAGAAATAAAAGAAGCAATGGAAGATTTAGTTGCTTCTAAAAGTACAAAGAAAGTCGAAGCCGAATTGAAATCTATGAACAGCTTCTTATGAAAAATGATGTCTAAAATTGAAGATATCCAAGCTGCTCAAAGTGCTCCTCCCTCTTTTAAACCTGTTCCTAGTCATTCTGCTCATCCAAGACAACCTACTCCACACCTTAGGCCACAAGGAACCCACAATATTCCATAATTTGTTGACCAATTGCTTCTCTGCCACCTGGCATTCAAATTCCTGGTCAACCTTCACATCCTAGAGTAGACTTAGATAGTGACTAAGTGTATTGCCCTTTACTTTGAACTTTGTATTGAATATCTATGAAATGAAATGAAAAGTGCACTTTTTGTCTCTTAAATTGTTCTATTTCTCTATGCAAATGAATGTTTATGTTCAATTGTGCATACAATGACTGATCTTTTAATTAGAATTTCAAGATGAATATTAGAAAGTGAAATTAACTCAAACAAATTTTAAATACTTTCTCATTCTATTTTAAAATCTGAGCTTAACTCTTACTCTACCTTTTTGATTGATTGACGAAAAGGGGGAGAAAGTTGTAAAATCATTGCATGAAAAGGTTAAAATATACTCATATATTTGCTTTGATACATAAAGATCTGAATATATATATTTTTGCTCTGATATATAAAGATCTTATGCATAAAGCTTAAAAGCTAAGCTCAAATTAAGCTCTGATAATGATACATATTTAAGAGGCTCTGATACATAATGATACAGATTTAAGTTTTGATACATAATTTTTTAAGTTTTGACTTTTAATAGCTCTGATAGTTAAAGTTCTTTTGAAACATTTTGAGCTCTGAATATACATAGAAAGTGAGCCAAAACATGGAGTATCTTATTGAGGGAGAGATTATCTCTCTAAGCCCTAATTCTCCTCCATAGTTTGACTCAAATTAAAGTTAATTCTTCTTACTTGTTCATACCATCTTGCAAATACAGTTATACAAGTAATTATAAAGTTTTATATTGCTTTTTCATGCCCAGTATTTTGTCATCATCAAAAAGGTTGGTGTGGGCACCAGAATCAGGAAGAGACTCCAACCAATTCAAGTCAAATCCGAGTCCTTATGGTTGGATGAGCAAAAGAAAGTCCTGTAATTTTTTTTTCTTTCTTTAATTTTGAGTCCAAATAATTATGTAATTCGAGTCCATTTCAATTTTATGTTGGGACTAGTCCAGCCTGATTAACCTTGTATTTGAGAGTTGGGTCCAAATGAGTCAAGTCCAATCCATGAAGAATCAAACCAAACCACATTTGAAGACTAAAGAAGACTCAAGACTTATACCCCAAAGCAAGACCAAAGCCACCTCAAGTGGGGACCACATGCCACATGACACATGCCACCTCATCATCCAAGGTTGCTGCCACATCACACATGCCACCTCACCATCCAAGATTGCTACCACATCACACATGCCACCTCACCATCCAAGGTTGCCGCCCAAGAGAAGAAAAGGGGAATTTGAAATTGAATTGGCTACAACCTCCTCCACAACTTCTCCACTCTTCATGGGACGCCCCATATTTTTCTCCACAAATTTTTCTCCATGATATTTGGTGTAGTTTGAATTCAAAATGGCTTAATAGTCTATAAAAGACTCTTAGTCTTCTTGTAAAAGGATGATGGAAAAGAAAAATTATAAATTTTCTTCTATGTGAGTTTTATGTGCCTAAGTGGTAGTTTTAAAGTCTTCTCCCTATCCCACGCCAACCCTATTTTCTCCTCCTCCATCTCCAACGCCTAAGACACTCTCCTTCTTCTCCAATCTCAAGCTAGCTCTTCAATATTCAAGGTTGATCAAGAAGACCATCACAAGGAGGCCGGCCTAATCCATTTCAAGTGATCTACCATGGTGCCAAGATTATTCTTCAACAATGCTTCCTCGACTCTTCTTTAGTTTCTCCATTTCATGACTAACATATTTTTACCAAGTTCCTAATATTGAGGTTTCTTTGTGTAGGGTTCTCCGGGATTCCGAATTCAAGAGGAAGGAATTACTTGCCACAATCCAGAAAACAAGAAGCGCCCTCAATTTGTAGTATGGTCTTGTCATTTGGGAGGTCTCTTCATGAGTGATCTTGATCTACTTGAAAGATTAATGCCAGGTATGTTCTAGTGTCGATTAGGTCTGAAATATTAAATTTGCCTAGCTTAACTTGTGTGGTTCGAATCTTATTCCTATTTCTTTGTTATTTTGATAGTCTCATTAATTAGGTTTACGTTTGATCGTTCGAGTTCTCTTCATTAGACCTCCTTTGATATTATATGCTGAACTAATCATATGCAAATAAGAAAATTGCTAAGTTAATCTATGCTAATCTCCTTTAGGGTTGCATCGTTGCATTCTCATCTTGCATGTCCCCACCATTCATGGTATCAGAGCATGGTTGCATTAGGGTAGAATAGTTTTCTTTAAAATCCAAACTAGATCAAAAATTCATGCCTCCTGAGCGGGTGTACTCCAGTACACTATCACGACCCATGGGAGTAATGAGCCTCCGGGCCGGACGTGAAGTTCTAGATTAGAGTTTGGTAAAGCATAGCAATTCCTTTAATTCTTTTTTTCTGTGAATCTGAATCTGCTGGCTGTGATCAAAAGAAAATTTCAAAAAAAAAAAAAAGTACATTTTGCATTGCCATAATTTTTTTTTGATTCCATATAAGGTTAGTTATAATCACACAAAGTTTCAGCATCAGAAGAAATTCACGGAAAAAACTAAAATTCCTACTTCAATCTTCTATCCTGCTGAAATAGTCTGCAGTACATGGTCTGTTGTTTTTATTGTTTCTCTTTATATATAGATATAAAATTTCTGATTTTTATTTTGCTGAGATCATCATAATTCATATTATTTTTCAACAATTTTTCAGATTTTATTTCGATTGTTAGAATTTCTAGCATTCGAAATACTTTCTGAGATTCAATCTGAACTGAAATTCCAGCAAGAACCAATCTCAGAAAATTTTTGAATTTGAAGTTCAAATTTTAAATTTTAAAATTTTAAAATTTTGACATTATAGAATCTGAAACTTGGAGTTTGAAATTTAAATTCTAAAATTTAAGTTTGAATTTGAAATTGTTTGAAAACTAATCAAGTCAATTAATTAAGTCAGCTCATAAAACACAAAAAAAAAAAAAAAAAATTGCATTCATTTGAAAACATCTTAAGGGCATCAATATGACATGGGGGCAAGAGTTCATCACTTGTCCTTAGCCCAAAACCACAACCCATCATCTCGATCCCAATCCTTAATTAAAACCAATTAGACCTAATCACCCTAGTGGGTTAGGGACACCAACGAGTCGGGTTCGGAATAGGGTCAAGTTGATTGTGTCCACTAATTGGTGTGTGCTTACGGGCTTGGTGTCTAGGATTGGTGTATTAGGGCTTGTGGGTTGGTCCGCCTATTTGGCCAATCACAGATTGGTGTCTAAGGTTGGCAGAACAGGGACCTCCACTCCCCTTCCCACCTACCTGGCTAAGTCACGTAAGTTACTACTGGCTAGTTGGTCCTTTTAATTAGATCTCTAATTCGTACTCTAGGTCTAGAAATCCTTAGCCCGAGTTTGAGTCTAATTGTTTGCATGACAACTAGATCAGGAACTCCTTATCACCCTTCGCAAGACCAAACAAGTTCATCCATGGACACTAGTATGGAAACCCTTATGAGATCTATGATTGAGCGACTTGAATGTTTGGATGCTAGGTTTGACCAGTTCGAGGAAAGGATAGGAACCTTAGAGGAATCTAGGTTGACCCCAACTGATCCACCTTCACCCAGATTACCTTCAGTTTGCCCTAGAGCCCAACGACAGGAACATACACCTGATCCAATTCATAGAAGGCCACATCAGGATTATACTGATCACACTCTGGAGTCAAATCCTAGAAGACCTCGCCATGATACTTTTGATCAGGATGATCGGGCCTTAAGGAATATACATCTAGATGCACCAACCTTTGAGGGAAGCCTAGATCCTAAGGTGTACATAGACTGGGAGGCTGACATGGACAAATATTTTTACTGGTATGATATGTCTGAAGAGAGAAGATTCAAGTTTGCCAAAATCAGACTAGTCCGTCAGGCTAGGTTGTATTGGGGAAATGTCGAACGCATAGCTAGGCAGAGGGGAGACTTTCCTATAGTGACCTGGAGAGACATGAAGAGAAAGCTTAGAGAGAAATATTTGCCTATGTCTTATCAGCAAAGGTTATTAGATCAGTGGCAACGATTGACACAAGGAAATAAGACCGTTTCTGAGTACGTTGCTAAATTTGATGAGTTTGTAATGCGATGCAACGTAGTCGAGTCTGAGGCAGCCACATTGTCGAGGTTTAGATCAGGATTGAATGAAGATATAAAAGGGAAACTGTTTTTGAGAGAAGTCCATGATTTAGATCAGGCATACCAAGTTGCCATGGACTATGAGAGGTTTCAAAGGAGAGCTACATTTAGGCGACCTGAGCCCATTAGGTTTAATCCCCCTGTTAGTCGACCTAGTTCAGTCCCTGGTACAACCAATAGACCAAGATCCAGCTCGAATCCAATCCCTAGGCACAACCCTGCCATTCCCCCAATTCCTAGAGAAGACAAAGGAAAGAGCCCTGAAGTTCGAGGTGAGAGGGAGCGAGTTTGCTATAAGTGTCGTAAACCAGGTCATTTCGTGAGCCAATGTCCCTCTAGAGCTTTACATATAGGGGAGGCAGAAGAAGGTGAATCAGAACCCCTGGAGAATGATGAAGAGGAGGTTTATGAAGCAGGGGATTGCTTGGCTGATGAGTATGAAGGAGATGAAGAAAATGTAGATTCATCAGATGTGTTAGGAGTTGTGAGATGTATCATGACACAGACCAAGGAGCAGGAAGACTGGCGTAGGACTAGCATCCTACACACATTTGTCAAAATAGGAGAAAAGGTCTGTAAGATCGTGATCGATAGTGGAAGCTGTGTCAATGCCATTTCCACTAGTGCAGCCAAGAGTCTAGGATTACCCACTGAACCACATCCCAATCCATATAAGGTATCCTGGATCGATTCCACTTCTATCCTAATCAAGCAGAGATGTCAGGTCCGAGTCCAACTTCAGTCCTATCAGGAACGAATCTAGTATGATGTACTCCCTATGGGAGTAAGTAGCATCATCCTAGGTAGGCCATGGCTATTTGACCATGATGTGACAATTTTTGGTCGATCAAATTCCTGTGCTTTCAATTTCAATGGCAAGAAAATTGTCATTCATCCAACCCAGCCTAAGGACAACACCAAAAGAGGAGTTAGCAGCCTGAAAGAAAAAAGGACTGGATTAAATTTGATAGGTGCAAGAGAATTAGAAAAAGACATTAATGAGGGAGCACCTATTTGGATGGTAGCTGCTAAGGAAACTATGGACCACACCCCTGTAGAACACCCTCAAGAGGTGGTCCAATTATTGAAAGACTTTGAAGACATGTTTCCCGAGGATCTTCCCGACAATCTTCCACCTTTAAGGGACATACAGCATGCCATAGATTTAGTCCCTGGCGCGACTTTACCTAATTTGCCTCATTATAGGATGAACCCAACTGAACATCAGGAGTTACAAAGGCAAGTTAGTGAACTTCTTAGAAAGGGGTTTGTTAGAGAAAGTTTAAGCCCTTGTGCAGTCCCTGCCTTGTTAACCCCTAAAAAAGATGGTACCTGGAGGATGTGTGTAGACAGCCGTGCCATCAACAAGATTACTGTCAAATATAGGTTTCCAATCCCGAGACTGGACGATATGTTAGATATGATAGCCGGATCAACAATTTTCTCCAAGATAGACTTAAAGAGTGGCTATCACCAGGTTAGGGTTAGGCCTGGAGATGAATGGAAGACCGCTTTTAAGACTAAAGATGGATTATATGAGTGGTTAGTCATGCCATTCGGTCTGTCCAATGCACCCAGCACCTTTATGAGAATTATGAATCAGGTGTTGAAAACTTTCATCGGGAAATTTGTGGTGGTCTACTTTGATGACATTCTTATCTATAGCAAGACTAAGGTAGACCATTTAACCCACCTAAGGCAAGTTTGCCAAGTCCTTAGAAAGGATAGCCTCTATGCCAATATCAAGAAGTGTGATTTCTTAACACATAGAGTTATCTTTCTAGGATTCGTAGTAACATCTGAAGGAGTGTCCGTTGACCCTGCAAAAATTAAGTCAATAGTAGAGTGGCCTGTACCCAAGAGTATCCATGATGTTCATAGTTTCCACGGTTTAGCCACCTTCTATAGGAGATTCATTAGAGGGTTCAGTACGATAGTGGCTCCAATCACTGATTGTATTAGGAAGGGAACTTTTGAATGGACTAAAGCAGCAGACAAAGCCTTCCTAACAATTAAGGAAAAAATGACACACGCACCCGTCTTGAGGTTACCCGATTTTACCAAAGTGTTCGAGGTTGCTTGTGATGCTTCTGGGGTAGGAATTGGAAGTGTCTTGAGTCAAGAGAATCACCCAGTAGCATATTTCAGTGAGAAGTTAAATGAAGTGAGACTAAGGTATTCCACCTATGATAGGGAGCTGTATGCGATAGTTCAGGCATTACGTTATTGGAGGCATTATCTTCTACCGCAAGAGTTTGTCCTATTTTCTGACCATGAAGCTCTTAGGTTCCTTAGTTCTCAGAAGAAATTGAACCCTAGGCACGGGAAATGGGTAGAGTTCATACAAGCTTATACGTTCGTACTGAAACATCGTGCCAGAACTGAAAATAGGGTTGCTGATGCGTTGAGTCGTCGTTCAATATTGTTGAATTCTGTGAGCACTGAGGTAGTAGGGTTTGAAAGATTAAAAGAGGAATATCCTACATGCCCTGATTTTGGTGACATCTATCGATCCCTTCAACAAGGACCATCTAGTGAGCATAGTGATTATACCATTTTAGATGGATACCTTTTCAGAGGAAATCAGTTGTGTATTCCCAAGACCTCTGTTAGGGAATTTCTGATCTGGGAAGTTCATGCTGGGGGCTTAGCAGGACATTTTGGTAGGAATAAGACCATCTTAGCAATAGAAGACCAATTCTTTTGGCCTGGACTCAAAAGAAATGTGGCCCAGATTGTAGCTCAGTGCCGTACCTGTGCTGTTGCAAAACAGCAAAGACAGAACACCGGTCTGTACACACCCTTACCTATCCCTGATTGTCCATGGCAGGATATCAGCATGGATTTTGTAGTAGGCCTCCCTAAGACGTCTAGGAAGTATGATTCTGTCTTTGTGGTTGTCGATCGTTTCTCCAAGATGGCTCACTTCATTCCTTGTTCTCAAACTTTAGATGCTTCGAAGGTGGCCAAGCTTTTTCTCGATCAGGTTGTTAGGCTTCATGGTTTATCCAAAACCATTGTGTCCGATAGAGATGTCAAATTTACTAGCTATTTCTGGAAAACCCTCTGGCACATGCTCGGTACCAAGCTGAAATTCTCTACTGCCTATCATCCTCAAACCAACGGCCAGACTGAGGTAGTAAACCGAATCTTAGGAAATCTGTTGAGATGCTTAGTTGGTGACAACCTAGGAAACTGGGACCTATTACTTCCTCGTGCTGAATTTGCCTATAACAGCTCAGTTAATAGGTCTATTGAAAAAAGTCCGTTCGAAGTGGTCCATGGATACAGACCTAGGAAGCCTTTAGACCTAGCTCCTTTACCCACACATGCACGGGTGTCCGAGTCAGCCAAGTCATATGCACAGCATATTAGGGAATTGCATAAGGAGATTAGCCAAAAGATTCAAGCAAGCAATGAACTCTATCAGCATATGACTAATTCACATAAACGATTAAAAGAATTTAATGAAGGGGACTCCGTCATGATCAAACTTAAACCTGAAAGGTTTCCGCCGGGAACTATGAAGAAACTCCATGCCCGGGGAGCCGGACCTTTCAAAATAATAAAGAAAATTGGACCAAATGCTTATGTATTAGAATTACCACCAAGTTATGGCATTAGTTCAACATTTAACGTTTCAGACTTAAAAGAATACAAAGAATCTGCATTAATACCTAGTGAGCTTTTTGGTCATAATGTTTCTTTTGAGAGTGAAACACCAAATGAGTGTCCACCACCAAGTGTTCCTGAGAGAAAGGAGAGAATTGAAAGAATCTTGGATGACCAGATCATTACTACTAGGAATAGAGGCTACCAACATTATCTGGTTAGATGGCAAGGATGTCCTGAATCTGAAGACTCCTAGATTTTTCGAGAGGACCTACAACAAATCGACCCGGATGCATTAGAAGCTTATCAAGCCAACCCTCACTCGATAGGGTCGAGTTCCTTCCACCCCGGGAGAATTGGTGTGGGCACCAGAATCAGGAAGAGACTCCAACCAATTCAAGTCAAATCCGAGTCCTTATGGTTGGATGAGCAAAAGAAAGTCCTGTAATTTTTTTTTCTTTCTTTAATTTTGAGTCCAAATAATTATGTAATTCGAGTCCATTTCAATTTTATGTTGGGACTAGTCCAGCCTGATTAACCTTGTATTTGAGAGTTGGGTCCAAATGAGTCAAGTCCAATCCATGAAGAATCAAACCAAACCACATTTGAAGACTAAAGAAGACTCAAGACTTATACCCCAAAGCAAGACCAAAGCCACCTCAAGTGGGGACCACATGCCACATGACACATGCCACCTCATCATCCAAGGTTGCTGCCACATCACACATGCCACCTCACCATCCAAGATTGCTGCCACATCACACATGCCACCTCACCATCCAAGGTTGCCGCCCAAGAGAAGAAAAGGGGAATTTGAAATTGAATTGGCTACAACCTCCTCCACAACTTCCTCCACTCTTCATGGGACGCCCCATATTTTTCTCCACAAATTTTTCTCCATGATATTTGGTGTAGTTTGAATTCAAAATGGCTTAATAGTCTATAAAAGACTCTTAGTCTTCTTGTAAAAGGATGATGGAAAAGAAAAATTATAAATTTTCTTCTATATGAGTTCTATGTGCCTAAGTGGTAGTTTTAAAGTCTTCTCCCTATCCCACGCCAACCCTATTTTCTCCTCCTCCATCTCCAACGCCTAAGACACTCTCCTTCTTCTCCAATCTCAAGCTAGCTCTTCAATATTCAAGGTTGATCAAGAAGACCATCACAAGGAGGCCGGCCTAATCCATTTCAAGTGATCTACCATGGCGCCAAGATTATTCTTCAACAATGCTTCCTCGACTCTTCTTTAGTTTCTCCATTTCATGACTAACATATTTTTACCAAGTTCCTAATCTTGAGGTTTCTTTGTGTAGGGTTCTCCGGGATTCCGAATTCAAGAGGAAGGAATTACTTGCCACAATCCAGAAAACAAGAAGCGCCCTCAATTTGTAGTATGGTCTTGTCATTTGGGAGGTCTCTTCATGAGTGATCTTGATCTACTTGAAAGATTAATGCCAGGTATGTTCTAGTGTCGATTAGGTCTGAAATATTAAATTTGCCTAGCTTAACTTGTGTGGTTCGAATCTTATTCCTATTTCTTTGTTATTTTGATAGTCTCATTAATTAGGTTTACGTTTGATCGTTCGAGTTCTCCTCATTAGACCTCCTTTGATATTATATGCTGAACTAATCATATGCAAATAAGAAAATTGCTAAGTTAATCTATGCTAATCTCCTTTAGGGTTGCATCGTTGCATTCTCATCTTGCATGTCCCCACCAGGAGATTGTTAACCCTATAAGTGATTTTGATGATAACCAAACATTGGAGCATGTACATTTATTTCTGACAACTCTTCAAGTGTTTTATAAGTTTTTATAGGATGAGTTAATTGTTCAAACTTCAACTCCTACACCTTTGTTTCTTGTTTGAGTTGTGTTGTAATGTGTTTGTGTAAAGAAGAACCCAATGAAAAAGCTAAAAAAAAAATCATGTGAAAAAGGTTATTTCTCTGTGTGTGTGCCTTAAAATTATTTTGAGTTGGTATGATTGAAAAGTTGTAAGAGTGTTGGTAAGAGTTTTTTCTTTGAGTTCAATTATAAAAATCCTGAAGAAGATACTCGAGCTGACCCAGCATGATGAAGAGCCGACTCCACTTACTGGCACACAGCAAGGATTTTGGAATGCAGCAATCCGAGCCGACTCCTCTAGAGTCCAGTTTTTGAAGATTTCTAAGAATAGCCAGGCGAGCCGACCCGAACCATAAATTGACTCTGCCAGACCTAATTTTGAAAGCCTGAGAAAGCGAGTCGACCTGAACTGCATCAAGCCGACTCTTTTAGAGTGAGGATTTTCGAACATGAGAAGAAGAGCCGACCCAAGCTGAAAAGAGCCAACTCCTCGAGTTCAAGTTTTTCAAAGAAAGAAGTTCGAGCCGACCCGAGCTATCAAGAGCCGACTCGTCCAGAGTAATATTTTGCTCTCTGGGATAAAGAGCTGACTACACTAAAGATTTGGTGACTTGACCTATTGACTAGAAGGATTTGAGCCGACTCGAAGGAATCCGAGTAGACTCGAACGTCGCTTTTGGGTACCAATGGCTAGTTCTAGAAATTATTTTTGAATGCCAAAAAGTGCTCCAACGGTCACAAATCATTCCTCAACGGTCTATAATGGCTAGAACTACCTTGGAGTGATAGAAAACCTAATATTTGAAGGATTTGAACATTCTAAAAGGAAGAGTTTTTGAAAGAGAAGAGAGCTTCATTGAATATCCTAACTACCAATAGCAAAAGAGCACAAGAGCATTCAAGTCAGCCTTCAAGTCTTTACCAACTCTGATATGAAGCTTGAAGCAACTTTGGGAAGAAGCCACTGAAGTAATTAAAACTTATTCAAGTGCATTCAAGTGGACTTCCATCAAGCTGTATCGGCAATAATCCGACAACTTGAGTTTGTCATTTTTGTTGCATTTACTTCAATTCATTTTTTTGAATTGTTGTTGGGTTATTGGTGAGCCCGGTTGAAAAACCAAATAGGTTCTTGGTGAGCCTTGATAAAAACCAAGTGTTGGATTCTTGGTGATCCTGGTAAAAGTAAGTTAGGTTTCTTTGGTGAGCCTGTTTAAAACCAAAGGGTGTTGGGTTTTCTTTGGTGATCCCGTTAAAACCAAAGTGTAGAGATTTTGGATTGTGATCCTGCAAAACAATTCTACTGTATTCGAGTATGAATATAGTGGAAATCCCAAGTGGTATCTTGCATAGTGGATGTAGGAGCTGGGTTTCTCTGAACCACTATAAATTTTGTGTGTTTATGTTGTGCTTCCTTGCTTTTTCTTAGCTTCTGTAATTTACTACTTTATCACAGCACCTACCACTTGCAAAGGATTTTTAATTGCACATTATTTGCTTTAAGTTTTTAAAAGACCCAATTCACCTCCCTCTTGGGTAGCCACCTGAGCAACAAAAAGTCATGCAATAAGTTTTCAAATGAGAAAAATATTTTAGTACATGAAAAAGAAATTCTAAAAAGATCCAATATTTTTATATTAAATGATGAGAAAAATAATTTCTTTTTCAAATGAGAAAAATAAAAATCTTGAGTTGAAAAACAAGAATTTCTTTATTGCTACTTCTTCCAATATTGCATGCTTTATATATGAAAATTTGAACTTAATGCATATCCTTGTAGATTAAAAAAATTTGGATTCCAAAAGAAACCATATTTACTAATCCTAAAGGATCCAAGAAAGTTTAGGTACCAAAATTGTCCACCTATTTTATTTTGCAGGAATATCTTACAGCTCAACATGAAGAAAGAAAGTTTTTAAAAAGTGGCTGTACAAGATAATACAAAGAGTGGACAAGCTATAATTTTGGACTAAATGGTAAAGGAAGGATTATTAATAAATTCTAAACATTTCCTTCCATAATTAAAAATGTTGTTGAATATTTGCATCAATTACTTTAAAAAATTATTTTAAATGATTAATTAAAATCAAGTTTAGAGTTATAGTCATTAGTTATGATCATGAACTCTTTGATGTTGATGGACTTCATGCTATCATGATTAAACTTGTGATTACAAGACCTTCACTTGATTTTAATTAATGTATCTTAAATTACTTCACAAAAAATATGTTTAAAATTGCATATTGCTTTGAAAATTATTTCAATTGATTAATTGTATCAAGCTTAGACTAATAGTCATTTGTTGTAATCATGACTTTTTGATGTTGATGGATTTCATGCTCTCATGATTAAACTTGTGATTATTAGACTTTCACTTGATTTTGATTAACATAGTTTTAAACTATTTCAAGTGAAATATTATGATTTATGTGTTTTCATTTTTAGCATCTATTCTTAAGTTAGAAATGATTTGGATCAAGACTAGAATTGGTAGTTAAGGATTACATTTAAGAAGAAGGTATGCATATTGATAAATCCTTGCTCTAGTAGCTAAATTTGGTATTAGATTACTTCTAATATTTGTATGAATAATCAAAATCATTTCAAATCATATGGTTTTCATGAAATATATTCCATTTTATATCCATGCTTAGACTAGAAATGATTTGAAACAAGTATAGAACTGATAGTTAAGGGTTACATTTAAGAAAAAGATATGCACATTGATAAACCCTTAATTCAGTAGCTAGACTTAATATTATATTACTTCTAGCATTTATATGGATATCAAATTACTTCAAATAAATTTGAAATCATATTAAATTAAATCTTTAAAATATCAACCTCTTGCATTTTGAAAATCTTGTACATCTTGAAATTTTAAAGCTTTGATTTCATACTTAGTATGTATGTTCATATATCAAATTGTTCGAAATTATGATGCTTGTGCTTTCATGTTTTATTCCTCAATGATGCATATTTTTAAGGGGGAATAACATTTAGGGGGAGCATCCAAAGATTTGTTGTCATTATATATATATATATATGATACTTTCAAAATTTTCTTGATACCATACTTATATTAGTCTGATACTCCTTATCCTTGTTTTCAAATCTAATTCTTTGAGGAGAGTTATATTCAATTGGTATCAAGATTTATTAAGAATCTTAAAAAAGGAGAGAGAAAAACTCCTAGTAACTACTTCAAATTGGGTTAGTCACCATGGTCGTCTGGTCATAGGGCTAAGTAGGGTTTAAAGACCCTCTCTTCCCATTCAATGGGGTCTCTCATTATATGCTGGGGTGCCACTGTGACCTTATCTCATGAACAAGTGAGGTGAATGGATTGTTGTCTTGCTATCAGTTATGCATATTAGATCTAATATATATTGAATTATTTTTTGCATGTGCTTATCATTTTGTGGTATCATGCTCAATTAGTATCATATTTAATTAGTATAATGATTAATTGATTTCATGCATTGATTTTGATGATCTACTTACTATTTTTTTTACCTTCATTCCCATTTTGTATTGCCTTTCATCCATTTTCTTGATGACAAAAAAAGGAAGAAATATGTTAAGTATGAAAGGGGAAAAGATATGATAAACATGAAAAATTATAAGAGAATTGAAAGAAAGTGTAAAAGGGGAAGAAAAAAGCAAAATATTATAATCTTAAGGGAAGAATTAGTAAGGAGAGAAATTTTAAAATTTTTGCATACTTTGAAAAATGTTTTGAAATCATATTTTGAAGGAGAGCTTGATACTTATTGATTTTGAGCTTACATGTTTATATTGTTGTTAATCTTTTTTAAGCTTACCCTATTCTTATACTTAAAGGTTTTGTCATCATCAAAAAGGGGGAGATTATTGACTCTGATCTTGATTTTGATAATTGACAACATGTTTAAGTATATACGAGTACCAATTATATTTTTAAGTGTATTTATCAGATCTTAGTACTCATCCATGTTGAATGAAAAAATGCATATTTTCAATTGAAGAAGTCATGGAATTTCAAGTATGGACCTTGGAACATATATTGCAGATCTTGAAGGACTCAAATATTAAATTTGGACAAGTTTTGGCACTGCTCAAGTCAAGTGTCGATACTTGCAAGTGTCAACACTTGAAGTATCGACTCACAGAAAGCTTGGGTTGATACGTAGAGAAAATTTCAACCGGCATGTTAAAGTATCGATTCATGGTCAGCCAAGTGTCGACTCATGAATAGTGAAGTGTCGACTCAAGGCCTGAGACAAAACAAAAAACAGAACGAGCTGATTTCAGGGTTTTGATCAAGTGTCAACTCACTATTCCAAGTGTCGACTCAAAGTGTTGACTCATCAGCTGAAGTATCAGCTCACCAGTGCAGAACAGAAGACCATAGAAGACATTTTTTTATCAAGTGTTGACTCACCATTCCATGTGTCGACTCTAAGTGTCGACTCATGACCTGAAGTATTTACACTTGAATGAACGACAGCTCTACAATGGCTAGTTTTCTAAAGAGCAAAACTTTCCTAAAATATTTGTAATGGCTAGCTTTTCCTCTCCAATGGTCTCTAACAGTCATTTAAGATTTGGAGAGCTATATAATCAACACAAATAAAATAAGGAGATAATCCTTTGAGAAAAAAGTTCCATACACTTTAAGGATTCATATTTTGAGAGAGTTGAGCCTTCAAACATCCAATTTCAAAGAGAGCTTCCAAGTCCACATCATCAAGCTTCATTCAAAGGCTTCAACAAATTGAAGACAAGCTTCTTCAACATCATCCAAAAGCTTCAAAGAGATATTTGCTTTATTTTAGAAAGCTTTTATTGTACTCTTTCATATTATTCTTACATTATTTACTCAAGGTTGTTGGTGAGCCTTTGTGAAAAACCAACTTGAGATTGTTGGTTAGCCTTTGTATCAAAACCAACAAGGTTGTTGGTGAGCCCGTAAAACTAACTAGGTTGTTGGTCATCCCGTAAAACCAACTAGGTTGTTGGTGAGCCCACAAATCCAACAAGATTTTTGGTTAGCCTGGAAAATCAAGAGGTTTGACTTATGATCCCGGTAAAAATAAGTTGGGTTTTGATTAGTGAGCCTAGAAAACTAATCGGCTATAATCTTGGTAATTATAGTGAATTCCTAAGTGGACCTTGGAAAGTGGATGTAAGTGCCTTGGAGTGCATCAAGCCACTATAAATTTGTTGTGTTTGTGTGATTGTTTTCTTTGTGCATTTACTTTAGTAATTTCACTGCATATTATTTTGAAGCACACAAACACTTTAGCAAAATACAAGTACTTAATTGTAATTAGCACATACTTGTTTAGTTCATTATAAATCATTGAAAGTAATTTTTATAAAATATAATTCACCCCTCCTCTTGGGTTGCATCATCACTGGGCAATAATTGTCTACTAACTTAACCATCAGAGTGCCCCTACCGAGATGCCCGGCCTAAGTCTCCCTTCTTTTGCAGGACCGGGCGTGCACGTAGGATGCCAGGTGGGAGAGCCACCAACCGATGCTACGTAGGAGCTGTAGGCCATGGCAATCTAGATGACAACACTTTTATTATGTATGACTTTTCGAGTTATATTCTGTCTAGTAATGAGATATGCTATAATCTCTATCATAGCATTATCAAAACTCTTTCGATAAACTGGAACACTTCAAGCTAAACCTTAATAAGGATCATGGATTCTCAAATTATCCTAGTGAGCTCTCACCATCCACCAATGACACATAGCAGTAAGTAGTGGCAACCCAGTAGAATAGAATAAGAACCTATAGGTATAGTTACCATGTGATTAAGTTCTTCTATCAAAAGTCGAGAAATGATGCAAGTTATGAAACCTCATCAAATCCTAAATATTTGCATGTGCTTGAGTTAATTGGCTTAAGTCCAATTATGATTCTCATGAAAATTTATTTTTATTATCACACTACTATGGCCATAGACTTAAGGACTCTATCTCTTCGATCACATAGGACTATTTCTTAACTACTAAGATTGATAGATCCCTATAAGTGCATACCCTACTCCTATTATGAACCTACTGCAGCCAATAAACACCATAAGATCTTGAATGGCTAGGAACCATGTTTATGTGCTATCAAACTATAGAAACCTTACTATGAGTAGTCGAAGCACCAAAGGTCAAAGAACTACTTACACTACTATAGTATTAGAAAGTCACCGACGAGTGAGTAGTCATCCATGTGACTTTCCATACTTTGTCATACTCAATATTGTTGTTCTTTAACAACCACCTGTACTCTTATTCCAATGTCCTTACATCATAGATTCGAGACTCATTTACTAGAAAAGAAAGTGATCCATGCATCATCCCCATAATAATCCAATGATCGAGAGCTTTTAGGAGTTAATCTATATGACACGTCTCTCAATTTTCAAGAATATGTGTCACTATCCATCAACTCCATGGATGTTTCATGAATACATTAGATATGAATAAAAAAAATGTCCAATTTTATTGATTTCAATGAATTAAGTATAAAAATGTGTCCTAAAATAATATAATATATCATGCCAACTTGGTTTCTAGGATATATATCTAACAATCTTCTACTTGCTTTAAACCTAATTGGCCATATACCTAGTGATGGGGACATCAAGATCAGACAAGGATTTCAGGGTTCCATGAAGATCTCTGAGTCATGTGTTAGAAAGTCAGTCAACTTTTTAGTCCATTATGTCAATTAAGTCCAGTGAGTCCATTTGCTTACTTGAGTCCTGTAACAAAGATTGAGTCCTGTAATAAAGTGGATCCAATTGAGTCCACTTAGTCAAGTGAGTTGAGTCCCGTTATGTTTCAGTTCAGTTAAGTTCAACGGAGTCCTGTAAGTTTTGGCTTCATTCAAGTCAAGATCCAAGAGGAGAGTCACCAGACCGGGAGATTCACCTGATTTCTCCCAACCAGAGCTGGACTTCATATGCCTAGGCCCCTCCTCAAGCCCCCCCCAACCAGGAGCCTGGGCCCTTTCTTGCCACCTAAGCCTAAAAGGTAGGCACCCCCTCCTAGTCCAAGCCGCCCCAGCTTTGGCGCCCTAACCCAAGGCCCACCAGGAGATGTCACCCCTCTAAGCCCAACAAGAACCAGGCATCCCAAGCCCAAGAGGAAGAGGCACCCAAGCCCAAGAGGATTCAAGCCATTCCAAGTCCAACAGGGAATTGAGTTTTCTTGGCCCTCAAGTTTTGTAATCCCAGTTTGTCAGGGATTCCAGGGACCTTAGTGAATCTATAAATACCCGTCCCCTCCCCTTTGTAATTGATATTTGAGTGAATGAAAATTTGATTGCTTTTTCTTTATTTTCCATGCTTTGTTAAGCATTAACACTCCATAAGGGAGAGGGTGTAAGGCCCAACTATCTTTCAAACCCTAGCTTTCTTTTAACCTAGCCGCCCCCGTCTTTCCTCCACCAAGCCAACCCTAGCCACCCCTCCTACAAACCCTAAGGCCGTCCATCCCTGCTCCAATCCAGGCCGCCCCACCATCACCATCTACAAACCCTAGCCGCCCACATCCCATCTTCAAGTCCAAGCCACCAACCCTAATCTTCCATCTTCCCTTAAGCCGCCCCATCCCCCTCTCATCCAGGCACCCCCAAATCTCCAGGATACTAGATACTCATCCTCCAGGCATCTTCATCAGCTCCTAGGCTGCCCACTTCAAGCCAGGTGCCCCCAAGTTCCTGAAGGTGAAAAGCACCTACACCAAGCATACAATATGCAGGAAAAACAGGACAGAAGGAATGCATTTTAAAATAATTTTAAAGCATGCACAGCGAAAGGCTTGGTAGATAGATCTAAATGATCTACCGATCTGCCCATAACAGGATCTAACACAATGACCTAGCATGCAACATAACATCAAAGCTAGAGAGGAACACAAATTATAAAAGTACTATACCTTTATACTGAGAGAAGATATGAAAGGAGGAGGGTGCTCGAGCCACATACGTGTCTGGCCTCTATGGGTAATCCACACCTGGGCTCGACTCTAATCAACTCCCTCAGAGTGCTAGCTCTTTGGGATCCTTGGGCTGATCTTCTTCTTCCGGAAAGACTAAGAGGAGAGCTGGAACCCTTTTCCAAGAGAACTCTCTTTCCAAGACCTAGCTTGATTGCTAGGTTACTCACACCCAATTCCAAGTCCTCACTTAGCCCTTCTTCTTCCTCTCAAAGAACCATTAGCATAACCTCTAGCAGCCTCTAGAATGACCTTCATTTATAGGGGCATCCATGAGAGGGAGAAGAAGGAAGGAGGAGTGATTGGGGGAGAGAAGGGGGGAGAAGATCAAGGTCAAACCAAATGGGTCCAAACTCTTTAGGAAGGAATGACAATCATTCCAAGAAAGTTTGGAGCCAAAATGGTTTGAATTCAAAATTCAAACCAGGTCAAATATTTTCCAAAAAACTCCCAAAAAAGCTTTCCAGAATTTTACTCATCATAGAAAGTGTCGACTCATGAAAATTGCCAAGTGTCGACACTTCACCAAGTACCGACACCAGCAAAATTCCAAGTGTCAACACTTGAAACAAAGTCAATCATATTGACTTCCGATGATGGCAAACGATTCTCAATCATTGATTAGCCTTAAGATCAGATAGAAATCCTCTATGGTGTGTGACCCCATAGGTTCAAACACTAAGCCAGTAGCACTGGGATATTTCTGATACCAGTCAAAGTCCTCATCTAGCAATGATACCCGACGTCCGGATAAGTCGAAGATGCAAATCACCTAAAAAGATCCTTTGGCATATGGTTGCCGCATAATTCATCCCTTTGACCTCAAAATGCTCAGGATGACCTAGGGTTCGACTACCAACCCTAATTTGGTTTATCCAGATCATGTCTCAACCTCCAAGTTCTGTGACTCCTCACAAGAACTACCCTGCCAAGGTTTTGCTAAATTAAGACATAGTGAGTCATTCACTCCAAACTATTTGGAGGGATCAATTCCATCTTGATCCACCACTGCTCTAAAAGTACTTGACTGCACCCAAAAACCTTTCATCACTAGATTAGAAATCCAAGTAGTCCGACACCAAAGTACAGTGAGTTACTTGCAAGCTGCCATGGTGATCTCAGGTCTGAGGGATACATATATCCATATCCCTTCGTGAGCAACCCTTTGGCAGAAGGGAGCTCCGCAGATAGTCACGTTCAGTGAAATGTCATACATTTCACTTGCATGTCATACCAGTGTTTCTACACTCCTTGGTTAAGAGGACAACCAACAAATACGACATACAATAACCTACACTTGATATATTGCCATCCTATAATAATGTATCCTTTGGTTGTGAACCACTTTAAGAACTACATGATATATATCCTCTCTATATCAAAACAATGTAATTCTAAGGACTCCATCATACAAGAGTTCATCTCAGGACAATGTAAATATGATGAACATCCAAATAAATAACTTTTATTTATTAAAAGAATTCATATACAAATATAATATAGCACAACCATCTATAGCCTAGACGATTGGCTTTGGGACATAATTCCCAACAGTTCCAGGCCACTACCTTCCCTAACAGCCCTCCAACCTCTCTTCTCTTCCATCCTCTAATCTTATATTTTTCTCATCAACTATGACCTTAACCTTTGACATTTGCAAGATCCCTTCAGTGCCATGCCATCTAAATGAGGTTTTCCTTGCCCCCAAAACTAGCTGATAAAAAATTGGTGGATCCGTGAGAAAACGTGATGCGGGATGGGATCAAGGAAAGGATCATCGACGAGCTGAAAAGTCACTGAAGATTAGGGTATCCTATTTTTTTTGATTTTTTTGTAGGGAGGTGGTGAAGAAATAATGAAAATGGAAGGTAGAAAAAATCTTAACTCTCATGAACTTTAGGACTCCCACTTATGGAGAGACCTCTCACCTCTAAGGAATCCCACCCACCTCGATACTTGGAGCCATTAGGGTGAATCTCAAAGGACATGAGGGCAATAGAGAAGGTTGAATCAAGGAAGGGGATAACTAGACATGACATCGCATCATGCCTAGGTTTGCACCTCTCGTGCTCTCTTTACGAAGCAATTGTTAGGCCTCTCACCTTTTCCATGTAGAGCAAAAGAAAAGAATTACTCTTTTTTAAAAACTCATTTTCATTCATCCCTTTTTTACAAAGGAATAAGGGTGGTATTTATAGACCTTTCCAATCCTCATTTGAATTTGAATACAAGATAAAAAGATAAGGATGGCTCAAATTCAAATACAAGATAAGGTCTATCCATACTAGATAACTCAATCCTAACCAAACTAATCCTAAATCAAATTTCAAAATAATTGATGAAGATAAATCCTAAACTAATTTATTCAGGTACTGCATATGCATTGAAATTTATGCTACTCCGAGATTCATGCTGATCTAAGATTCGTGCTACTCCGAAATTCATGTAGACGATGTCCCCATCATTCTCCTGAGGTAGGGAGAACTCGACTCCGTCGAGTCAGGGTCAGCGAGGACTTTGATGAAACCAAATCCAATCAAATCAAAGGGGCTCTACTCTAAGATCTATGTAGCTTTGAGAATCGTGTAGCTGAAAATCGTGCAACTTTGAAATCCATGCAAATTTGAGGATCATGCGGCATTGAAGTCGGCAACAGGGAGGGCAATCTTTGACGAAAGTGCAGTGCATTCACATTCGTGTGGGGCTTTCTTCTCCCGGTCCGATGCTAGGTGGAACAGGGATCGGATTTGGGTGAGGAAACCCGGTGGACTTCACCGGCATCCTTGGAAGATCTTGAAAGGGATATGCCCTACAAACCAATCTCTGTTGTATCTCCCAAACCATTGTAATTGATAATTTTCTGAATAAAGGCATTATTTTTTATCATACGCTGTGTTTATTATATGATGAACCCCATAGATTAGGGCTATGATTTTAGGGTTATGATGAGATCATACCAGTGAGACCTAAAATCTTAAAACCTTAATCTAAAGTATTCCTAGTCAAAGGAACCCTGAATAGGGGATCAGGGTTTTTCCGATAAGACTAGCACACCCCGGGTATACTGGAAAGGGTGACTGCTCTCACAGTCACTTGTGTATGACACTAATACTGGGATGTGGGTGCTCATTGGAGAATGAGTTCACTGATATGATCCAACTTGAGAACATCTAATGGAGTCTTAGCTACATGTCAATAGAAGGTTCTCATAGTAGGAGTGGTACAAGTAATCTTTTGACCTGAGACTGCCATAAGTACCTTATGTACATGAACCCATCCTTTGGTTCAATCCTAATCATGACACTGAGACATGCACAGGATTGATACTGGGAATGGTGAATTGAATATGAAGGTAATGAGTAGGTCAACAAGGAATCGATCACTCTTAGTAAGAGGAGATTGCATCCAGCTAGTCAACAATCGCATGATGATTCAGGGAATCTTTGATCAAAGTAAGGATATTAGAGATGGTTTCTAATATCAAGATAATCGAATCATCATTATAAGATTGAGCTAGAAACAAATATAATGTTGGATTTGACATATATCCATATCCATAGTTATATTTTGGGTGCAGGCTGATCGAAAGATTTAATTGTACGGTAACTCTCTACTGAAGGGTAATTTTGGTATTTCACCAGAATTTCCATATCTTCCGGGTAGACATGACACGTTGCTAGACGTCAATCTTGTCTTGTGGGTTGATCAAGTTCAAAGATCACATGTTAGGAAGAATCCTAATTGATCGATCCGGGTAAGCCCGGTTTGACCTAAATCGATTAGAAAGAGTTCTAATCAAATTAGGTCAACTTGTATTCGAACCCACTGCTGGCTAGATGTGGAACCCAATGGGTCACACACTTAAGAGGATTGATCAAGAATTTAATTTGGAATTAAATTGTCTTTGCAAGATAACACTCTAGCAGGTGTTGCAAGCCCTAGCTTCTATTCGGATCGGATTCGAATTAGGGTTCCGGATTGGTTCAAATTGGGTTCTAATTGGACCTAATTAGACCCTAATTAAGAAATATGGGAATATGGCTAACCCTATTGGCTAGCCATGTAGCTTGGCTAGCCTCCCACCCGCCCCCTTTTTGCTTTTCACGCCAAAACACCAAGAGTCCATGCGCATATGGACTCTTGGCGCGCCTTAAGGAAGAGTCCATGGCGCATGGACTCTTGGCGCGCCCCAAATAAAATCATCGGAGATTTTATTTGGGCGGCCTCCTTCTTAAGTGATTAGCGCTCCTTCTCCCCCCCCTTGGATGAAAATCCAACGGCTGATGGGATTTTGAGAAAGAGAGAAAGCGCTAACTCCTCCCGGGCGCGCGAAGTAACATCTCTTCGGAGATGAAAAGTCGCGACTTTCTTCTTTTTTAAAACACCGCAGTTTTTCCTTTAAGAAGAGCCGTGGGATTTAATCTGGAAGGCCGTGAGATGTGTGGATTGGGCGTGAGAAATAAGAAAGGGGCGTGAGATAAAGTGGAATGGGGTTTACGGAGAGTTGTGTTCTTCTGAGAAGACATCTCTCTGAAATCTATTTAAACAACAGAGGTCTCGGGTGTTCAGATGATTTTTTTTTTTAAAACAACAGAGTTTATTTTATTGTCTTTTCTTTCCAGGAAACTGATTCCTCCTTAGCTTGTTTAGGACAAAGAGAGTTTCCCTCTTACAGAGTTCTCTTCTCTGTTGAAACTCAAGTCCAAAACAAGAGATAGGAAGAATCTCTTGATCGGTAAAGAAAGGAACTCCTACTCTGTTTCTATTTCCTTTACTTTAAGACATTAGTGTCTTAAATCCATCTCCTCCTTTAAGACAAGAGTTTTATTCTTAGGACAAGGTCTTAAGAAAGGGAAGGAAGAAGGAAGAAAGGAAGTAAGGAGCCCCTACCCTGAAGTTTTAGAGCCATAGTCCTCTTGAGTTCTAGGATAAGAATTCAAGTGAGGGAACTTTGAAGAAGCTTGCATCTTGTTCAATCATCTTGTGGATCACCATTGGAGGGTGGACATTTGGACGCCTGGTGAAATCAAAAGAAGCATTCAACACCAAGTTCTGATTCTACATCAAATTGGACTTAGCGTTAAAAGGTTAGTGCCCTAATTCTAACAATGTTAGTATGTATGTTTTAATTAGTATATAAGGAGATCTTGGCTAAGGGATTTCGGTGCAAATTTCATCATTTTGAAATTTACACTTCCGCTGCGGTGCACCAGAAACCCCAACAGATCTGTCACCGGGGAAGGGTGGCACGGTCGACGGCTGGTGGCACGGGGCGTCGGCCTGGTTGGGGCAGCATAGATGCACAGAGAGGAGAAGAAGTTCGGTTGAGATCGGTCTTCTCCCTTGGATCCGATGATGGGAAGGTGGAATCAAGACTGGATCTGGGGGAGTCTGGCATCGTCAGCGGCCTGGCCATGGGGAGTGAAGTGGGAAGGTCTTGGCCATGGGCGATGTGCGATCAGTCGTCGGAGGTAAGGTGGATGCCTTGGACAATGGACTTAAGTGCACGGTCGATGGTGGAGCTGACATAGACGTGGAAGCCGAAGAGGTCAAAAAGGGGCTCGCTGTTGCAAGGGAGGATGATGCCGAGGACAACGGGGAGGAGGGCGAGGTAGATGGCAGTGGACTCGCGATGACAGGGATGAGCAGGAAGAAGATGGCGATGAAGAAGGGTATGGCGATGTCGATCGCCTGGTTGAAGGAGACCGGCAGGTACCGGAGGGAAGCATTGCCGTAGATTATGGAGAAGCAAAAGATGGCATTGAGGGCGACGATCTTGAGCAGCTGGTGATGGAAGGAGACGGACTGCTTCAAGGAGGGCCATCGTCGCCACCGCCTGCTCTAAGGTTCCCAGATCTCGATCTCTCGATCTAGCTAGATGATGGTTACAGGAGTCAGGTAGCAAGAGCCAATTTCTAGGCGGATTCCACCTGAGGCGGAAGGGCGGTAGGGGTGTCAATGGGGCAATGGCAGTAGGGGTGTCAATCGATAGGGTAGTGTTGGTGGAATCGGGCGGATCTGGAGGAGATGATGGCACAGGTTTTGATCCCTGCGATGGTAGGCGCTGTCGGTGAGAAGATCGGTTGGCCAGCACGGATGGGGGAGGGCCGGCTTGTGGGCGAGGCTTCGTCAGTGATGGTAGAAGAAACGGTCCGGTAGGGCGGCGGGGATCATGGCAGAGTCGGTGGATGTTGACAACGGTAGCCGAAAGATGGGGTGGGGCGTCCAGCATCTCGACAGCTAGGGCGATTGGGGATGGGGTCGGCTCGGCCGATGGCTGGGCTAAATATGATCTCGAAGGGGCATATCTGGTGATTTCTCGTCAGTGTCCCTGGAGGAACCTTCGTCGAAGAAGGGGCGGCCCAAACCTATGGCACGGGCAGCGGCTGTGGGTGTACGTGGGCCATGGGAGGTCACGAGCAATGGCTGTGGGGCTCTCCGGTTGGGATTTGTTGCCCAGAAATGGAGCCCAAGAGAGGGGGTGAATTTGGTCTTTTGAAAATTTAAACAACTATGTGTTGGTCTTGATGTGTTTATGAAGCAAAGTGATTAAACTCAAAATGAATATGCAGTAGATAATGGCAAATTAAAGGCAAGGAATAAAGAGCAAGTAGTAGAGAGAACAATCACACACAAACACAAAGTTTTATAGTAGTTCGGTGCAATCCAAGCACCTACATCCACTCCCCAAGCCTTCCTTGGAAATTTTCTGGTGTGATATGCATGATGAGGATGCAAACATGTAACTCTAAAGGAGATTAACCAAAATTTAACTAGCAATTCCTACTTGCATATGAGTGATTCAACATATAAGATCAAGGAGATCTAAATAAGAAACCCTAAATGCTTATACTTAAACCCAGCTAGGAGGACTATCAAAATCTTAAAGAAATAGGACAAGATTAGAATTCGCACACAAGTCAAGCTAGCCCTATTTAATGATCCCGATCTTAAAATACTAGGAGTTCAAGCATTGAAATCTCAAGCACAAGGGATTCACTCTTAAGGTTCTCAAATGAAAGATCATACCACATAAGATGGGCTTTCTAACTTTCTGGTTTGTAGCAAGTAATCCTTCCTCTTGGATCTGGAGCCTAGAGAACCCTGCAACAAAGAAACCAAGATGATTAGAAACTTAATTAAAAGTAAGAAGATTGATGGAACTCAAAAGGAGAGTTTGTTGGAAATGATCCTTGGCGCCATGGTGGAAGCTTGTGTTGGTGTTGATCTTCTTCTTGAGAGGATGTCCTTAATTCACTTTGAAGAAAGAGGATTGCTTGGAAGATGAAGAGTAAAAGAGAAGGATTAGGGAGAAGAAATGGTGGAGGAGAGGAAGAGGTTCACTTAGGCACAAAGATCCACATAGGCACATAGAAACACATAGAAAAGTGCTGGAAATTTGTATTCACTCATCCATCCTTTACAAGGGGCATCCAAGGCTTTAAATAAAGCCTTACAAATTTTGAAATTTCAAATCCCTAAACAAGTGGAGTAATATAAGGGGAGAGGGCTGATTTTCTTGCTTGAAATCCTCCTTGGCCAACTTCCTTGAATTTGAACTTGGGATGGCACCCTCTTGTGGTGAGGTGGCGTGTGAGGTGGCATGTGGTCCCCTCTTGACGTGGCATGTGGTCCCAAGTTGAGGTGGCGCAAGTGATGTGGCATGTGGTCCCCAATTGAGTTGGCTTTGGTCTTGATTTGGGGTATACATTGTGAGTCTTCTTTAGGCTTGATGCTAGTTGACCCATTTGGATTGGACTAAGACTAGACCCGACATGGACTCGACTTACATGATTATTTTGGACTCAAAAGAAAGATTACAGGACCCAACATGGACTCGACTTACATGATTCTTTTGGACTCAAAATAAAGAAAGGTTACCGGACTCTCTAGTCCAACCATAAAGATTCGGAATGGGCTTGAATTGGTTGGAGTCTCTTTCTGATTCTGGTGCCCGCACCAATTCTCCCCTGGTAGGAGGAACTCGACCCTGTCGAGTGATAAGTTTCTAATATATCCGGGTCGATTTGTTGTAAGTCCTCTTTGGTAATCCAGGAATCTTCAGATTCAGGACGTCCTTGCCATCGAACCAGATAGCGTTGGTAGCCCTTATTTCTAGTAGTGATGATCTGGTCATCCAAGATCCTTTCAATTCTTTCCTTTCGCTCAGGAATATTTGGTGGTGGACACTCAATTAGCATTTCACTCTCAAGAGAAGTGTTAGGACCAAAAGGTTCATCAGGTATTAATGCAGGTTCCTTGTATTCTTTTAGATCGGAAACATTAAATGTAGAACTAATGCCATAACTAGGTGGTAAGTCTACTACATAAGCATTAGATCCAATTTTCTTTATTATTTTGAAGGGTCCGGCTCCCCGAGCATGGAGTTTCTTCATAGTTCCCGGAGGAAACCTTTCTGGTTTAAGCCTAATCATTACAGAGTCTCCTTCATTAAATTCCTTTAACCGTTTATGTGAGTTAGCCATATGCCTATAGAGTTCATTGCTTGTTTGAATCTTCTGATTAATCTCCTTGTGCAAATCCTTAATACGCTGTGCATATGACTCAGCAGACTCAGATATTCGTGTATGTACTGGTAATGGAATTAGGTTTAAAGGTTTCCTAGGTTTGTATCCATGGACCACTTCGAATGGACTTTTCCCAATAGACCTATTGATCGAACTATTGTAGGCAAATTCAGCACGAGGAAGTAGTAAGTCCCAGTTTCCTAGGTTGTCGCCGACTAAACATCTTAAGAGATTTCCTAAGCTTCGGTTTATTACTTCAGTTTGGCCATCGGTTTGAGGATGATAGGCCATAGAGAATTTCAGCTTAGTACCTAACATGTGCCAGAGGGTTTTCCAGAAGTAGCTAGTGAACTTGACATCTCTATCTGACACAATGGTCTTGGGTAAACCATGAAGCTTAACCACCTGATCTAAGAAAAGCTTGGCCACTTTCGAAGCGTCTAAAGTTTGAGAACACGGGATGAAGTGCTTCATTTTGGAGAAACGATCGACAACCACAAAAACAGAGTCATGTTTCCTAGAAGTTTTAGGTAGACCTACCACAAAATCCATACTGATATCTTGCCATGGACCATCAGGGACAGGTAAGGGCGTGTACAGATCGGTGTTCTGTCTTTGCTGTTTTGCAACAGCACAGGTCCGACACTGAGCTACGATCTGGGCAACGCTCTTTTTAAGACCAGGCCAAAAAAATTGTTCTTCCATTGCTAGGATGGTTTTGTTCCTGCCAAAATGTCCTGCTAAACCTCCAGCATGGACTTCCCAGATCAGAAATTCCCTAACAGAGGTCTTGGGAATACACAACTGATTTCCTTTGAAAAGGTATCCATCTAACAGTATATAATCACTAGGTTCACTAGATGATCTTTGTTGGAGGGATTGATAGATGTGACCAAAATCAGGACATGTGGGATATTCATCTTTCAATCTATCGAACCCTACTACTTCAGTGCTCACAGAGGTTAACAACATAGAACGGCGGCTCAACGCATCGGCAACCCTATTTTCAGTACCGGCACGATGTTTCAAAATGAACGTGTAAGCTTGTATGAATTCTACCCATTTCCCGTGCCTAGGGTTTAATTTCTTTTGAGAACTAAGGAACCTAAGAGCTTCGTGATCAGAGAACAGGACAAACTCGTGGGGTAGAAGATAATGCCTCCAATATCGTAGAGCTTGAACTACAGCATACAGTTCCTTATCATACGTGGAATACCTTAGTCTCGCCTCATTTAACTTTTCACTGAAGTATGCTACTGGGTGATTCTCTTGACTCAAGACACCTCCAATTCCGACCCCTGAAGCATCACAAGCAACCTCAAACACCTTGGTAAAATCGGGTAACCTTAAGACAGGTGCTTGTGTCATTTTCTCCTTAATTGTTAGGAAGGCCTTACCTGCTGCTTTAGTCCACTCGAAATTTCCCTTCCTAATACAATCAGT
This sequence comes from Areca catechu, assembly GCA_021397845.1. Classification (NCBI taxonomy): domain Eukaryota; kingdom Viridiplantae; phylum Streptophyta; class Magnoliopsida; order Arecales; family Arecaceae; genus Areca; species Areca catechu. The sequence continues at coordinate 76,924,906 of CM038042.1, read as the reverse complement.
GATTGGTGCCACTATCGTATTGAATCCTTTGATAAACCTTCTATAGAAGGTGGATAACCCATGGAAACTACGGACGTCGTGGATAGTCTTAGGCGTAGGCCACTCTACTATGGATTTAATTTTCTCAGGATCAGCGGACACCCCTTCAGATGTGACTACGAATCCTAGAAAGATAACTCTATTTGTCAGGAAATCACACTTCTTGATATTGGCATAGAGACTATCTTTTCTCAGGACTTGACAAACTTGTTTCAGGTGGGTTAAGTGGTCTGCCTTTGTTTTGCTATATATAAGTATATCATCAAAATAGACCACTACAAATCTTCCGATAAAAACCTTTAACACCTGATTCATTATTCTCATAAAAGTGCTGGGTGCATTGGACAGACCGAACGGCATGACTAACCACTCATATAATCCATCTTTAGTCTTAAAAGCGGTCTTCCATTCGTCTCCAGGCCTAACCCTAACCTGGTGATAGCCACTTTTTAGGTCTATCTTGGAAAAAATTGTCGATCCAGCTATCATATCTAACATGTCGTCTAGTCTTGGGATTGGGAATCTATACTTTACAGTGATCTTATTAATGGCACGGCTATCTATACACATCCTCCAGGTGCCATCTTTCTTAGGGGTCAGCAGAGCAGGGACTGCACATGGACTTAAGCTTTCCTTAATAAACCCCTTCCTAAGAAGTTCACCCACTTGCCTTTGCAGTTCCTGGTGTTCGGTTGGGTTCATCCTATAGTGAGGCAAATTAGGTAAAGTCGCTCCAGGGATTAAATCTATTGCGTGTTGTATGTCTCTTAAAGGTGGGAGGTTATCGGGGAGATCTTCTGGAAACACATCCTCAAATTCTTTCAATAATTGGACCACCTCTTGAGGGTGTTCTACAGGCCTGTGGTCCTTAATTTTCTTAGCAGCTACTACCCAAATAGGTGCTCCCTCCATGATATCTTGTTCTAATTCTTTTGCACCTATTAAATTTAATCCAGTCTTCTTATCTTTCAAGCTGCTAGCTCCTCTCTTGACATTATCCTTAGGCTGGGTTGGATGAATGACAATTTTCTTGCCATTGAAATTGAAAGCACAGGAGTTTGATCGACCAAAGATGGTCACATCATGATCAAATAGCCATGGCCTGCCTAAGATGATGCTACTTACCCCCATAGGAAGCACATCACACCAGATCTTTCCCTGATAGGATTGAAGCTGGACTTGAACCTGACATCTTGACTTGATTGGTATAGAAGTGGAATCGATCCAGGACACCTTATATGGATTGGGATGTGGTACAATGGGTAATCCTAGACTTTTGGCTGCATTAGTGGAAATGGCATTGACACAGCTTCCACTATCGATGACGATCTTACAGACCTTTTCTCCTATCCTAACAAATGTGTGTAGGATGCTAGTTCTACGCCAGTCTTCTTGCTCCTTGGTCTGTGTCATGATACGTCTCACAACTCCTAGCAAATCTGATGAGTCTATGTTCTCTTCATCTCCTTCATACTCATCAGCCAAGCCATCCCCTGCTTCATAAACCTCCTCTTCATCATTCTCCAGGGGTTCTGATTCACCTTCTTCTGCCTCCCCTATATGTAAATCTCTAGAGGGACATTGGTTCATGAAATGACCTGGTTTACGACACTTATAGCAGACTCGCTCCCTCTCACCTCGAACTTCAGGGCTCTTTCCTTTGTCTTCTCTAGGAATTGGGGGAATGGCAGGGTTGTGCCTAGGGGTTAGATTCGAGCTGGATCTTGGTCTATTGGTTGTACCAGGGACTGAACTAGGCCTGCTAACAGGAGGGTTAAACCTAATAGGTTCAGGTCGTCTAAATGTAGCTCTCCTTTGAAACCTCTCATAGTCCGTGGCAACTTGGTATGCCTGATCTAAATCATGGACTTCCCTTAAAAACAGTTCCCCTTTTATATCATCATTCAACCCTGATCTAAAACTTGATAAAGTGGCTGCTTCAGACTCGACTACGTTGCATCGCATCACAAACTCATCAAACTTAGCAACATATTCAGAAACGGTCTTGTTACCCTGTGTCAATCGTTGCCACTGATCTAATAACCTTTGCTGATAAGACATAGGCAGATATTTCTCTCTAAGTTTCCTCTTCATATCTCTCCATGTTGCTATAGGTAAATCTCCCCTTTGCCTTGATATGCGTTCCACGTTTCCCCAATATAATCGAGCCTGACGAACTAGTCTGATTCTAGCAAACTTAAATCTTCTCTCTTCAGACATATCATACCAGTCAAAATACTGGTCCATGTCAGCCTCCCAGTCTATGTACACCTTAGGATCTAGGCTTCCCTCAATGGTTGGTGCATCTAGACGGATGTTCCTTAGGGCCCGATCATCCTGATCAAAAGTATCATAGTGAGGTCTTCTAGGAGGTGGCTCTGGAGTATGATCAACATAATCCTGATGCGGTCTTCTTTGAATTGGGTCAGGTGTGTGTTCCTGTCGTTGGGCTCTAGGATGAACTGAAGGTAATCTAGGTGAAGGTGGTTCAGTTGGGGTCAACCTAGCTTCTTCTAGGGCTCCTACTCTTTCCTCGAACTGACCAAATTTAGCATCCAAACGGTCCATCTTCTCGATCATAGATCTCATAAGGCTTTCCATACTAGTATCCATGGATGAACTAGGTTGGGCTTGTGAAGGGTGGTAAGGTGTGCCTGACCTAGTTGTCATGCAAACAATTAGACTCAGACCTGAACTATGAGTTTTCTAAACCGGTTAGTCCAAATAAACTGAGTTGACTAGATACAATCAAATCAACAACTACTCTCTTCCACTGGCCAGTCAGGAGGTGGGTCTGTGGGAGGTTCCCCCAGCTTTCACTGGGTCCTAATTAAAAACCACAAGAACCGCTTAGGCTTGAGCCACTTAACCTCTATCCTTGACACCAGCTTTCAATAATAGATGAAGAAATGGGTTGCACAAGCTTTCCCAATTGAATTGAACTGGACCTAGAGTTCCAAGCTAGTTGCCTAATCAAGGTGGCAAGCTAGATTGTAGTAACTCTATACTTGGCCAGGTTTTAGAACAAGGGGAGTGTGAGATCCTGTCTCTGGCCTACCTAGGCCCGGTGGAATTGGCCCGATAGACGGATCAGCACCCAAGCCCTTAGTCCCAATTTTAGACACCAAGTAATAGGGCACACACAAGACTAGTTGACACAATAAGTTGACAATAACCCGGACTCGACCAAATTGATGTTCCTAACCCACTAGGGCAATTAATGTCTAATCAATTTTAGTTAGGGATTAGGTCGATATGCAATTTGGTGATTTTTGGGCTAGGGACAGGTGATGAAATCCTGACCCTATGTCAATTTCATGCCCTTAATTTGATTTGTCATGAGATGCATGCAAATTTCAAATTTCAGGTGCAGAAGTAGTGTGTTGCAGTTTAAATATGGTGTTGATAAGTATATAAATAAATGTCAAAAAAATTTAAAAAAATCACAAAAACTCCTAACTTATAGATGACATACCAGATGAAACAAAATTTCAAAATAAAATCTGTACTATTCTAGGTAGATTTTGAAATGAAGATAATGAAAAGGAACAGAACAGAAACCTTAATAACACTGATGGACTGCAGGAATTTTCATTTTTTTTGTAATTTTTTTCTTAGATTGAAATTTAAAAAAGTGATAAAAAACTTAAAATGGAATAGGAAAAAAATATTCCAACAAGGAATGTGATACTTGCCTTTGGAGTTGCAGGCGGATTACAGTCAGCCTACAGAAAATACAGCAAGCAGAAAAACAGAACGTGACCAATACAAAATTCACAAATGAAATCTAAAAAGTCCTTTGGCTTTCTTTTTCACGGGTCAATCACAATGGCACCCCGACACGCCTTAGGAGATCCCCGTGGAATGGGAAGAGAGGGTGTTTAAACCCTACTTTCTCCTAAGACCGGACGGCCTGGTAACGCCCCCGATCCAAGTACTTCAAGGACTTAATGCTATGCAATCAGGAACTTATTCTACCATGCTCTGATACCAAGATTGGTGTGATATGCATGATGAGGATGCAAACATGTAACTCTAAAGGAGATTAACCAAAATTTAACTAGCAATTCCTACTTGCATATGTGTGATTCAACATATAAGATCAAGGAGATCTAAATAAGAAACCCTAAATGCTTATACTTAAACCTAGCTAGGAGGACTATCAAAATCTTAAAGAAATAGGACAAGATTAGAATTCGCACACAAGTCAAGCTAGCCCTATTTAATGATCCCGATCTTAAAATACTAGGAGTTCAAGCATTGAAATCTCAAGCATAAGGGATTCACTCTTAAGGTTCTCAAATGAAAGATCATACCACATAAGATGGGCCTTCTAACTTTCTGGTTTGTAGCAAGTAATCCTTCCTCTTGGATCTGGAGCCTAGAGAACCCTGCAACAAAGAAACCAAGATGATTAGAAACTTAATTAAAAGTAAGACTATTGATGGAACTCAAAAGGAGAGTTTGTTGGAAATGATCCTTGGCGCCATGGTGGAAGCTTGTGTTGGTGTTGATCTTCTTCTTGAGAGGATGTCCTTAATTCGCTTTGAAGAAAGAGGATTGCTTGGAAGATGAAGAGTAAAAGAGAAGGATTAGGGAGAAGAAATGGTGGAGGAGAGGAAGAGGTTCACTTAGGCACAAAGATCCACATAGGCACATAGAAACACATAGAAAAGTGCTGGAAATTTGTATTCACTCATCCATCCTTTACAAGGGGCATCCAAGGCTTTAAATAAAGCCTTACAAATTTTGAAATTTCAAATCCCTAAACAAGTGGAGTAATATAAGGGGAGAGGGCTGATTTTCTTGCTTGAAATCCTCCTTGGCCAACTTCCTTGAATTTGAACTTGGGATGGCACCCTCTTGTGGTGAGGTGGCGTGTGAGGTGGCATGTGGTCCCCTCTTGACGTGGCATGTGGTCCCAAGTTGAGGTGGCGCAAGTGATGTGGCATGTGGTCCCCAATTGAGTTGGCTTTGGTCTTGATTTGGGGTATACATTGTGAGTCTTCTTTAGGCTTGATGCTAGTTGACCCATTTGGATTGGACTAAGACTAGACCCGACATGGACTCGACTTACATGATTATTTTGGACTCAAAAGAAAGATTACAGGACCCAACATGGACTCGACTTACATGATTCTTTTGGACTCAAAATAAAGAAAGGTTACCGGACTCTCTAGTCCAACCATAAAGATTCGGAATGGGCTTGAATTGGTTGGAGTCTCTTTCTGATTCTGGTGCCCGCACCATTTTCACTATAATTTCTTCAAGATTATAGCCGACTTGTTTTCCAAGGCTCACAAGTCAAAACCAAAGTTGGTTTTGTCACCTAGGCTCACCAACAACCTTTACAACTTATTTTGTCTTTGGGCTCACAAGTTAAATCCTAGTTGGTTTTATACCTTTGGCTCACCAACAACCTTAACAGCCTACTTTCAAAGACCTTGAAAGCTAGGTCAGCAAAGAATAAAGTTAAAGATACAAGAATAAAGGCACAATCAAACTCTCTTATAGAGTGGAATATTGAAGCTTTGAGGCTCTTGAAAATTGCTTGTCTTGTCTTCTCTTTGGAATCTCTTCAAAGACACTTTTGGAAAGCTAAAATGAAAGGCTTGTAAGCTTTTTCGATGGAATCTCCTATTTTTTGCTTTGGAAGTGAAGTTCTTGAAAAAATATTTGTCTCTTGTGTGTTCAATGCTTCATGAATGAGTTTGGTGAAGCTTAAATACTTCAAAAATTTCCAAAAAACTATTTGAGATCGTTGGTGAAGTAAAACTAGCTGTTGGGAGCTTGTAGGATTCAATTTTAGCTCTCAAAAAATATAGTCATTATAGATGTCAAAATCTGTGAGTTGATACTTGACTACTATAAGTCAATACTTGAGTCTTCATAAGTTGACACTTGATTTCTGTGAGTCAACACTTGAGTTTTCTGAGTCGACACTTGAATTTTTTGAGTCAACACTTGAGTCAAAAACCTCCAAATGGCTTAGTTCTGTATTTTCAAAAATCTCAGGCCTTGAGTCGACACTTGAAATCTTCTAAGTCGACACTTGAATCTCCTGAGTTGACACCTGAGTCTCCTGAGCCGACACTTAATTGAAAACCTCCCAAAAAGATATGTTCTGTATCTTCAAAAGTCTCAGGTCTTAAGTCAACACTTGAAATCTTTGAGTTGACACTTGATTTCTATGAGTCGACATTGGGCATGCCTGAGAAAATTTCTGCATGCCAGTTTCTGATGTGTCGACACTTAGTGTACCATGAGTCGACACTTGACTTTGCAACTTATCAAAACATGTGTCAACCTTCCAAATTCAAAATGATCTTCAATAAAACTTCAATATACTTTTTGTAAAGCATAATTGGTCTATTTTGAGACCTTTTTCAAATGAGAAGACTTCTTAAATCATGAAAATTGCTCAGCTTCTAATGAGTGCCATGATACTTTTATTTTGAGAATTTGAGGTGCCTGTATCCTGAAACTCATAACTCCAATTGAAACATTAGTATAAAATATGTACTCAATATTTTGTTTGTCATCAAAATCAAGGGCTAAAGCCAACAAGCTCCCCCTTTTTGATGATGACAAAATCTTGAGTATATAAGCATTAAAATTCAATTTTAGATATTTTATCCCATAATCATGAACTTAAAACTCATACAACATAATTTTAATAGAGGAGAGGTACAAATTAAGTGTTGAAGTTAATTTTCTCTCCCCCTATGTGAGTTAAGTTATGAACCATTTCAAAAAATTTAGAAAATGCTTATATTAGATATTACATTAGATCATCTTACTCCCCCTTTTTATTAACATTAAATATTAAAGGGAGTAAACTCCTCCTGAATTAATGCATTAAGGCATAGAAATTTGGTTAGGGGCCATAATACAAGATTAGATTAGCAAAAATCAACAGGTATCAGAGCAAATGGACAAAGTAGGAAGTAACCATAAGATAAAAGTTAACTTTTTCATAAATGTCAGAGTTTCAATACAATACATAAACTGATACAAGACTGATACGCAAACATAAACTGAAATGCAAGTACAACAGAAATGAGACTAATAAGCTAATACATGATGATAACATCAAGACAAATACATAAACACCAAACATCAAGATAAACATCTATGAGGCTACTCCTTATCAGATGGAAGCTCAAAATAAATGGGAGCACTAATCCTAGTCCTAGGAACAATGGATCTAGGGGTCTTAAGGATGCTATGGCTCCTAGTCCTAGTAGACGGTCCAAAACAGGATACAACCCGGGAAGACTAGTAGAGGGTGGAGGAAGTGTCCACAGGTGTCAGAAAGATGGGTGTAGAGGCAAGCTGATCATCTGTAGGAGAAACAGTGGGAGCAGCTGGAGTGTGAGCCTCTATGCTGACTATCTCGTAGTCGCCTGCTCTATCATCACTACCGCCACTGTCACCATCAACAACATCTGTATCACCACCACCACCACCACTGCCATCATGTCCATGTCCATCACTACAAGGAGGAGTATCATCATGTCTATCTGGGTGGTCGTCATCATCTGCCGGAGGAGGAGGAGGTGGTCCTGATGGTCCAGATGACCCAGAAGGCAACAAACCTCTCAACATCTCCTCAATACGAGCAAAACCAACCTCCATCATCCGACAAATGTCTGAATGCTGCTCAATAATATGGACTCTAAGTCCCTCAAACTCAATATGGAGCTGAGTGGTCCAGACTCCTAGTCTAATCATCTCACTCCCGATCTCAACAAACTGATGTCTCACATGCTTTTCAAAAGATAAGTCGGTAGATGCACGAGGAGCGGTAGTAGGTGTAACGGGCTCAGACCTAGAAGCTGTAGCCAGTGCCGATCTGGGAGGTGTCAACTACTAAGCAATTTCAGAAGGACCTGCATCGACGGCTCTAATCTCATCCTCCTCGTTTGGCTTCTGACCAGACTCTCGATGCACCCATCTACCTACCAGCCTCCGATATCCCATACGATGAAGAGAGCGCTCATCATATACATCAATATGTAAAATATCTTTGGAGGCCTCCCCCTCCAAAGGTACATCATAGGCTCTAAAGAGACGAGTCAATCCCATCCCGTATGGTAGACAAAGTCATCGCTGGGTCACAGCCTCTCTCATCTGTGCCATCATCAAAGCTGGAAGGTCTATGGCTATCCTCTGAGTCAGACAAACCATCAGCATGAGCTCTCTCTCAGTAATAAAATCGAATCATCCTGTCTTCAGTAGCAATATCCTGGCAATGAAATGGTGTAGGAGGCACATCTCAGCAGATAGCTAATTCACGGTGACTGTGGTCACACCGCGAACATCGTCACCCTCAAGATACACTGGAAAGCCTCCTCTCTATCCTCAACAGGGCACGTGACAATCCCACGATGGAAAATCTCCCATACTCTGCTCAGAATCTTCTCTGAAATTGGTATCTGCATGCCACGAACTATAGCACTCCACATCAATCTACTGCATTCCAGGCTCCCATAAAACTCCCAGATAAGATGAGGATAAAATTTCTCCTTCATGGTATAAAAGGAGATCAGCCCTGCAACCTCAAGAATCTGATCTAATCCAAATCCCTCACGATCGAAGAATCCTAGATCAACTTGTCAACCAGCAGCTATGATCTTGCCTGAAACTCTATCTACTAAGGGGGAATGAGGGGGTGCCACTCTCTTTGACTATTGTCCACCATCGCTTCTAGCCTTTTCCTTCTTTATGTTTCACCCTGACTTGGTATCCTCCTAGAAGCTAGCTGCTTGCGGGGACCCATGTTTATCAAACAGATGAAGGGAAAAGGAGAGGAAAGGTGAATAGGGAATGGTCAAAAGAGAAGGAAAATGACCAAAGAGGTGAAAGAGAGGGCCTTCAGGGAGAACATAGTGAGGGCAAAAGAAACCGGTCAAGAGAAATGGAAGAAAACGAGAAGAAGTGGGAGGAAATGAGCAATGCTCGAATCAATCCATAAGAAAACCAATGGGAATTGGTCCAAAGCAAGGAAAAATCAAATGGAGAAGGGGTTCAGATCAAATCAATGGAAAGAAAATGAAGAATCCATGAACAATTGAAATAAGAGAGGGAGAAATGAGGAGCTTTACCAAAAATCGAAGGGCACGGTGGGTAGATCACTGTTGCGAGGTCAAAGGAAGGCTAGGGGACCACTAGGGCATGGAAAAAACAAGGAATAAGAGACTTAGAATGAATGGGTGATGCCCTAGAAAAGTCAGAAAACTACCCATGAGTCGACACTTCAGTTTTTGTCAAGTATCGACACTTCGGCATGACTCAACACTTGGCCAAAAGTCAAGTGTCGACACTTGGCTAGGAAATTCCAAAAAAAAATCAATAAAATTTCTAAAAAATTTAATAAAATCAAACAATTTCTAGAGATGGATTTAGGGCTTAGAAAACATGATTTTGAGCACTAATAAATTGGATAATAACAAGATTTGAAGAGTTCTATAAGAAGGGGTCTATGATACCTAACCTCTTCTAATCATGCAAAATCTTTCTTCACTCAAGGGTTTGGTGAAAATATCAGCTAATTGATTATCAATACAAATAAATTCAAGCATAACATTAGAGTTTTTTACATGATCTCTTATGAAGTGATGTTTTATTTCAATGTATTTGCTTCTTGAATGTTGCATAGGATTCTTAGTTCGATTGATTGCATTAGTATTGTCACATCTTATGGGTGTCTTAGTTAATTTAATACCAAAATCTTCGAGTTATTGTTTGATCCATAGGATTTGAGCACAACAGCTTCCAGTTGCTATATATTTAGCTTCTGCCATAGATAGAGCAACTAAATTATGTTTCTTGCTACTCCATTAGATCAAATTAACTCCAAGAAACTGACAAATTTCACTAGTACTTTTTCTATCAAGTTTACATCCAGTAAAATCAACATCAGAATAAGCAATCAATTCAAATGATGAATCTCTAGAGTACTAAAGTCCAATATCTATAATGCTAGATAGGTATCTAAGTAAGCGTTTAACAGCCAAAAGATGACTCTTTAGGGACAGACTGATATCTTGCACACATACAAACACTGAACATAATATCTGGCCTACTAGCAGTTAGTAAAGCAATGAACCAATCATGCATCTATATAACTTTTGTTCTACAGATTTACTCGATTCATCTTTGTCAAGCTTATAAGAGGAGCTCATAGGTGTACCTAATGGCTTGGTACTCTCCATCCCAAACTTCTTTAATATTTCTTTCATGTACTTGGTTTGGTTGATGAAGAACCCTTCTTTTGTTTGCTTTATCTGAAGTTCGAGGAAGAAGTTAAGCTCTCCCATCATGCTCATCTCGAACTCTTCCTGCATTAACTTTGTAAACTCTTGACAAAGACATTCGTTAGTAGCACCGAATATGATATCATCCACATAAACTTGTACTACTAAGAGATTATCATTTTTCTTTTTCAAAAATAATGTATTGTCTATATTACCTCTAAAAAAATTATTTTTAAGCAAGAAAGAACTCAATCTATCATACCAAGCTCTTGGAGATTATTTCAAATCATACAAAGCTTTATGAAGTTTAAAAATATGATTTGGAAACTCATGATTTTCAAAACTGGGGGTTGTTCAACATAAACTTCTTCATCAATAAAACCATTCCAAAAGGCATTTTTGACATGCATTTGAAATAATTTAAAATCTATAAAACATGCAAATGCCAATAATAGCCTATATGCCTCAAGTCTAGCAACAGAAGCAAAGGTTTCATCAAAATCAATCCCTTCCTCCTGATTGTATCCTTTGGCAACTAGCCTAGCTTTATTTCTAGTGACTATTCCATTTTCATCAAGCTTATTTCTGAAAATTCATTTTGTACCAATTTTTGAAACATTAGTAGGTCTTTCAACTAAAGTCCAAACATTATTTTTTTTAAATTGATTTAGTTCATCTTGCATAGCATTTATCCAATTACAATCATTTTTAGCTTCTTCAATAGATTTTGGTTCTACTTGAGAAACAAATGCTAAATAATCGCATACATTTCTAAGAGATGAACAAGTACTTAGCCCTTTTGATGGATCACCAATGATAAGTTCTTTGGGGTGTCCACGAGCATACCTCCATTCTTTAGGTAGAGGGTTAGGTGTTGATGTGTTTCCACCTCCTTGTACTTAATCTCTTTCATTGTTTTGATTATCATCTTGCTCCTTGGAAGGCTCGTCATGGTTGTTCACTTCTTCAGTTCTTTGGATACATGTTTCATCATCAAGAACATCTTCTTTTCTAGAAGATTTTTGATTAGTCTCATCAAATACAACATGGATGGATTCTTTAATAAGAAGTATCCTTCTATTGAAGACCCTGTATGCCTTGCTAGATGTAGAGTAACCTAAAAAGATACCCTCATCTGGCTTGGCATCAAATTTGCTTAGATTGTCCTTGCCATTATTTAAAATGAAACAAAGGCATCCAAAAATATGAAAATATTTAATTGAAGGTTTCTTACCTTTCCAAAGATCATAAGGTATTTTCTTTAAAATATGTCAGATTAAAACATGATTTAAAACATAGCAAGCAGTATTTATGGCTTCCGTCCAAAAATACCTAGGCAAATCATTTTCGCAAAGCATGGTGCATGCCATTTCTTCAAGAGTTCTCTTTTTTATTTCTACCATCCCATTTTGTTAAGGTGTTCTAGGAGCAGAAAAATTATGATAAATGCCATTTTCACTACAAAACTTTTCAAAATCATGATTTTTAAATTCTGTGCCATGATCACTCCTTAAAGAAACAATTGAAAAACCTTTTTCATTTGAGACTCTTTTATGAAATTTAATGAATGCAAAAAGGGTTTCATTTTTGTGAAATAAAAATATGATCCATGTAAAATGTGAGAAGTCATCTACAATAACTAGATCATACTTCTTATCTCCTAAACTAGATATTCTAGTAGGTCCAAAGAGATCCATATGAAGTAATTCTAGGGGTCTAGATATAGAGACTACTCCTTTAGGTTTAAAAGAGGATTTAGTTTATTTTCCAAGTTGGTAAGCACTACAAATCTTATCCTTTTTAAAACTAAGTTTTGTCAAGTCTTTTATTAAATCCTTTTTGTAAAGTTTTGAAAGTAAATGCATACTAGCATGTCTTAGTCTACGATGCTAAAGCCAACTAGTTTCATTGATCTTGGCTTCTATTGCCACTAGGAATTGACCATTTTGAACAGAAAGATCATCAAGATCAATCATATAAATATTGCCATGCCTATGACCAATAAACTTTATGCCATTGTCATCAAGACTAGAAACAATGCACATGGAAGATTCGAAAACAACTTTATAATCTTTATCACAAAATTGGCTAATGCTAAGTAAATTATGCTTTAAACCATCAACATAAAGAACATTATCTATATAAGTAGAGGGGGTGATATGGATTTTACCAATTCCAATAATCTTTCTCTTTCCATTATTACTGAAGGTCACATTTCCACCATTTTGATATTCAAATGAGAAGAACTGCTCCACATCTCCAGTCATATGCCTTGAGCAACCACTGTCTAGGTACCACAATCTTTTTTTGTTGGTTGTAAGGCACACCTACAACAACAAATCAGGTGGAGACTTTAGGTACTCAAGTCATCTTGGGTTTAAGGTTAGTAATGATGGTTCCTTTTGGAACCCAAACTTTTCTAACTTTATTCAATTTTCTTTTATTGCACAAATATGATTTATGTCCTACATTGCCACAAGAATAACAAATAATAGAAGATGAGCAGGCACAAAGAAATTCTTGAAAAACTTTTGCTATTTTTGGATTTTAAAGCCTAATCCAGCTTTGTTAAAAATAGCTCCTTGGTTATTCAAAAGCATATTGAGTTTTTCATAACTGTAAGTAAATTTTTCAACAAAAGATTTTAGTTCTTCAAGCTCATCCTTGTACTTCTTATTTTCTTGCAAAATCTCTTTGTTTTGTTTTATAAAACTTTCAGTTGATGCAAAAGAATTTTTCTTTTTTAAAACTTCTTTTTATTTTTCCAAAAGGATAATTTTATCATTTAAATTTTTATTTTCTTGGAGTAAACAATCATTTTCAATTAAATACTTATCATTTGTTTTAACCAAATCCAGATTTTGCTTCTTTAGTTCTTTGTGTTTTAATTCTAGTTTTTGAAATTCAACTACTAGTTCATCAAAAACTTCATGCAATTCATCAAAGGTAAACTCATTTTCAAATTTAGATATTACCTTATCATTGTTAGCCATCAAGCAAAAATTTACAACCTCTTGCTGCTCTTCTTCAGAACTTGAGTCCTCACTATCGCTCTAGGTTGCCATCATTGCTTTCTTTCTTAATTTCCTTCTATTCTTCTTGAGTAGGGGGCAATCTATCTTGAAGTGGTCAGGTTTTTTGCACTCAAAGCATGTGGGCTGTTCCTTTTCTTTCTCTTTTTCTTTCTCTTTACTAGACTCTTCCTTTTGAGGCTTCTTCTTGAAGTTGTATTTCTTCTTTCTCATAAACCTCCTAAACTTCCTTGCAATGAGAGCCGTTTCATCTTTATCATCCTCTTCTTCAGTTTCATCACTTGATTCTTCTTTGGTAGTGGGCTTGAAAGCAATGACTTTCTTCTTTTTATCATTGTCCACTATCTTTTATTTCAAGGAGAGCCCATAAGTCATCAATGAGCCCAAAAGCTACTCAAATGGAAGTGTGTTTACATCTTTGGCTTCTTCTATAGCAGTAACCTTAGCATCCCAAGAAGCAGGAAGAGACCTAAGAAATTTATTAACAAATTCACCATTAGAAATAACTTTTTCTAAGCTTCTCATGCCATTCATAATATTAGTAAATCTAGTGTACATTTCACTAATAGATTCAGAAGGTTCCATTCTAAACATTTCATATGTATGAATGAGCATGTTAACTTTTGTAGTTTTCACTTGATGAGTACCCTCATGGGTAACTTCAAGTGTGTCCCATATTTTCTTTACAGAGAGACAATTTAAGATTCTATTAAATTCGCTTGGGTCCAAAGCATAAAATAATAGATTCATAGCCTTTGTATTAAGCTTTATTTGCTTAATATCATTCTCATCACAATCATCTTCCATTTTGGGAGTGGGAATGCCATTAATCAAGATAGTAAGCAGATGAGGATCCTTAACAATAGTCCTCCAAATATTATAATCAATGGCTCGAATGTAAATGCGCATGCATGTCTTCTAGTATATGCAATTGGTGTCATTAAACAATGGGGGACGGTTAGGGGCTTGACCTTCTCAATACCCATACCAATTGAGGCTACCATGATCTTTTATTCAAGATCGTTGAACCTATAAGTAGAGTACCAGTGCTCTAATATCACTTGTTGCCTAGAAATGGAACCCAAGAGGGGGATGAATTGGGTCTTTTGAAAATATAAACAACTATGTGCTGGTCTTGATGTTTTTGTGAAGCAAAGTGATTAAACTCAAAATGAATATGTAGCAGATAATGGCAAATTAAAGATAAGGAATAAAGAGCAAGTAGTAGAGAGAGCAATCACATACAAATACAAAGTTTTATAGTGGTTCGGTGCAATCCAAGCACCTACATCCACTCCCCAAGCCTCCCTTGAGAATTTTTATTATAATCTCTTCAAGATTATAGTCGACTTGTTTTCCAATGCTCACAAGTCAAAACCTAAGTTGGTTTTGTCACCTAGGCTCACCAACAACCTTTACAACTTGTTTTGTCTTCAGGCTCACAAGTTAAACCCTAGTTGGTTTTATACCTTTGGCTCACCAACAACCTTAACAACCTACTTTCAATGACCTTGAAAGCTAGGTCAACAAAGAATAAAGTTAAAGATACAAGAATAAAAGCATAATCAAACTCTCTTATAGAGTGAAATATGGAAGCTTTGAGGCTCTTGAAGATTGCTTATCTTGTCTTCTCTTTGGAATCTCTTCAAAGGCACTTTTGGAAAGATGAAATGAAAGGCTTGTAAGCTTTTTCAATGGAATCTTTTCTTTTTGGCTTTGGAAGTGAAGTTCTTGAAAAAATATTTATCTCTTGTGTGTTCAATGCTTCATGAATGAGTTTGGTGAAGCTTAAATACTTCAAAAACTTCCAAAAAATTATTTGAGACTATTGGTGAAGCAAAACTAGCTATTATGAGCTTGTAGGAGTCAATTTTGGCTCTTAAAAAATATAGCCGTTATGGCTGTCAGAACCTGTGAGTCGACACTTGACTTCTATAAATCGATACTTGAGTCTTCATGAGTCGACACTTGATTTGTGTGAGTCGACACTTGAGTTTTCTAAGTCGACACTTGAATTTTCTGAGTTGATACCTGAGTCAAAAATCTCCAAATTGTCTAGTTCTGTATTTTCAAAAATGTAAGGCCTTAAGTCAACACTTGAAATCCTTGAGTCAATACTTGAATCTCCTGAGTCGATACTTGAGTCTCCTGAACCAACACTTGATAGAAAACCTCCCAAATAGACATGTTCCGTATCTTTCTAAAGTCTCAAGCCTTGAGTCGACACTTAAAATCTTTGAGTCGATACTTGTGTTCCATGAGTCGACACTTGATTTTTGTGAGTCAACACTTAGCATGCCAAAGAAAATTTTTGCATGCCAGTTTCTGAAGTGTCGACACTTAGTGTACCATGAGTCGACACTTGACTCTACAACTTATCAAAACATGTGTCAACCTTCCAAATTCAAAATGATCTTCAATAAAACTTCAATATACTTTTTGTAAAGCATAATTAGTCTATTTTGAGGACTTTTTCAAATGAGAAGACTTCTTAAATCATGAAAATTGCTCAGCTTCCAATGAGTGCCATGATATATTTTTTTGAGAATTTGAGGTGCCTGTATCCTGAAACTCATAACTCCAATTGAAATATTAGTATAAAATTTATACTCAACATTTTGCTAGTCATCAAAATCAAGGGCTAAAGCCAACAGGATTCGTCCCCGATTGGAGGGAGGCTTCACGGATGGAGGATGGGGAAGTCTTGGGCAGTGGCGAGATCCGATCGATGCCATGAGGGGAGGAGAGGATAGAGGTGGAGGCCGGTGATATGGGTAGCGAGGCTCAGGCGGTGGGGTTCTTACTCATGGGCAATTGGCAGTTCAGTGGGACTGGGATGGACTTGGCCGGCAATGGCAACCGAGGATGAGTTTTGGTGGGGCATTGATCTGGATGGGGTGTTGTGTGATGGTGGAATGGGTGGGAGGGATTGGTGATGGACTGGATTATTCGAGATTGGAACAGCGAGGGGAAGAGAGAAGAGCTTGGTAATCTAGAGAAATAGGGGAGCAGAGATGAAGAACAAAAGATGGAGAGGAAGATCTGGGAAGAAAAGAAAAAAAATTATTGGTGACTTGGATGAAACACTTAGGAGATCTTTTTTTTTTTTTTTAAGATGGTGTCGAATCTGGAAAAAAAATGGGTCACTAGAGCTAGAGAGGGGGATCTGGGGTAATATGAATCGTACCCTAATTTTCTGGCTCTGTTACCAAATTGATGCGGGACGGGATCAGGGGAAGGATCGTCGGTGAGCTGAGAAGTCACCGAAGATTAGGGTATCTTTTTTTTTGATTTTTTTTGTAGGGTGGTGGCAAAAGAATAATGAATATTGAAGGTAGGAAAAATCTGGACTCTCATAGACTTTGGGACTCCTACTCATAGAGAGACCTCTCACCTATAGGGCATCACACCCACCTCATTACTTGGAGCCATTAGGGTGAATCTCAAAGAACATGAGGGTGATAAAGAAGGTGGAATCAAGGAAGGGGATAACTAGACATGACATCGCATCATGTCCTGGGGTTACACCTCTCGTGCTCTCCTTACGGAGTGATTGTTGGGCCTCTCACCCTCTCCATACGGAGTAGAAGAAAAGAATCACTCTTTTCTAAAAACTTATTTTCATTCACCCATTTTTTTACAAAGAAATGAGGGTGGTATTTATAGACCTTTCCAACCCTCATTTGAATGTGAATACAAGATAGAAAAATAATGATGGTTCAAATTCAAATATGAGATAAGGTCTATCCATACTAGATAACTTAATCCTAACCAAACTAATCCTAAATCAAATTTCAAAACAATTGATAAAGATAAATCCTAAACTAATTTATTCTGGTATTGGATATGCATCGAAATTCATGTTGCTCTGAGATTCATGCTGATGGGAGATTCGTGATGCTTCTAGATTCATGCGAGTGATGTCCTGATCAAGTTCGAATGCAGGGTGATTATTTTGGGCCCAGGAAAGGTGATGAAATCCTTCCCTGATCTGATAGA
Organism: Areca catechu; assembly: GCA_021397845.1. Classification (NCBI taxonomy): domain Eukaryota; kingdom Viridiplantae; phylum Streptophyta; class Magnoliopsida; order Arecales; family Arecaceae; genus Areca; species Areca catechu. Next base: position 76,907,577 of record CM038042.1, on the reverse strand, counting down.
GTAAAGGTGTCCTTAGATTAGTTTTATGCAAGATGATGCACACACTTATGAACCCTAATGCAATCCAAAATTTAAAAAAAATTAGAAAATAATTTTTTTTTCTTATGTTTTTTGAAGATGGTAGATTTAATTTTAGTTAATTAATGTGCAAACAAAAGTGGCTTGGGTTTGAGGGGTTTGATGGTTGGTTAAGTTTCAGTCTTAATTTAATAGGCAAAAATTTCAGCAATTTAGTCTTTAGGTTTCATGCGTATATTATTTTCTATTTTCATATCAAAAAACTCCAAAGAAATTGCAAAAATTTAGTCTTTAGGATCCAGTGGTGCTGGAGGAGGTACACTTTGAGCAGATTGAAGGTCTTTAACTTTGGTCATTAGCTTCCATAAAAAGCTGTTAATGGTGTTTAATTCAGTTTCAATTTTTTTTGTATTCTTGGAAGCAGCCAATTTTTTCATTGAGACTCTTATTTCTGCAATTTTCTTTTGCATTGAAAGTATTTCAGAGGCTTGGACATTTGCAAAGGCTTCAGTTGAACCTCTGAATCTCTCGAATTCAGCTCTTCTAATTCCAATACCTCTTGTGTAGTCCTCTTCCATTTTCTTTCCTTCTTCTACTAAGCCCATTTTTATTCTTAAATTATCCATCTCAACTCTATAAGCTTCAAGTACTTGAGTAACAGATTTCTCAATTCTTTCAGAACTTGAAGTACTCAAATGAAGAATGGGTTGCAAATTTGTTTTAATTGCACCAGTTGCAGTCTTGGAGGTTTCAATGTTATCAATTATGCTTCTCAGATTGTCAATATGTCCTCCAAACTGATTAAGTTTCTCATCAATAGATTGGCTAAGTTTGCCAAACATAGTAGCCATAGAAGAATTAATAGTTTCAGTCAAATTGCCCAACTGTTGTGCCATGAAATCTTGTAATATGGATGTATTCACAACAGAAGCAGGAATACCATGACTATGAACAGGAATATCAGTGGCAGCCTGAGTGTAGATAGGTGTGCTAGGATGCATATCAGGCACTGAAACATCTGGAAAAGGAACATCAAAGTCTGTCTAGACTGGAGACCCTAGCTATGGCTATGACCTTGGAATTTGAATTGAAGCTCCTTCACCAGTCTCCATTTCAGCTTGCTCTGGTACTTCTTCAGTTTCTTCAATTATTAGAGCATCAGACTTCTTTTTCCAAGTTGCTTCAGATAATAAGTATCCCATCCTCTGTAATGTCTTTGCAGTGTAAGTGTTTGTGTGCTGCAATGGTCTACTATCTTCATCTGGCAAGTCTACATGTGCTGCTTGGAAAAATAGAGTTAATACCATTCCATAAGGCAAGCAGGCTTTTACTTTCCTTATAGCCTCCTTCATCTATGATATCATTATAGCTGGAAGGTTGACTTTATCTCCCTGTATTATCAGTTCCATAAGACACAGGTCTCTTTCACTTACCCAATTAAAATGACATGTTCTTGGTAGGAAGATTCTACATATAAAACTATGTAGAAGTCTCATTTCCATGGAAAGTGAGCTAGCCTTCAGTGTTCCTATTTCATTTATAGCTTCTTGTTCTAGAATAGTCTGAAGAGCTTTGGTTCTATCTTTAAGGACCAAATGTTCAATTCCATCAATTAGCATTTCAAGCATGCTGCCCAAACTTTCTGCTGAAATAATAATTCTTTTTCCTTTTACCACATATTCTATATGCTGTTCCCCAAATCTTAGATTTTCATAAGAGATTCTCACAAGGTTGGGATATGTATTAACATTCAATGAACACATAAAATCCCATCCCTGATTTTCAATTAGGTCACCCACAATCAAACCAATTTTCTTAAGAAACTCAAATAAAATCCATCTACCTGTAGTGACGGGCCGCATTGCAAGTGAAATTTGGTGATGAGGAGAGGGTAAGCTAGATGCTTCAACATTTTGAACCTGAACTCTTGAAGAACCTTCTTCCCGAAGTTTCGAATGTCTCTCCTGTGGTGCTTGATCAAAATCCTGACGAGACCTCTTTCCAGCAGATTTTCTAGGAGCCATTTGCACAGATATACTTGTGTTCAGAAGCAGTTTTGAAGGTAGAAGTATTTGGAAAGTTTCTAGGAGGGAAAAAGTGTAGGGTTAAGGAATAGAAATGGAAAAGAAAAATCCTATGGCTCGAACTAAAAAGAGATGGCTCGACATCCGAGCTGGCTCGACCAACTGGTCATCTGCTCAAGTCGGCTCGAGCAAAGGGAGCACAAAAGGAATTTTTTTTGGATTTCAATCAAAGTCATTTTAACAAAAATTTGAATAATAAGGTCACCTAGATAATTTGTCCTTAAGATTATGGGAATGATTTTAGAGTGGATCACATAATCCTAGTTCAATTCTAATCATTGCAAATCTATCAAAATTCAAAGGTTTAGTAAAAATGTCAGCAAGTTGGTTTTTAGTTGGCATGAATTCAAGTTCAATATCATTATTCAATACATGATCTCTTATAAAATGGTGCCTAATTTCAATGTGCTTAGTTCGTGAATGCTGACAGGATTTTTTGTCAAATTAATAGCACTTGTGTTATCACATTTGATTAGAATTTTAGATTGTATAACACCAAAGTCTTCTAGTTGTCATTTAATCCATAACACTTGAGCACAACAACTACCAGCAGCAACGTACTCTGCCTCAGTAATGGACAATGCTATGGAGTTTTGCTTCTTACAATGCCATGAAATTAAATTCAACCCTAGAAATTGGCATGTATCACTAGTGCTCTTTCTATCAATTTTGCAACCAACATAATCAGCATCAGAAAAACCAATTAAATTCAAAGATGATTCTTTAGAATACCAAAGACCTAAATTGCTTGTACCTTTCAAATATTTGAAAATTCTTTTAACAGCAAGCATATATATTTCTTTAGGATTACATTGAAATCTAGCAAATACACATACACTGTACAAGATATCAGGTCTACTGGCTGTAGGATATAGTAGGGATCCGATCATACCTTTATATAGCTTTTGGTCAACATTGGATCCACTTTCATCTTTGTCTAGCCTGTAGGTAGTGCTCATGGGTGTGCTAGCCTCTTTAATTGTTTCCATGCCAAACTTCTTGATTATCTCTTTGATATATTTGGCTTCACTTATAAAGATTCCTTCCTTTATTTGTTTGACTTGCAATCCGAGGAAGTAGTTGAGTTCACCCATAAGGCTCATTTCTAACTCACCCTGCATCAACTCAGCAAATTCTTCATAAAGATTTTCATTAGTTGCACCAAATATAATGTCATCAATGTAGATTTGTACAACTAGCATATCATTCTCTTTATTTTTGATAAAAAGAGTTTTATCAACATTTCCTCTTTTGAAATCATTTTCAAGTAAAAATTTGCTAGTCTATCATACCAGGCCCTAGGTACTTGTTTCAAACCATATAAGGCTTTGTTCAATTTAAACACATGATTTGGAAAAGCATGATTTTTGAAACCTGGTGGCTGTTCTACAAAAACTTGCTCAGAGATAAATCCATTTAGAAAAGTATTTTTGACATCCATTTGAAAGAGTTTAAAGTTTATGTAGCAAGCAAATGCAAGAAGTAATCTAATGGCTTCTAGTCTTGCTATGGGTGCATATGTTTTATCAAAATCAATGCCCTCTTCTTGATTGTACCCTTTTGCTACCAACCTTGCTTTATTTCTTATAACCTTACCATTCTCATCTAGTTTGTTCTTATAGACCCATTTGATTCCAATGATTGGGTGGTCTGTATGTCTACTAACTAGTGTCTAAACATTATTCCTTTCAAATGGTTTAATTCATCATGCATGGCCATCATCCAGTTATGATTAGTTTCAGCTTCTTCTATACTATGTGGTTCAATTTGTGAGACAAAGGCTAGATAGTTATGTGCATCTCTATGTGCTGACCTAGTAGTCCTAACACCATGAGAAGGATCACCAATAATTAAATCTTTAAGATGTAAAGTTACATACCTCCATTTCATTGGTAAATCAGTATGATCCTCGCTTACCATTTCATTTCAATCTGGTGTTGTCTTGTCTTGAATGCTTAGATTCCATTTCCTTTTGTAATGTACCTACATCATTATCTACGCCACATCTTTTCTAAATGGCGAGGGGTTAGCTTCATCAAAAATAACATGAATTGACTCTTCTACATTGAGAGTCCTCTTATTAAACACTCTATATGCTTTGCTATGCAAGGAATAACCAAGGAATATAAATTAATCAGATTTTGCATCAAACTTTTCTAGGTTATCTTTACCATTATTTAACACAAAGCATTTACACCTAAAAACATGAAAATAGTTAATATTCGATTTTCTTCCATTCCAAAGTTCATAGGGGGTTTTCTTTGAAATTGGTCTTATTAAAAATCGGTTTAATATATAACAGGTAGTGTTCACCACTTCTGCCCAAAAGTATCTTGGAAGATTACCTTCACACAATATGGTTCGTGCTATTTCTTCCAAAGTCCTATTCTTTCTCTCTACAACACCATTTTGTTGTGGTGTTCTAGGAGCGGAGAAGTTATGATCAATTTCGTGCTCAGTGCAATATTCATCAAAAATTGATTTTGAAATCCAGTTCCATGATCACTTCTTATTGAAATAACAAAAAGATTTTTTTCATTTGAAACTTTCTTATAAAGTTTTTGAAATACATCAAAAGTTTCACCCTTATGTGCAATAAATAATATCCATGTGAATCTAGAAAAGTTATCTATAATCAAAAGGCCATATTCATACCTCCTAAGCTTATGGTCCTAGTTGGTCCAAATAAGTCCATGTGAAGTAGCTCAAGGGGTCTAGTTGTTGAAATAATATTTTTTGATTTAAAACTCTCACTAGTTTGTTTGCCTAATTGACAAGTATCACATACATAATCAAGATCAACTTTAAAATATGACAAACCTCTAACTAGATTCTTTGATATTAATTTGGCAATTGTATGCATGTTAGCATGACCTAATCGTCTATGCTATAATAAACATGACTCCTTGGTCTTAGCATTCATTGATACTAGACTGGAACTACTAGTCATGGCTAGATCATTTAGATCTACCCCAAAGATGTTTTCAAGTCTATGATCAATGAATTTGTTGCTAGAGTCAAGAGAGTTAGATGCTACACACATAGATGATTCAAAGATAACCTTGAAGCCTTTATCACATAATTGACTAATGCTCAATAAATTATGCTTTAATTTATCTACTAGTAGCACATCTTCAATAAAAGTACGGGAGGTTATTTTGATCTTATCGATTTCGAATATTCTTCCCTTGTCATTATCTTCAAAAGTAACCAATCCTCCTTTCATTTGTAGGGTGATGAACCGATCTTTGTCACTCGTCATATGCCTTGAACAGCCACTGTCAAGATACCATCTTTTCTTTAATTTATGGGTTGCAAGACAGTCCTGCAAAATAGTCAAGGAGTGATTTTAGGTACCCAAGCTAACTTGGGTCCTTTCGGGTTAGCAAAATTGGTTCCTTTTGGAACCCAAATGGTTATATATTTCAATGCACCAATCATGGAATTTTTCAAAGAATTGCATTGATGAGATTTATGCCCAAATCTATGACATGCATGACAAATAATTTTATCATTTTTGAATGATGCATGCATTGAAGCTTTAGCAGATGCAAAAGTAGATATATTTGATCTAAAAAAAATTTGTACAGAATTTTTAGGAACATATTTCAAGCCATTTGAAAAAGCTTTTTGAAATTTAGCATTTGAAGCTAAAGCTTTTGACGATACAAATTTAGTTGATGAAATTCCTTTAGCATTTAAGGCATTAAATCTGATTCTGGCTTTACTTTTTGAATCTCTTTGTTCTTTCAAAATTAGCTCAAGCTTGTTTGAACTCAAAGTAAGTTTTTCTACTAAAGGCTTAAGATTTTCAACCTCTTTTTTCAAATCAACATTTTTGGTAACTAAAACTTTGTTTGTCTTATTTAAAATATTTTCTCATTTTTCAAAATAATAACATTATCAGACAAGATATTCAATTCTTTTTGCAAAATATTATTCTTTTCAGAAATTTCATCCTTGTCTTTCAATAAAACATCATTTTATTTTTTCAAGGACTTAATTTTAACCCTAGCTTTCTTGAATTCAATAAGTAAATCATGAAATGCAGAATTCAATTCATCATATATAAATTTAGTTTGAAACTCAGAGGATGATACCTCATTTTCAAGACCCATCATACATAAGTTCATAGATTTCATGGTCTCTTCTTCTTCAGTAGATGAGGATTCTTTGCTGTCGCTCCACATCGCTACCATAGCTTTCTTTTTCTTTTTCTTAAAACCCTTCATCAATAAAGGATAATCTGGTCAAATGTGCCCTGGTTTTCTGCATTCATAGCAAGTGGGCACTTCTTTCTCTTTCTCCTTTTCCTTGTCATTCTCCTTTTCCTTGTCCTTCTCCTTATTGAATTCTTTGTTCTTGTGAACTTTTCTAAAATGTCTTCCTTTTCTTCTTCCCAAGAACCTTCTAAATCTCCTAATGACCATGGCAACATCTTCGTCTTCCATGTTGCTTTCAATAGAGGAGCATTCTTCTTCCAATTCTTCATCCTTTCTAGAATCCATAGCAGCTTTGAAAGTAATAGATTTCTTCTTCTTTTGAAAATCTTTAGTTCGGTGCTACATGGTCAATTCATGTGTGATGAGAGATCCTAATAGTTCATCCAGTAGTAAGGTATTCAAATCTTTTACTTCCTGGATGGCTGTCACTTTCGGATCCCATTTTTCTGAAAGAGATCTTAGAATCTTCTGTACAAGATCTGCATTAGAATATACCCTACCAAGACTTTTTAAGCCATTAATAATATCAGTGAAATGTGAAAACATGGCAGAGATTATTTCATTAGGTTCTATCTTGAATAATTCATAACTATGCACAAGAAGATTAATTTTAGAAGACTACACTTGAGAAGTTCCTTCATGGGTCACTTTGAGTTTATCCCAAATTTCCTTTACAGAAGAGCAAATGGAAATTTGATTAAACTTATTACTATTTAAAGCACAATATAATAGATTTATTGCTTTGGCATTCAACTCACCCATCTTCATGTCATGTTCATCCCAATCCTCTTCAGGTTTTGGAATGTCCACTCCATCAATTTTAACCATGGGAATATAAGGACCCTTTAGAATAACCTTCCATAATTAAAAATTAATTGCTTGAATCTTACTTTTCAATCTAGCTTTCCAGTATGCATAATTTGTACCAGTGAAGAGTGGAGGTCTATTAGTTGATTGGCCTTCAACCAAGGATGTGCTCATTGGATGAGCCATCGATCCTTGCTCTTATGTATTCAAAGACACTGCTCTGATACCAGTTATTGCCCAAGTGGCTACCCAAGAGGGGGGTGAATTAGGAATTTAAAAATTTAAGGTAAATAATGTGCAACTAAAAATTCCTTGCAAGTGGTAGGTGCTATGATAGAGTAGTAAATTGCAGAAGCTAAGTAAGAATAGAGAAGCACAACACAAACACACAAAATTTATAGTGGTTCAGAGCAACCTAGCTCCTACGTCCACTACCCAAGTACCACTTGGAATTTTTACTATATTCATACCCGAATACAGTCGGATTGTTTTGCAGGATCACAATCCAAAACCTCTACACTTTGGTTTTAATGGGATCACCAAAGAAAACCCAATACCCTTTGGTTTTGAACAGGCTCACCAAAGAAACCTAACTTGGTTTTATCAGGATCACCAAGAACCCAATACTTGGTTTTTATTAAGGCTCACCAAGAACCTATTTGGTTTTTCAACCGGACTCACCAATAACCTAACAATTCAATAAATGAATTGAAATAAATGCAACAAAATTACAAACTTAATTTGTCGGATAGTTGCCAATGCAGCTTGATAGAAGTCCACTTGACTTGTACTTGAATGAGCTTTAATTGCTTCAGTGGCTTCTTCCCAAATTGCTTCAAGCTTCAGATTAGAGTTGGTGAAGACTTGAAGGCTTACTTGAATGCTCTTGTGCTCTCTTTCTTGTTGGTAGGTAGGATATTCAATATATCTCTCAAAACTTTGAAGAATTCTCTAATTATTTTTTAAGAAAATTCAAATCCTTTAAATATTAGGTCTTCTATCATTCCAAGGTAGTTTTAGCCATTGTAGACCATTGGAAAATGATTTGTGACCATTGGAGCACTTTTTGACATTCAAAAACAAATTTTGGAACTAGCCGTTGGATACCTGAAAGCGATGTTCGAGTCGGCTCGGATTCCTTTGAGTCAGCTCAGATCCTTCGAGTCGCCAAATCTTTAGTGCAGTCAGCTCTTTGTCTCAAGGTGCAAAACTTCACTCTGGATGAGTCGGCTCTTTGTAGCTTGGCTCGGCTTAAACTTATATCTTTGAAAAAACTTGAACTCAAGGGGTCGGTTCTTTTGTTCATTGGTCGGCTCTTCTTCTCAGGTTCTGAAATCATCACTCTAGAAGAGTCAGCTCGATGAAGTTCAGGTCGGCTTGCTTTCTCATATCTTCAAAATTAGGTCTAGCAAAGTTGGCTCTTTCTGGTTCGGGTCGGCTCGCCTGGCTGTTCTCAGAAATCTTCAAAAATTGAACTCTGGAGGAGTCGGCTTGAACATATTCCAATTGACTCGGATTCACTGGAGTCAGCTCGATTACCTTCGAGTCTGTTCGGATTGCTACGTACCAGAATCCTTGCTGCGTGCCACTAGGAGGAGTCGGCTCTTCAACATGCTGGGTTGGCTCGAGTATTTTCTTCAGGATTTTTACAATTGGACTCAAAGAAAACTCTCACAAACTCTCTTACATTTTTTATACAAACCAATTAAAAATAATTCTAAGGCGCGCACACACAGAAGTAACCCTTTTTACATAATTTTTTCTTAGCTTTTTCATTGGGTTCTTCTTTATAGAAACACATTTCAACACAACTCAAACAAAAAAAAAAGGTGTAAGAGTTGAAGTTTGAACAATTAACTCATCCTACAAAAACTTGTAAAATACTTGAAGAGTTGTTAGAAATAAATGTACGTGCTCCAATATTCGGTTATCATCAAAATCACTTATGGGGTCAACATTATAAAGTTGAGAGGGAGAGGGATTATAAGTTTGCTTAAGACTAGGAGAATACACTTTGAATGAAAATAAAACTAGTTCTCCTTATTCTACTTGGATTTCTCTCCTCATTTGACTTGGTCCAAGGGCTCTCTTTGGGCTTGGGTGCTAATATGGAGTTGGGCTTGGCTTTAGGGCAGCAAGGGGCATCCTCCTTTGGATTGGTGCAAGGGCTTTGTATTGGAAATTATGTCCCAAACCAATCATCTAGGCTGTAGATAGTTATGCTATCTTTATATTTGTATATGAATTCTTTTTAATAAATAAAAGTTATTTATTTTGGCTATCCATCATATCTACATTTTTCTGTAAAGAACTCGTGTGATGGAGTCCTTAGAACTACATTGTTAGATATAGAAAGGATATATCAGGTTATTTTTAAACTGGTTCACAACCGAAGGATACATTATTATAGGGTGATGATGTATCAAGGTAGGTTGTTGTATGTCATATTTGTTGGTTGTCCTCTTAACCAAGGAGTGTGGAAATACTAGTGTGACATGCAAGTGAAATGTATGACATTTCACTAAACATGACCATCTACGAAGCTCCCTTCTATCAAAGGGTTGCTCGCGAAGGGATATGAGTATATGTGTCCCTCATATTTGAGGTCACCATGGTAGCTTGCAAGCAACTCACTGTACTTTGGTACTGAATTACCTGGATTTCTAATCCAGTGATGGAAGCTTTCTGGGTGCAGTCAAGTACTTGTGAAGTGGTGGTGGATCAAGATGGAATCAACCTCTCCAAATAGTTTGGAGTGAATGACTCACTATGTCTCAATTTAGCAAAACCTTGGCTAGGATAGTTCTTCTGAGGAGTCACAGAACTTGTGAGGTTAAGACATGATCTGGATAAACCAAATTAGGGTTGGCAGTCAAATCCTATGTCATCCTAAGCATTATGAGATCAAAGGGATGAATTACACGGCAACCATATGCTAGAGGTTCTTGTGAGGTGCTCTGCATCTTCAACCTATCCAGACATTGGGTATCATTGCTAGATGAGGACTTTGACTGGTACTGGAAATGTTCCAGTGCTACCAGCTTAGTGTTCGAGCCTATGGGTCACACATCATAGAGGGTTTCTATCTGATCTTAAGGCTAATCGATGATTGAAAATCGTTTGCCATCACCGGAAGTCAATATGATTAACTTTGTTCCAAGTATCGATACTTGGAATTTTGCAGGTGTCGACACTTGGTGAAGTGTCAACACTTGGCATTTTTTGGGTGTCGACACTTCCTGTGATGAGCAAATTTCTGGGAAGATTTTTTGGAGGATTTTGGGCAAGTTTTGACCTGGTTTGAATTTGAATTCAAACCAGTTTTGGCTCCAAGGTTATTTGGTATGATAGTCATACTTACCTTAATGGGTTGGATCCATTTGGTATGGTCTTGATCCTCTCTCCCATTCTCTCCCCTCATCTCTCCTCCTTCCTTCTTCTCCCTCTCATGGCTGCACCTATAAATGAGGGTCATTCTATAGGCCGTAGAGGTTACAACACCACTAAAGAGAAAAGTAAAAGGGTTTACTAGAAGGAGAAGGGTTTGTGAGGTCTAGGGATTGGGTGTACGTAACCTAGCAATCTAGCTAGGTCTTGGGAATAGAGTCTTTGGGAAAGGGTTCCAGCTCTCCTCTTTTATCTTCCTGGAAGAAAAAGATCGGCCCAAGGATCCCGAAGAGCTAGCACTCCGAGGGAGTTGATCAGAGTCGAGCCTAGGTGTGGATTTCCTGTAGAGGCCAGACATGTGTGTGGCTCGAGCGCCCTCCTCCTTCCACTACTTCTCTCTTGATATAAAGGTATGGTACTTTTATATTTGTGGTTTTGTCTTGCTTTGATATTATGTTGTATGCTAGATTATTATGCTAGATCTTGTTGCGGCCAGATCGGTAGATCGTTTAGATCTATCTACCGAGCCTTCCGCTATGCATGCTTTAAAATTATTTTAAAATGCATATATTCTGCCCTCTTTCTCTTGCATATTGTATGCTTCGTGTAGGTACTTTTCACCTTCAATGGTATCAGAGCAATATGTTCCTTTTTGTAGTATAATGATTATAGCATGCTAATAACATCCTCCTTAAATACTTGGATTGAGTGCTTCACCATGGCCGTCCGGTCATAGGAGAGAAGTAGGGCTGCAAGACCCTCTCTTCCCATTAATGGGGTCTCCTATGACGTGTAAGGGTGCCGATGTGATTGACTCTTGAAAAGAAAAATAAGAAGCAAGAAAATATAGATTAAAAATATTTTAATCTAATGACAAGATCATAAAACATCTTTGGATAAGATCTAAAATGTTTATTTTGGTCGGATTTGTTGAATGTTTGGAGAAACATTGGATTTGAAGTCATAGTTCTTTCACTGTCTCAGGTTGTGAGTCGATACTTAGCCTTGCAAGTGTCGACTCATGTGTATTTTTGCTTGAGAACTAGGTTCTATTTTCTTCTCTGTGATAGGCTGAAGTGTCGATACTTGACCAGGAATTATCGACACTTAGGCTCGTGAGTTGACACTTGGCCTTGTAAGTGTCGACTCATGAGTAGGTGCCAGAAAATCTGGAGTTCTATTTTCTACCTATCTCAGGCCTTGAGTCGACCCAAGCTAAGTGTCGACACTTGCTCCTGGTGAATCGACACTTGGGATGAAAATGCTGAAAAACAGTGAATTCAAATTTTGAATTTTTATAAAATTATTTTACATGATAAATTAAAATTGTTTTAATTTATTTTAAGGCCATTGAACTTAATTTTGAATTAAGATTGACTAAGAACTCTAGGAATGTGATTCAAAGATCTTAAGTTATTTCAATAAGCCTTAAGGGTCATGGGTTAGCTTTTATTAGGTCCTTGATTGGGTTAGACCTAAGTTTGGATGCATTGGACAAATTAGAGAACTAATCTAATCAAATCTTGAGTTAGGGTTTCTTCCCTAGATCTCTCTAATAGTTAGATTGATTAGTCCATAATCTAAATGGACCTAATTTGTGGCTCAGTAGAAAGCCTGAGTCTTTAGGCTAGTCTAATCGAGTCTGATGAATCGATTGGTGTCGAGGTAAGTTTGGCATTGTGATCATGGTTTTTTGGGGCTATCTCTTACCTGGCCAATTCTGTTGGTGTCTAAGGCAAGATGGTTAATGACGGAACCCAACCCATGATCTCACTTACCTGGCCAATGTGGTTGATCAGAATTGATTGGTTAGCTCACTGACTCGTGTTAACCCTCGTCACCCAAGGTTAATCAGTCTTGACTGATTTTAGGTGCCCATGGATCATTAGTTATGTGTACCCTCCTTGTTTGCTGATTTGGTCAGTGGGAGGTTGATCCATATCTTCTCATCTCTTCATCTATCACATCATTTTAAAACCCTCTAAATTATTAGGTCCTTAAAAGGACAAAGTTATAGGTATAACCTAGTCCTAGCCTCCCATTAAGTGGGATGGTAATGAGTCCAATAGTTGGGCGTTCATCGATAAATCCAAAGATCGGGTGTTCATCAGGCTATTGAAATTGCTGTTCCTAATATGATGGCTCAGTGCAACTCTCTTAACAGTGGTCAGATGGGCCGGCCAAAGTCGAGCTTGACTATTCATTAGTTAGAAGCATTAAATTTTGTCATGTTAATGGTTGGACCTAACCAGGACCTTCAATAGGATGTCCAAAGGTCGATTGAAGTGCTTCTTGGGGCAAAACCCAAATACTAGAGGTTACTTGGAGAAGTAATCGGTTAAAGAACCTACCTTTAGACATGCATGGATGGGTCGGCCAAAGTAGGGCTCATGTGTTGTCTATTGGACTCTGGTACCCACTAGGGAATTAAAGTAATTTCTCAGATTGGGGGTAGAGGCTACCAATCTGAGAAAAATAGTGAGAGGGACCTTTAGACTAAAGTCCATGTATTTAGGTTAATAATTCATATACACTAATTAGCTTTGGTTTTCCTTTCAGATGTCTTCCAACCTGTCACTCCGGTCTCTTCTGTACAATGAGAAACTCCATGGATCCAACTTCGATAGCTGGTATCGAAAGCTCAAGATTGTCCTGGAGCATGAACGGATCCTATATGTGATATCGGATCTGGCACCTGAGATCCCTGTTGCCAATGCCGGGGTTCGGTCAGAGACACTTATCAGAAGTGGCTCTCTGATAGGACCACTGTCCGATGCATCATGTTGGCTACGATGAACGATGAGTTTAGTCGTAAATTCGAGGAAGCCCAGCCAGAAGAAATCCTTCAAAGGTTGAAGGAGTCTTTCGGAACCTAGACAATATTGAGAGGTACAGGGTCTCCGTGCCATCTACAATGCACGAATGTGTGATGGGACCTCGGTCACTGATCATGTATTGTACATGATCAAGATGATTGAGTGCCTGGGCAAGCTTGGTTGTCCCTTGCATAAATAACTTGGAAAAGATGCGATACTGAATTCCCTCCCTTCTTCCTATATAGATTTTCTCGATCATTACAGAATGAATAAGCCTATGGTTAACTACCACGGTCTGTTGGGGTTGCTGCAGACTTATGAGAAAGACCACCAATTGAATAAAGGGGTGGTGAATCTAGTGGGAGGATCTTCGGGAGGGCGTCGTCCATTTAAGAAAGGGAAGAAGAAAAATAAAGGGAAAAAGGTGCTAAGTGCTTCTGGGCCCAGTCAGGCCAAGAAAGTGAAGGCTGATCAGAGTCATGCAGAGTGCTTCTTCTGCAAGAAGTAGGGTCACTGGAAGAGGAACTGTCCTCTTTATATTGTATCTCTTGACCCGAATAGGTCCAAGAAGAGAAAGCTATAGGATGGTCCTGGACAAGGTATTTATATGATAATACCTTGTAGTTTCTCTGTTTGCGATACTACTAACTGGATATTGGATACAGGAAGTCCAATTCACATTTGTAATTCTTTGCAGGGACTTCAAGTTAGTAGAAGATTCGAGGACAGCGAGAGGTTCTTGAACGTGGGAAATGGAAGCCGAGTTTCAGTTCTGGCATTGGAAGTCCTTAAACTTGTTTTCGAGTCCTATACTATCATTTTGAACGAATGTCATTTTTGTCCATCTTTCAATTTGAATGTCATTTCTGTAGGCTAATTGGTCATGTATGAACTATCAATAAAGAATGACATTTGCAAAATCATTTGAAAGGTTCTATAATTTTGATCGAACAAATGCGTGATGGCATCTATGTACTATCGCGACCTGTTAGTGTACTGTACATGTCTAGCAAACGCCCTAGTATAGATAATATCAGTGAAGCATACCTATGGCATTGTAGGCTAGGTCATATCAACAGGAATAGGATAAATAGATTGAAGATCAAGGGTCTCCTCGATTTTAGTGAAGATAGTTCACTTCCAACCTATGAGTCCTGTCTTCTTGGAAAAATGACTAAGTCACCTTTTACTGGAAAAGGTGAACGAGCCAGATCTAAGTCTGATATATACTGATGTATGTGGACCCATGAATGTTAGTGTTAGGGGTGGGTATGGTTATTTTATTACTTTTACAGATGACCTTTCAAGGTACGGTTATATCTTCTTGATGAGACATAAATCTGAGTCGTTTGAAATGTTCAAACAATATCATAGTGAAGTAGAAAAACAAACTGGAAAGTGTATCAAAATCCTTCAATCTGATCGAGGTGATGAATACCTTTCCAGCGAGTTTTTGACATATCTCGAGGAGAATGGGATTATCTCTCAGTGGACACCTCTAGGGACACCTCAATTAAATGGAGTGTCTGAGAGGAGGAATCGAACTCTGTTAGACATGGTTCGGTCCATGATGGGCTTTGCTTCTCTGCTACTATCCTTTTGGGGATATGCTTTAGAATCAGCTTGTTACCTTCTGAATAGGGCTCCAAGTAAGTCCGTTAGCAAAACACCATATGAGATATGGACTGGACGTAAGTCGAAACTATCACACCTTCAGGTTTGGGGGTGCCCGGCTTATGTAAAATGTTTGAAAATAGACAAACTTGGACCTAGGTATGACCGGTGCCTATTTGTTGGGTATCCAAAGGAGTCTAAGGGGTATTACTTCTACTTAGTTGAGGAACAAAAGTTGTTCATCGGTCTTAGGACTATCTTTTTGGAAAAGGAGTTTCTTGGTGAAGGGACTATAGCCGCTAAGATTGAACTTAGTGAAGTTCAACAAGTAGAAGAACCATCACACTTAGGGGACAACATAGAACCAGCTATTATTAGATCACACCCAAAGCCTACTCAAGAACCATTAAGGAGATCTGATAGGGTACCGAATCGACCGAATAGATACTACAGTTTCTTGGTTCTAGCTGGTGATCCCATTGAACTCGATGAGAACAATGAGGATCTGATCACCTATATGGATGCGTGCAGAGGTCCAACTCTGAGAAATGACTAGGAGCCATGAAATTCGAAATGGAGTCCATGGAGATCAACAATGTATGGACATTGGTTGATGCATTTGAAGGGATGAAACTCAGTAAGTGCAAATGGATTTTCAAAAGAAAAAGGGGTGCAGATGGGCAGGTGGAGACTTATAAAGCCCATTTGGTTGCCAAGGGGTATTGTCAATGTTATGGTATTGACAATGACGAGACGTTCTCTTCTGTGGCAATGCTCAATCCATTCGGATTATGCTTGCTTTAGTAGCACACTTTGACTATGAAATCTGGCAAATGGATGTCCGAACAGCTTTCCTGAATGGTGAGCTGGAAGAGGAGGTGTTTATGATACAACCTGAAGGGTTCACATCCACAAACGAGTCAAAGGTGTGCAGGCTTCAAAAGTCCATTTATGGATTGAAGCAAGCATCAAGGAGTTGGAACATGCGATTTGATAAGTATATCAAGTCGTATGGCTTCGTTAAGAACGGAGAAGAACCTTGTATTATAAAAGGGCTAATGGTTCTGTGATTGTATTCCTTGTATTGTATGTGGATGACATTCTTTTAATCATGAATGACATCCCAGCACTACAAGGAATAAAGGTCTGGTTATCATCTTAGTTCTTTATGAAGGACTTGGGTAAAGCCTCTTACATACTAGGTATGAAGATCTATAAAGATAGATCTAAGAGGCTTCTGGGATTGTCCTAGTCTACGTACATCGACATCGTGCTGAAACGGTTCAGCATGAAAAATTTCAAGAAAGGCTATCTCCCGATAGGCATTGGAATTGATCTCTCCAAAAGAAATTGTGGGACAACTCCTGAAGAGAGAGAGTGTATGAGTAGAATCCCATATGCTTTGACAGTGGGTTCTATCATGTACACCAAGACATGTACTAGACCAGACATGGCATACTCACTAGGCGTAGTGAGCATATACCAGTCTGACCCAGGTGAAGCTCATTAGAAAGTGGTAAAGACCATCCTTAAGTATTTACGAAATATAAGAACCAATGGCTAATTTATAGAGAATCTAACTTGAAACTTGTAGGGTATATTGACTCCAGTTTCCAGTCAGATAAGGATGATAGCAAGAGTATGTTAGGATTTATCTTTACCCTAAACGGAGGAGCTGTATACTGGAAAAGTTCCAAGCAGCCTACTATGGTAGCTCAATTTGCAAAGCAGAGTACATTGCGGCATCAGATGCAGCGAAGGAAGCTGTGTGGTTGCGAAAGTTTCTTGGTGAGCTGGGAGTGGCACCTTCCCTAGATGGTCCTGTTCTGGTGTACTGTGACAACACTAGAGCCATTGCTTAAGCCAAAGAGTCAAAGTCTCATCATCGCAAAAAGCATATTCTATGATGCTATCACCTTGTACGAGAGATCGTGGAATGAGGTGACATTGACCTTTTGAAGATCGATGGAAAGGAAAACTTGGCTAACCCCTTCACTAAAGCCGTTGGAGTTCAAGAGTTCAACTAATGTAAATGGAAAATGAAAATGAGATTCTGTACTGATTGGCTTTAGTCTAAGTGGGAGTTGTTAGGAATTGTGTCCCAAAGTCAATTATCTAGGTTGTAATGGTTGTGCTATCTTTGTATTTATATATAAGTTCTTTTTAATAAATAAAAGTTATTTATTTTGGCTGTTCATCGTATCTACATTTTCTATAAAGAACTCTTGTGTGATGGAGTCCTTAGAACTATATTATTTGATATAGAGAGGATTATCAGGTAGTTCTTAAATCGGTTCATAACCAAAGGATACATTGTTAGAGGATGACGATGTATCAAGTGTAGGTTGTTGTATGTCACATTTGTTGGTTGTCCTCTTAGCCAAGGAGTGTGGAGATACTGGTGTGACATGCAAGTGAAATGTATGACATTTCACTGAACGTGACCATCTGCGGAGCTCCCTTTTGCCAAAGGGTTGCTCGCGAAGGGATATGGATATATGTGTCCCTCGGACCTGAGGTCACCATGGCAACTTGCAAGCAACTCACTATACTTTGGTACCGGACTACCTGGATTTCTAATTCAGTGATGGAAGGTTTCTAGGTGCAGTCAAGTACTTGTGAAGCGATGGTGGATCAAGATAGAATTGACCTCTCCCAACAGTTTGGAGTGAATGACTCACTATGTCTCAATTTAGCAAAACCTTGGCTAGGGTAGTCTTATGAGGAGTCACAAAACTTGTGAGGTTGAGATATGTCTGGATAAACCAAATTAGGGTTGGTGATCAAACCCTGGGTCATCCTAAGCATTAGAGTGTTAATCGCTAGAATGATTTTGATGATCACAAAATATTGGAGTATGTATATGTTACTAATTCTTTCAATTACTTGAGAAGTTTTTGCAGGAAATTAGTTACCTTTAGTTTAAATTGGTTTTCAAATTGGTTGAGAGGTAATTTAATTATGTATAGACTCTTTTGGACTTTGAATTGTAAAAGCCTTAATTTTTTCAACTATGTAATCTTGTAATTGTGTTGTAAAATTATAAAAATAAGAGTGTATAGATTAGCTCTTGTTTGATTCAAGTGTTGAAGAATTTTGGAGAAGTTTGAAGCATTAATTGAAGTTTTGGCAAGAGCTGACTCATGATCAAGAGCCAACTCCTTGTGGCACAGCACGAAGAAATTTCAGAGTTTCAGTATCTCGAGCTGACTCGTGTCCCAAGAGCCAACTCATGGAAGAATACATGTTTCTGAAGTCTGAGATCTCGAGCTGACTCGAGCTCCAAGAGCCAACTCGTCCAGAGTTATGATTTTTGGTGATTGAGACTTTGAGCCGACTCTGTCCTGAAGAGCCGACTCAAGGTATTTGTTCTTTTGAATTTATTGAAGGCACGAGCCGACTCCAGCTTGAAGATCCAACTCTTACAAAAAATTCGTTTGGGCTGTCTAAGACTTCGAGCCGACTCATGGACCTCGAGCCGACTCGAGTGACTATTTTCTGTACTCTAATGGCTAGTTGCTGAAAGTGATTTTTAAATTCCAATTCGTCTCCAACAGCTCTTTCATGAATCCCTAGGCCCTATAACGGCCATATCTCATGCAAAACTATAAAAGGGATTACTTTTAATGGATTAAACAATTTTTGAAAGATTTTTATTGACTTATCTTAAGAATTTGAAAAGGCCTTCAAGTCTTTCACCAACCTACTTCAAGAGCTTTCAAGTTAGGATTCAAAGCTTCACCAACTTCTCTTCATCATTGAATCTACTTATTGAAGAAGCAAAGAAGCAGCTTGAAGAGCATTAAAGAGTATTCAAAGCTAGCCTTCATCTTGATCTATATCGGTAACATTTAAACAAACTCAGTTTGCTGTGGAGTTGCTTTTTATTTCTCTCTATCTTTGTTTTCTCTCTAAGAACAGTAAGGGGCTATGTCTTAAGAGAGGGTTAAAGGTTTTTAGGTGAACCTTGTGAAAACCTAAGTTTGGGTTTTTGGTGATCCCGGTATAAAACCAAGTGTAGGGTTTCTTTAGTGATCCCGTTTAAAACCAAAGGGAGTTTGGGTTTCTTTGATAATCCTGGTAAAACCAAAGTGTATAGGTTTGGATTGTGAGCCTGGTAAAATAATCCGACTGTATTTCAGTTGGGGGATATAATGGAAATCCCAAGTGGTCCTTGGGTAGTGGACGTAGGAGCCGATTGCTCCGAACCACTCTAAATTTTCTTGTGTTTGTGTTTGTGCTTACTTTAGCTTATAGCATTTACTTAATTACTTCCGCATTGCATATTACACCATAATACTAAAAGAATTTCAAAGTGCATATAATTGTGAAAAGTTTTTATAATCCCAATTCACCCCCCTCTTGTGAAAGCCACTGGGCAACAAGTGGTATTAGAGTAGTGTCTCTGAAAATTACTTAGAGTAAAGATAGATGGCACATTCCATGAGCACTTCTTTGGCTAAAGGTCAATCCACAAATCGACCTTCACTTTTTACCGGAACCAATTATACATACTGGAAGGCAAGAATAAAAATATACATTCAAGCCATAGATTTTTATTTATGAAAAATTATCTTGAAAGGACCTCACACACCCACTGTTAGAGTTAATGATATTGAGGTTCCCAAACCAAAAGAGAAATGGGATGAAAATGATATGAAGTTAGCTAAGCTGAATGCTAAAGCTATGAATTTGTTGTATTGTATTTTGGATCTAAATGAGTTTAACAGAATTTCAACTTGTAATTCTACTAAAAAAATTTGGGACAAGCTAGAAATTACACATGAAGGCACATCACAAGTTAAAACATCAAAAATCAATTTTCTTGTGCATAACTCTGAGTTATTTAAGATGGATCATAGTGAGACTATATATGCTATGTATACTCGCTTTACTGATATTATCAATGGTCTCAAAAGTCTTGGTAGAACTTACACTAATGCTGATCTTGTTCAAAAAGTTTTGAGATCCTTGCCAGATAAATGGAAAGCTAAAGTAACAGCTATTCAAGAGACAAAGGACCTGAATACCCTACCATTGATGAGTTGCTTGGTTCACTAATTACATATGAATTAGCCATGCAACAAAGGACTGATGAAGATTCCAAAAGAAAAAAAGCTATAGCATTTAAAGCTACCGAGGAGGACAAGAATGAAGATTCAGATTCATCTGACAATGATGATCTTGAAAATGATGAGATAGCCCTTATAATGAGAAAGTTTAAAAGGTTTATGGGCAGAAGAAAAATAAATAAATGGAGGAAGCGGTTTAGAAAAGGAGATTTTGGGAGAGAAAGAGAAAAGGACAAAGAAAAAGATAAAGATAAAGATAAGGATCAAGTTCCAATCTGCTATGGATGTAAGAAACCGGGACATATACATCCTGACTGTCCTAAAGCAAAGAAAAAGATGATCAATAGAAAGAAGAAGAAGGCAATGCTTGCAGCATGGAGTGATAGCGACAAATCTACATCCACTGAAGAGGATAAAGAAGGAACAAAAACTGCACAGATCTGTCTTATGGGTTTGGAGGATGAGGTAACTATTTCTGAACCTAATTTAGAATTTACATATGATGAACTGCATAATGCATTTTGTGAATTATTAGTATAATATAAAAAAGCTGGTTTGAAAATGAAAACTTTGAAAAATCATTGTGATACAATCGAAAAGGATAAAAATGAATTTGGTGAAATAAATAAGATTTTGCAAAGGGAGTTAAGTCTAGTTTGTGAAAGACTTAAGACCACCCAATTTGAAAAAGAAGAGCTTCTTGAGAAAAACAAAGGTTTGTAAAATGAAAATGATGATTTAAAGAAAGAAGTTCAAAAGCTCAAGCCTTTGGTTGAAAAATTAATCCTAAGTTCCAACAAGCTTGAATTAATTTTGAAAGATCAAAGAGAAATAAATAACAAATTTGGAATTGGTTACAAAGATTTAATTTCAAACAAATTTTCTGCATCTACATCATATGCTCCTAAGTTTATTACCTCAAAATAAATTAGATCTAAATTTGCATCATCATTACTTTTTATTCAAAGCCAAGAATTGTATGCTATACTTGTAATAACATTGGTCATAAGGCATTTGAGTGTCATTTGAAACATAATGACAAGAAGAAAATCAAGAAAGTTTGGGTTCCAAAAGGAACTATTTCCACTAACTTGCAAGGATTAACAAAAGCATTGGTACCTAAATCTATTACATGATTGTTTTACAGGGATGTCTTGCAGCCACAAACATAAAAATGATGGTACCCAAATAGCAGCTGTTCAAGACTCATGACGGGTGACATTGATCAATTCTTCATCCTAGAACAAAATGATGGTGGAATGGTAACATTTGGTGATAATCGCAAAGGATAATCGGTATCGGTAAAATCAAAATTACTCCTACATTTATTAAAAATGTGTTACTAGCAGAAAAGTTAAAACATAATCTTTTGAGTATTAGTCAGCTTTGTGACATTGGTTTTAATATTTTCTTCAAGTCCTTAATGTGTATAGTAGTTGATCCACTTGACTCTAGTACTAAATTCATTGGACATAGACTTGGTAACATTTATATAGTAGATCTTAATGATCTAGCTATGTCAAGTAATACAAGTCTTGTAGCAATGAATAATAAGAGCAAGGAATCAAGTTTACTATGGCATAGGCGACTTGGACATGCTAGTATAGACACTATAGCTAAACTTATTTCAAAGGATTTA